>CP125979.1:21119902-21804434 GCA_030063025.1 Avena longiglumis | reverse complement strand
GCACGCCATGTTTTCCCTTTGATGAAACCGGGGCTACCCATCACCGGGTTTGTTGGCATAGTTTTAGACGCAAGCCACGTCAGGAGTCGCGTGGGCACCGCTATTGGTCGCGAGTGAAGGCCGCTCAGCCTTTTCCTCGCGGCACTGCAGACGCCTCGACAAGTTACATCTTGCGCCTGCGACGGCCGGTGAGCCGCCTCCTTGGCCAGATGGTGGCCTATGGGACATGCGCCCGCACTACGCTGTCATAGGGCAAGATGTCGAAGAGATTTTAGATCTTTTCAAGATCGCGTGGTGATCCTTGAATAGGTGCAGTCTGTAAAAATATAGATGTAAACTTGTATGTATTTTGACTGGGCGTGTTGTGCCCTTTGTTGTAAGGGTTAATTGTATTAGCATGTGGTGCTTGGTTGTATGCATGCCCTTTTCATTAGCCCCGGGCGTGATCATTACTCTTTCGGTGTACATCGTTGTCCTCCGATCAAGCGGGTCGTGAGGTGTAACTACCTCGTGAATTACGCTCCAGATACAAGCCCGATGAGCGAAAGTGGTTGAAATAGTACGGTGGGGCCCAAAAGCCACTCACGGTGATTCTTTCGGCCGTCCCAACCACTTCCTATCATCGGGACAAAATACGGCGGCGAATCGGCAGAAGCGATCAACTATATACACAAATGAGTATGTATGCAAGCCACCATACAATAGTACATCGAGCCATATTCCGCTCTAAAAAAAAGAAAGGAATATAGCAACGCCATACGGCAAGATTCAAATGTTCTAGATAGATCTAATAGTTTAGATATTTCTCACATCACACATCGAGTATCGTTTTGAAGCACGCAGAAACAAGGTCCGAGTACGGATAAGAAGCAAATCGGCATAAGATGCCCTGGAATAAGCACATCATTCCGCCCACGTATCTCACGGATCCCGTTCCCGAATCTCTACAACCGGAACGATCGCTGCCCACATCACGCCCCTTTCCACCCAAAGATCCGCTCCCGCGAGTACTGCTCATCTCGAACCAATAATTTATCGCGGTGAGACCCTAAGGGTACTCAACAAGTCTTTATGCCTCTAAAGGGGACACAACCCGGGTGACGAATTGCGTTAAAGATAAACCCTAACAGTTCTATAGATAAACGCTAACCATCCGCCTAACCAAAGATAGACTGGATGTCCGGTGAATTAATGACAACAGCTTATATCAAGAATATCCACAGATCCATCCTCCTCCTCGCTACCAACCAGGAAGCTGGGCTTAATGTAATCAAAATCCCCATCCGCTGGCAATTTTATTAACCATTCCATGAGTGTTGCACTATTTACTAGTCAATTACTTAGTCAAATTAGAAGCGGTACTTTAGTTATGCTTGTCTGGCGATCGAAACTGCTCCAAGTCGTCCATAACCGCTGGACGGCTTTGAAGTTTTACCTGCTAGGTGCACAATAAGCAACACACACTCGATCAACCTCGGAAAAACCAAATCAAAAACCCAACGAGGCCTTCTACGACAAAGCAATCATGTGATTCAGCAATTATTTGAGGGGCCACCCTTAAAGTAGATTCCGCAAACGAAGCCGCCGCCCGGTTCAGACAAGGTTGTGGGGACGGTCAGAAACGACTCGGGGAACCCAAAATCGGCTTGTCGATACTGCTGGAATCGTTACCACGATCCTAAATAAGATAAAAGTGCTCCTCAGACAATCATAATAAAGCCAAAGCATGGCATAAGTACAGGTTAGTAAATAAAACCTCACACTCAGCTTCAGGCCCCAAGAAATAAGACCAATCAAGCTCGCCTTTGGGGGTCCCATAAGCCCCCGGATGTGGATAAGCAGCGAATATTCTTGGAACAGAATCAAGTGCACTCGGGTCTTAGCTGGACACAAGTGAGCAGGAAAAACCAAATAGTGAGTATTGCCCACCTATGCCACTTTCATTGTTATCCCATTACTACTCGTATTAAGTTGTTTAGGTGTACCGTTATCATCAGACCTCACATACCCTACACCTGGTTCTACGACTGCATGGCTCCAAACAACTCACACAGTAATGGCTCATGGGATGGAGGAACAAGCTTAGTAGGGTTTAAAAGTAAAGGCTATGTAATACTTAGGATTCATGAAGGTAATCAACCAGCGACTAATGATGGCAAGAATAAGATGGAGGCAATAGGGTACATGTATGCAAGCATGTGGTAGTGTTACAGCAACTCGAGTTGAGCGAGAGACGGATCAGAAGTGCTCTTGGTTCTCTTGATATATCCTCGCCAAAGGTTCATTCGAAGAAGAACCAAACAAACAAGGGCCAACATAAATAAAGTGCACAAACATAGGAATAATATGCATTGAAGCAAACAATCATGCCATGGTGAATGATGCAAGTTGCCGGCAATAATGTAGCATGGCATGGGTGAGGTGTAGGGTACAAGAAATAACATTTTTATTGGGTTTTGGTCATAATTTATTGTCATATTAGTTGCTATTATATATTTATATGATGCATGCTGAAATTTAAGTCCCTGGATAGCATATAAACAGATAGGTCTCGTTGAGCTGATCATTTTAGACATATCATTTGTTAAATTCGAGTTGTAGATCCAAAGTTATTAATTATTTAAGTCAAGGGGCATTTTTATGTAATTTTACTCAACTTGAATTTTAAATGTGCAAAAGGTAATTTGAATAGAATATTTGAAATCCTCTCATTTTCTTGATTCAAAAACATATATTATTTGTATTATTTGGAATTATGAATTTACATTTATTTTAAAGTCAAAATTATTAAATAGGGTCAAAGTCAAAGGTCGACTAATTAAATTAATTCAGAAATTATTTGATTAAAGATTTGAATTAACATTCAAAAACAAAAACATTTTTCATATAAGGTTTGAATTCAAATTGAAATATTTAAATAGTTATGAATTTATTTGATAATAATCATTTATTGAAATTTTTATTGATTTAAGAAAAAGGGCCTGTGGACTTTTCTACTCGTGCCAGAGCTACCCAAGTCAGCGACTGGGGTCACAGTGTGGTGCGCCCACTCCATGAGTGGAAGCCACGGGGTGTGCCACGTGACACCTGGGACCATGGTGGAAGCCAAAAGGAGGAGGGCTCTGTGCAAAACATTCGAGGAGGCATGGGTGGGGTCCGGGGTGCTGGGTGGAAAAGCAAGAAACCTAAAGCCTAACTGTCGAGAGAAAAAGCGTCTGGGCTGGGTTAGTAGTCCATTTAACTGGCCCAGCGACGACGATCTGGGAAAACTGCTAGTGACTAATTTCAAACGAACATGGCGAGCAAAAAGGATGCGAATTTAAAAACCGTAAAACTAAAATGAAGAGGGATATGCAAATTTGAAAGTTTCGTGTTTGGGGTGTTACCAACGGAGGACTCTACACGCGAGAATCTACCATTTAGCAGTAGGTGGCGACAACGAGGGCAATAACAGATGAACCGCCAAGACGCAGAGGTTTAACCCGAACTTCATGAGGACAAAGCGATGAATCTGAGATCAATTTAAAGATGATGTCAAAATGAAAACTTGAGGAAAGGTGGGGCTACAACTTTCATGTTTAGGGATTTTGAAGGAGGACTACACACCGGGAAACGGAGCGAATGAGGCGGGCAGGGTTGGCGTGGGCACGCGGTACAAGCTCGATGCCACCGCTTCTTTGCTGGTTCTCCGGTTCGGCGGTGGCAGCAGCTGGCACGGGGCGAGGGTAATGACGATGGACCGGTAGTCGCAGAGCGAGAGGTAGAGGAAGATCAAGAGAGGAAGGTGGCTCGCTCACCGAGGTCCTCGGCGCAGAGCCCGAGCGCGTCGCGGAGGATGGGCTATCTCGGTTAAGCAATGAAGCCGACCGCGCATGAAGCGAGTTCCGGGAAGCGGAAACTTGACGCCGCCGATGATCTCAGCGCCTCCCGGACCGGGTTCTCGCGGCAAGGATGTCATGTCAAGGACAGGTGGCGCCCATTCCCTTCGCCACGGCATGGGCCCGGGAGCTGAGGTCAAGGGGAGAGGCTCTGCTTATACGGAGGGTAGGGAGAAGAAGAGAGGGAAAGAAGGAGAGTGTTGGGGAGGAAGAGAGGGACTAGGGTTCAAGGGCCTTTGGCTTGTGGGATAAGAAGAGGAGGGGTGGCCGGGGCCACTCGTGACGGTGAGGACCTGCTCCGCTTGGAACCGCTAGAGGCATAGCGGAGAAGAAAGCTACAGGCTGACGACTTTAGCCGGTGAGCGGGGTCTTGGGCTAGGGGTGGTTGGCTGCTGCACTTGGGCTGTCAAAGGCTCTGCAAGGCCTGTAGGTCGCTGCTTCGCTTCCTCTCACAAAAACTCTTTTCTTTTATTTTGTTTGTTTTGTATGTTTCAAATTCAACCAACCTTTTATTTCAAAACCTTTTGAACCTAGCGTATAATTTGACAAGAATTAGGGGAAGGCCAAGGATAGAAAGAGAGACAATAGAAGTGGAGGTGATTGATGTACATACATAATTTATGAATGCCAATTGTGGCCTTTTACAAGAATATGAAGATATGGGTTTGCAAATTAGGTGAAAACATTTGTAAAATTAGGGAATCTTCACATGGAACCAAGGCTTGAGGGAAACAAAGCAGAGGGAAAGAATGAGGTGGTTCTTGCATGGCCCATGCAAATGCATTAATCTAGGTCTTATCTGTGAAAACAAAACAATATCTCATGGCATTTATTCATTTGCATCCTCCAAAGTTGGAGTAAGGGCCAAGCAAAAGGATTGGTAGCATTGGACCCACCCTATCTCTCATGAGCTAGACCAAACACCAAAATAAATAATAATTGCAAGCTCATGGTTAATGGGGTGGTGGAATTGTCGTGGTGAAAGAGGTGATGGAGTTGATTGAAAAGATATGCCCCAACTCAACTTGGGCATTTAACAATATATCAAGAACCAGATACAATAACAAGAGGCAAATACAATTAATGATGCATATGAGGTAAGAACCAAAACACAAGGGTTTGTATGATGCTCAAATTGCAAGATGGCATGATGGCATGAGCATGATATGATGATGATGCAACAATTATATGTAGGAAGTGGCCCTTTTATTACTAGATCAAGTAGCATTACAAATGTTAGACAATTGGGATGCTACAACTCTCCCTAAAATGGAATCTGAGATTCTAGGAAGAAGAAGAAGACACAAAGAGGGTAGGATAGTTGGCACGGAGTTCATCTTCACGCTCCCAAGTGGCTTCATCAGGAATGGTGCGACCACTGCACCTTGCAGAACTTGATGGACTTGTTGCGAGTCCTTCTTTCTGTGGTCTCAAGGATTTTTGTGGGGTGTTCTTGATAAGACAGGTCTTCTTGGAGATCGATTAGCTCATGATCCATGGTCCTGCCGGGATCTTTGAAGCACTTCTTGAGTTGAGAGATGTGGAAAACATCATGAACATTGAGTTTTCCGGGAGCTCAAGAGCATAAGCAACTTCTCCTCTTCTTCCACGAATTTTGAATGGACCGATGTATCTAGGAGCCAACTTTCCTTTGATACCAAAGCGGTGCGTGCCTCTCATGGGAGTGACACGAAGGTAAACGAGATCACCAGGGGCATACACCATGTCCGTGTGCTTCCTGTCATAATTGCTCTTCTGACAACTTTGAGCGGTCTTCAGGTTTTCAAGAATGATATGCACCTTCTCCTCCGCTTGAGTTACAATGTCAGGGCCAAACCAAATTCTTTCTCCTGCACCTGACCAACCAATCGGAGTTCTGCACTTGCGACCATAGAGAGCCTCAAATGGTGCCATCTTCAGACTTTTCTGGAAGCTGTTGTTGTAAGAGAATTCAGCATAAGGAAGACATTCCTCCCACTTCATGCCAAAAGAGATAACGCAAGCACGAAGCATATCCTCCAGAATCTGATTGATCCTTTCAACTTGTCCTTGCGACTGAGGGTGGTAAGCTGTGCTAAAGTTCAATTTTGTTCCCAATGCACTTTGGAAACTTTCCTAACTTGAAGTGAAGATGCTCCCACTCGAACTGATCTCAAGCGAACCCCATACAGAGAGACAATTACATGATATAGATCTCACCAACGAATTCCGTAAATTGTTTCCTCGACGGGAAGAAATGAGCCACTTTAGAGAGCTCGTCGATGACAACAAAGATTGCATTGTTCTTCATGACCTTGGAAAACCGATGGATGAAGTCCATCTCTACTTTCTCCCATTTCCATTCCGGGTTTCAATGGTATACAAGACCGAAGGTTTCGATGGACAGACTTTCACTCGCGCAGACATCACACTCCGAGACATACTTGGCACAATACCGCTTCAAACCAGGCCACCAATATTGTGTTTTCAAGTCCATGTACATCTTTGTGCTGCCAGATGGATAGAAAGAACAAAATCGTGCGCCTCCTTGAGAACTTGTTTCTCAAACCCGGTAGTTTGGAACAAACATCCGGTGTTCAAAGAAAAGCGTGCCTTGATCATCAACGTGGAAGGACTCATACTGAAGCTCAAGTTTAGAGATGATCTTTTGGTGTGCGGATCACCAAGTCGACGAGCTAATCTTTTCTTCCAAGAGAGGAGTAGCCGAAGGTTCAGAGATGCCCTTGTTCCACAATTTCGAGGTTGAGTCGACGGAATTCTCGCACAAGAGAACATTGTTGTTCTTCCATCATGAGGTTGTTGACATAAGCTTTAAGCCGAGAGCATCGGCCATGACATTAGCTTTGCGAGTGTAGTTGATGGTCAAATCAAAATCATTGATTGCTTCAATCCATCTCCTCTCGCGAAGGTTGAGATCAGCTGAGTGAAGATATACTTCAAACTCTTGTGGTCGAAAAGATCTCACAACGGTTGCCAAGCAAGTAGTGCCTCCATAGCTTCAAAGCAAAGACAATCACGCGAGCTCGAGGTCATGTGTGGGATAGTTGATCTCATGCGTCTTCAACCGCCGAGAGGCATAAGCAACCACTTGTTTTCTTGCATAAGGACCGCACAATCCTTGCAAAGAGGCGTATGAATATGGAAAGGCTTAGATGTATCCGGAGGAACCAAGACTGGTGGAAGTGAGCTTCTCTTTGAGTGTATCAAAGCTTGCTTGACATGCGAGTCCAAAGGTATTTCTTGCCTTTCTTGAGAGATCGGTAAGAGGCTTCGCTATCTTCAAAAAGTTGAACGGTTTAGCCGGCAATAACTAGCCAAACCGAGGAAACTCCACTTCTTTGACATTAACAGGAGGAAGCCAATCAACAATTGTCTTCACGTTTCGGTTGACCGCAATGCCCTTGTAGATGACATGACCAAGATAGGTTACTTGAGGCAGCCAAAACTCACACTTTGAGAACTTTGCATACAAGCGTTCTCAAAGCTTGTTTAGGACACACGAAGGTGTTCTTCGTGCTCTTCCTTGACTTAGAATAGACCAGGATGTCATCCAGAGACCACAACGAACTTATCAAGGTACTCCATGAAAACCGAGTTCATCAGCCTCGAGAAGGTAGCAAAGTGCTGGTGAGGTCGAACGACATGACCGTGTACTCATACAGGCCATAGCGGTGGTGGTGAAAGCTTTTAGGAACATCTTCCTGCGAATCTTGATTTGGTGATAACCACTTCTCAAGTCCAGCTTAGAGAACACCATAGCTCCAGCTAGCTGATCAAAGAGATCATTAATCCGCGGGAGGGGATATTTGTTCTTGATGGTTTTAGCATTGAGAGCCCGAGTCAACACAAAGTCTATCACCTGCCACGCTTCTTCACAAAGATTGTTGGGCTACCCAAGAAGAAGTCATGTTGAATGAAACCCAACTTCTCTTGTTCATCAAGCCGACGCTTGAGTTCAGCCAACTTTAAGGACCCATTTTATAAGGCCGCTTGGAGATAGGAGCCGTTCGAGTTCAAGCTCAATTACAAACTCAACTCACGATCCGGAGGCATACCCGCAACTCTTCAGAAAGACATCCGGGGAACTCACGGACCACGTACACTCTGAATAGCTTCCATAGCATCATCATTCAGAGCCGGGCTTAAAGAGAAAATGATGCAGGAGTCAAACTTGGAGAAAAGACTATATGGCCTTCGTGAATCTTCGAGAAACGGCGTTCAAAGACAATCAATCACAGCTGCATTTGCCAACCAATCCATGCCCAAGATGACATCAATGTCGAACGCGTAAGAATTAGGACGGGAACTAAGAGCCACCAATCTCAATTTGATTGCCATGGTGATATAAGCGCCCGTGTTTGAACCAGGAGAGAGACCATTAACTTAAGGAGGATCCAGCTAACATTCTCATTTGCAAACTTGTGAGAAACAAAAGAATCGATGCACCGTAATCAAACAAAACTCGTGGCAGGACCGAGTTAGCAAGCATACCCATCACAACCTGTGCATGCTCGGCTTGGTGGCGTTGACACGGTTGGCACGAGTATAAGAGACCCGGGCTTGGTGTTGATGTTGAGAGCCCGAGGGTGGTGCCACGAACCAAAGGAGAGCTTGCCGCAGATCTTGGAGGGGGTGGAGGAAGAGGTTTGTTTTCAACCGGGCCCAGTTGAGATGCAGGGTCTCCACACGTGAAGCAAGCACCGTGTGGACGTGGAGCAACGAGCTGTGGACTCCGCCAGCGCTCAGTAGTGGTGGTTGTAGCCCCAGGAGCGGAAGTGATGAAGTTTGGTGGCCTTGACTGAGCTTGCAGGTCTTGGTGAAGCCGGGGACTGGGGTGTTAGGAACCCACACGCCGCTTAGAAGGAGTCGACATAGTCAAGAGCTTGGTGCATCACGGTTGTGTTTCTTTGACTCCTCAAACACTTGCCTACTTGCTTCCTCTTGCGGAGCTGTGTCAAGTTCCAAAGATGTCGGCCTTGCATGTGTGATTGCATATTTAATCGATGCATTGAGCCCTTGCCGAACCTCTTTGCTTCTTCTTGTCATCGATATCTCATCGCCACCATAACGAGAAAGGTTCATGAAGTTCTGATGTAGGTGTTGACATTATCATTTCTCGCTTAAGGTTGAGAAAAGCTTCCTTCATCCTCTCCATGACAATTTCTCGATGATATTGCTCTTTGAACGCCCCGTGAACTGCTTCAAGTAGGTCGAAACCAACACAGCTTGCCTTCGTGTAATTCTCCCACCAGAGCCGTGCATCTCCTTCGTAAGGTGAGTAGCACACTTTACCCACTCTTGCTCAGAACATCAACAGCCTCGAGTAGCCTTGACATCTCACGCAACCAATCATCCGCATCCAAAGGGTCGATCGAAACATCAAATTGGCGAGGGTTGAACTTCGTGAAGCTTTTGATGTCTCCTCGCTGGGAGGTGGAGGCCGTGAGCAAACTCATTCCTCAGAACACTTTCCTCAAAGCGCTATTGGTTCTGCATTGCTGGCCAAGGCATTGGCGATGTTCGACACGCGGATCCCGCCTGTGGTATGTCCTCATCGTAACGTGGTGGAGCCATCCTGTGATTGATATAAAACACAAGTCAGTACTATAATGGATAATAATAATAATCCAAAATAGTACCAAGATGGAATTAACCAAGATTAAAGGATACAAATTACTAAGATGATATTAAAGTATCAACAAAGTTCAAAGCACCTAGAAGATATTAAGCATATCGCACACGACTGAAAAGGAGTGTGGTACACAAATATATCAAAGAAAAATTTTCCACAAATTTCGGCATTAAAATACCAATAGATGCGCAAAATTACTTAACGAATCAAGATTAGTGACTCTACCAATTCAATATACAAAAGCGAATGATAAGAGTAGTGGTATGGTCGCGACTCCATCCCGCACTCAAATCATTACTCTGCACATGAATAAGTGGAACACATATCCTAACCCCTTCTTCTCACGTTGAACCTAAAGATTAGTAACTACGGAAACGAACACCCCAAACAAGATAACGTCGGATAACAAAGAGTAAGATGATCGCGTAAGATACAAATGAATCAGATAGATCGCGTCGGTTTGCAAAAGCCTGACGGTATGGAATGTACCAACAGTTGATAACCAAAAGGCTGATTAGATAACAACTTGGATGCAATAGATAGACAAAGAATTACACACACACACAACCTATGGTACTACGGAAACCCAGAACACGTGAATCCTAGTTTGAACTTTTAAGAAGAGGATTGAAAATGTTGCACTTCCTTACCAGAAAAGGGTGGGTGGGTGGGTAAGAAGAAAAGTGGAAGCAGTCCTACTCTCACGTTTTGTTTTTCCCTGATATACATAACTACCAAAATATTTGCTAGACTGACAACGACCATTTGGCTGAGACCCTGAAGGGCGGGATGGATCTGATACCAATTATAACTATCTCGGTGAATTACGCTCCTAGATACAAGCCTGGATGAGCGAAAGTGGTTGAAATAGTACGGTGGGGCCCAAAAGCCACTCACGGGTAGATTTCGCCGCCCAACCACTTCCATATCGGACAAGTACGGCGAATCGGCAAAGGGGATCAACTACATACAAATGAGTATGTATGCAAGCCACCATACAATAGTACATCGAGCCATTCCGTCTAAAAAGAAAGGAATATAGCAACGCATACGGAAGATTCAAATGTTCTAGATAGATCTAATAGTTTAGGATATTTCTCATACATCACACATCGTAGTATCAAGCGGAAGCAAAACAAGGTCCAGTACGGATAAGAAGCAAATCGGCATAAGATGCCAAATAAGCACATCCCGTCTACAGATCTCACGGATCCTCGCTCCGGAATCTCTACACCGAACGATCGCTGCCCACATCATCGCCCTCTTCCACCCAAAGATCCGTTCCATGCGAGTGTACATGTTCATCTCGAACTAATAATTTATCGTGAGACCCTAAGGGTACCAAAGAAGTCTTTATGCCTCTAAAGGGGACACAACCTGGGTGACGCAATTGCAAAAAGATAAACCCTAGCTTCTATAGATAAACGCTAACCATCCGCTTAACCAAAGATAGACGGATGTCCGTGAATTAATGACAACAGCTTATATAAGAATATCCACAGATCCATCCTCCTCCTCGCTACCAACGAGGAAGGATTTAACAACCCCCATCCGTTGGCAATTTTGTTAACCATTCCATGAGTGTTGCACTATTTACTAGTCAATTACTTAGTCAAATTAGAAGCGGTACTTTAGTTATGCTTGTCTATGATCGAGAAACTGCTCTAAGTCGTCCATAACCTGACACGGCCAGAAAGTTTTGTACCGCAGGGTGCACAAATAGCAACACACACTGATCAACCTCGAAAACCAAATCAAAACCCAACGAGGCCTTCACGACAATGCAATCACAGATTCAGAATATTTCAGGGCCACCTTAAAGTAGACCAAGAACAAGCCCGGCTCCGAGACGACTCAAGGTTGCGGACGGTCAGAACGACTGGAACCCAAAACTGGGCTTGTCGATACCGGAATCGTGCACGATCCTAACAAAGACATGTGCTCCTCGCACAATCATAATAAAGCAGTAAAGCATGGCATAAGTGATAGTAAATAAAACACGAAACTAGTTTGTGGCCCCAAGAAATAAGATCGAATCAAGCTCGCTGGGGGTCCCATAAGCCTCCGGATGTGGATAGCGAATATTCTTGGAACAGAATCAAGTAATCGGGTCTTACGGACACAAGTGAGCAGGAAAACCAAATAGCGATATTGCCCACCGTGCCACTTTCATTAGTTATCCCATTACTACTCCTGATTAAGTTGTTTAGGTACCTCGTTATCATCGACTCACATACCCTACACATGATGTTCTACGACTGCATGGCTCAAACAACTCTGTAGTAATGGCTCATGGGATGGAGGAACAAGCTTAGTGGGGTTTAAAAGTAAAGGCTATGCAATACTTGGGATTCAGTTTAATGCAATCGCGACTCAATGATGCAAGAATAAGATAGAGGCAATAGGTACTATATGTATGCAAGCATGTGGTAGTGCTTGCCTGGCAACTCAGTTGAAGCGAGGCGGATCTGGTAGTGCCTCGGTTCTCTTGATATATCCCCAAGTTGTCTATTCAAGAAGAACCAAACAAACAAGGGCCAACATAAATAAAGTGCACAAGCATAGGAATAATATCGTCAAGCAAACAATCATGCCATGGTGAATGATGCACAAGTTGCATGGCAATAATGTAGCATGGCATGGGTGAGGTGTAGGTACAAGAAATAACATTTTATTGGTTTTGGTCACAATTTATTGTCATATTAGTTGCTGTATACTATATATTTATATGATGCATGCTGCAATTTAAGTCCTGGATAGCATAAACAGATAGGTCTCGTCGAGCTGATCATTTTAGACATATCATTTGTTAAATTCGGAGTTGTAGATCCAAAGTTATTAATTATTTAAGTCAAGGGGCATTTTATGTAATTTTACTCAACTTGGAATTTTAAATGTGCAAAAGGTAATTTGAATAGCATATTTGAAATCCTCACATTTTTCTGATTCAAAAACATATATTATTTGTATTATTTGGAATTATGAATTTACATTTATTTTAAAGTCAAAATTATTAAATAGGGTCAAAGTCAAAGGTTGACTAATTAAATTAATTCAGAAATTATTTGATTAAAGATTTGAATTAACATTCAAAAACAAAACATTTTTCATATAAGGTTTGAATTCAAATTCGAAATATTTAAATAGTTATGAATTTATTTGATAATAATCATTTACTGAAATTTTTATTGATTTAAGAAAAAGTAGGACTTTTCTTACTCAAAGCTAGAGCTACCCAAGTCATGACTGTGGGGTCACAGGGCGGCCCATCACATGAGGAAGCCACGGGGTGTGCCACGTGGACACAGCTGGGACCGGGTTGGAAGCCAAAAGGAGGAGAGGCTCATGCAAAACATCCGAGAGGCTCATTGGTCCGGGTCTGCGGGTGGAAAACAAGGAAACCTAGGGGCCTAATCAGAAAAGCGTCTGGGGGGGTTGGTTTAGTCCGAAGCTGACGATTTATCTGGGAAAAGCTGCTATTCGACTGATTTCAAACGAACATGGCGAGCAAAAGGATGCGAATTTCGCAAAACCGTAAAAACCAAAAATGAAGAGGGATGTACAGGCTGAAAGTTTCGTGTTTGGGGTGTTACCAATGGAGGACTCTACGCGCCGAGAATCTACGGCGAACAGAGGCCGACCTGAGGGCAACAGACTAAACTTCGTCGTCAGACGCAGAGGTTTAACCCGAACTTGCGAGGACAAAGGCGATGGATACAGATCGAATTTAAAGATGATGTCAAAACGAAAAACGTGGAGGAAAGGTGGGGCTACAACTTTCATGTTTGGGATTTATGGCGAGGACTACACACGCCGGAAACGGGCCGAGAGAGCGTTAGGTGCGTGCGGCCGCTGCTCGATGCCACCGCCGCTGGTTTCTCTGTACAAGAAGGGCGAAGCCTTGCGAGGTACGACGATGGACCGCTGTAGCGAGAGAGGTAGAGGAAGATGCAGAGAAGGTGGCCTGCTCACCGAGGTCCTGGTCTGAGCCCAACGCCGCAGAGGATGGAAGCTATCGATTGAAGAAGGGATGACCGCCTGACGAACGAGTTCCAGAAGACCTTGACGTCGCCGATGATCTCTAGCGTCTCGACGGCCTCAGCCGAGGATGTCAAGGACGGTGGCGTTAGTTCCATTCTCGCCAGGTATGGGCTCCGAGCTCGAGGTCGAGGGGAGAGGCTCGCAGATGGGTAGGGAGAAAAGAGAGAGGAAAAAGAAGGAGAGGCCGTGAGGAAGAGAGAGGGGGACTAGGGTCTGGGGCCTCATTGGGGATAAGAAGAGGAGGGGTGACGCTACCGACACGGCGACGGGGACTGTCCGCTTGGAGACCGCCGCAGAGGCGAGAAGAGCACCTGGGCGACGCAAAGCGTGAGTCTTGGGCCGAGGGGTGGGTCGGGTTCTTTGTTGCCAAGCACTTAGTCATGCGTCGGTAAGGCCTGTAACGTTTCGCTTCTTCCTCTCACAAAAACTCTTTTCTTTTATTTTTGTTTGTTTTGTATGTTTCAAATTCAACCAACCTTTTTATTTCAAAACCTTTTGAACCTAGCAGATAATTTTGAACAGAGAATTGGGAAGGCCAAAGGATAGAAAAGAGAGACAATAGAAGTGGAGGTGATTGATGCATACATACATAATTTATGAATGTGCCAATTGTGGCCTTTTACAAGAATATGAAGATATGGGGTTTTGCAAATTAGATGAAAACATTTGTAAAATTAGGGAATCTTCACATGGAACCAAGGCTTGAAGGAAACAAAACAGAGGGAAAAAGATGAGGTGGTTCTTGCATGGCCCATGCAAATGCATTAATTGCTAGGTCTTATCCTATGAAAACAAAACAATATCTCATGGCATTTATTCATTTGCATCCTCCAAAGTTGGAGTAAGGGCCAAGCAAAAGGATTGGTAGCATTGGACCCACCCTATCTCTCATGAGCTAGACCAAACACCAAAAGAAAGAATAATTGCAAGCTCATGGTTAATGGGGTGGTGGAATTGTCAGGTGGTGAAAGAGAGGTGATGGAGTTGATTGAAAATATATGCCCCCAACTCAACTTGGGCATTTAACAATATATCAAGAACCAGATACAATAACAAGAGGCAAATACAATTAATGATGCATATGAGGTAAGAACCAAAACACAAGGGTTTGTATGATGCTCAAATTGCAAGATGGCATGATGACATGAGCATGATATGATGATGATGCAACAATTATATGTAGGAAGTGGCCCTTTTATTACTAGATCAAGTAGCATTACAAATGTTAGACAATTGGGATGCTACATGAGGTGAGGGGGAGCCCCCGAGTGTGTTGTAACATAAAGAAATGTGAGGAAAAAATAAATTTTCGGGCGAGACACTTAGCTTTATTCATATCGTAATGAGGAGGTACATTGTTCGGCTGAGTAGCCTTATTTAAAGTAAAGGGGAATAGCTAGGGGTAGAAGCATCGCAATTGTGCGACGTTCCATGGATTGAAGTATGCGACTCCAGACTCCACGTGCTTGAGGTGGTAGGCTCCACCTGGGATGACTTTGATGACAACGTAGGGTCCTTCCTAGGGTGCCTCGAGCTTTTTCGGCCGCTCTTGCTTGAGTCGTAAGACGAGGTCTCCTTCGACGAAGGACCTTGGGCGCAGCCGACGGCTGTGATAGTTGCGGAGGCTCTGCTGGTAGACCACCGAGCGGGCCACAGTGATGTCGCGTGCCTCGCCGATTGTGTCGACGACGTCTTCGAGTGCGGCTGTCGATTCGGCTTCGCTATAGGCGACGACCCGTGGGGCCTTATGGCATACTTCTGCAGGTAACACGGCTTTGGCTCCGTGCACCATGAATAAGGGCATGTAGCCGCTGAGTTTGACTGGCGTTGTGCTAAGCCCGGGAGGACGGAGGTAGCTCTTATGCCCAGGCTCCCGCAAGCCGTTCGAGTGGGATCAGTAGGCGTTTCTTGATGCCGCCTACTACGAGGCCGTTGACCTTTTCGATCTGCCCGTTGGTTTGCGGGTGCACCACGGAGGCATATGATATGTTGATCCCGAGGCCTTCGCCGAAGTCCTGGAATTCTTTGGATGTGAAGTTCGACCCATTGTCCATAATGATGTTGTGCGGCATGCCGAACCTGTAGACTATGGATTCGAAGAACTTCACGGCCGTTTTACCCATTTGGTTGGTAACGGGCATGGCTTCGATCCACTTGGTGAACTTGTCGACTGCGACCAGGAGGTAGACGTGGCCTCCTTTTGAGGACTTGGGCAGTTTGCCGATCATGTCGAGGCCCCATTGGGCGAAGGGCGGGCCAGGTATGGGCCCGAGCTCCGATCTGTGCGTGCGGTTTATCTGCAAACCTCGCGGCAAGGTGCACCTTCTGGACGATGTCCTTGGCATCGTTCATGGCTCAAGGCAAGAGAACCCACCAGAGATTTGGCGACAAGCGGCTGCCCGCGTGATGGCCGCAGATGCCCTCGTGGATGTCTTGGAGGTGTTTTGCCACCGATGGTGACGCACCTTTGAGTACACCAAATGCCGCGCTTTTACATCGCCATTGATGATGGTGAAGGCCTTGACCGGCGAGATATGCGCCACGATCTGCCGTCGTGTAGTTCCTGCTTATCGTATCAAGGTACGGTTGCGCCCATGTTTCCTCGATTGCCATGACCTGCATCGGTTTGACCAGCGACCTCCGGTCGAGTTTTTCGTCCTTCGCCCTTCGTAGCGCAGCCCCAGTGCTCTACTTCTTCGGGTGATCCCTTGGGGAATTTCCTTTTGATGGATGGCATGCAGATTTGTTCGAGGAACACACATGGTGGCACCCGTGCGCAGGTGGAGCCGATGTTGGCGAGTCTATCGGCTTCTTCGTTGCTTTCCCTTCCAACGTGCCGAAACTCGCAGCCGTCGACGTCTCCTTCGAGTGAGCTTTAGAGCGCGCGGTGCGCAATCATGTTGGCGGTGTGTGCGTCGCACTCGTTCATCGTCTGCTGGACGACGAGGTTCGAGTCACCATAGATGACTAGGCGCATTGCGCCGCAGATCTTGGCCATCTTCATGTCATGGATGAGGGCCTCGTATTCGGCTTCGTTGTTAGAGGCCTAAAATTTCATCCGGAGGACGTATTTCATCTTGTCACCTTGTGGGGATGTCAGTATGACGCCGACCCCTGCTCCAGCCTCGCGCTTGGAGCCGTCAAAGTGCATCATCCATGATTGCGTCATATCCGGAGTGTTCGGCAGCTGTAGCTCCATTTGGTGGACGAGGAAGTCCGGGAGGACCTGAGATTTGATCGCGTGGAGCTTCTCATAGACTATGTCTAGAGGGGACAACTCGATGCCCACAGGCTACCGTAGCTGGGGTTATTCAGGATGTTGTTCAGTGGCGCCTTGTTAACGACCATCACCTTATGCTCCTGGAAGTAGTGGCTCAGTCGACGAGCCGTTGCCATGAACACGCCGTAGCAGTTTCGTAGTGAGGATACCTCTTTGTTGGTGTCAATACCTCGTGAGGTAGTAGATTGGGCGTTGGACCCCATGGGTCTTGCTCGAGTCATTCGACCACGAGCACGGTTGACCACCGATGCGTGGCTACTATGTATAGCAAAAGGCTTGCCTTTGGTGTGACCTGACGGCGAGGTGGAGAGCAGCCGCTTGCATCTTCGAATGCGCCGTCGCTTAGATGTCCATTAATTTTTCGCTTTGTGTAGCAATGGTAGAAGGCGGTGGCCTTCTCACCCATGCGGTGATGAATCTTCTCAACGCGTGATGTGCCCGCGAGCTGGACACCTTGAGGTTCTTCGGTTTCTCCATGGCCATGATGGCCGGATTTTTTGTTCGCCTCAATCCTCATTGGAGATGAAGTAATGGCCAAGCCATATGGGACGTCGAAGGCGCACTTTTCTGGGTTCACCTTGATCTTGTAGTGATTAAGGTTGTCGAATGTCTCGCGGAGATCATCGATCACTGTCTTGGCCTCCCTTGTCTTGACGACTATGTCATCGACATAGACCTGTATGTTGCGCCGATCCGCTCTTGCATGCTCGCATGCACCGTACGTGGCACCTGCGTTCTTCAACCCGAAGGGCATTATGTTGTAGCAGAATACTCCGAACGGCGTGATGGACGCTGTTTTTTCTTGGTCTTCGGCCTTCAGTCGAATCTAATTCTAGCCTGAATAGGCATCGAGGAAGGAGATTTTCTTGCATCCTGCAGTCGAATCGATGATCTGATCGATCCGAGGGAGAGGGAAGTGATCCTTCGGGCAGTGCTTGTTGAGCGATGTGAAGTCCACGCACATCCGCAGGATGTCCGTGTCTTTTTTAGGGACCAACACAGTGTTGGTCGGCCACTCGCTTTCCTTGATCTCCCTGATGAAATCAGTGTCGAGCAGTCTGTTGAATTCGACCTCAACGGCTTCGGCCCGTGGATCGGACAATCGTCAGATGGATTATTTGACGGGCTTGGCATCTGGAAACACATTGAGTGCGTGCTCGGCGAATTCCCTGGGAACTCCTAGCATGTCCACAGGACACCAGGTGAAGATTTCCCAGCGCTCACGGAGGAATTCGATGAGCGCGCTTTCCTATGCGGGGCTGAGTTCGTTGGCGATAAGCACCATCTTGGAGGCGTCCGTCGGATGGACCTGCACCTTTTTCGTGTTGACCGTGGAGTCGAACGACATATTGGGTGCGTTTTTCCTATAGACCGGGGGTGCCCCGTTGTCTGTCACCTCTCGAAGTCTTATGAGCTCCTCCTGCATGCCGAATGACTGGGAGATCCTATTGAAGTCCTCATCACGTTGGTCGGATCGGTGAAGGCGCTGGATCGTGATGACGCCTAGGTCCCGGCATCTTGAGTAGCGTACGCGCATAGTGCGCATCGCCAGAATCTTGCGAATGCCACGTGCCCGAGGATGGCATGGTACTATGATCGCCAGTCCACCACTTCGAACTCGAGCCGCTCACACCGAAAATTGTCGGGTTTGCCGAAGATGACATCGAGCCATATTTTTCCTAGGGTAAATATGCCCTTCCCTGGGACTATGCCATGGAACGTTGTGTCAGATTGTTCCAGGCTGCACAGCGAGATTCGCATTGCTGCTAGGGTGCTAGCGAACATCAGGTTGATGCCGCTGCCGCCGTCCATGAAGACGCGACTCATATCAAACCCTCCGATCTGCACCTCGAGCACCAGGGAAGCATGACCTGGGCGAGGGATTCTGGCGGGGGTGATCCAAACGACTGAATGTGATGCATGACTCCGAACCGCTGAGGTACTCAGGTATTACGGGTGGAGCGGTCACAGCCAAGCTAACCTGCCGGGTGATCTTCTTTTGCACCCTGTTTGTTGGGCGCCCCTTCTGGATCATCAGTGACCCTTTCGCGCGTGGGGTACCCGTTCACGCTGTTGTTTTGCACGGGCGCGATTGCGTGATTCGAAGGTCCCACAGGTGGTGGTGGAGGAGCTCTGTGGGCGATGTCGCCGGGTGCAGGGGCGTGTCCGAACCCAGGGTTCGGGATTTGCTGTCTCATCTGGGCGAAGCCCTCGCTGAGTTTCTGGAACTCACGACAGTCCTTGAGCATATGGCTGGCCTTATTTTTCTCATCCTGTTTGTCTATGTAGAAGTGGATGGTGCATGGGACCGACAACTTGTTGTATGCTGAGGGTTCGTCGTCGCGGCCGCACGGCGCTGCCACGCTTGCGTTGGGCGTCCTCCGTCATGGAAATTGTTTCCACGGTACCCGCCGTTGTTGCGGTTGCTTTCGTTGCGGCGATTGGCGTAGCCAGCCGCGACCATGTCGGGTCCGTCGCGATTGTCGTAGACGCGCGATCTTCGCTTGCTACAGCGTTCGCGTCGGTGGTCGTAGTCGTCTTCCTCATCCAAATGTGCTCGGTGAACGGAGTCCTTGCCATCTACCCACTTGTTGGCGATGTCGATGAGGTGGTCGAGTGTCTTGGGTTTGACGCGCCCAAGTTCTTCCTTGAAGTCCTGGCGTTTGACGCCATCTTTGAAGGCGCCGCTCGTTCTCTCCTCGGAGATGTGTGCCGCAGAGTTTTTGATGTTGGACCAGCGTAGTATGTACGAGCGAATGGATTCGCCTGTTCGTTGAGTGCACTCTCGCAGCTCTTTGATCGAGGCTGGCCTCTTGCTGGTACCCTTAAAGTTTCGGATGAACGTATGCGATTCCTCCCAGCTTGGATGGAACACGAGGACGCTGAGCGATCCGAGTTGCGCTATCATCTGCTTGAAGGCACCGGTGATGTTTTTGTTTCCGCCGTGCAGCTTGACAGATGACATGTGGTCGTTGAGCCACGCCTTAGGGTCCTGCGTTCCGTCGAACTTCGGAGTGTCCGAAGGGAGCTTGAAATTTCTCGGCATCCGTGTTCGCTGAACGGATCTGCTAAAGCATCAAGCTCCGAAAATTTCTCTGTCATCATCTTCTTAGAATTCGGATGAGCACGCGCGTTTGGCGCATGCCTTGTAGACCTTACGCCGAGCGAGGTCGCTTCGAGCGTCATAGTCGCGGTTGTGACGTCTTGGGCTCTTGCGTCGTTGAGGCAGATCATGCTCGTCCTCATCAGATGAGGGTGTGGGGCTGCGGTTGAATCTGACCGCGGCTTTCTTTTTCGGCTCGGCAGGAGCCTCCTCGTGGAGCGCAGCTCCAACGAGTCCGAGTCCGGCTAGTGCGGACTTGTGCATAGCTCTCTTCGGGTCCCCCACTGGAGCTGGATGGGACGCGAGATATGTGGTGGCTGCCATGATCGCAGCTTGCGGTGTCTTCGGGATGATGTTGCCATTGGCGTCCATCTCCATGAAGGACGTGTTGAGGGTTTGAGTCACCTCGCGACGTGTAGCGGGATCCATGTGCTCTATGCGAGAGCTATGCTTTTTGGCATTGTTGCCGCGGCTGGAGCCCCGCCGGAGAGGCCTTGTTCGCCGCCACGCTAGACTCGAGGCCGCTTGCTTTGCTTATCGAGTACCTCTTGCATATTCACCTGCTTTTGTGTTCTTCGATGAGGAGCAGGTGGTATGCCATCAGCAGGTCCCGTGAGGCATCCACAGGTAGGATTTTATTGCCCGCCACGGCTTCGCATGCCTGGTGCCATCCTTCCTCGCTGAGGTGATTTTTTTGATGGGCGTCGGGGTCGTCCTCGTTGGGCGGGGGGATGGTTGCCTCCTGTTTTTGCCGTTTCTACCCTGTGGGTTGGGTAGCGACGTACACGAACCAGTGGTTGTTGCTCCATGTCGCTTTTGATGACCACGGCGCATTGGTAGCGCCCGATTGGATCGGCTACACCTGACTTTCGATCCGGAACCGTAGGTCCTTCGTCCGACGGGATCGCACAGATCCGAAAGGTACCTCATCGTATGACTCATCCGCCGACGCTGATGTGCGTACGCTGGGATGCGGGCCCATGAGGTGGGCCTGATCGATGGCGATGGCGAGAGTGCCGGTATCCCACACGGAAGCGAAGCTAAGAATCTCGAGCATGTCGCCTACGGGCTCGAAGTCCTTCATGGTGGCTAGCGAGTGGGCGGTGAAGTCAAAAGCGCCGAAGAGGGGATGGCTCTCTGTCACCGAGGAGTTGTAGATATCTTTGGTCAGGACCGTCACGATCGCACAATCAGCGCCCCCGATTCCCACAGACGACGCTAATTGATGAGGTTTGATTTCATCAATGCCCATTGTTATGAACTTGGGTTTTGGAGAATATGGGGGTGCTCGAGATCACGGAACGGTTAACACACAAGCAACCAGGGGACACGAGATTTACCCAGGTTCAGGCCCCCAGAGGGAAAATCCTACTCCTGCTTGTCTGCTCTTGATTACGGCGGAACCGAAGGTTATAGGGGTGCGCAGATGCAATCTGGCGTGAAGGTGTGTATGCGGTGAAAGGGATTGGACATCCTCGCCGTGCCCTCCTAGCCTTTATATAGAGTTAGGCAGGTCTCAGGCACAGATCGAGTCGGTTACAAGCTTAGGGTTTGCCCTCTTTGAATATTCTATCTGTTCTAGTCTTGCTCTCCAAGGATCCGAAGGTGTCATGGGCTTGGGCCACCCGGAAATCTCCACGGGCCACGTATATTCTTGTGGGCCTTCCTTGGGCTGGACCAGGTATGCTAATGGCGTGTACCCGCAGGGTATAACCATGTCAAGGTTCAATAACCTCTTCGAGTTCTACCTTCCGACTACTCACTTTCAGAAACTCTTTCTCTAGAAAGGATCCATTCTTGGCAACAAAAACCTTGCCCTCGGATCTGTGATAGAAGGAATACCCAATTGTTTCCTTAGGGTATCCTATGAAGACGCATTTTTTCGCTTTGGGTTCGAGTTTATCCGGTTGAAGTTTCTTCACATAAATATCGCATCCCCAAACTTTAAGAAATGACAGCTTAGGTTTGTTTCCAAACCATAATTCATACAGTGTCTTTTCAACGGATTTAGATGGTGCCCGATTTAAAGTGAATGCAGCAGTTTCTAGTGCATAACCCCAAAATGACAACGTAAAGTCCGTCAGAGACATCATAGATCGAACCATATCCAATAAAGTACGATTACGATGTTTCGACACACCATTTTGCTGTGGTGTTCCGGCAGGTGTGAGTTCTGAAACAATTCCACACTCTTTCATGTGAGTGCTAAACTCGTAACTTAGATACTCACCTCCACAGTCGAACCATAGAAATTTGATCTTTATATTACGATGATTTTCCACTTCACTCCGAAATTCCTTGAACTTTTCAAAGGTTTCAGACTTGTGTTTCATCAAGTAGATATAACCGTATCTACTCAAATCATCCGTGAAAGTAACAAAATAACGATATCCACCTCGCGCCGACACACTCATTGGACCACATATATCAGAATGTATGATTTCCAATAAATCTGTCGCCCGTTCCATTGAACCAGAAAACGACGTTCTAGTCATCTTGCCCATAAGGCATGGCTCACATGTATCAAATGATTCAAAATCAAGTGATTCCAAAAGTCCATCCAAATGGAGCTTCTTCATGCGTTTAACGTCAATATGACCTAGACGGCAGAGCACATATATGCGGATATATCATCATTAAGTTTAATTCTTTTAGCATCAACATTATGAATATCTGTATCACTATTAACGAGATCCATAAATAAACCCTTCATCATCGGTGCATGATCATAAAAGATTTCATTCATATAAATAGAACAACCATTGTTCTCAGATTTAAATTAATAACCACTTCGCATCAAACACGATATAGATACAATGTTCATGCTCAATGTAGGCACCAGATAACAATTATTCAAGTTTATTACTGATCCCGACGGTAAGTGGAGAGGTAGCGTTCCGATGGCGATCACATCAACACTTGATCCATTTCTGACACGCATCTTGACCTCACCCCTTGCTAGTCACGCTTGTTCCGAGCCACGATTCGAGTTACAAATATTAGCAATCGAACCGTATCAAATACCCAAGTGCTATCATGAGTAATAGTCAAGTACACATCAATAACATGTATATCATATATACCTTTGTTTGCCTTGCCTTCTTGTATGCCAAATACTTGGGGCCAGTGCTTCCAGTGAGTCCCCTTACAATAATAGCACTCCAGACGACTTAGGTCCAATTCGGGTTTCTTTTTCAGCACGGAACCGACTTGCCGCCTTACTTCCTTCCTTTCCCTTCTTGTCTTTCTTGAAACCAGTGTTCTTATTGATAATCAACACTTGATGTTCCTTCTTGATCTCCACTTCTACAGTTTTAAGCATTGTCAGAAGCTCGGGGAGAGACTTCTTCATGCCTTGCATATTATAGTTCATCACGAAGCTCTTATATCTAGGTGGCGTAGACCGCAGAACACGATGGATGCCTAAGTCAATGGGAATCGATATTCCCAAGGACACAAGCTTATCAACAGAAGACATCTTGAGTACATGCTCACTTACGGAGGTGTGCTCTTCCATCATGCAGCTAAAGAACTTTTCTGAAGCATTGTAGATCTCTACAACAGCATGTGTGTCGAAAATCATTTTCAACTCACCCATTGTATCAAATGCATTGCCGTTTTCGAAACGCTTTTGAAGTTCTTGCTCTAGCCCATACAATATGCCGCAGTGAACTAAGTTGTGGTCCTCCTGACGAGTCTGATAGACATTATTCTCCTCGTCAGGGGCATCATCGAAAGGTGGGGGGCCTAGCGGTGCTTCTAGCACATATTGCTTTTGTGCAGCAGAGAGGAGAATCCTCAAATTCATGGCTCATTCGGTAAAGTAGCTACCGTTCGTTGCAAGTTTCTCTTTTTCCATGAACACATTGAAATTAAAAGCAGGTGGTGCCATCTACAACAGAATTTTTAAAGTTTAGACTAAGTTTATGATAGATTGAGTTCAACTAATCCACTACACCAAGTCCGATCATCACGTGAGTCGGTGTAGCTTAAAAGGCGAGCATCAAATGGGCATCATATCTACCATATGACTCATGCTTAACCTTTCGGTCCGTGTTTCGAGGCCATGTATGTGCATGCTAGGCTCGCCAAGTGAGAACCTTAGTATTCGCCTGTGTAACTGTCGTACACCCATAATATGGTCGTGGATCCAAAAACACCCGATCATCACGTGATGTCTTGGAGCGACGAAACATAATCGGTGCATACTTAAGGAAGAACACATTCTTATCCATATATTTAAATGAGGGGTCATCTTATTATGCTAATAAAACGCCAAACAAGCAATATAAGATGCAATCAAACATCACATGTTTGTAAGTGAAATGATATGGTTTCCGCATATGATCTCCATCATGTGCTCCTTGGTATGATCACTATCATACCTCTATGTGTAAGGCCAAGGTCTATGGAACTTACACGTTATGTGTGTTGTAAGAGTATCATCTCATACTTCTACTTACAACATCACCATATCATAACACTAGCCCAGCAACAATCTAAACTAGATGCCTCTAATTTATCCATTGCAAGTTTTACGTGGCTTAGGGCTTTCGAAGATAGAACTGTTCATACCTACGAACACGAACCACAACGAGGATAACCAAATTGTTGACAACTCGTTGCAAATTAGATATTGACTATAGTAGGAGAGACAGACACCCGCTAGCCACTTATGCAAAACTAGTTGCATGTCAAGCGTGGAACAGGTCTCATGTGCGAGGACATGTAAAGTTTGTCCAGGCCGCTTCATCTCACTATGCCACCAATATCCAAAATACAACTAAGAAGCAATAACATGATCATCATCGCCCACATACTCATATGTGTACTACCCGTGTAAAGCATCTACGCATAGATCTGGCTCTGATACCACTGTAGGGTTCGCAGCATAGAAAACAAAAAAATTCATACGATGGGAACAACCATGTACCAAGATCTATCTAATAGATACAAACAACGGGCGGATGTATATCCGTAGAGAACATACCCTTGAAGACCGACAAAACTTAACAAGTTAAACTCGTGGTTGATGTAGACGATCTCTTGCCGATCTCAAGATCGAGAGGAAGTCCTAGTGCCGCAAATCAGCAGTGCATCCGTGCTCGCACACACGTACAAGACACCGAACAACCTCTCGCCTCGCCCGGTGCAATGAAGCGTAAATCTTTCTTGCCGAATAGCCACCGGAACATGTATCTCGCTAGTCCGAGACCATGGGGATAAATTCTAGAGGGAGAAATCCTTCACGAGGAGGTGTGAGTGAGAAGTGAGAGGGGTGCCTTTTATAGGAGGGGGAACCCCAAGGGGTGGGCGGCGCATGGGGCTGCCCCTTGCCCTCCCCTCATTCATGTGGGTGGACACTCCACTCACAAAAATCCTTTCAATTCCCTCCACTCAAAATCCCACTCAAATTCCCATTAAATTTCCACCAAATTTAATGCGAACTCTCATTAAATAAAACTCCTTTTATTTATTAAGAATTTTGTCAATTACTTTAATGACAAACATTCACGTATAACCCCTTTCTAGTATTTCATTTCACATGCAAAAACACTTTCTGCAATTTCACCCGAAAAGTTGTTTCGGTATCTAGTGAAATAAATTCTTGTGCTTGTTATTCTTTCCGGCATGAAACTTTTGCTCCATTTGGATGTCGGTGTCTCTTAAGTGTGCCACCCTACAGTTCGTGAATAATGCGAACATGATCGAGACCCCTCTCCGATCAATAATCAGAAGCGGGATCTGGAGACCCATACTGACTCCCACACATTCAACGATGACTTTCTTGTGATCGCCTAACCTTTATGCTAGTATCTTAATCCTTTTGTTTCGCGATATATTACATGTTCGAGATTCGATCATCGGTATCTCCATACCTAGTTTGATCTCATAACTGACATGCACTCTTTTCTTGTTCCCGTGATATAACATTCTAGTGATCAAATCACTTGCTTGCAAGCTAACCAATGTGATATCACCGAGAGGGCCCAGAGTATATATATCCATCATCGGGATGAAAAAATTCCACTCTCGATCCATGGGCCTCAACATGACACTTTAGTAGTTCTGAATCCATCTTTATAATCACCCAGTTACGGTGTGACGTTTGATGTTATCAAGAAACTCTTCCATCACTCTATAAGTTGTTATAGCAATATAAACTCAATGACTTTGATCGTAATGTTATACTTCGGATGAATGTTTATCACACCATTACACTAATGGTGTGATCTCGTTATTAACAACATCCAATGTGTATGATCAGGAAACTTTGATCATCTTGTTAATCAACGAGCTAGTTTATGAGAGAGGAATAACTAGGAACTTTCTATTTGTTTATTAAACACACATGTATTAATGTTTTCGTATTAATACAATTATAGCATGCAAAATAAACATCTATCATATACTTGGAATACACATAATAAACACTTTATTATTGCCTCTCAGGGCATATTCCCCTTCATCCTATTGTTAACAAGTATCACATTATTGCTCTGTTTCATCGTTGTCTATACTACAAACTGTTAGTGATAAACTTCGTGAGCAAGAACTATTTCGATGCTGAATCCCGACAACTCGTTGTTAAGGCTTGCAAGTATTCTTTGGCTCCCCTTGTGTCAAATGAATAAATTGGGTAATACTACCCACGAAGACCTGCTATGATCCCCTATACTTGTGGGTTATCAAGACTATTTTCCAAGCCATGTTGTGAGCATAGCTTTATTTGTAAGTTCACTTGGATCTATTATTGTTCACCGCTACTCCTTTCATCATGGGAAGTCTCGTGATGGAAAGTTTCCTATTTTACCATCCACTACAAGAAGAGGTACAGTCCTAAAACCTCTCACTCTTGATTCATTGCCTGTTATAAGTAAGCTTGTCACACCACCACCACATACTCATGCTACACACACCGCTACTACTTGCCTGAAATCGCTGATGCTCATGATGCTACTACTTTCAGGTGACCAAAGTTGAGTAGCATGTGGAGCGACCCTCATACTCAAGGGACTTGGGATTTCTAGCCTATGGTCTGTCAAGCATATGATTCAGAGTGGACCTCACTTTCACCTTAACCACATGAAGATGCCTATGATAGGGGCAATGAGAGCTCAAAGCTAATGAGTACCTTCCTTTCAGCAAAGTCTTTCAAACCTTCACAAAACCGTTTTCACAACCTTGTTGAGTCAACACTTATTCTATGAGCTCCTTCTTGAGAGCATAGTTGTCATTCTTGTGTTTGTTCCAAAACTTGGTTAATTATGTCATGACTTTGATGCTTGTATCTCTGATATCTTTACTTCTAGTCTTCATGTGAACTTCAGAGGTGCCTTGGCATTTATATTGTGCTCTTCAAACAAAGGCAAGCAAGATACCACTCTATCATACCTTATTATGAGCATTGCAATGTTGCTTGTGTTTATGTTTCATGCTACTTATTATTATTGAGTTGGTTTCTCTTCATAGCTTGCAATGACTGCTGAGTAGACTTAGTTGCATACTCTTTATTATGAATTGTCTAAGCATCTACTCCTGTGCTGAGAATATATACATCATATGAAGCAAAGTGTTCGTGAAAGTTCTTTTATCGCACTCAGTTTTTAACTGAATTGCTTGAGGACAAGCAATAAGCTAAGCTTGGGGGAGTGATGACCCACAAGTGTAGGGGATCGCAACATTCTTCACAGGTAGTATTACCGAACTTATTGATTCGACACAAGGGGAGCCAAAGAATACTTGCAAACCTTCAAAACTGAGTTGTCAGTTCAGCTGCACCTGGAAATAGTTCTTGCTCATAGAAGTTTATCAGTAGCAATAGTTTGTAGTAGCAACAGCAACAACAATAGCAACAACAATAGCAACAACAACATCAATAGTGAAACAAGAGCAATAGTAACAGTTACGGTAATAGTAGGATTCGAGTGCGGTAGGCATAGGGATGGATGGACGGGTGTTGCATGGACGAGTATAAACATGTAACTTCAAAGAACTAGGGCATTGCAGATAAATAATAACAAGCATCCAAGTACTAAACAATCCTAGGCATGTGCTCCAAATATAGTCATACGTGCTCGTAATGAGAACTTGCACAACATCTTTTGTCCAACCAGCCCGTGGAAGCGGGGCCTCTAGGGAACTACTGGCAATTAAGGTGCTCCTTTTAATAGAGCACCGGAGAAAAGCATTAACACTCTGTGAACACATGTGATCCTCACACCACAGCCATCCCCTCTAGTTGTCCCAATTATTGTCACTTTGGGGCCTTTGGATCCGGACAATGATATGTGTACACAACTTGCATATAAGATCATAAAAAATACTATCATAATGATTCAATAATAAGTTCAGATCTAAGATCATGGCACTCGGACCCTAGTGACAAGCATTAAGCACAACAAGTTGCAACAAAGTCAAATAGCACTAATAGAGATACTAGGCACTATGCCCCTAACAGATCTTATTCGATTACATGATAGAACTCATCCAATCCCTACCATCCCCAAGCCTACAACTGGGGATTACTCACTCATGGATGAGGGAAACATCGGTGGTTGATGGAGATGTGTTGGTGATGACGATGGCGATGATCCTCTCCAAATTCCCCGTCCCGGCAGGGTGCCAGAATGGAGTTTCTAGATCCGAATCTTGGTTTCTGGTGGCGGCGGCGGAGCGGAACTCCTTCTGGAAAACTATCGACCCCCCTCTATTTTTTAGGTCAGAAGGCAACTTATAGGCGCAGAGGGAGGCCGAGTAGCTGCCTGGGGCGGCCAAACCTCCCCAGCGCGGGTCGGGCCCGCACTGGGTGGTCTGGGCCCCTGTGCCTCCTCTCTGTCTCCCCTTCTGTCTCCGTGGATCTTTTGGTGAGAAATAGTTTTTGGCATATTTTCCGGGATTTTTCCCGATAGTTCATTTTCTGCACAAAAACAAGACACCAAGGTAATTCTGCTAAAACAACGGTCCGTGTTAGTTGTATCCAAATCACACAAGTTTAGAGGAAAAATAGCAAAGTGTTAGAAAGTAGATACGTTTTGGACGTATCAACTCCCCTAAGCTTAGCTTATTGCTTGTCCTCAAGCAATTGATTGAAAAGCGAGTATAAAAGAACTTTCACGAACACTTTGCTTCATATGATATAAATATTCTCAGCACATGAGTAGATGCTTAGACAATTCATAATAAAGAGTATGCAACTAAGTTTACTCAACAGTCATTGCAAGCTATGAAGAGAAACCAACTCAATAATAATAAGTAGCATGAAACATAAACATAAGCAACATTTCAATTCTCATAATAAGGTATGATAGAGTAGTATCTCGCTTGCCTTTGTTTGAAGAGCACAATATAAATGTTGAGGCACCTCTGAAGTTCATATGAAGACTAGAAGTAAAGATATCAGAGATACAAACATCAAAGTCATGACATAATTAACCAAGTTTTGGAACAAACACAAGAATGACAACTATGCTCTCAAGAAGGTGCTCATAGAATAAGTGGTGACTCAACAAAGTTGTGAAAACGGTTTTGTGAAGGTTTGAAAGGCTTCCCAATGCTAAAAGGAAGGTACTCATTAGCTTTGAGCTCTCATTGCCCCTATCATAGGCATCTTCATGTGGTTAAGGTGAAAGTTAGGCCTACTCTGAATCATATGCTTGACAGACCATAGATTGGAAATCCCAAGTCCCTTGAATACGAGGGTCGCTCCGCATGCTACTCAACTTTGGTCACCTGAAAGTTCTTGTCATTGTAAATACATGCATATCATCGAGAACCGCCAACGGGGTACCCATATGCTTGACAGACCATATACTGGAAATCCCAAGTCCCTTGAATACGAGGGTCGCTCCGCATGCTACTCAACTTTGGTCACCTAAAAGTTCTTGTCATTGTAAATACATGCATATCATCGAGAACCGCCAACGGGGTACCCCTTGCATATGGTATAGGAGCTTTCCCATAACCAAAATGACAAGACAAGCAGACAATGAGCATCTCAGCAATCTTTTTATTTACCATACGCATAGCTTTTTATTGAGGACGCCTCATAGATGCTCATTACAGTGATGCTGCAAGTTTCCACCATGATTAGGCATGGCTTAGGCTAGCGGCCCAGGCGTTTCTCTAACATAATGTATAAACTCCATGAACTAACAACTTCCCCTTCTATTTCACATCGCCGACATCCGTAAACAAAAGAGCAAAGTATCAACTGGATCGAATTATCCAAAAAGTGTTGAAAGCGTTTCCCGTGACAAAGACGCTCGACTCAAAGATATAATAAGCAAGCATATAACTTTCATGGACTAGTCACAATGGTTCATGATTATTAAGCCCAAGGAATAAAGTGTGCCATCAAGTTCGTGAGAGCTTTACTAACTAACTTTCTCAAAACAGACAAACATTTTATTTGGAAGAAAACACGACATATGGAATATGCACTGAAATAGCAAATGATGCTAATAGGTAGGTATGATGGACACAGCTGGCAATATTGGTTTTGGGAGTTGGATGCACTGGGGGAGCACATACTCAGTGCAAGTGAAGGCTAGCAATAGAGAGGGAGCGACGAACGAGAGAGCAATAACTGTCATAATCATGCTTGCAACAAAACATGACTAATTATGGCATGAAAGTGATACAAGAAATCTGAGGCAAAATAATCATCGAGGCTTACTGACTATTGATTAGTCATATGCATGCGTGAGCATGTGCCAAGTTGATTCACATGAACAGTCAGAGGAGGATACCGCAATGTCATACCAAAGTATGAATAAAACAATGCAAGCAAATATTCATATGACATGCTACAAACTATTAGCAAGCTAGAGCTAATCATAGACAAGCAAGAACTACTAAGCATCCATAATGACATACACCTTACACAAACAGGCTGAGCATGCTCACAATGATGAGTATACGTAGAAAAATGAAACAAATAGAGTTCATTACCAGCCTCTTACCACACCTTGAGTTGTATTAATCTTCATTATTGCCCTTCACTTGTGTGACTTGAATAATTAACATGAAACCAAAATCCACAGAGGACGGCTGAACCCTGCAAAGAACTCACAAAACCAAAGAAGAACAACAAATATTTTTGGTGTTTTCGATATTTTTTTAGAAGGCAACCAACGCAAAACCAAACGAAGCAAAATAAAACCAAACACAAAAACTAAGACGCTCCAAGAACAACACAAATGTGTATGAAACGATAAAAACAAAGTGTTTAGAAAGACCTGAGATTTTTATTGATGAAGAAGGGGATGCCTTGGGCACCCCCAAGATTTGACGCTTGTACCTCTTGAGTAATTCTTGGGGTGACACGGAGTGGCTCCCCCAAGCTTGAGCTTTTGTCCATTCTTGATCTCATTACATAATTCTTTCCTTACACCTGAAAATTTTCCTTCATACAAAACTTCACACAATCTTCATTAGCAACATTAGTGCATTCAAAAGATAATAGACCTTTGGGGTTTAGTTTTAAAACAGCAAAACTTTCACTAAAGACAGAAGCTACTGTAGAAATTCCCTCAAAAATCTCAATTTACCAAAAAGAACCCGAAAAGGAATCAATAAGAAGCAAATGAAAATAATGGCAAAAATCTGTCAAAATAGACCAGCAGGTAGAAACCGATTTTTTAGAAGACCTTCTGTTGCTCAAATCAAAAAGTGTTGAACTAACGAAAGTTAGATAACATACTGGGGGATTTATTTGTAAATTTTCAGGTCAATCCGACTTACAGAGACTCCTCGCGAACTTTTGTGGTGGAGAACAGAAATCTGTTTCAGGACAGCAACTCCCCAAATCTTACTTCCCTCTCATTAGAGGTCATTCTTGGCACAAAAATCAAACAAAAAAGGATAAGGAGAGGTCATTACTGAAGTAATAACTTCAAAGACTCAAGGAAAATCTTAGGTTATCTCCCAACAAGTACTTTTCTTTAACGCCTTTAAGTTAGGCATGATGAAGAGCAAAGATTGGAAAGGAGAAAATAAAAGTGGGCAAGTATAACCACAGTGGAAACATTATTTTGTTTATTAAAATCCTTTTGTTAACAAGGTTGATCAAGTCTTGTTACCAAGACAATCTTATATGAAACAAAACTTTGCATTCCACAAGGTGATTATGTTACCTCATACTTGATAGCAATGGTCCCAATCATAATAGTTTCAAAATTTTCTTGTGGAATGGGACAATATATTTCTCCAACCTTGATGCCTTCAATATTTTCAATAGAATTCAGGCAATAGCTCTTAACAACTTTCTTGGGGAAATAGACAGTGTGCTCTTTGTCATTAATATTGAATGTTACTTTTCCTTGATTGCAATTGATGACAGCACCTACAGTATTAAGAAAAGGTTTCCCAAGAATAATAGACATATTATCATCTTCAGGCATTTCAAGCACAACAAAATCAGTTAAAACCTTGCAATTACGAGCTACTTGAACAAGAACATCCTCACATATACCAACAGGGACATTAGTTGACTTATCAGCCATTTGCAAAGATATATCAGTTGGTATCAACTTTTCTAGTTGGAGTCTCTTGTAGAGAGAAAAAAGCATAACACTAACTCCAGCTCTCAAATCACATAAAGCAGTTCTAACATAATTATTCTTAATGGAGCAAGGAATAGTTGGTATACCTGGATCACCAAGTTTCTTTGGAACCTTGCCATTGAAGGAGTAATTAGCAAGCAAAGTAGAAATCTCCTCATTATGAATCTTCCTTTATTAGAGACAATATCCTTCATATACTTTGAATAAGGAGGCAATTTAATAACTTGTTGTAGTGTTCCTCCTCCTTTGACTTGTGTTTCTTGCCTGGAAAAGGCATAGGTTTCTGCACCCAAGGTTCTCTCTCTTTACCATGTTTATTAGCAATAAAATCTTCCTTGGTGTACCTAGTGTTCTTAGTGTGTTTTTCAGGTTCTTCCTCAACTTCCTCCTTATCAGGAGACTCATCAATATTACCACTCCAGTTTCAGCATCAGAGACATATATACTATTAGGATCTACAACAGGTTCAAGTGGTTCCTCAACTTTCTTATGTTTTTTTCTTCCTCTTACGAGGACTACCACTATCCTCACCTTGTTGGAAATCCTGCTCTATTCTTTTAGGGTGTCCTTCAGGATATAAAGGATCTTGAGTAGCTGCACCACTCCTAGTCCTAATTCCATAAGCATGTTTATTTCCTGAAGCATTAACTAGCATATCGTTTTGTACTTTAGCAAGTTAATCAAGTTGGGTTTGAACCATTTGAAAGTGTTTACAAAGCATTTTAATATCATTAGAAGTTCTTTCCACAATATCTTTCAACTCATGGATAGCTCTAGAGTTTTCCAATAAATGATTCTGAATCTAATTATTAAAATGACCTTGTTTAACAATAAAAATGTCAAGTTCCTCTAAGCATTGATCAGGAGGCTTACCATAAGGAATATCACCTCCATCAAGGTGTTGGAGAGAGTGTACCTCAATAGTAGATGAGTGGGGAATTGGCTTACATAATTCTTCTACAGGAGGTAGATTCTTCACATCTTCATCTCTAATACCTTTCTCCTTTAGACACTTCTTAGCTTCCTTCATCACTTCATCATTTAATGTAATAACTCCCCTCTTCCTTGTTGTTGGTGTAGGAATTGGTTCAGTAACAACTTGTTCAGGAGTAATAGGCTCAGGTGTATTCAACTCAGTTAAAGTCCAATCATCATAATTCTTGCTTATCTTGTTCATTAATTCTTCAGCATCTGTAGGAGTCCTTTTCCTGAAAACACAATCAGCAAAGCTATCTAGGTAGGTCCTAGAATTATCAGTTAGTCCATTATAATAAATATCAAGCAACTATTCTTAGGTAATGGACATCCATGATATGCATGAATCAAGAAACAAAATATTTTCCATGACTCAGGCAATTTCTCTTCTTATTCTTCCTGTTTAAAATCAAAAAGTCTCTGCAAAGCAGCATGTCTAGCACTGGGAGGAAAATATTTATGGAAGAAAGAAGCAATCAAGCAATCAGGGCTATCAATGGAACCAGGAGGTAATCTGTTAAACCAAGCCCTAGCTTCTCCTTTTAGTGAAAAAGGGAAGATCATAGCAACAAAGTACTTGCGCATCTTAAAATCATCAGAGAACAAAACACTCATAGTAGAAAGCTCATTCATATGAGCCACAACACTCTCGTTTTCAGTACCACAAAAAGGTTCTTTCTCAACAATATCTAAATAAGATAAATCAAGAGACAAATCATAATCTTTATCTTTAATATCTATGGGAGAGCTGGCAAACTTAGGATCATAGGACTTCTTAGGTATAATAGTATGTCTAGCAAGGATATTCTTAATAGCACTAGCACCATGTTTGTTTCGGCACTCTTCAACAAATTCATCAGTGAGCTCTATGTAACCATCATTAATATCAAAACTCTCACTAGAATCAGGTGAGCTAATAGGTGTAATAGTGTCTTCACTAGGAGTTTCGGTATTTCCTAGACTAGCCATATTAGCATCTAGAAAAGGACCTAATGAACCACTCGCATCAAGCACAGTAGAAGTAACATCATGAGTATCAAAAGCAGTTTCAGATTCAACAGTAGTAGCAGTGTGTGTAGCATGAGTATGTGGTGGTGGTGTGACAAGCTTACTTATAACAGGCGGTGAATCAAGAGCAACAGAGGTGTTTAGGACTGTACCTCTTCTTGTAGTAGATGGTAAAATAGGGAACTTTCCATCACGAGACTTCCCCATGATGAAAGTAATAACAATGAACAATAATAGATCCAAGTGAACTTACAAATAAAGCTATGCTCCCCAGCAACGGCGCCAGAAAATAGTCTTGATGACCCACAAGTGTAGGGGATCGCAACAGTCTTCGCGGGTAGTATTACCCAATTTATTGATTCGACACAAGGGGAGCCAAAGAATACTTGCAAGCCTTAACAACTAAGTTGTCAGTTCAGCTGCACCTGGAAATAGTTCTTGCTCACAGAAGTTTACCAGTAGCAATAGTTTGTAGTAGCAACAACAACAGCAACAATAACAGTGAAATAGGAGCAATAATACTTGATGCTTGATATGATGGGATTCGTCACGGTAGGCATAGGGATGGATGGACATGCGTTGCATGGACGAGTCTAAACATGTAACTTCAAATAACTAGGGCATTGCAGATAAATAATAACAAGCATCCAAGTACTAAACAATCCTAGGCATGCGCTCCAAATATAGTCATACGTGCTCGTAATGAGAACTTGCACAACATCTTCTGTCCAGCCAGCCCGTGGCAGTGGGGCCTCTAGGGAACTACTGGAAATTAAGGTGCTCCTTTTAATAGAGCACCGGAGCATAGCATTAACACTCCGTGAACACATGGGATCCTCACACCACAGTCATCCCCTCCGGTTGTCCCAATTATTGTCACTTTGGGGCCTTTGGAACTGGATAATGATATGTGTACACAACTTGCAGATAAGATCATAAACAATACTATCATAATGATTCAATAATAAGTTCAGATCTGACATCATGCCACTTGGGCCCTGGTGACAAGCATTAAGCACAATAAGTTGCAATAAAGTCAAATAGCACTAATAGAGATACTAGGCATTATGCCCCTAACAGATCTTATTCGATTACATGATAGAACTCATCCAATCCCTACCATCCCCAAGCCTACAATGGGGGATTACTCACTCATGGATGAGGGAAACATCGGTGGTTGATGGAGATGCGTTGGTGATGACGATGGCGATGATCCTCTCCAAATTCCTCGTCCGAAGTGCTAGAACGGAGTTTACGGATCGAATCTTGGTTTACGGTGGCGGCGGTGAATGGAACTCCTACGGAAAACTATCAAACCCCTCTCTATTTTTAGGTCAGAAGGCAACTTATAGGCACGGAGGGAGGCCGAGTAGCTGCCTAGGGCGGCCAAACCTCCCCCAGGCGCGGGGTCAGGTGGGCTCACGCCTAGGGTGGGTCACAGGCCCCAGACCTCCTCTATCTCTCAAAAGCTCAGTTGATCTTTTGGTGAGAAATAGTTTTTGGCATATTTTCTAGGATTTTTCCTGATAGTTCATTTTCTGCACAAAAACAAGACACCAAGTTAATTCTGCTGAAAACAGCGTCAGTCCGTGTTAGTTGTATCCAAATCACACAAGTTTAGAGGAAAAACAATAGCAAAGTGTTCGAGAAAGTAGATCGTTTTGGGCGTGTCGGGGAGTTAACGTCAAAAGCGTGTCTGCCTCGAACACTTTGCTGTGTTCTTCTCTAAAATTGTGTGATTGAATACAACCAACATCAGCTATTATGTAGTGTGTTTTGATGTAACTATCAAATATGCATATGTTCACGAAGATCCGCGAACTAGAAGAAAAGACGGAGGGCTGGGGGCAGACCAATTGAGCCAGCGACCAATGGTCGTGCGGAGGTGCGACCTCCCAGGCACCTCCTCGGCCTCTCTGCGTATATGGTGCCGGACTAAAAAGCGGAGGTAAATAGTTTTAGAAAGTTCGCTACGCCTCAGCAGACAGATCATGAAACAATATCATGTTAAAAGGATCACCATGGGTGCTGGGGCCTGTGCCATGAGTGGATGGAAGATGTGAAGTCATTGATGTGAGAGCACTGTGATAATGCCAATAGTCATCGACTATCGACCATGAAGTGGCGGTATGCGTGGGTGTAACACCCTCGAGAATCGGCCCTATGTAATTTTAGCGAAACCCGCCAAACCATAGAAGCGATTCAAAGGTGCCACAGCACTTGCGTGCGGGTGGAAAACGAAGTAATATCATTACACAACGGTCCTCGATGGAACCCACAAAACATATATATACAACGGTGACTCAAAGAGTCAAGAATACGATTCTGATACAAAGATCGGATCACCTTGAAAACAATACGTCCGAGTGCGGACAAGATGCAAATTGAGCTAAGAGCCACGAAGAATAACCAATGGCGTCCATAACCTGCCTGTGCCAAGCCGGAAGGGTAACCACGCTAACGACGTCGATCTCAAAACACCTTAAACAAAAGGGTGCCGACAAAGGGCAAAGGAAAGAGAGGCGGTCGATCGAGGCCAGTACACGGCGAGGCTAGAATTCGGCGGTCCTCGCCTACATAGGTATGGTGGACTGAAGCGGCAGCGCAGCATGCACTAAACAATCTATAGAGACTCGATATAACTGGCGAATATCAGATAGAGATAAGAAAGACCTATTAGGATCCAACCTTTAACTATCACCACGCATACCCATCATGGAATTTCCCCCCTCGATACCAAACAAGGAAGTCAACCGAGGAACTCACACAGTTGGCAGTTTTATTCGTTCTGTTATAGTTGCGGCAATTACTAGTCAGGTATAGATAGTCATCCTGATATAATAAGCAGTGGGCACTTTTATTTAACCATTCCATTGTAGTTGCAACACTTACTAGTCAGATTCAATTAGCATGAGATATCCCAAAACCCAGCAGTTGTTGGTACTTTTATATAGCCATTCCGTTGTAGTGAAGCTGTTTACTAGTCATATCAGATACAAATCAAATTATAACAGTAAACTTTAGTTATAGTTGTCTATGATCGAGACCTGTGCTCCAAGTCGTCCATAACCGCGGACACGGCTTCTCGAAAAGATTTAACCCTGCAGGGGTGCACCAAAGTTTCCACACGCACCTACACCCTTGTTGTCGGATCAGGTAGGTACAAGATCACAAAACATACACCCAACGGTATGTCGACGGGGTTTCGGACACGACGTTTCCCAGACCCAAAGCAAGCACGAGGCCACCCCACTAAGCTACATGAAACGGTCGGTCTCGAGACGGACTCGGGGTTTGCGACAATGGTTGTAAGCTGGGAACGAAACTCTCGGGCTGTCGACATGGCGAAACACTCTGCTTACCTAAACAAGTGCAAGATTGCGCTGCACAATTTAAATAAGCGACAAAGCATGGCATAAATCTGAATAGTAATAAAGCCCCAAACTAATTGTGGCCTCAAGATGCTTGGAATCAGTACTAAATCGATGGGGGTGCCCATACATCCCACATGTGGTTAGCGCGCTCGATCTCGGAACAGGTGTCAAGAACTCGGGGTACTACGGGACACAAGTGGACGGTTAACAACCAAATAACATCTATTGTCCACCTGTGCCTCTGCATTTACATACTTCAATTTTAGTTATTAAACAGTAATTAAAGCCATGATCATCTCCAACCTTAAACATGCGGCAATACTCTAACAACTGTGGTACCGGACGACACTTGACACTTGAGCAAGCTCTGACGCGCAAAGTCCAACTATCTACCAAACAACGGTAATAGGATGTGTCCAAGGCGATATAAAGTGCAAGGGATATCACGGTGCGAAAACTAGAGCATCGCACGATAGCAATAGATCAACAGGAGGAATAAATACTATAAAAGTAAGATAGGTAGAAAGGAGATGCTGCTGAAAACATTCGAAGGTTCATCCGAAGAAGATGAAGCTCACATCAACTCAACGGCCTTATCCGCGAAGAAGCAAAACACTAGAAGAAACAGGATGCACTATTTAAGATTACGGCAGAAGACCGGCATGATGCATGTATGATGTATGACATGGCAAGGATGCGATGCAATTAGGTCATTTAAAGCGGAAGGTCCAAACAATTATTTAATTGGTTCAAGTTGTTTATCTACCCTGCAAATTAAATGTTGTCTTAACATGGCAAAACATATCACCGGTTCGCTACACAAAATTAAATGGAGCCAAAGTAAGGCTAGATTTGCCCGCATATGGGCCCCATATTTAATTATGAGGTGAATCGGCATAATGCCCCCAAACCACATGACAAGTATGCATGCATGAACAATTAAATATGCAACAATTTATATAGTTGGCAATTTATAAAATAGGGACTCGAAAAAGGTCACACATTATGGTCGGAGGTCTTGGTTCGGAGGGGTTCGAGGGATCGGTCTTCGGAGGTCGCCAACGGATCCGTGAAGTATATCGAGGATACTTTGTCTTAGATTCCAACTCGACGATGTCCGGTTTCCGTGTAGCTCTTGTCGGTGTGGAGGACCTGGTACAACTTGATACTCTTGTCCATCGAGAGATCTCATCGCTTCATCACCTCTTGTTACAACAATCTGTAGAATCCACTGCTTCGGTTCGAGCGATTGCGACAAAAGAAAACAATGTGGCAACACAGAAATATCACCAACAGTACCATGCCCAGGCGATGTGCGACGGAAGGCCAGAACCTAGAGATGCACAAAGCAGAAGCAAGGCGGTAGGCGCCATGCGAGCAGGAGAACTCACGGTCACCTCTTGGCCAAAGGCAGGTTCACGAGACGATCGCGCCTGCGGGAAACATGGAGGAAGCTAGCGATGCTTGTTGTGGCGGGCGCCAGGCGGCCGCTGCGAAGCCGGCGGCGGAGATGAGGCCGTCGGTGGCGGCGCGGAAGGGCTCAGCGGAAGCAGCGGCGAAGGCTCGCGGAGACAAGAGAGGAGGTGCGAGGCGGCAGCGCTCGCAAGCTCACGAAGCAGCGGAGCCTTGCGGAAACAAGCGGCCGAGCAAAAGCGGCGAAGGGGTTGCGGCGAGGAGAAGGCGCTCGGCGAAACTTCGGCGAAGGAGAAGCGGTGGCGAAGGCGAGCAGCGGGAAGGTCAGCGAGCCGCCAACGAAGGCAATGGCGGTCAAGTGTCGAGAGAGCGGCGCTCAGGTGCGGTTGAATCGTGGCATCGAGGGAAGCGGCAGCCGGAGGAGCGGCGAGGAAATCGGGAGGCCGTGAGCCTGCTGGGGAAGGACCACTGGCGGGGCGGAGGCGCTGGCGGCCTGAAGGGAGCGGCGAGTGAGAAGCGAGTGGCCGAGGAAAGGGAGGCGGGGTCCGCGGTGGCGCTGAAGCTTGGGAGGGGAATGAGGGGACGAGGAGGAGCGAGAGAGGAGGCGCGTCGGTGGGGGTGGGCCCGCGGGGAGGAAGGTGGGGAGAGAGGAGGCGGGGAGACGAGGGAGAGGCGGGGGCCTTGAGCGTCTCGCTGGGGAGTAGAGAGGCGAGGCAGGGGTGGCGGGATCCCGAGGTGGGATTGTCGGGCGGGGTGGCGTGTGAGTTGGTGGAGGCAGGGGTGATGCGACGCTGGGTGAGAGAGGGAGTAGGGATTAGGTGGGGATGAGGTGGAGGGAAAAGGGAGGGGTTGGTGAGGTGGCAGGCTGGGAGTGGGTGGAGGAGAGATGAGAGATGAGGTGGCGAGAGGGGATTGGTCAGGGTGAGGTGGAGAGGGGCTGGGTAGGTTATCTGGTAGCATAGGTTTCGGGTGTTCTGGGGTAGGTAGGGTTTTGAACTGGGGTGGCCGACTGGGTCGGATCGGCCCGGTACGGCTGCCCCCTAAAAATAATTAAATATTTTATTTATTTAAGCGGGCTTTTAAACCGTTATGTATTAAAACAAAATCCGGAGACCGGTTTAATTTGAATAAAGGCAGTATTGAGAAAACAAAACTAGGCGTTTGAAAATAGTTTAGACAAAACCATGCATGATGATGGCGATGCTCAAATGCAATGTGGCATGATGACATGAGCATGAGGTCATGATGATGCAATGCACAAAAACAACGCGATTTTCTAGTAGTGGTTTTATGGGCGCCACAATTCGACACCACTAACAATGGATCTCGCCCTCGAGATCCGCCTCATCATCTTAGGGAAGAAGGCGGCGATCTGATCTTCTCGCATCGTGTAGATCCTCGACACCACTAACAAGAGGTCGTTGTCCGTGATCGTCGAGAGAACACTCCAGGGAACAAAGGTCGAAGGTAGAGGTATCAACAAATAAAGCCACCTCTAGCTCTGATGGAAAGAGGGAATGCATTCTCATCCACTTCAATGTACACAAGCGAATAGAGTGAGTAGTCGGCATGGGGCCAATCCATCACGCACCCAAACTATTACTCTGCTGTCGGTGAAAAGCGTGCAACCATTCGGAATCGGTGAAGATCTTGACAATCGAGGTTGAAACAAAGGAGTGATGCGGACTCTTGCGCCGGATCAGCGTAGATGATGTCGTCGCGTCGGAAAACACGGAAGGCACGAGAAGGAACAAAGAAGTCCACAGACGAAGGGTTCCTCGGATAGCATGAAGACGGATGTGGAAACCGTTACCAAAGGAGGCGAAACCACGAAGGTGCGATGGAACCCAACCAGAAATCACGGACTCGAAGAGAGAGAGAGGATTCAAAACACGCAGAGGTGAGAGGAGAAGCGGCGGGGTAAGGAGTAAAATCAGACCTAATCGAACTATCCAACCGATTTTGCAAAAATAGTTTTGACACTCTACTTTGGCCGTTAGCTAGGTTATCCTACAGCTGGACTTGTGGGGTATCGCTTCGAAGCTCGATACCACTGTAACACCCTCGAATCGGCCTATGCAAGTTTTAGCGAAACCCGCCAAACCGCAGAAAGCGATTCAAAGGTGCCACGAGCACTTGCGTCGGGTGGAAAGCAGTAATATCATTACACAATAGTCCTCGATGGAACCCACAAAACATATATATACAACAATGACACAAGAGTCAAGAATACAGATTCTGACAAAGATCCGGATCACCTTGAAAACAATACGTCGAGTGCGGACAAGATGCAAATTGAGCTAAGAGCCACGAAGAATAACCAATGGCGTCCATAACCCTGAGGCCAAGCGGAAGGGTAACCACGCTAACGACGTCGATCTCAAAACCTGCTTAAACAAAGGGTGCCGACAAAGGGCAAAGGAAAGAGAAGCGGTCGATCGAGGCCGATGCAGCGAGGCTAGAATTCGGCGGTCCTTGCCTACATAGGTATGGTGGACTGAAGCGGCAGCGCAACATGCACTAAACAATCTATAGAGACTCGATATAACTGGCGAATATCAGATAGAGATAAGAAAGACCTATTCGGATCCAACCTTTAACTATCACCACGCATACCCATCCTAGAATTTCCCCCCTCGATACCAAACGAGGAAGTCAACCGAGGAACTCACACAGTTGGCAGTTTTATTCGTTCCGTTATAGTTGCGGCAATTACTAGTCAGGTATAGATAGTCATCCTGATATAATAAGCAGTGGGCACTTTTATTTAACCATTCCATTGTAGTTGCAACACTTACTAGTCAGATTCAATTAGCATGAGATATCCCAAAACCCAGCAGTTGTTGGTACTTTTATATAGCCATTCCGTTGTAGTGAAGCTGTTTACTAGTCATATCAGATACAAATCAAATTATAACGTAAACTTTAGTTATAGTTGTCTATGATCGAGACCTGCTCCAAGTCGTCCATAACCGCGACACGGCTTCTCGAAAGATTTAACCTGCAGGGTGCACCAAAGTTTCCGCACCTACACCCTTGTTGTCGGATCGTAGGTACAAGATCACAAAACACACCCAACGGTATGTCGAGGTTTCGGACGACGTTTCCCGGACCAAAGCAAGCAGGGCCACCCCACTAAGCTACATGAACGAAGTCGGCGGTCTCGAAGACGGACTCGGTTTGCGACAATGGTATGCTTGGGAACCCGAAACTATCGGGCTTGTCGATACCGCGAAAACACTCCGCTTACCTAAACAGTACAAGTGCAGTACTTCGCACAATTTAAATAAAGCAGTAAAGCATGGCATAAGTACAGAATAGTAATAAAGCCCAAACTAATTGTGGCCCCTGATGCATACTTGGAATCGGTACTAAATCGATGGGGTGCCCATACATCCCACATGTGGTTAGCGCTCGATCTCGGAGCAGTGTCAAGAACTGGGGTCCCACGGGACACAAGTGGACGGTTAACAACCAAATAACATCTATTGTCCAATGCCTCTGCATTTACCTACTTCAATTTTAGTTATTAAATAATTAAAGCCATGATCATCTCCAATCTTAAACATGCGGCAATACTCCAACAATCGTGATACGGACGACCGCATAGACTTGAGCAAGCGACTACGACGCAAGTCCAACTATCTACCAAACAACGGGTAATAGGATGTGTCCAAGGCGATATAAAGGCTGCAAGGGATATCACGAATGCGAAAACTAGAGCATCGCAACATAGATAGCAATAGATCAACAAGAGGAATAAATATTATAAAAGTAAGATAGGTAGAAAGGGGAGATGCTCTTTGAAAACATTAGAAGGTTCATCCAAGATCGGTGAAGCTCACATCAAATCAACGGCCTTATCCATGAAGAAGCAAAACACTAGAAGAAACACGGATGCACTATTTAAGATTACGACGGAAGACCGGGCATGATGCATGTATGATGTATGACATGGCAAGGATGCGATGCAATTAGGTCATTTTAAGCGGAAGGGTCCCAATTATTTAATAGGTTCAAGTTGTTTATCTACCCCGCAAATTAAATGTTGTTTTAACATGGCAAAACATATCACCGGTTCGCTACACAAAATTAAATGGAGCCAAAGTAAGGCTAGATTTGCCCGCATATGGGCCCCATATTTAATTATGAGGTGAATCGGCATAATGCCCCCAAACCACATGACAAGTATGCATGCATGAACAATTAAATATGCAACAATTTATATAGTTGGCAATTTATAAAATAGGGACTCAGAAAAGGTCACACATTATGGTCGGAGGTCTTGGTTCGGATAGGTTAGAGGGATCGGTCTTCGGAGGTCGCCAAGGATCCGTGAAGTAGATCGAGGATACTTTGTCTTAGATTCCAACTCGACGATGTCCGGTTTCCGTGTAGCTCTTGTCGGTGTGGAGGACCTGGTACAACTTGATACTCTTGTCCATCGAGAGATCTCATCGCTTCATCACCTCTTGTTACAACAATCTGTAGAATCCACTGCTTCGGTTCGAGCGATTGCGACAAAAGAAAACAATGTGGCAACACAGAAATATCACCAATACCATGCCCAGCGATGCGGCGGAAGGCGGAACCTAGAGATGCACAAACGCTTGCGGAAGCAGGCGGTAGGCGCCATGCGTAACAGGAGAACTCACGGTCACCTCTTGGCCAGCAAGCGGAGTTCAAAGACGATCGCGCCCGCAGGGAAACATGGAGGAAGCTAGCGATGCTTATTGGCGAGCGCCCGTGCACATAGGGAAGCCGGCGGCGAGATGAGGCCGTCGAGCGGCAGCGCCGAGAAGAACTCGGCGAGAAGCAAGCGAAGGATCGCCGAGACAAGGCGGAGAGTGCGAGGGACGGCGCTCGCAAGTTCACAGAAACAGCGGAGCAGTGGAGCAAGCGGCGAGCAACGGCGAGCGGCGAGAAGGGTTGCCGCGACAGCGGAAGGCGCCAGCAGGGCTTGCGGCGAGGAAGGAAAGGCGGTGGCGGGCAGCGGCCGAGCGGAAGGAGAGGAGGCGGCGACAAGCCGCGAGAGACGAGCGGCGGCGAGTGCAGTGCGGCGCTCGGTGCGGTTGGATCTGGCGGTCGAGGAAGAGCGGCGGCGAGGAGGGCCATGGCAGGAGAGGTCGGGAGGCATCTGAGGCTGCTGGGGAGGACCACCGGGGGTGGAGGGCGCTGGCGGCCTGCAGAGGAGGCGGGCCGGCGAGGTGGAGGTGGCCGAGAGGAAGGACGGGGAGGGGTCCATGGCCTTGGCGAGCTGACTTCAGGAGGGGACAGCGGGGAGGAGACAAGGAGGAGGCGAGAGAGAGGCGCGTCGGTGGGGTGGGCCAGAGGGAGGAAGGTGGGGAGAGAGTGGCGGGGACGAGGAGGAGAGGGGACGCGAGGCGCGTCTCACAGTGGGGAGGCCGCGGGAGCAGGGGTCGGGGCGGGATCCCGAGGTGGGATTGTCAGGCGGGTGGCTTGTGAGTTGGTGGGCGGGGGGTGATCTGGGTGAGAGAGGGAGTAGGGATTAGGTGGGGATGAGGTGGAGGAAAAGGAGGGTTGGTGAGGTGGCGGTGGAGTGGGTGGAGGAGATATGAGAGATGAGGTGGCGAGAGGGATTGGTCGGGGTGAGGTGGGAATTTGGGTAGGTTATCTGGTAGCATAGGTTTGGTGTTACAGGGTAGGGTTTTGAGCGGGTGGGTATTGGGGTCGGATCGGCGTCTGTCCTAAAAATAATTAAATATTTTATTTATTTAAAACGGGCTTTTACAAACGTTGTGACAAAACAAAATAATCGGAGACCGATTTTAATTTGAATAAAGGCGGAGTATTGAAAAACAAAACTAGGCGTTTGAAAATAGTTTAGACAAAACCATGCATGATGATGGCGATGCTCAAATGCAATGTGGCATGATGACATGAGCATGAGGTCATGATGATGCAATGCACAAAAACAACGCGATTTTCTAGTAGTGGTTTTTGGGCACATGGGCGATGGGCGTGACCAGTCGGCCCGAAAAAGCTCGACGGTCGGACTTTTGAGGCGCATGATGGGCAGGGCTCCATATCTGTGGCCGGAGATTACATGGGCGGATCGGGCCAAAGGAAAGCATAAAATAGGTAAAGGCCGCCGGGCCGACGACCCAATGAAAAATGCACAGCACGGGCCAGGCTTGGGCTTGATTTTTAGGCCCGACAGTCGGGCCAGGCTCGGGCCTAGGATTTTCATGTGCGGGCTTGGTCAGGCCCATCCCGAGCTCGGCCTGGACCAAAAAAACATCTAGGTATAGTATAACGTAGGCCATGCTCAAGTAGGAAAATGCACGAGGAGCAGGCATGGCGGGGTCGACATATGATGAGTGCATATTTGTATCATGTTTATATTATTATTTTGTATTATAGTGGTAGGATCTTGATATTTTACGGCGTTCGCGTGCATCTTTTATGTTTATTTTCACTAGGATCGGGACATATGATGGATACGATGGATACAATTCTTGGACCAGTTGTAATGGAGCAAAAAGGAGTAAAAAACAGCTTAAATCGCTAATTTGGGAAATATCAATAACATCAGAAGAAAATCCGAAGCGATCAGAGGAGGCAGAAGGTTTAACGACCAACTATATGGCGGGAAGAAATTCTCTGGCCGTATAGTTCTCGCCGTATAGTTGGCGCCACCACCGCCTTCTCAAATAGTTTCACCCTGTGCAACTGAATCGGAGATATGACATACAGAATGACCAGAACTCGCCGAAACCTCACCTCTGTAAGGGATATTGAGGGGGAACTCATCCACCGGGGATCCATCTTCACCCTACGCAGATCGAGGAGGCTAAGGCATCGATCTTCATCATCAACTGCTGCATCACCACCATCTCCATCCATTCCATCTACATCGTTTCTAGATCTTGTTATAATTTCCGTACTCGTTGTGGATTTATACAAGTACTATTCATCTATGATAGATTTCATTGGCTTTGCCATGATGTTGATTGCCTCCATGTTTGAGTAAATCATTAGTTCTTGGGGAGATGGAGAAACCCTAGCTTGAGACTAAAATAAGTAAAGTTTATTATGATATTCATCGATATGACCATGTGTTAGATTGTCTTCATCTTGATGTTGGAAGAAGTCGACCTCTCGATACTTGCCTCTAGTGGGGACTTGATGGAGGGAACTACTTGTTGGTCAACGAAGGTGTGCTAGCACTTACAGTGATTATAAAGCTGTTGGCACTCCTTACGTATCAACTTGGGAACCAAGGAACTCACGGAACATTGTTCATGCTATGGGATACATCCTACGAGTTAAAGTCCCTTAATAGCGTAGTAATTCGTTTGATGTCGATTTCTTATCTGTTGTGGTTATGAGGATGATGTGAGTAGTGGTTGCTGTCTATTCGTCCAAATATGGAGTTTCTTCCACACATACATAGTTGAGAATGTTTATGAAAATAATCTTTATCTTATACCCTTTATAAATGCTAGAGGTGTATCCGCTACTCACTGAGAACACTTTTTTCTATTGCAGTTTCAACTCTCTTTTACATACGCGATATTTATTTTCTGTATTCAGTTTGTTTACTTTAATTATTGTTCCCTTATAAAAAAACCAAAACACCCTTTTTATGCAACACTCGCATTTTACCTTGTTACTTAGAACTTTATTTAATATTTCTATTTTAGTATTTAATTTAATAGTTATTAGACTTCAGACTCCTGCTCTCCGTGGGATCGATATCTTTCTTTCGAAACTAGCTACAAACGATCTGTGCACTTGCACTCATCAAACTATTTTCTGGTGCCGTTGCCGGGGAGCTAAGCGTTGTAGGTCTTTTGTTTTTTGCTTATTTATTTTAGTCTTGCTAAGTTTTGTTTTGGGTTACAGGTTTCCACCAACATGATGGAGTTTGAGCATTTAACTAGTGCTAACCCACTCAGCCACTTTGGGAAGTCCTATGATATTAATAAAAGAGACAACTCTAACAAGAAGACAAGGGGGTTTGAAATAAATCCTCTACTATTTGGTATTCTACACAAGAAGCAATTTACTGGAGATGAAGAAGATCTTGATCCATATGAGCATATTGCATGTTTTAAGGATATATGTGGCACTTTCCAATTACCGAGGTATACTGCCAATGAGGTAAGGCTGAAACTCTTTAGCCAGACTTTGACTAGCACAACTCTCTCATGTTATAGATCTTTACCCCTAGAAGCCACTACTATATAGGATAATTTAGCTTGTGAGTTTCTATCCAAGTATTATCCTTTATCAAAATCTTTTGAAATCAGGCATCTTATAATGACTTGGAGAAACCGTCCTAATAAAGTACTAATAAGAGCTTATGTAAGATTTAAAGATTTACTTAACCAATGTACTCATCATGATTTGCCTGAATGATATTTATTGCATATCTTTTATGGTGATTTAATTGAACCTAATAAAATTGAACTAGACTTTTGCGCAAGAGGAGCTTTTATGAATCTTCCCATAACTAAAGCTTGGGCTTTACTAAATAGAATTCGTGATCATAGTGTTTTATGGAATTTTGGTCTAGGAAGCGAAGGAGGCATAGAAATAAACTATGATAGTATTCATGACTATAATAAAAAGGGCAATATTAATGAATTATTTGAAAAACTTTATTTGGATTCAGATCTTGTGTTGCATGTTGCTAAAGCTTTTACAGAACACATCAAAGCTCCAAAAGAGGGAACGATCAAGTATGATCCACCATCCGAACTTGAGAATAAAAGATAAGTTAAAGCAACACTGGCCTCCCTAGAACCAATGTATGAGATACATTTTTCTAACACTGCGCAGAAACATATTTTAGAATATGAACATGTAAAATCAGTACAGGAGAAAAAGGAAGAGGAAAGTGTGCCAGAAATTGAAGAATATTTAGTTGAAACCAAAGATGAAGAAGTGTAGTAACACTTCTTTTCACTAAGTTCAAGTAACTAACATTAGTGGTTAGGGGTGTACAAGTCTATTTCTTATGTTGCTTTTTTCACATGACTCGGAGAACACTCGGTCTTGTATGTACTCTCTCCGTGTGTAAATATAAGATGTTTTAAGTCAGTAAAGCTAATCTATCTAGACACCTTTTAGTGTGTAGGTTTAAATAAATCTATACACTAAAAAAATATCTAGATACATTTATTTTTTTTGCGAAAAAAAGTAAATGTACCATAAAACTAAAACATTTTATATTTCTACACGGAAGGAGTATATCGTTGCATGTGCCTTTGAACTGTTAGTGCATTTATTGTTATGTTTTGAGACCGTAGGAACCCGTTCTTTTCTTGACATTCTTCTAGGAGAATTCTTTTTTTTTTGAACGTTCTTGTATTTTCTCCGATTCAAATTAATGATTAAGATTTGTCTACTGCTAGAGACAGAATTCGTTTGTATAGGCAATAGACAAATGATCAGGGTCTGGTTAATCGTGAGCACGATGTCCGGTCGTATGAGCCCTTGAACCAGCCAACACAGCCAGAATATTTCTTTTTCGTTCTCTTGCATCGTGGGACCCATTCATGTTCTTATCCACGCAAGCCATGACCAGCATGACACGAGCGGTACTGTGAGCCACTCACCGGGCACGACCATCTCGGATGCTGATCTCGATCCGTCACCCGCCGCTGGCAATTTATGGCTACGCAATTTGTTCCCTGCCGTGGAGGCTCTCCCATTCCCAGGCCGCGTGTCTGTATGTCCTCGAGGCTGGCTGGCCCAGGAAATCCTCGCGCTCGCCATCAACCGATCTTAATCGACGTGGACTTGATGTTGACAGCAAAACGGGTGCAAATAAAGTGGGGGAAAAGTCGCATTTATTTGCGAGCAAATCGATCATGATTTGAAATTGAAATCTGAAATTATGCTAGAGATTTTGAAACTTAACCTTACGTGTATGTGACAAACCCCAGATCCACGGGCGACTACAGCTGCTTGAGTGTGAAGGATGTGCGGTCACGTGTCTGCGCGCATATGGTGCGTGGTGCGTGATCCATCGTCGTGCTCATGTTTTCCTGTAAAAAATCATCCGTATAGAGAGAGACAAAAAGAGAAACACAACGACTATGCGGCGGACCATTGAGCAGATAGTGCCGGATTTTTATGAGCTAATCCCAAAATGTGCCCGAAAGGGTCGCACGATAAGAGAGGCGCTTCTTCCAGGATCACGAGCATCAAGGGTGCACTAAGCTCACTTGTCCTTTGGCAGTACGTATAGCTATGGATCAAAGTGCGGGACTTTCACCTGTCGGAAGAGATAGACACCCTCCTTTGAAGGTGGACGACAAATGCCCAATACACCTCCAAAAGTATTGTTCTGACTTTCTCGTCGCGGGAGCCATTCTTTCGAGCTCTTGCAGACTGAATTGGCGCACCTAGGACACAAACAAATAAAGGTCATTGTCTGGTTGGCTTGCCAAGACACTTGCTGGACAAGTGAGAGGATGGATCGACAGCGGACAGGGTCTCCAACACCCCCTCGATGTCCTCTGTGTGACCAAACGATTGAGACCATGAGACACCTCCTTGTAGGTTGCTCATTCGCATTATCGGTTTGGCACAAGGTACTGTTCTGGATCCGATCCACAACTGCTCACTTCGTCTACTAGTGGTTGAAGGCGTGCCATTCTACTCCATGCATTACACGAGTATACTTTGCCGTTGGTCATGATGACGACCTGGTGGATTTGAAAGTAACAAAAAAGATAACACCTCACCAAGCCTGAACGCGATTCGATCCGAGGCTCAATTTTGGACAGACGCGCCACTTAGATCTAGTGGGTTGGTTGTATGGGAAGCGTGTAACTATTATATTTTTTTTCTATTAATGAATTAAAATGCATGTTTTTACCTTTTCGCAAAAAATCAGTGCTCATCTCGAAGAAAGTTCGGCAGATTTTATTTTGAAAGAAAGTCAATGTGGTTTTTAAACAAGTGGGGAGATAAACTTCGAAAGCAAATCGGAGGTTTTTTTTTGGCGATAGCAAATCGGAGATTCGCTCAGAAAGAGAGAGGGGAGGGACAAACACACACAGGGTCCGGCTAATAAGCGGCCGACATGTGCCGGGCTGGTCTGAGCGACCTGGCTAAACAATTGCAATTACCGGGGGCGGGCCCCACCTTGCCAGACGAAATATCGTGGATGCAAATCGTGGCCCCCTTCTTCATCACCACCACCTCTTCGCGAGTCCAGAGCCAGCACAGCCAGATCGAGCGAGACCCGTCTCCACCTTTCTCTCTCTACCCCCCTCCCCCCGTGATCTCATCTGGGACGCCCGCCGGGCCGACGACCCCCCCTGCACGCCGGCCGCCATGGCGCACGGCGAACGCATGACTACCTTCGAGGAGAGCGAGAGGGAGAGCGAGTACGGCTACGTCCGCAAGGTCTGCATCCTCCTATCCTTCCTCATCCTGTCCCCGTCCCCTCCTGAAACATCGGCTGGATCGCGAGACCGCGTTTCCCATCTCGCCGCGTGGATCTCCGATGCGTAGCCCCGGTTTGGAATCCGTGTGTGTAGATCTCTGGCATGTGCCTCGATCGCGAGTGAGCACGGGGCTGTGTTGCCCCCCGCACCTGTCACGCGGGTCGGGACGGCTGGATTGGTGGGGAGATTCGGTGAATTGGGCGGTTTGGTTTGGGATTCCGATGGGCGTTTGGATCGTGAGATGCGTCCTTCACACTCTTGGGTCAATGGGCGCGGGTTCAGGTGGTCTTCTCAGCTATCCAGGACAATCCTGGAACTAGTATGCTCGTGTTGGGCCAGATCGTGCCCCGATTTGCCTGTAACCAAGTCGTTGTGCTTGGCCTCTTGTCGGACAAGATGATGTGTTGATCTGTTAGTTACCACCGTGGTGTGGTGTGACGGTGACAGTCACGGCGTGTCCTGCTGGCTCATGAAGCATGATGCATTGCCTCACCTTAATGCTGTGCTTTTCCAGGTCTCTGGGCCTGTGGTCGTTGCCGATGGCATGGGTGGAGCTGCCATGTACGAGCTCGTCCGTGTCGGCCACGATAGCCTCATTGGTGAGATTATTCGTCTTGAGGGCGATTCAGCTACAATTCAAGGTATGACAGAGTGCAGTTCCGCCTCACATTTGCTTGCTGAGGTTTCTACAGAAGGACATCTATGGCTAAGATCTGACAATGTTTTATCTGTCTCTACTGTACGCAGTTTATGAGGAAACAGCTGGGCTCATGGTCAACGATCCGGTGCTGAGAACAAAAAAGGTGAGATGCATACTGATATCTATATGCATTTCACAAATAGTTTTTGTCTGTACTTCATTTTAACACACCATTGCTATTTTTCTGCAGCCTCTTTCATGTGAATTGGGACCTGGTATTCTTGGAAACATCTTTGATGGAATCCAGGTAAGATAAATGCAGCAAAATGTCACATTTATTAGTACGCCTACCATGATTTTTTGTTCTGATGGTATAATCTTCTCATTGCAGCGCCCTCTGAAAACCATTGCTATTAAATCCGGAGATGTCTACATTCCACGTGGTGTTTCAGTCCCTGCCCTTGACAAGGATCAGCTGTGGGAATTCCAGCCAAACAAGCTAGGTAATTTACGTGATGACATGCTATACAAGATAAACATTCTGTTAACGTGCCTCTGCTCAAGTTATGTCTGGTACATAACAATCAATAATTTGTTTTTTTGTTTCAGGTGTTGGGGATGCTATCACAAACGGAGATCTATATGCTGTAAGTTAGTTGGACGTCTATTTTTCCTTCTTAAAATTTACTATCTTGCATTCTTGCCTAACGTTTTTCTTGTTCTGCAATCTGTGGATGCATGTTGTCAACTTCTATATGCTCCTTATATTGTCTTACTGGCTTGCAGACCGTATTTGAGAACACACTGATGAAACATCATGTTGCGCTCCCCCCTGGTTCTATGGGAAAGATCAGTTACATTGCCCCTGCGGGTCAGTACAGCTTACAGGTTAGTAAATGTTATTTAAAGACCTGCTACTTCAGTTCTTATTAGCTTCATTTGACAGCCTAATGCTTTTATTGCAGGACACAGTGCTGGAATTGGAGTTCCAGGGCATCAAAAAGGAGTTCACTATGCTCCACGTAAGTCATTTTCCCTTCATAAAGTTTGATTATGTCATGATTACACATTTCTGAAAGATTGTCATATTCTGCTTTGCAGACATGGCCCGTGCGGACACCAAGGCCTGTTGCGTCAAAACTTGCTGCGGATACGCCTCTTCTAACAGGACAGGTATATGAGCTAGCTTCTCAAAACCTTGTCCTCCATATATAAATTTATGTTAGTGTAAATACTTATTTGCCAAATGCACCAAACATGGGAAGTGATGTTTCCTGTGCTACTCCATGAAATCTTGATGCGTCTCACATGTATTGTGAACTTTTTTTCAGCGTGTGCTTGACGCTCTGTTTCCCTCGGTGCTTGGAGGAACATGTGCTATTCCTGGAGCTTTTGGTTGTGGAAAAACTGTCATTAGTCAGGCACTCTCAAAGGTCTTATGGCTATTCACCTCTTGTTTCATAATTGCTATGTTAGTCCAACTCTGAATGTTGGCCTTTAAGTGGGTCAACTTTGTTAAATTTTACTGACTTAATTTACCCTATACAGTATTCCAATTCCGACACTGTGGTTTATGTGGGCTGTGGTGAAAGAGGAAACGAGATGGCTGAGGTCCTCATGGACTTCCCGCAATTGACAATGACATTGCCTGATGGACGTGAAGAGTCAGTCATGAAGAGAACAACACTTGTGGCTAACACCTCCAACATGCCTGTCGCTGCTCGTGAAGCCTCCATCTATACAGGTAACATATAATCGTTGATGTTTTTCTGTTTGCATTCCAGATTTCCAGTATTGTTACAAGCATGACTTTCTATCTTATGCAGTTCATTGTGTTGCTTGCTCTACTAAATTACATACTTATCTAAATGTAATCATGTTGTGGAAATTGTTGCAATCTTGTGGTTTGCCCATTTGTGATGTATCTATGTACGATCGGAGATATCAGCTAGGTTTAGATTTTTGTGGGCTTCATGGCACAATTTAAAAAACACACCATATAAAAGGAGTAAAAGCAGCAACCACGGGTAGAGACAGATATCTGGGCATATCCCTAAGGTGTCCTCATTAGGTTTTAGTAGGACATTGTGGATATATTCATCTTATATTTGACTCCTTTGTTTTAGACTTATAGTTTGGTTTATTATGGAAATTTGGAAGCCGAGGCCTTGTAGTGAATGATCCTAAGGATCTAGCATGTCTGTCTTCCTCATAATTTGCTAAAGAGCCTTTGCTTTTTATGCTTTACAGCTGATGTTTTCTATATGAACAAGATAATAATGTGCTCTTTTCCTCTAATCCAGGAATTACGATTGCTGAATACTTCCGTGACATGGGCTACAATGTTAGTATGATGGCTGATTCCACATCCCGGTGGGCCGAAGCATTGCGTGAAATTTCCGGACGTTTGGTATGATGCTTCCTTATTTCTGTTTATTGCCATTTGTGTATTTTATGTTCACTGCTGTATATATATGCTCTGTTTATTGCCATTCATGGCTAGAGTTTTATTTTTTCTCCTTTGTATCAATCCTGGATTATGAGTTTATGACTACTGTTTACATTTTCCTCTTTACTAACTTTTTATTGTTAAAGAACCTGATGGTAGCTGACAATTCTTTCAGTTTCAAGAATATCATTGCAGATTGTAGATAGAACAAATTTGCTGAAACAGAAGTAAAATCTACAACACATCATACACGAGATACTTACTGCTAAGATATTTGACTAGTGTATTAAGTTAAATTTTACTTTTGCCACATGTTGATTACTGCTTTACTTGCATACTAACGTGCTTTTTTGAACTAATTGTGTGCTCTGTATGCTGTAGGCTGAAATGCCTGCAGACAGTGGTTACCCTGCATATTTGGCTTCACGTTTGGCATCTTTCTACGAACGTGCTGGAAAGGTGCAATGTCTTGGCAGTCCAGATCGGACAGGCAGTGTCACAATTGTCGGTGCTGTTTCTCCTCCTGGTGGAGATTTTTCAGATCCTGTCACCTCCGCAACCCTCAGTATTGTTCAGGTAAGGAAACTATTCGGTTACTTCAACCTTTAGGTCCAAGCATATTGACAGAATCTCTATTGCTTTGATACTACCAAGTATTAATTAACTGCTCTGAATTGCAGGTCTTCTGGGGATTGGATAAGAAGCTTGCTCAAAGAAAGCATTTCCCTTCTGTTAATTGGCTCATTTCTTACTCGAAATATGCCACGGTTATTCTCTAACTTGTCTTAGGATATGCAATTACTATCTTCTCTGAATTCTCTACTCTACAGTAAGACACAGAAATGATAAAAAGAAACCGACAGACTTTGTATATGGCGTAAAGCGTAAACACTTCCTTATATACTAAGCTCCTTAGGATAGATCAGTTGAACTCCAAATGGTGTATAACAATCATTTTTATGTGTGAATGGTAGTTGCGTTGCATAATTTTGTAGTTTCACTGGATTTGTAAGTCTTTTAAATAATGACAGCTGAAATTGTAGATGAATTAGGAAATTGCTCTCTTAGATCTTGTACTTCTGTGACATTTGATATCTGACTGATTCCTGTCAGTCTGACAATGTTCACATCCCATAAGTATGGTGCATCTCACATTAATCACTGGGAACATACTATTACTTGGTGAGAGCGTGTAGGCAGGAGGAGCTACACCTATGTATTTCTTCTATCATTCTGTGCACATATTTGTCTGCCGTTATGCTTGTGCCTTGTGTATCAAACTTTGTTTCTGTAAAAAAGTTTCCCATTCATTTGTTATCGCCATGTATGTGTTAACATGGCACTAAAGTGATGTTTTCTTCAGAGATGTTAAACTCCAGGGATTTGTGTTGCACTAACTTATTGTTTTCTGCACTGCAGGCTTTGGAAGGCTTCTATGATAAGTTCGATTCTAGCTTTATTGATATGAGAACAAAAGCACGTGAAGTGTTGCAGAGAGAGGATGATCTCAATGAAATTGTCCAGGTATTCATATTCACCTCCTGTCTCACTTTATTGCTGAGGATCCCGATCAAAATTTGTTGACACTCTTTTGTATTGTAAATTTTTCATATGACCAATAGTTGAAACACCTAAAATTGGTGAATTTTTTCTTGGGCTACTTTTCATTTATCTTGGGTCTGTTGATTACATCACGTTCTTAATCGGCAATAAATTTCATAAACTCTTCAATTTATATTTTAGTATTGTATATTCTGAAGAGTTCCATATATGGAGAGAATGATTGGTGCTTTGTGGTTTGCATAATGCAATTGCTGCTGCATGCACATCATCACTGGATTAATATTTTGCCAACTTTTCAGCTTGTTGGTAAAGATGCGCTGGGAGAAGGTGACAAGATTACGTTAGAGACAGCCAAGCTTTTGAGGGAAGATTATTTGGCGCAGAACGCATTTACCCCGTGAGTGATAGCAGAATCTGATTTATATGAATATCTTCTAAATGCCTAACCATTTTTAACTGAGAACGAATATTTGTTGAAACAGGTATGACAAGTATTGTCCATTCTACAAATCTGTTTGGATGATGCGCAACATTATTCATTTCAATACATTAGCGAATCAGGTAATCCCTCCTTTTGTGACTTGTCATTAAATCTTAGTTTGCACAAAAGTTTAGATGTTTGAACTCGAAAATATGGGACCTTTTTACTGATGTATGGCTATGTGTAATGTTTGATATTGCTGAATCTTGGTGTAGGTGCTTATTGCAGAAATAGTTGAACCTAGGTGTTTCCATGGTTCAACTATCAAAATTGTGTTGTGCTTTATTATATCCTTAATTTTAGACTATTTCAGAGTATGGCCTGAAAAGGAAACTGTCAGTCACACTTAAGCCAACTGTTTATGCACCATACGCCAGTTTCACCTAGTCCAGGTGAAAGCGAACGTTCCACTTAACCACATTTTTCTTACCCCCTATTCCGTTTGATCTGTCTTCCCTGCCTCACTGATTTTGACTTCGATGCGCCCTCATCATGTTGACACAGTGTCAGCCCTATGACAGCGATGATGAACAGACCTGTGCTTAATTAAACAATGTATGCTAAGCCTATGACTAGATTGTGCAACTTTGCCGTGAAGTGTTCTTTTGGTAATTGCACAAATGTTTAGCTAAGTGTAATTTACTCAAGTAAAATCTGGCAACGAGCGGGAACTTAAACTTAATAAATTATTCAATAAAGGTAAATAGTGCATGAAAAGGAAATAAAGTAGCCAGCAAAGACTTGGATGTTTTGGGTAAATGTGTGGCCATATGCGCCACATCCTTATATTTACATCTGATATATAAACTAAGTTTCTTGTAGTAGTAGAGGAAGGGTGGAGGTTCCATGGTATAGTAATATCGACAAATCTTAATATATGTATGTTTGTTTTGCAGGCTGTGGAGCGAGCAGCTAATGCTGAAGGACATAAGATAACCTACGCTGTTGTAAAGAGTCGCATGGGCGATCTATTTTACCGCCTTGTGTAAGTATTTCAGTTCATATTCAAATTGATACCTATTGATTGATGTTTTTCTATTTGAATATTTGGCGAGAATAAAAACTGATATTTATTTTGTACGAAACAGGTCTCAAAAGTTTGAAGATCCTGCGGAAGGTGAAGATGTCTTGGTCGCGAAATTCCAGAAACTGTATGACGACCTTACCACCGGATTCCGCAACCTAGAAGACGAGGCTAGGTAAACAAGATTGTGTATGCCACCGTGTAAACAATAAGGAGCACCAAATGGACTTGCGAGCAATTTGCCTTGCTTCACCGGAGTTTGTAGATGTGAATTACGTTCCAGGACCCCTTTTTCTTTTGCGACAGACTACAGTTGTTTTTCAGGACTACATTGTTTGGTCTCCAGTGCCGCGGATGCACACCATTATTTTTTGATGTACCATTATTTGTTGTAAGATCCTGGTGGGCATGTTCATAGTTGAATAAGCGACGATGTCCATCTAGTTGAACATCATCAATAATGTCTATATTTATGATTTTGCCGTTATTCCCCTTGTGATCTACTTCAGCTTGGAACTAGATGATGCCCTATATATTTTTTTACATTCACTGTTCTTGCCAAACTTAACAAAAGTTTGCTCATATGTTGGAGCCGCAACATTTATATACGAGGAAATGGTTTCTACTTTACCTCACACACGAAGGGCTGTTCCAAGGCAGGAGGCCAGCCAAGAAATACCTTTATCGCCATTGACGGAACTGTCGATGCATGGGACCCTCTGGATGTCGCCATGGACGGAAAACCTTGGATGCATGGGATCCTTGGGAAAGTGGAGACGGGATTGGAGCAGCAGGAGGAAGATCCACCCACCGACCATGCCAGCCTACCCAGCTTTGTCTCTACTTACACCCTTGCTCGCTTGGAGGTTTGCCTGCTAGTGGAGCAGCCAGGAAGCCACTTTTCGTTGGTTCGTTTCCTGCTGATGAGGAAGGATGTTCTGCCTGTGGCCCTGTGCACACCACACACCAGGAAAGGATGCGTGTTCCTGGAAGCATTGTTTTTGTTTCCTTGTGTACGTGGACTGGCTTGTACTACTTTTGCTTCGTACCATCAATGCGGCTGACTACTAGCTGTGTGCATTCTATTCTTCTACGAAAAGTCACAGAAAATTCCTTACAAATTGTACAGTGACACTTATTTTGTTCGTATTCATGTGGAAAAAATGGAATTAAAATGATTTTCATGAACTGGGACCCTTTACTTTCTTTTCTGTTTCTGTTAGATAGTACATGAGTATAGAGTATAAATCATGAAACACGTATGATTTCCTATTATTTTCAGGATCTTGTACTAGGTAACTTTTGGTATCTCCTCGTGGGGCATATGAAAATAAAAATGGAACACGTAACTTCACAGGGCCACGTGTCCGCTGCACCGTGCGAATATGCTCCTGCATCTAGCTAGCCAGCCATCCACCCGCTTTTGTTTGTACTTTGCAGTACCTCCTCATGCAGCCGTACTTTTCTACCAAAGGTACCGGCAAAAGTCAGGTATTAAAGCAAAGTTGTTCATCTTTTGATTGCGGTCAAAGCTAGGAGGCAGTACAAACCAGAGGACAGCCTTCTCTTTTGCACGAGATGATACTAGATGATGAATAACATGGTCCGTTTTTTCGTGATTAGTTACCTTAATTTCTTCACAACAATAGAAACTTAACTAATGTGGTTCCAAACAGTGGTGGATCCAAGCTAGGTCCCTGTTTGCGGCCAGCCAGACGACAGCCTAATTTGCTTGCTACTTTGTGCTAATTTAGATATGCTAATTTAGACAGCAAATCATCATCTTAAACAGATGTGTCTGGGCTTCAGAGATTTTGTTTGGGTCTGCCCGGTGGTTCCAAACTCGAATCGGCGAGAACCGAGAACAGCAAGCGGTCTTGTTCGGTTGTTCCTATCATCGTGTCCACGGACTATGTGTAGGACCTGGTTGCTTCAAGAACCCTAGATTGTTCTAGAGGGTCGGCCTACCGTGCGACAACGACATGTTATGATGTTATAATTCCGTTAAGGAAAGTCAAGTTCCGACGCCCTTCTCCATCTCTCGTACATAATGTTATATAATGGAAAATAAACTTAGTGATTGACTTTCCGAGGCCGCTTCTCCATCTATCCGACTACATAACCTTATATTATGAAAAAAATAAACCAAACAAACAAGGAGAAGCAACAAAGGAAGCGCCAAATGGACGAACACGGAGGCTGGTCTACCCGGAGCCACAAATAAGTAAGGAAAACTAAATTCAAGGGGCGAAAGTGCAAAATCACAACCCCTGGATAGATATCAATTCGCCACTCTCCTCTCGTTTCGTCCATTTGGAAAGCAAGTGGAAGCTCCGGGTTTCAAGTCCCCCCAGCGTTGCTACTACTACCTCACATGTCACAATTAGTGCCGCTTCTAGCTTAGTTAATCAAGCCCCCAGCATCTGTTTGTTTATATCTATCTCCCATTCTCCCTCCTCTCTCATCTCCACCTCCACCTCTGCTGGCTGCCTCCGGGGCCAATCCGATCCCATCGCCGCCACCGAGCTCCTTCCAGATCCACCTCCGCCGCCGCCGCCGAGCTCCACCGAGGTAAGCCCCCCTCCCCGGACCCCCACCACCCGCTCCCCAGTCCCGTTCCGTTCCAACCGAGCTCCAAGCCAGCCGCCGCCTCCTGCTCTCTCTGCTGCTGCTACTCGCATTGGGCCGGCTCCGTAGCCGGGCAGCTGGCCATGGTTTCCGTGCGATTCGGCGTGTTCGTTTTGAGCTCTTCTGGGGCGCCGAGCTCGAATTCCGCGCGAGCTTCGCCAACGAATTCCTGCTGGTTCCGCGCGGGTTTCCGTTGGTGCGGCCCCGCGGTGAGCTGGGGATTGGATCGAGCTCGTAATGCGGCGGGGCCGTAGGGGGCTGGGATCGGGCGACGATTCGGTCAGAGTTTGACCTTTTCCGTAGCCGCCGCCGCCGTGGACTTCACCCGCTGCTGCCTATTCCCGAGGAATTCCCCTGATTTGGACGTCTACTGGATCACCTACCGCGGACCAATTCCACGGCCTTGCTCGGGAAGCTACCCCATCCAGTCCAAGAGCTAGCGTAGGCTTTTATTGAATGATTGCTGTCTTTGTTTTAGTCCAAGTAGCTTGCTTCAGGACTTGCCATATCTGGATCACATCTCTTTGCATCGGAATTTGTGCTTCCCAGGAAAAAAACAGCCGCCGGGGCGCTGCTGCTGCTGTGTTGTACTCTGTAGTAGGGCCGAATCTTGGTAGATCGCCATATTTAGAATGTCAGCACAGAACCTAATTATTAGGAGCTTGCTCGATTGCTGCTTTATCATGATCTCTTGGATCAGCGTCTGCGCTTACCTACCTTGTACAATTGCAAATGCAGGGGAAAGTGCCAGTTAAACTGAAGTTCCGTCAGGCCCTCGTCTGGTAGCCTTCACAACAAGATAACCAGTAGATGATCCCGAGATGGTGAGGAGCTGAAAGTGCCTGGGGAGTGTGACAGCGGGGGTGCAGCAGCAAGGACATGACTGTCATGCCGCCTGTGCGCCAGCGGCCCGCGGCCAAGAAGAAGCCCATGTGGATAATCGTGCTCCTGTGCCTCGTCTGCGTCGTGCTGATCGGGGCCTACGCCTACCCGCCGCACCACTACTCGCAGTGCTACCTTTCAGGTTCGAGTGTCTGTGCTCCTTTCAAGGACTGGCTGCCTTCGATCGGCCGCCGGGAGCGCACGGACGAGGAGATCATTTCAGCCGCGGTTATCAGGGATATCCTTGCGATGCCCATGTCCGCGTCGAAGAACCCGAAGATTGCTCTCATGTTCCTGACGCCTGGTTCGTTGCCCTTTGAGAAATTGTGGGAGAAATTTTTGCAGGTTTGCCCTCGATTCACCTGCTGTCGTTGTGCAATTTAAGGAGTATAGATCATTTAATGTTCCTTTGGGTTTTCATTATTGCCAATGCATCATTAATATTTTTCAGTTTTAAATATATACAGACGTTGCTGAGAAACAACATAGTGGTTGGTACTTACCATTAATTAAAAAATTAATGCTTATTGTTGAAAATATTAGCTTCCTGTAAGCATTCATCTTCGAGTGGTGAAACATTGAGAGATTCCTTATCTGCATTAATAAATTTAAACTGATCCTCTTTACCAAGCTAATAACACTATCTTGCTAGCTTGCACTTGTCACTGTAATTTCCTCCCTCCTTGTTACTAACCCTCTCTGCATGTCTACGTAATGTAATACTACCTATTGTTTATATAATTCATGTAAACTTTTAAAAAAATCACTTTGACTCTACACAGGGTCATGACGGGCGATACTCCATCTATGTGCACGCGTCGCGTCAGAAGCCTGTGCATACCAGCTCCCTCTTTGTTGGCCGAGATATTCATAGTGATGCGGTAATAACTCTGCCCTTCAGTACTTTGTAGCCTTGCATGGTTGTTTCGTGTAAACTTTGTACTCTCCCAGAGACTTGTCAAGTGAAATATATTTGTTATATTTTCAAAGCCAAAGCCTATGTGTAGAAGATAATTTTCTCTCTCAATGAGTGCTGAATGTGTTAATGACTTGAGGAATAGATATTGGTGCCATAGAAATTTCTGTTTCCGTTAAGGTGTGTACTTCGAGGTAGGAGCAGTAAGCAATGACTAAGCAGTTGTTATTGACCCCATGACATAGCAGTGAACTCATTGATTTATTGAGAACATATTACTTGATCAAGATCGCTTGCATTTAAGGAGTGTTAGTATCATTACCAATTTCTCATGCTGTACTATGTTGGAGATAGATTATAACATACAGTTCTTTCTACAAGTAGCGTGTTCCATTACTTGTATCCTCAAGGCCAGTACTAGTATCATGAGGTACAACTCTTCTGACAGAAGAGAGAAGACCACTATTAGCAGTTCGGATTGAAATGCCTAACTTTTGCAAATTGAAGGACTGCTTACATTGCATATATTCTTTAGGTTTCTCTTCTAACAGTTATTTTATTGATTTGTGTTGCATGCTCGCGGTTGTTAAATCTGAATAACGTATGTAATTGCTATGCAGGTTGTATGGGGAAAGATTTCAATGATAGATGCAGAGAAGAGGCTATTAGCAAATGCACTGGAAGATGCTGATAACCAATTTTTTGTCTTGCTTTCTGATAGGTATGAATTCCTGAGTATGGATTACTTCCATTTTTCTACCAATTCTGTAACCATACTGAAACCAGAATTCCCTTTATGTCACAGCTGTGTTCCGCTGCATTCATTTGACTATGTCTTTAATTACCTGATGGGAACCAACATCAGCTTTGTTGATTGGTAAGAACACTAAACTTGTATTGCATTACCACAAGGGCATCGTTGATTAGTTTTTTACATTGTGTTATCACTTGCATATGTCCATGTCTTAGTATTTTGAATTTTTTGCTGCCTTTTTTATCATTTGTAGCTTCCAGGATCCTGGTCCACATGGAAATGGAAGGTATTCTCTTGAGATGCTTCCTGAAATAGAGGAGAGAGACTTCAGAAAGGGTGCCCAGGTACAGATTTTTCTGTACTTTTTATTCTTGGTGTGATAAGTAATAATTTGCTAGCTATATAGTACTTGTGGGTCCAACATTCGTCATTTCAGTTGTATATTATTTCTTATTAGTTTTTCCATGATATAGAGTTGACATGTTCAGAAGTATGATTATTGAGTATTAGACTCTTGTCTCACATGCTTTCTTGTGTAATTGTTGCTCTTGTTATAGTGGTTTGCAATCACGCGGAGACATGCTTTAATGATTCTGGCCGACAACCTTTACTACAAGAAGTTCAAGCTATATTGCAAGGTGCGTTTGTTTTCTAGATTTGCAATCTTGGTTAATGGAAAGGAGATATACTTGATGTTTACTGTATTAATACCTTGTTTTACTGTAAGGTTGACTGTGAATTCTGTATATATATTTTTAACATAAATTCCAGAATTGTTATAGTAGAACTATAGTGTAGAAATTCAGTAATTACCTCTAGTTGGCAAAATGGTCTTTCATACCCCTCCAACTGCCTCACAAATAGGCCATAATGAACTGAAGAATACTTTTGATAAACACTTCCATAAACATCAGAAATTAATTTGTAAACTCTGTTGCAAAATAGTATTTTTTCTTCCTTACCAAAAAGGTAAAATATTGTAATAAGCTCAATATAAGCATGAGAACTCCATAGTTTCCTTGGATAACTCCTGAGATATATTTGAGTGACTGCGCTTGCCCTTGTAATCATCATTCCTGAAGTCTGAACCAATACCTGTGATTTTTTACGTTTCTAGTTTTCTGTTAAGTTGAGTTTTGGAAAGTAATCTGTCTATATCATTTGATTTGCAGCCAGCAGATGGGCGCAATTGTATTGCTGACGAGCATTATTTGCCAACCCTATTCAATGTCGGTATTTACATTCTATGGAAGTTGTATTTATATCTTTGTTTCTTTGAGTTGCTTGCTAACTGCCATGTCCATTTACGAAACATCAGATGGTAGATCCAGGTGGAATAGCTAATTGGTCGGTTACACATGTTGATTGGTCCGAGGGCAAATGGCATCCAAGATCCTATGGAGCTGCTGATGTCAGCTACGATCTCTTAAAGAATATAACAGTATGTTTTTTTGCCTTGCTTTACTTCTTTCCTGAGATAATCTTTACATATTTGTTTTTCCCATTTAGCGCATGTATACTAATGTAACATTACCATTGAGCAGGCTGTTGATGAGAACTTCCATGTAACAAGTGATGACAAGGTATGCCCCAACAATTTGTCATCAACATATGACTGTCAAAGAAAAAACAAATTAAAATTTCATGCTAGATCTAGCCTGTTTCCTTTTTCGTGGATTACTGCTACATATTTGGAATGATTTGTTTTACAGTACTTACCCGTTTACCGCAAACTAGTAACTGTTTTTTTACATGAAAATACTGAAATTTGCAACTTTAAACATCCACGCTTTTTATTCTGTCATGCTTAAGAACTATATGAGATACTGATTTCTACTTCTTGTTCTCTCTACAGAAACTTCTGACACAGAAGCCATGTTTGTGGAACGGATCAAAGAGTCCCTGCTATCTTTTTGCTAGAAAATTTTACCCCGAAACTCTTGACAGCTTACTGAAGATATTCACCAGTTACACGTCGGTTTGACTTCACCTGATTCTTTGCCCTCAACGACACATGGACACGCTCTCACCCGTCATGTAAAAATTGTGAAGTCAATCAACACTTCGCCTCGTAACACGGATCTGGGCCTCGAGAGACAGGTTGCTGCTGCAGCGATTGCGACGACCTGTAGTCCATTCAGTTCATGGGTAGGGATGCGGCGATATCGATAAGCAATGATACTGCCCTCGCTGTAAACTATTGTGCTTTCTTGTATGTTCTTGTCAGTCCTTCAGCCCCATTTACTCTCTTATCTTAGCCTCATTAGTTCCTGGCTCCCGGAGATCATATTTTTGTCAATATGTTGTTATTATATGATCCATTCTTTTGTAGACACAAAGAGATTACTGAGAAGTACCACATATCTTTATAGTCTTCTATAACTGTTTTTGGAGTACCACATATATCTTCATAATCTTGTGGTCGTTTTCGGTTACTGACTGTACGGTGTCTGCTCGGTTTTCCATGATGTTGCGCATCAATTATTGGATTGTATCATCATCTGGGAAATATCATATTGCTCAGTACATAAGCAGGTAATTAAGCTTTTCTTTTTTCTGCACATCAGCTAAACACCTTTTGGAACATGTCACCCTTTTTAATTTGGAAATTGATAAACACGGGCCCAATTCATATCGTCTACCATTTGGGTAGTTTTGAGCTCTTGTGAGTGTCAGCTGTGAGGGGCATGACTCTACCCACTATCACTAAAGTTTAAATCTCTGTATTCACCCATACGCTTACGCTTGAACAAGGACCTTATTCTGTTGATATTTACCAATTTACAACTAGTTTTCACGCGGTGAGCGAAAGAAACCAACATGCGGAAGTACACGCGTGGCGTGTGTTTCAAGTGTACATTTAAGAAATTGAAAGGAAACATTTGTCATGATTTGAATGTAAACACGTGTGAATCTCCTGTGTGTAGTAGTCTTCTTAGCGGAATTTCTCATTTTTGTCTCTCGGGCACATGTTTCGAATTTGGACATGAAATTTTGTAACAAGGTAAGCAACACATTGTGTTAATCTGCTCAAACTTTTTAGAAGATTGAAGAAGACATGGGATTACTAGATATGTTCCATGTATCCTTTTACTAGAAAAAATAGTTTAGGAGATACTATAATTTCATAACACAGGTGGCCCACATTATCCAGCACCATATTTACAGGCTGACATCCATCCACGTAGCACCACTCAAGCCTCCTGACGTGGCACCACTCCCCTCTTCTCCCTCCACCTTCCTCCCCCAAATCACCATCTTCCAAACCGCCCCCTCAACTCTCAAAAACCTCAACTCCCGGTCCCCGAAATGCTCCACCTCCTCTCCTCCTCCTCCTCCTGCTCCTTCCCTCCCACCGCCCAATTCCTCCTCCTCCCCAGACAACCCGCCAATATCCGCCTAATCCTCGCCATGACCGACGCCGCCGCGAGCTCGAGCTCCTCCCGTACCCTGCGCGTCGGGGCGGCTGCGGTGGCGGTGGCGGTGCCTTCCCTGGGCGCTGAAGAGACCGCCGCGGCGGCCGACGAGGCCTTCCGGCGGCACACCTCGCCGGGACTGCGGAGGGGCGGCAGCGCGGGAGGCGTCGCCGTGGTTTGGTTCAGGAACGACCTCCGGGTGCTCGACAACGAGGTCCTGCTGCGCGCGTGGGCGGCCTCCGAGGCCGTCCTCCCCGTGTACTGCGTCGACCCCCGGGCGTTCGGCGGCGGCACCCACCTCTTCGGGTTCCCCAAGACCGGAGGTGAGAGATTAGTCCCCGCCGCATTTGGGGTTGGATGCTGCCGAGAAGCACGCCCAAATTTCGCGCCTGATTTAAGCTGGAAGTCCCTAAATTGGATTTTAGGTGGTGTGTTGGGTTCTGGTCAGTAGCATTTGATCCTGACTGAATGATTTTTTCAGCATTGAGGGCACAGTTCCTGATTGAGTGCTTGGAAGACCTGAAGCAGAATCTGCAGAAGCGGGGCCTCGACTTGCTCGTCCGGCACGGCAAGCCCGAAGACATCCTCCCTTCAGTTGCCAAGGCTGTCAGTGCACACACAGTAAGCTTACCTGCACGATCATATCATTGATCATGTTATTTCGGAGTTTCTGGGTCCTGGGGTACTAGATTCAGGTTAGTCACCTCAGATAAAGACAGCTAGCGGTGTATCTCCAGGTCTATGCTCATAAGGAAACCTGCAGCGAGGAACTCCTCGTCGAACGCCTCGTGCGCAGAGGCTTGGAGCAGGTAGTTATCCCTCAGGGTCAAGGAGGAGCACCTAACCAGAGTAAACCTCGGAACCCCAAGCTTCAGCTCATCTGGGGATCGACGATGTACCATATCGATGATCTTCCGTTCCCGGTGAACAACTTGCCAGACGTTTACACGCAGTTCAGAAAGGTAGGAACTCCATTCATCTTGCCTGCTCTGTAAATTGTAAGGCCAGTGGCTATTGTTGATGCAATTTCTTCTGCCAGGCAGTCGAGTCAAAGTCCTCGGTTCGGAGCTGCAGCAAGTTGCCACCTTCGCTCGGGCCGGCCCCTAGTTCCAGTCTGGATGAGATTGGAGGGTGGGGTTCAGTACCTACACTGGAGTCACTAGGTCTAAGTGTGGCAAAGGCAGGTTCAGTTAACTGTACTGTACTTATTTTCAGCACTCCACTGTACCTTGTAGATATGCTTCTGAAGTTTTTCGTTACAGTTGATAATATTTGCTTCTCACTGTAGCCAGAGAAGGGGTTGCATTTCATAGGAGGAGAGAGTGCAGCTCTGGGAAGGGTTCATGAATATTTCTGGAAGAATGATCAGTTGAAAGTCTACAAAGAGACTAGGAATGGCATGCTTGGTCCAGATTACTCCACCAAGTTCTCTCCTTGGCTTGCTTCGGGCAGTCTTTCTCCACGTTATGTTTGCGAAGAGGTAATTTTGTTTTTTGAAGGAACGAAGAGGTAGATATTCGATGTTGCCTGAACACATTATTACCTCTCTGTCATGCTAAATGTTCGGTCGTTATGCAGGTAAGGAGATACGAGAAGCAGAGAGTAGCAAATGATTCCACATACTGGTTAGTGTGCCTTTCTGGCCTAATTTCATGCCGGAGATTATTATTGTATTAATTTCATGCTAAAGTTGTCTGTAAAGAATGCTCAAATTTATAGTCCGGACTGCATTCCCTGACGTGGCGATTGTTTCAGGGTTTTATTTGAGCTGATATGGAGAGACTACTTCAGATTTCTTTCAGAAAAATATGGGAACTCCATTTTCCACTTAGGTAAAGATACAGTTTTACTTTCATGTCCTTAGATACCACATTGTGAAACAAGTACTACCTCCGAATAAGTGTCACAGTTTTAAACTAACCACAGTTCAAAACAACGACACTTATTATTGATCGGAGGGAGTATCATTTTGCATTATGCTTTTCTTATTCATTACAAAATGATCACAACCAGTTCATCTTGAAAAATAAAGGTTACATTTAGCCAGCAAAAGATCACATCCTTTTGTAAATGTCATAGGGGGTCCAAGGAATGTGGTTTCCAAGTGGAGTCAAGATCAGGCATTGTTTGAATCTTGGAGAGATGGTCGGACAGGGTACAACATACTCTGAAGTATTCCCATCTTTCTGCTGCTCGCCGTACCTTCTCACAGTTGCCATTGTGAATTCCAGGTACCCACTTATCGATGCCAACATGAAGGAGCTTTTAGCTACTGGTTTCATGTCCAACCGTGGCCGTCAGGTAACATTTAGCATACTTCTCATCAGCAGCAATACTGCGCGAGGGTTTAACACTGCAGACCATATTCTCCTATCTCCCAATCATTCATCTAATCTGTTATTTATATGTAGATTGTCTGCTCGTTTTTGGTCCGTGACATGGGTATCGACTGGCGAATGGGAGCTGAATGGTTTGAAACATGCCTACTGGATTATGACCCTGCTTCAAATTATGGTAATTGGACATATGGAGCAGGTCAGTGTTTCCTTGTGTCCCATAACTAAATCTTTTACAGTTTCCTATATAAGCACACAACGAGAAATTGGGAGCTCACGAGCACATATTCTGAAATATTAGAACTAACTGAACTACTGCTGCGCTCTTACAGGAGTTGGCAATGATCCACGAGAAGACCGATACTTCAGTATCCCCAAGCAAGTAAGCATCAAGACTAAATACCAACTTAATACTTGCTTTTACAGGACTGAACTCTAGTTAATCATACAACCGTAAACCACCATAGCTAGCATTCTAGCAGGTGAGCATCCTGACGTAAGAATACCTTGAAGTTGCAAGTTTTTAAGCATCAACTTATCACCTCATAACCCTAAGATGTTAAACCACAGCTCCGGGTCTCAATAAAGATGCTCCTGTTATTATATGCACATAGCAAGTCTTAGATCCTTTACATGATGGAGAAGGAAATGCTATTGCTCCCTACTGCTTGTAACTAACATGCAAACTGGCAATGAAGCGCAGGAAGCCAAACCACACAATATATATATACAGTTCATCAAGATGAGAAAACAGAGTTAAAGCACATTTTTTTGCTGCAAGTTCCAGTTCACACGAGAATGCTCGCATTGCCACAAACAAATTTAGAAAGCATGACATCTTACAAAAAAATCAACCAGTACAGGTTGTATTGGATCCTATCTCGTTCTCTCATTCATATTATTCTCGAAGGTTTTTGGTATCTGGCTGAGAACTTACAACCCGTATAATAAAATGAACTCAAGGAGCACAAATGAGGCAAGACATTGTATTGTGTCTATGTTGTTATTCGGCATAAATACTTGACTCTGGTACAGGTAGTTTTATTCTGTCGCTGCCAGCGCCTGAAAATTATTTTCCACATAGGTGCTTAAATGACATCTTCTGAAAACAGCAAAGAGAGAGAGAGAGATCTAGTGTCAGTAAATTCTAATAGGAAATGATCTGAAGCTTCAATTTAATCTGACCATGAGCGAACATTTCTCTGCAGGCCAAGACATACGATCCAGACGGTGAATACGTCGCCTACTGGTTACCGGAGCTCCAGTCACTCGCAAAGGATAGGAGGAACTTCCCAGGGTCCTCGTACATCAAGCAGATCGTCCCACTGAAGTTCGATGGTGGGAATCATAGAGGAGACCAGCGGTTCAACGGGCAGACAAGGCCGAAGAATATTTACAGAAGACAGAAATAATACAGTTGCGTGTGTTGATAATGTATGCCATCGATCAAGTGCCAGTAGGAGTTGGAGCAGATGTTACAGCAGTTAGTTGGAGTGCAGATGAATAAGAGTTCATGTTATATCCCGGTAAAGAAAAGAGTTCATGTTATGCAAAAAAGATCAAATGGCATACGTCTGATTTGTTTGTGATCTCCAGAAGCACACGGAAAATTCCAGGTCGACCATGAAGGGCCCCTGTAATCTTGTACAACCAAGGAGCAACCATTAACTAATCTTTGCTCTCCTTAAGGACAGTTATAGGCTTTTGGAGATAATATGCAGCAGAACACAAAGGTCAAAGAATAACGCTCCAGCACAGCTTGACATGGCGAGCAGCAGCTAAAGAAAAGCAGTAATTTCCATTCAGAATACTTCATTTTCTCAACAAAAGGGTTTGGCAATTTTACTTGCGAAAACAAGCCCTTGAAGACCACAAAACTTAACAAAAAGATATATATATACAAGACTGCTGACGAGATGACACAGGAAAAACCTTGAAGGCGACAGCTTCCAAAGGTTGGCGACCTCACTCTATGTACAATCTGTACATCTGAATACTTGTTTTTGCAAGACTGAACTCTAGTTAATCATACTACCGTAAACCACCGTACCTAGCATTCTGGCAAGTGAGCACCCTGACCTAAGAACATCATGAAATTGCAGGTTTTAAAGCATCAACCTATCACGTCATAACCCTAAGTGGCTCCTGTCTGGCAATGACAGCGCAGGAAGCCAAACCACACACTATAATATACAATTCATCAAGATGACAAAACAGAGATAAAACCCAAAGTTTTTTGCTGCAAGTTCCAGTTCACAGGAGAATGTACACACCGCCACAGACGGATGTAGAAAGCACGACATCATACAGAAAAAATTCAATCGCTACAGGTTGTATCGGATCCTGTCTTGTTCCTTCGTTCATACTATTCTCGCTGGTTTTTGGTCCAAAAACATCTGATGTAAACTTACAGCCAGCACATGCTAGCTAAGAAAACCGCGAAAACCATGGAATAGTATATTTAAACCAAAAGCAATGGACTCAAGGAGCACGATGAGAGTGAGACATTTGTATCGTGTCTAATGTTGTGATTCGACATAAATGCTTGACTCTGGCACACGTAGTTCACATTCTGTCGCCGGCAGCACCTCAAAATTAATTTCCCGCATTGCCCAGTACTCCTTATTTGACATCCTCTAAAAACAGCAAAGACAGAGCTAGCATCAGGAAATTATAATAAGAAAATGACATGAAGCTTAAATTTAAACTAACACCCATGGAGGCTTAGGATTTGTGATAGGATGGTAGTGTAAGCCTAAATGGACATATGCAGGGAATAAGTGGACGTAGAGTACAGTTCTAATTGTAACATATGGAGTTTTTATACTAGTATGAATGATCATACCAACCCAACATGCATTTTAAACATCAGTATAGTAATACCTGAAACTCAGGAGGCATTAAAGGCATAGTAGTCTAACTAATCCATCAAAATTTCTGCCAATGTTAAATATCTCGACATTGTATCTGCACTAACATGGCTATTGGGACAGTCACTCAAGATAGCGAGCTGGTGGTTCTGTTGTTCTCTACAATAAAGGGATGACCATGTTCCGAGAAAGAGCGGCTAAAGTCACCCGGTGCCCTTTTGACCTAGGCATTCCCATAAATAAAACAGATTGTCAACAGTTCAGTGAGCTTGCATTGTTCAATATGGCTGAGTTTATCTTCATACAACACAAAATGCATAGAAAAATCAACCTACAAGACATGAGATTCCTACTTTGTGGATTTTTTTATATACGTAAAGCGTACAGTTTTAATCGTTTTCTCCATTTCTGACACGTGTAAGCCTAGGTTCGGTGGAAATTAGATGAATCGGACTTGAGCAACTTGACTAAACGGTAAGTGAAGAAACATCGAATGATTATTTTCATCTATGGATGTGTATACATTTTAAATGTCTATCCAGGGGCATTCAAATGTTAACAAATACTATGCAATGTTGACATGTTAGAACGAAAACTGAGATACTAGATATTAGTGCATACTTCCAGTGTCTAGATAATTGTATTTTTCTAGATTGTATGAACGTGTCTTAATCTACGAGGATAAATGCAGCTCCACTTAATCACTAGAGCAAGAAGAAAGAGCAGATATGAGGATGAGTAGCTCTCGCCACCTCCGCTCTCGCGACGCCCCGGCGACGCGAGGGCCGACGCTGCGCCGGCCGCCACCGTCCGACGCCTCACACCATCACCCAAACCCTACACTAGCTGGCCATCCCACCTCCGCACCCCCAAACACCCAACCCATACCGCCGCCCTCCACCGGCCACAGGTTGCCATGGCTCCGATGCTCGCTCAGACGCCAGAGGGCCGGCATGCATGCTTAGCCATCATGTGCGGCATAGCGACATCGAGGCCTTGCTGGGGGCCGGAGAAGCAGTCACCCGACGGCCCAGGGAAGCGGACGATGGCGTGGCTGGTTCCCCTGCGTGGCCTGCGCAACGCAACCACAGCCAATGCGACGGCTCCAGTGAAAGTCAAGCTAAAGTTCTCTAATGCCATGCCACCAGTGCACGGCCCCTTGCCGCATCCTTTCTCGCCTTTGCATGTAGATCATACCATCACACGTAGGCACCTAGGTTTTCCTTCTGCCATGAGATCCGTTGCTCCATGCTGTGCGTGTGGTCAGTGTTTTGAGGATCTGATGTTGGCAAGACATTTTTGTGGTACTACGCACCACGTGGGCATGCCTACCAGAGAATTCGCATCCCTCAAGATCCATGTCCTTTCTGGTGGTGTCACCTTGTCCAAGGGTGCCATCGCCAGGCTGCTGCAGTTCTGGTTCGGCGGCGAGCTGCTGGGCTTCGCCGTCTCTGGAGGAGAAGCGGGAATTTTCAATTTCCGGGTTACCTGTGCTGACGTGGCAGCGGAGATCGCGCTCAGAGGAAACCAGGCCATCGGCCCATTCAAATTTCAAATTTCTTTACTGCCGAAATCCAACTCGCCGAGCTAGCGGCGCCGACTACGTGCATGATCACCACGTTAGCCCCCAGCTCACCTCAACTTGCACCGCTGCAAATGGCTGTGTGATGAGTGCGTTTTCAGTTCGATATGCCCGTCCATTTCCCTTACTTCCAGGACGGTAACCCGTGCGGTAAATGGAAACTTTTCGACGCCGTTCGAACGGGAGCGAGGAAACCCGGGGTCTTTTACCATGCAGGACAGCTCTGTAGCAAGGCAGACGTTGTCAACTCAGTTTCCTTCTCCCTGTCAGAACCTGAGCGGAGATAGCAATGCTGCACCGTGTCAGCGTCCGCTTTATTGATTTTTGACAACCCATGGCATGCAGCTGCCACGACGCTCTGCGCCGCGCCACTTCGTCCCGCCCAGCGCCCCTTCCTCCTCAGATCCTCCCGCCTCTTCTCCGCCTAGACCTTCCTATAAAGATATCTTGCTGCGACCTGCTCCGGAGCCAGTTCACCGCGTGTCCGAGGCACGCTTCCACCCCCACCATCCTGCAAACCTCCACCTTCGCTGTTTCCGGTGCCTCGCTTTTGACCATAGATCGTTCGGCTGCAGAAACCCTGTAATCTGCTGGTTCTGCCGGCAGGCGGGCCATCGCCGCCACCTCTGTCCTCTCCTTCGCAGGGTACGGCCGAAACCCTCCGCCAACAACATGGCATTGGAACCTATTTTTCACGGCCGCCCGGTCTCGCTTGATGTCCACTGCCCCCCCCCCCCCTTTAGTTGTGGATTCAACTCAGAAGACACGAAAGTTTGTGCTGCGTGCAACAACTTGCAGCTTTTCCTTTCTCTCTCTGTATTTATTCAACAGTTACAAAGATGTGGTTAACTGACAACCGAAAAACCAGCTACGACGAGCACCTACAGAACGCGCCATCCCACGATCGGCTCACCGCGCTAGTCGCCCTAGAAAACAGGAAAAGAACTAGTCTATGCTTATCTACTCTCCGTGTGTTTATCTATACACAGAGGTTATTACACGAGGTTCTAACTGACAAACTCAGTCAGCTGTTAGCAACAGCGTGACAGGCCACAACACCTAACAGATCAACAACGAGCTTTAACATTTTGGTCGTTAACATTTCACCCCCTTAAGCTTGTTGTTACCTAGTGAATCTCCATTACGCCAAGCTTCTGTCTCAGCTCGATGAACTTGACTTTGCCCAGCGCCTTGGTAAGGATATCTGCTAGTTGCCCATTTGTTCCAATGTGCTCGATGTCGAGTTTCCCCTTCTCAAAGCACTCACGAATGTGATGCAACCTGGTGTCAATGTGTTTGCTTCGGTCATGGAGGACCGGATTCTTGCAGAGGGCTATGGCTGATTTATTGTCCACCCAGAGCTTGAACTTTCCCGGTGGATTTCCCATCAGAATTCCCAACAGACGACTCAGCCATATTCCCTGACATGCTGCAGCAGATGCAGCCATATACTCGGCCTCACACGAAGAGATTGCTGTAGCTTTACATTTACATGAGGTCCGGTGATGATCTGTCACCAAGGAAGAAAGCAACCCAGAGGTGCTTTGCGATCATCAAGTCACCGCGTGGTCACTATCATCGAACCCGATCAACTTTAGCTCGCGGTGCCCTTCTGTAACAACATCCATGTCCAAGGGTGCCACGACATACCTCGAGAATCTGTTTTACAGCCCGGTGTAGTGTACTTGGAGTTTCCATATATCTACTGACAATGCCGACAGAGTGAGCTAGATCTGGCCTCGAATTTACCAGGTATCGCAGACAACCAATGACACCTCTGTATTCAGTTGCATCCATTGGCTTGCCTCCATCCCTTTTGTTTAGCTTGAGTCGATTTTCCATAGGTGTCTGGTAGCTATTGCAATCTTCCATTCCTGCACGCTCTAGGATCTTCACTGCATAGCTTCTTTGATTCAGAGTGATCTTACCATCTTTCTGAACCACTTCCATTCCAAGATAGTAAGCCAGCAAACCAAGATCACTCATCTTGAACAGTCTGTGCATCTCTGTCTTGAATTCATGAATTTCATCTTCACTTGTACCAGTGATGAGCAGATCATCTACATACACCCCCACCAGCAGGAAATTCTTTCTATCTCCTCTGCGATACACTGCATACTCTACTGGACTGCGAACAAAGCCAAGTTCGGCAGAGGAGTCTAGTTTTGAATACCGGGCTCTAGGCGCTTGATGGAGCCCATACGATTGCCTTGCTAAGCTTGAGGGCGTGGTGTGGATGTTGATTGTCGATGAACCCGGGTGATGAACATAAACCTCCTCGGTGATGTCCCCATTGAAATGCAGACTTCACGTCCATGTGATGAACTTGCCACCCTTCGTGTGCAGCTAGTGCAAGCGAGTGCGTCGTGTCCATCCTTGCCACGAGCGAATACCTCGTCGTAATCCACCCCACGGCGTACATAACCTTTGGCCACCAATCGGCCTTGTGCTTGATCACATTTCCACTTGGGTCCCTTTTCACTTTGAACACCCAGTCCAATGGCACGGTGGCCACACGGAAGTGTAGTGAGCTGCCGGTTTGGTTCTCCACGATGGAATGCAGCTCCACCTTCATGGCCTCCCTCCAAGCGGCGTCGGCAAGAGCTTCCTCCACACTTGCGGCTCATCGGTGGTGAGAGCGAGTTAAATCCTCGCCTTCATCTTTAGCTGGAGCACCGTGAGACTCCACTGTGTCAGTATAGAGATCACTCACCAGGCGGTAGCGATGCTGTACTGACTCGCCCTCTGCAGCATCCAGGTTACTGTCCCTCGATGGAGGCGTGCACCATTTTGTCGTTGGCCCAGCAGTACTTCCCTGAGGCGTTGATCCGGGCGTTGCCATGCCCGGCGTCGCAGGAACTGGGGATGTCACAGGTGTGCACGGCTCGAGATCTACATGAGTCTCAGCTGCTTCAGTGGGAATCGTGGAGCTCCCATTGTCAGTGACAGTCTTGCCTGGATCCGTGACATAGACCACAGTGATCACGCTTTATGGTTGTGGTTCAGTTTCCGTTGCCGACCAGCTCCAGGCTCGCCGTTCCTCGAAGGCCACGTCGCGTGTGACATGAAGCTTCTTTGCGACAGGATCGAAGACACGGTACGCCTTGCTTCCTTCCTCGTATCCGATGAAGACGACGGGCAAGGATCGGTCAGAAAGCTTGGTGATGCCCGGGCCGGTCCTTTTCATGTGTGCGACACAGCCGAAGGTGCGGAGATGGGCGACAGCGGGTTTCTTCTTCATCCACGCCTCGTATGGAGTCTGCCCTTTCAGCGACCTTGTTGGCGCGCGATTTAGGATGTAGACGGCTGTGCGGACAGCCTCACCCCAGAATTCCGCCGGCACACACATGCTCTTAAGCATACAACGGACCATCTCCACCACAGTTTGGTTCCGGCGTTCCACCACACCATTTTGTTGTGGTGAATATGGTGCGGTGGTGAAATGCCGGATTCCTCCTTCGTCGCAGTAAGCCTTGAACTCTAGTGAGTTGAACTCGCCTCCCTGATCAGATCGGAAAGCGAGCAGCTTGCACTTGCCCTGCAACTCAGCATGGGCCTTGATCTTCCTGAAGCGAGCGAAGGCCTCGTCCTTTGTCTTGATCACCTCGATCCACATGAATCTAGTATGATCATCCACAACGAGTATGAAGTATTTGTTACCTCCCACCGTTGCAGGTGTAATTGGCCCGCAGAGATCCGTGTGTACAAGCTCCAGTCCATGATCAGCGCGGAAGGAGGTTGTCTGCGGGAACGGAGTGCGGTGTTGCTTGCCGAGGGCGCATCCGTCGCAGAATTCGTCGACGTGGTTCAACACCGGCATGCCGCGCACCATGGCTTTCTTGGACATCCCGCGCAGGCGGAAATGCAAGTGTCCATAGCGTGCATGCGAGCCACGCCGGATCGTCCAGTGCGCGATCAAACACAGGGGCCGTCGGGTTCGATACCGGTTGTATAGGCGATTCTTGGATCGCCGCTTTGCAGCATAAGCGGTGCCGTCCCGATCATAGATGCACATGAAGCCATCCTCGATCGTCGTCTTGCAGCCGATCTCGTCGAGCGCCAGCGATATGATGCTTGTGCGCAACGGAATGAAGTACGTCGGAGAGGGCGCGATGCGGACGCTGCGTGAAAACACGATGCCCTTCCACGCACGTCCACGAGTGATCCGTCTCCGAAGCGCACGGTGCCATGCATCCTCTCGTCGAGCGTGGCGAAGACGCCACGGGAGCCAGTCATGTGACTGCTGGCCCCGGTGTCAAGGTACCAGGCGGCATCGTTGGTGGCGATGGGGATAACGCGCTCCTCATTCAGGAACACGGCATGTGGTGCTGCTACATCGGCGGCCACCCCCTGGATTGATGCCATTTGGAGTGTAGGCGAGTCGCCTTCAGACGTTGGAGCGAGGACAGGTGCACAGATGGCGGACGGCATGCGCATGTCCCCGTCCATCTCAACGAAGAGCATTGCTGGGGCCTCCTCCTCCTGCACCTCTGCCACATTTGCCTGCGCCTGGCGCTCCTCGTCCCTCTTTTTCTTCCGGCATTCCTTCTCCCAGTGGCCGGCCTTGCTGTAATACCTGCAGTTGCCTTTGCGACGCTCACTGGCCCCGCCCTTTGGTTTTGGCGGGGTCTTACCTCCGATGCCGCTGCTGTTCACGGTGTTGCTGGTGTTCCCACCGCGCTGGCGTTGCTGTGACGCCCATTCCTCCTCAGTGAGAAGGAGCTTGCCAACGCCGTTAGTGGCGTCGTCGAGGTCATAGCCCTCTTCGGCGGTGATGAAGCGGCCAGTGAGGTCCTCAATGGTGAGCGTGCGCAGATCGACCGTCTGTTCAATCGCCATCGCCATCATCCTGTACTTGCGTGGGACGACGCGGAGGTACTTGAGGATCGCCTTGTACTCATCGACGGGATCCCCGAGTAGCTCGAGATCGTTGATGATCGCCGTCAGGCGCAGAGCGAAGTCCTCAATGTTCTCCCCGGACTTGAAATGGAGCTCCTCCCACTCGCGGCGCCGTGTCTGCGCCTTCGCCTCCCGGATCCTCTCCGAGCCGAGACGCATCGTCTTGATGGTCTCGAGCCGTCTTATCGCGATCCTTGACCGCTAGTGTCGGACCAGCTCGGCGGTACAGCTCGCGAGGAGAGCGCCCGGCGCCGCCGGTCGTCGCCTTCCTCCTCCGCCCGAACTTCGATGACATCCGGAGATGGGCGTGGGCTGCACGCGCATCACCATAGCCCACTCTGCGTAATTGGTGCGGCGTGAGTGAAATCTTGGGTGTTGCCGCTGCTCTCGCGGATCACGCGCTCACGTACGACAATCTTGCCGCCGCTGCGTCCGGAGCTCCGTCCTCGCCGCGGAGTCAGGGACGCTGAGGTGCGGCGCCGTCCTGGCGGCTTGGACCCGCCAGACGCATCGCTCGCCACCTGCGCTCCCTTGGCCTTGTCTGCTGCCGCTGCTCGCCCGGCGGAGGTAGACATTGTCAGATCTCAAACCTTGCTCTGATGCCAAATGTAGTTGTGGATTCAACTCAGAAGACACGAAAGTTTGTGCTGCGTGCAACAACTTGCAGATTTTCCTTTCTCTCTCTGTATTTATTCAACAGTTACAAAGATGTGGTTAACTGACAACCGAAAAACCAGCTACGACGAGCACCTACGAGCAGCGCCATCCCACGATCGGCTCTGGCGCTAGTCGCCCTAGAAAACAGGAAAAGAACTAGTCTATGCTTATCTACTCTCCGTGTGTTTATCTATACACAGAGGTTATTACACGAGGTTCTAACTGACAAACTCAGTCAGCTGTTAGCAACAGCGTGACAGGCCACAACACCTAACAGATCAACAACGAGCTTTAAAATTTTGGTCGTTAACACCCCCGTCCACAATCCCCACGCCCTCGCCTGTCTCGTGGACGTCCACCCGGCGCGCGCAAACCCTATCCCTTGGCTACGCCGCGTCTTCCATCAGCACCTGGACAATCCCCAGGTCCGCTTTGCTTCCAGTTCAGCTGGGGCCTGCTATGTCATGTTTCTACGCCGCGGCGACCAGAACCGGGCCATGAGGCTGAGCCCCCTGCATATTCGAGACATAGACCGGACCATCACCCATGTCCACATTCTGCCACACGGCTCGGGGGATAGCTCCTTCACCTTCTCCTACCGCTACGTCGCATGCCTCACCTTGGAGAAATTCCCGCTTGAGTTCTAGGAACACCGCGGCGCGCGCCGCCGTCAGCGGCTTTGCCTCCCTCATGAGTGTGGATCACGGTGCCATCCGGGGCCATGACTACTCGGCCCTTTTCGCCATGGTCAAGGTGGAGAATCCGAGGCATATCCCGCACCACCTGGCCTTTCACAAGCACGGCGGACGCGGGAACTACGCCGACGTCTACATCAATGAAGTTTGGGACACGAACTCCGGCCGCCCCGTCTCGCCGGACCAGGGACCGCGCCCGCCGTCGCCCATGATCGCCAGAACCACCGTCGCCTCCACCACCCGCACGCCACCGAGGGCCGCACGCGGCGATCCTACACAGGTTCGCCAAGACACCGGCGCCTACGCGCCCGCGTCGCCGCGCTCCGGCGGGCGTCGGCATCAAGAGGCCGTAGCCACCCAGGACGAGGCCAGGCCCCTAACGCTTCCTGCGAGGCGGGCCCTGCTCAACCCGGAGCCGCCTCTTTGCTGGACTTTGTCATCGCTTGCGGACTCCGCCAAGGTGGAGGCTCGCATGATGGGCGCGCCCGCCGTCGGCGGCGGTGGAGTTTGTGGGGCGGAGATGGTGTTGCCTATGGCGTGGCGGTCCTGAGCCCGAGTGAGTTTACGTGTCCGCATTCACAGCCGGAGGCGGGCAGGCGTGGAGGACGAGCCCTTCAGCGTCTTCAACTTCAATCAGACTGACGGTGGGGGGCTCACTCGGGAGTGTGTTCGCTCACTCCTTTTCAGCATGTTCCCTTCTGAGGTAAACAACATTCGTCCTCTTCCGCTTCTGCCTGAGATCGATAACACACATCCGCCAAATCTGCTGCGTCCTTCCATGTCGATGGGGCCACCAGTCCATCCCTATGCCCTGGCAGCTTCCTCCCTTCCTATAAACCAGCCTTACACTCAGTCTGTCTCCACCTCCTTTTTCCACCTACCGTCCCCACCTACCTGTTCAAACCCCCTTTCCCTTCAGGCACGTCGGCCTCGCCATATTCTCCTGCTCCAAATCCCTTTCGATCCTGTTAAGGCCACTCCCATTCCTTTCCACACACATGCTTGTGCCTTCGATCTGGCGCCGCTTGTGTCCAAATGCGGGGCCAACACACTCCGATACTTGCACCCTCAAAGCAGCTTTTCCCCCAGAACAGGGTACTTGCGAAGCCTGACAGCCAGGAGAGGCTGCGACAAGCACTTTTCTTGGCGGGCATGGGATCCTACGCGCCAGGACGGCTCGAGAATCCGCTGGCTGGTGGCACTCTAAGCATGCTTGGCGGTGAAGGCCCGTTCACGTACAAGAAAGGCGAGCAGCGGGAGCAGCCCGTGCGCCACAAGCGGTGCCCGATCGGGCTGGTCGGTCCGATCAAGAGGCAAAGCACCTTTAGTGCGGGATGGTGGCAAAAAGGGAAGGCGATCTGGAAGATGGGCGGTGGGCACAGCGGTTGTTGCCGCCCGGTGCATCGATCACACCGCTGCGGCCGAGCGGTCATCGTTTGAGACTACGAATCGACTCGCGATCTCAACATTCCAGCAGAAAAACAACCGCAGCTCGTCACCTACTGTCGTCGCAGCGAGCGAATCAAGAAGATGCATGATGGTGCTCGGGTGGGCTCGGTAGAGAGAGCGGTGCAGCGCAAGGCCAATTCCACGGACGGCTCCGAATCTTCGGTTGGCTCAGGTTCCACCTCGACCCGTAGCCGCAAAAAGAGACGCATCCCTGATGTCTACGCACTTGCCCCTCGCACATCGAGGCGCTGATGTCACAGGGGCGTCGACACTCTGACCTTGCAAGATCTTTGTGGCCTGCTCAACGTGGATCGATTCTTTGAAGAAGAAGGCCAATGAGGGGACCTCAAACCGCAATGGATCTCATGGCTGAAGTCTCTTTCAGCTCCTCAGTCGCTGCTTGTCATTGCGTAGATATGGTGTTTGTTTTTTGTTTTAACCACCTGCATTTCCCTTTCCCTTAAAAGTCGGTGCTGCTCACTATGTGCTGCACGCGTGACCGACACTGCACTTTTTATTTACCAACTGTACTCTGTGCTCCACCCTCTAATGCAAGCAGCAATTTGTTTCTCTTAATTGTGTTCTGGTACTCACATCTTATTTCCACTTTATCACTGCATACTGCATCTCTTTTTTCCTTACACCTTTGGGGAAATTTAACGATCAAATGAAGATTATCAGTTGGAATGTCCGAGGCTTGGGGGATGCGGACAAGAATGCAATTATTCTGAAACTAATCTTTGAATCAGAGGCACATCTGTCTGCAGGAAACTAAGCTGCAAACCATTGACACGTTCAAGCTGAGGGAATTCTTGCCTCAGAGGTACACCAACTATGTATATCAACCTGCAGATGGTACTGCGGGGGGAATTCTGATTGCTTGGTCAGAGAAGAACTATGACATTACAGTCAAGTGCCAGGAGAAATGCTCCCTAACAGCAATGGTCTCATCAACAAGTGACAACACAACGTTTATGCTCACGAATGTTTATGCCCCATGTGAGGCTCAGGAAAGAGTACAATTCTATGACTACTTGAGAGAGCTCAAGCAGGAAATAACGATGTCATGGGCTATTGCTGGGGACTTTAATATTTACAGGTATATGCATGAGAAGAACAATAACAACATTGCTTGGGCTGATATGGAGGCTTTCAACAGCTGGATCAATGAACTTGAACTAATGGATATAGACATTTGCAACTCAAAGTATACCTGGTCAAACAAAAGGGCTCTGCCGACACTCATCAAGCTGGACAGAGTTTTGTTCAATGTAAGCTAGGGGCAGAGGTTTATCCACTCCCAATGCAAGGCAATTGGGCGTCCTACATCTGACCATAAGGCCATCATGCTAGACACTTTGGCGCTATCACACGCATCAAAGATTTTTCGATACGAAGACTACTGGTTGGGCTGCAATGACCTCATTGAGATCACAAAAGGAATCTTGGCTCGAGGGACAAGGGAAATGTCCGCAGTTTCAAAAATCAATTACAAACTAAGGGCTATAAGAGCTGCAACCAGAGCATGGCAGAAAAACAAAAAGTCTATCACGACCATACACTCGAATGTCGATCATGTCATCCAATACTTTGATGCAGTTGAGGAATGGCGCCACCTGTTTGTGACTGAATTTGATTTCAGAGCCCTTTGCCACGATAAAGTTAAGGAGCTTTGCAAAGAAGAAAACCAGAGATGGAGGAGAAGAGCAAAGATTAGGTGGTGTCAACTAGGCGATGAGAACACGACCTTTTTCCATACCATGGCTACCTACAGATTCAGGAAAAATAAAATCAAATTACTCAGGCTAGGAAATGAGGATTTCTTTGGAGAGAAGGACAAGTTAAAGATTGCCACTGACTACTTTAAAGAGTTTTTTGCTGAAAGGAGACCCTGGGCAAGGAATATTGACTTACATCGCCTATATAATAACCAGCCTGCCATGCTACTAAGACTGTCGGCTCCCTTCACTTGGGACGAAATCAAGCAAGCACTAATGAAGGCACCGCCCAACAAAAGTCCTGGACCATATGGTTTCACCAATGAGTTCTTCAAGCATTATATTCTAGAGGTCAAGGACCTCCTTGAGTTATTTAACTCCCTGCATAACCAAAGTCTTGATCTATCTGGAGTCAACTCAGCCCTTATTGCCCTAATCCCAAAGACAGACATGCCGCGGGAGGTGAAGGATTACAAGCCAATATCGCTACAGCACTACATCCCCAAACTCATTGCGAAAGTCATGACAAACAGACTACAACCAATGGTCAAAGAGTTGGTGGATGACATGCAATCCGGATTCATTAAAAATAGGACAATTGTTGAGAACTTCGCAGCAGCTATTAAAATGGTGCAATGTGCAAACAAGCACAAAAAACCAATTATGGTTCTAAAGCTGGATTTCCAGAAGGCTTTTTACTCTGTACACTGGGAAGCTGTCTATGAAACCATGAATGTAAGGGGTTTCCCACCGCTATGGATAAAATGGGTGAAGGAGCTGCTTGAAACCTCTCAAGCACAAGTACTGATAAATGGGCAGTGTGGGCAGAGATTCAGGATTAGGAGAGGGGTACGCCAGGGTGATCCACTTTCACCCTACATTTTTATCATACTAGTAGACATCCTACAACAACTGTTTAAAAGAGCATATGAAGCTGGGTTGCTACAACACCCAATCGAGCAAGGTACCCCAATGCCAGCTCTGCAATATGCTGATGACACCCTCCTCATACTCCATGGGTCAAGAAACCAGGCCGAGATCGCGGACACTGCTGGATGCCTTTGCGGATTTCCTTCGGGAATTAACTATCATAAAAGCACCCTTGTCCCAATGAACCTAATGAGAAGCCGCAGCTATTGCGGAAATCATGGGCTGTCGGACTACAAGCTTACCATGCACCTACAGGCCTGCCCTATCACGGAACACGGATCACACGGGTAATGCTTCAACCAGATGATTGACCGCATCGAGTCGTCTACCGGGATGGATGCCGGGATGCTAAATATTGGAGGCCGTGTACGGATGATTAACTCGTGATATCGCCATACCCAACTTCTTTATGAGCATTCGATTGGGATCAAGCCCGGCATTGACATAATAGACAAAGTTAGAAGGGCATTTCTATGGAAAAATAAAGAGGAAGTTAATGGAGGACAACGCCTCGTAGCTTGGAATATTGTCACTATGCCAAAAGCACAAGGGGTTGGGAATCAGAATTTGGCTACGCACAATAAAACTCTAATGGCCAACATGGCGGAAACTGCTATCCAAGGGAACAGGACACGCTTCTCATGGCTAGCTAATTGGTACTGCAAGATTGCATCCCGCACCACTGCAGAAAGGACTCGCCATTCGAAATCCATCATGCAGCTAATACCGATGGTACAAGCAACATATTGCGAGGTAGAAGGCAGTGCGAGGAGGGCATTACGGCGGGACAACTAGACAAGTTTGGGCCCTTACAGTTCTCCTTGTCCTATACTCTTTTGCCATTGACCAATTTTGCACCGTGCAATCGCAATTCCAAAATGCTACTGGCGGATCAGCTTGCACCAGCCACTATCAAGGACTGCTGAATCCCAACTACAACAGCTGCTCCTAATTCTTGCAAGCGTTACACCAGGACCCAACGGAACAGGGGACTCTAGACGACTGATCACAACCGCTAAACCACCACAGACAAGAGACCTATACAAACTTTTCAGTGACCGAGGAACGTTGTGGGCACCTGTGAAATGGATATGGATTAGAGCGATCCCACACAGACACAAAATCTTCCTGTGGCTTGCCTATAGAGACAGACTAAACACCAAAAGCAATATGGTAAAGAAGAAATGGTGCGGGGATGGGGGCTGCGATCAATGCCCAGCCGTGCTCCACGTTCAAGCACATTGCGCTGCACTGCAGACAAGCGGACTGGGTATGGGAAAAGCTTGATTGCGAACCACGGCCAAGGCAGTGCAATTATCGGTCTTATTCAATACCCCAAGGAAAGAGGATAAAACCTGGCCAATTTGCATTGCTGCTTGCTTGCTAGCACTTTGGCAAGCTAGGAATGCTCGGGTCTTCAATCACACGCAAACAAGTAGAGAAGCACTTTTCAATAACATTGCCCAATACATTTCCCTCTGGGCACACAGAACAGAGAAACTTAAGCCGCAACTACTGATTTGGGCAGCCTTATTTGAGAGTCCTTAGCTTTTTTCTCTCTTTTCTTAGCTTAGCTTTACTCCCTAAACCTCCTGGATTTTGCCAGGCTGTAAATGCTGTGATCCTTTGTACACTCTGCTGTAACCATAAGGTCAGGGTGCCCCCTACCTTCATATATAAATATATATAACTTCAAAAAAAAAACTAGAGCAAGAAAAATAAAAAAAAGACAAGAAAAGAAAGATTTATATATGACGGGATTACCACTATGTTGAATTACCTTAGATCCTTTAGAAAAAACATAGTTTTTTGGCCCAGTCACAACCTTGCCTTAGGAATAAGTCATGCTTGACAAGGCTTTCTTTGAACCAAGGTCCAATAAGGCTCACACTTTGTGGGTCACATATGAATTCCTCTAGCAACTTGCCAGTGTTGTCACAGTGGAACATGTGACCATAGGAGGGATCATAAACTAGCACATCTCCCTTGTCAGACATAACCAAATGTTGTGTATCTTGAAAGTCGCACAAAACCCCCACGGGGAGTTCAACACGGTACTTGAATGACCAAACCTCTCTTTGGTAGTCCTCTGCATGTACTATGCGGATGTTTATGTTTAACACAGGCGCTAAGCTGGAATCTGGGACAGTTACGTATAAATATCGGTGAATTCCTAGACTTCTCCTAGCGTCGCCGCAAATTGTACCGTCGACGCTTTGCCAAAAAAAATCCCTAGACTTTCCCTAGCGATGCTTCCTTTCTCTATTTTTTATCCAGGTAGCTATCGAACTAAACGGCTCGCGTTGTGGCACCGAACGCTTAGCTGATAAAACTATTATGGTGGATTTATTTTGGTTGGCTTAAACGTCTGTGCTAAACGCCCGCATAGTACGTGCCCTAACACCCAGATTTTGACGACCATCTTCCCACTACCAAGGCAGCTAAAGCCAGTTGAACCTTCCATGCGGCACAAACGAGTGCATAATGTAGTAGCATCAGCCGGGCGGCACATGATCCTGAATGATTCAACAATTGTGTCGAAAATTAGTATGTCGGCAGCGTCATCGCTGCTTGGGGCCCAGTGAAGGCAGTTGCGGAACACGACGGGTGGGGCCAAATAATCAGTGGTGGTTGTTTCTTCGTTCAAGGCTAGCATAGCTTCCTCCACGCGAGGGTTATCTGAAGGGACGGCTCCAATGCGCCTCGGCGAGCGCCCCCGCCACTCTTCATCATGGATGTACTCCCTCTGTTTCAAAATATAAGATGTTTTAGGTTTGTGAAGAAAATGAATCTAGACTACTTTTAGTGTGTAGGTTCATTTCAAAGTTGAGTGAACCTATATACTAAAACAAGTCTAGATTCATCTTCTTCACAAATCTAAAACATCTTATATTTTAAAACGGAGGGAGTAGTAGGCATCTTCGAGATTGTTCCGGTACAAGATGCGGTACTCGCCGGATAGGCGGTGGAGGTACAACGCCATCATGCAGCCTGTGGTGGCGGTGAGGCGCGGGAGTGGAGCGCACTGACGCGTGGCCGGGTTACAGATGATGAAACGGCCACTCGAGGAGGAGGAGAGGAGCAGGAGGCCATCACAAGAGGCATGGATGTGGAAGTTCTTGTAGTCATCCAACCCTAGGACGGGGTAGCCACGCCGACGACCGACGAAATCAGGGGTGGAGACGAGGTCCTCCTCCAAGATTGGATCTGTACTGGGCGTACCGTACAGTACGGAGGAATTAGCCTTTTTCAAAAAATTACTAATATACTCCCTCCGTCCAAGAATAGATGTCTTAGGTTTTTTAAATTTTGGATGAATCTATATACTAAATAGTGTCTAGATTCATCTAAATTTTGATAAATTTGAGACATCTATTTTGGGACGGAGGGAGTATATAATATGAAATATATGCCCTTGATACATCATGAGATATATTTTCATATGATATCTATATAATAATATCATAGTTTTTCAAAAAGTTTGGTCAAACTTTTCTTTTCAAATAACAATATAGCCTTGAGATGGAGGGAGTAGACAAGTAGACCCATTAACACTACCTCTCCCGTCCATGCGTTCATAATTTAATAATAATATAACGACGATCAAGAGTAAATAGGAGATGTTGCGGCAGTTGGTTGGAGAGCAAATGATATGATAGGTCATGTTATGCATGCAAGTCTTCTGTAAAATGATCGGTGGCAAGGCTCAGCCCTTATGCTTTGTGTGTGTGTGTGTGTGTGTGTGTGTGTGTGTGTGTGTGTGTGTGTGTGTGTGTGTGTGTGTGTGAGTGATCTCATAAGTACATGGCAACGGAGGGCTCATGTAATAATCTTTTACAGCCAAGGTGCAATCAGAAACTGATCTTGCCTGATCATGCAACACAAAACAAGGTCAAAATAAACATCACTCGGTAACACGCACAGCACAGTTTGACACGCAACTAAACAAAACTGGTAGCTTTCCATTAAGTTTACCTTATTTCTCAACAACAAACTTTGACAATTCTATTTGCGAAAACTAGCCTCACTGCCCACAAAAACTTAACAAAAAGATATGTACAGACATTTGGCGAAGAGATGACACCAAAAAAAAAAAACTTTAAAAGTGACAGCTTCCAAAGACTGGCCACCTCATATGTAGAATCTGTACTTGTAGGGAGAACCAGAGTCTTGAATCTGTAAATGTAGCTTCAAGACTTTGTAATCGATCCTCCCCTCGCCCAATAGCCAACACTGCAGCTCTTGGTCGGTATAGGAATGCCAGGTGACTGGTCAGCATTTTGTACTTTCCAAGAGCAGAACTGTGTGTCGTGGACAAGGGGATTGCTTGCGCGGACTGGTGGAGATCCCATAAAGTACGGAGGAGAAGCCTGCAGATTGTCAAACATTCTATTACTAACAGAAACTTGGTTAATTGGCAAGTAGAGGTTGGACTGTTTGTTTACCTGTGCTATAAATTTACTCCAAACACGACCTCAAAAGGAAAAAAGAGGAAGATATGAAAAGAAGGTTTAATCCAAAATGTGATAACTTATGACTGGAAAGTCAAAGCACATCACAGAGAAAGACCAAATTCGATGTTATTTTCGAGAGAGGGAGAGCTGCAGAGAAACAAACTGACCTTGCTCACAAAAATCGGAGAGATCTTGTGCAGTTTTGAGATCATACTCCCTGTACGGCCTGAATCAGGAAAGAGATCATGAGCCTAGATAAATATCAAAACATTTAAACTTCAGAAAATATCTGATTAACTTTGAAGATCTTTGGAAACCCAATAAATTATGAAAAATCAGGCCAGAGCATCGTCTAGATGATCCAAATAATACAAGTCAACGGTATGCATTGAAATGGGCCGAGTTTGGTAATTTCATGAAAACACGTTCAGGATGTCTGGAAATTCCGCAGCTACTGATTAATGTGGTCAAGATTTCAAATTTATGAACCATGGTAATATCTAGAAATAGAAGTATAACTTCCACTTTTGCATGGTATTGGACATCTGATCGCTCCGCTCCGGCTTTCTGTGCATTGGTATGTTTCCATCATTGTTTTCTGTCCTCTGCTTTTGTAGCTCTTTCATTTCCTCCATTGTTCCATCACAACAACGTTCGGGACCTCTTTGTAAGGCATAACCTATGAAGAATTCGTCAGTCACAGTTCACCATAGACAGAAACTATATCATGCAAGGAAAAAATAGCTAACCTGGTTAAGGATTCACGACACCCATCAACTTCCTGGGGTTTGATGGTGGAAATCAGAAAAGAGATCAGCAGTTCAACAGGCAGGCAAGGCCAATGAATGTTTACACAAGACAAAAATAAGACAGATGCATGTGTTCATTATGTGTACCATCGATCAAGAGTCAGTAGGAGTTGGAACCAATGTTGCAGCAATTGGTTGTAGAGCAAATGAATGAGAGGTCAAGTTATGCAGGGGTTATGCAAAATAAGCAGTGCCGTGGCTCAGCATGGCTGTCAAAAATGTCGTATACTATGATTTGTTCGTTATCTCATAAGTTCATGGCAAATTTCAGGTCGACCACCATAAAGGGCTCCTGTGATCTTGCTCTCCATAAAAACAGTAGTAGGCTTTTGGAAATACCATGCAACAGAACACAAGGTCGAAACATTCAATGAAACATCCCCTCGACAAGGCGATCAGCAACTAAAGAAAAACAGTAATTTCCATTCTCCATTCAAATTACCTCATTTTCTCAACAACAAAGTTTGACAATTCTATTTGGCAAAACTAGCCTGACTGCCAACTAAACTTAACAAAAAGTAATATACAGGACTTCCCATGAGATGACAGTATGACACACAAAAAAGAAACCTTGAAAACGAGAACTTCCTGAGGCTGGCGGCTCATATGTACAACTGTACTTGTAGGGAGAACAGGAGTTAGAACTACAACTTCACAGCGGATCTCTAAGCGACCATGAAACTGATAAATGTAGCTTCAAGACTTTGGAATGGACCCACCCCTTGTCCAGTAGTCAATACTGCAACTCTTGGTTGGTATAGGAATACCAGGTGACTGATCAGCATTTTCTACTTTCCAAGAGCAGAACTGTGTATCGTGGACAAGGGGATTGCTTGCGCGGACTGGTGGAGATCCCATAAAGTATGGAGGAGAAGCCTGCAGATTGTCAAACATTCTATTACTAAAAGAAACTTGGTTAAATGGCAAGTAGAGGTTGGACTGTTTACCTGTGCTATAAATTTACTCCAAACACAACCTCAAAAGGGAAAAAAAAGAGAGAAAGAAATGAAAAGGAAGTTCAATCTAAAAATGCGATAACCTGTGACTAGAAAGCGGAAGCACATCTCAGAGAAACACCAAATAATATGATTTTTTTTGAGAGAGAGAGAGAGGGAGAGGGAGAGGGAGAGGGAGAGGGAGAGGGAGAGATCAGTAGAGAAACTAACCTTGCTCACGATGAAATCAGAGAGATCTTGTGCAGCTTTAAAATCATACTCCCTGTACGATCTGAATAAAGAAGAATCATCAGTCCAGTTAAAGATTAAAATACTGAAACTCCCGTTTCAAAAAAAAAAAAATTGAAACTCAAAATAAATATCAGATAGAAGTCCATGAATTATGAAAGTTCCAGATCTGAGATGACTGCATTCGCTGTGAATGCGAACAAAGTGTTGCACAGTGTTGTCCATGTAAAAGTTGAGGCAAAGTCTAGATGATCCAAATTTCATACAAAAACGTATTTTAGGATACATGAAAATTCTGTAACTACTGATTAATGTGGTCAAGATTTAAATTACAAACCATAGTAAAATCTAGCTGACCAGAAATGTATACCTGTTGCTTTTGCATGGTATTGGACACCTGATCGTTCGGCTTTCTGTGCTTTGGTATGTTTCCATCATTGTTTCTGCCCTTTGCCTTTGTAGCTCTTTCATTTTCTCCATTGTTCCATCACCATGACGTTCAGGAACTTTTTGCAAGGCATAACCTATGTATGTATATAAATAGTCATTCACAGTTCACCATACACAGAAACTGCATCATCCGAGGGAAACACTGGCTAACCTGACGAAGGATTCACGACACTCATCAAATGCTCCATACCCATGTCGCTAAGAGAAACCAAGATGCTTCGCTCAACAAGGCCCTGCACATTGAAAAATTCGCAAAATTAGGAGTAAATCAAGCTTTTTATTAAAAAAAAACTTGCAAAGTTGCATTCTTGCATTCAATAACATGAGCCCAGCAAGATTTCCCCTTCACACAACTTATAAATAGCAGTAAATTCACCGAGAGTTGCACAGAATCTCGCTTCTTCAAATTTCAGCTACAATTATGCTGTGCAACAATCTCAAAACTTGTTTTTCATATATCTAGTCTTCACAGCCAGAACTGAGACTGGAGTAGTAAACACGATTCGTACCAAACCCCAAAATTGTCCCCAAGAACTACCGGAATATGTATGTAATCAGCTGAATCAACTGACAAGTAATAAAGCGCCAGAGGAATTCACAACAGCAATAACCCACAGCAAGAAGTGAGTTTTCCATTGCAAATTAATTAGAGTACCCAACCGGCAATACCCACCACCGCAAGAACCAAACTTAATTAACTACCTTCTGGAACTTCTGTTCCGGTACAGATTTTGTTTCTTGCTATATCTGTCCTTGCCATCCAGAACGCCAGAACCGAACCTAGTACTGCAACATGTTGGTACCCTGAATCCTAAATTGTTCCCCTTTTTGCCCGACAAGAGTACCCCAAGATTCGTATACACGCGGCTAATCAATTGATACAAGCATCGGAGTAATTTGACACCGGCAATAACCGAGTTTCCCATGGTGTATTAATTAGAGTACCCAACCGGCAACGGCAATACCCGCCGCGAGAACCAAACTTAACCACCTTCCTGAACTGCCCTTTTCCCCTGACAAGAGTACCCCAAGATTCGTATACACGCGGCTGGATCAATTGATACAAGCATCGTAGAAATTTCACACCGGCAATAACCTAGTTTTCCATGGTGTATTAATTAGAGTACCCGACCGGCAACGGCGAGGCCACCGCGAGAACCAAACTTAACTACCTTCCTGAACTGCTGTTTCGGTACAGATTTAACGCCCATGGAAGCAAGCAAAACCATCTCCCATGGGACCTCACAACAACCTAGGCAGGGCGCGAGAAGTACACCGTCGTTCTAGATTGGGCACTATCTTGCTTCTCCCAAAGAACCCGCTAACCAGACCATGACCAAAACCAAAGCAGAGGAAGAATCGAGCAGGAACCAAGAACTCACCTAGGCCGGCGCGTCGACGGGAGCACGTGCGAGCGAGGGTAAGCGGCGGCGGAGGAAGCGAGACGTGGAGAACCGGCAGCGTCAGCCGCGAGTGGAGAGGACGAGGGCGTGGGATATGAGAGGAGGGGAAAGCGACGGCCGCCGGAGAAAGACAGGGTTCGGTTCGTGTTTGGGTCGCTGGAGTCGAGGATATTATTTTATCATCCGAGGGTGGATCGGAAGGGGGCGCCGCGATGGAGGGCCACGATCGACGCGAGGGAAAGGAGCGAAGGAAAGCCAATGCGGTTTCGCTTTGCGTCACGTGATGGTTTGGATCGTGTCGTGTGCGGCGGTTGCGTGTGCTGAGCACGCGCCTCGAGGGCCCGCGCGCGCGCGCGCGTATGCGTCGAGAGAGACGGCAGTTTCGTTTGTGCCTTCAACTCCTTTGTTTCTGTAAAAGTTAAAGTGGCGAATGAATCGAGTCTTTTTTTATTCCATCGATGATTAGATTTTTATACAACCAAACCGATGTAAAAAAAGTCGTGTTCGTTTGTAAGGCGGTGGGAGAGAGAACCGTCGTAACGGTTTTACAACAGAGGATTATTCTATTTAGATAATTAAAATAAATTCTAACAGTATCCTTTTTTACTTTCGCTCGTGCTTTGCTCTTTTTTTTTGATAATCAATACCATATATATTTATACTGACGAATAGTACATGGTAGAGATATACAAGCCGACTTCAGCGTTTATAAAATAAAGTCTAAAAGAAAATAAGCAACTCTTCAAGGTCTTCAACTTCTTATTCTTCCATGACACGATCTTGTACTTTCCTGAAGATAGCCGAAGAAACATGAAAAAATCAGTAAATACCAACGATGGTTTTTCTATTTTAATTTGAGCCGCAGTGCCAAGGTTGCGTACATGCACGCAACCATTAAAGTAATCAACCAATATCGGCAAGAGTACCAACACGAGTATTCCAGAGAAAATAAACCGAACAGCTTGGTCGACGTCGCCGGGGAGCCGAGAGCACGAATCACCATTGTCGAAGACGTAGCAGCCGGGACAAATATTGCGAGGATAATCATCCTCGCGACAACCTTGAGAAAAGCTCCAAAACCGATCTGACGAAGCAAGATCTGAAAGACCGTACCTATAGAACTTGAATCTTATAGCACAATCATTGACGTCAGGAAAAAGATCTCGTCATCGCAGGAAGGGCCAAATATCTCTTATTATGAACGATGTCATCTCCATTGACATAGATGCCCAATAAGAAGATGGCTACCAAACCCTAATCATATATTCATAAAACACTACTTTTATTGAAAACTCCACCCATAGATCGGGTTCCCCACCCCTCCTACCGGCTAGGCCAGCCGGAGGAGGAGGAACCGATCTATGCAGGAGACGGAGGTGGAGGCGGTGGCTAGGTCAGAGAGGCCTCAAAACAAAAGTATTTCCAAGTTTTGTTCTACTTTTATCTATTTATTATAGGAAAAAAATAATGTTTACTACACCCCAGCTAAGGTTAAACTTCATTGTCGGAGGGTTTTACATGGGACCCTACCTTGTTATGTAGTACTCGCAAATCGTCATGTCTCAGTAAGATCCACTTGCCCGTTGTGCAAGATGTTATGTGAAGACATTAAACACGCATGTTTCATATGTGTGGGACTGAAAGAAGTATGGGGAAAACCTTGGGCTTGATGAGGTTATATGGAGAACAACTATAGTGGATAGATCAGGTTCAGTGGTCTTCGAAGAACTGTTCCAGATTCCTAAAGAGCAGAACGGTTTCATATTCCTGAATAGAAGGAATGTCTTTTTGAAGGAGTATGCTCTAGAGGATAATAATAAAGATGTTTTTATTTGTTATATCTCAATGTTCATAATAGTTTTATACCATCTATAACTGTGTTAAGCTGAAACATCAATACATGTGTGGTGTGTAAACAAACCAAGTCCCTGGTAACCTCTAGTTAACTATCTCATTGGTCAACCGATGATCGAGGTTTTCCGATCATGGATACTTATGTCAATTGACAATAGGGTCACATCATTATATGAATGATGTGATGAACACACACCCAACCATACTATTGCAATAAGATCCAATCACAAAGTTCAACATTGCAATAACTAGTAAAGCATAGTAACTCACTATTTTGACCATGAGATCGTATCTAATTACTATCACCAGAGGCTGCCTTGTTTGCATTAACTGTCACACCGTAACAGGGTGATCATAAAGGTGTCTCGGGTATTTCAGTGGGGTAGGTTGAGGCGTATGTATCGAGATCGAGATTTTTCCATCCGAGTGACGGATAGATACTCTGACCCAATCAGTGATTTTATATCTATGAAGCTTGCAAGTATGTGACTAGGTCACATGAATGTAATATTACGGGAATGAGAAAACATGTTTGTCAGTAAAAAGTTCGAACTAGGTATCGAGATACCTAAGATCAAATTTTGGACAAACCATGTATCAAAGAGCACGGAATGAGACTCAACGTTTAAGGTTTAAGCGATCAAATAATTCGTGGAATGCATGGGGGCCATCATGGGTTTCCAGATTCCATTGTTGATCATTGATTGGAGAGGTGTCTTAATCATGTTTGCGTATCCCCAAACCGTAGGGTGGCATGCTTAAGAGTAGATGATGCTTAGTTTGGAGTGATTCAAAATAAGTTTTGGATCATGGGGAATTAATTAAATAATATTTTTATATTAATTGTTGGAATTAATGATAAAAATCTAATTTAAATTTTGATTTTCGAGCATAGCTCCTTATTGACCACTTCCCTTAGGGAAGGGCCCATGTGGGAGGGCCAGCTGCCCCAAGGGGCTAGAGGGTCGGCTAGCCATGGGCCTTGGCGCGCGAGGAGGTGGGGCCCACCCATAGCCGGCCGCCACCGCCCTGTAGTCCCACCTCGGATGTCCCTTGGAGGTGGGTGCTCCCTTTTCCCCTATAAAAACAGAGGAGGACCCCCCTCCTCAAATCACTCAAATGGCCTTTGCCTTCTCTCTCAATCTCCTCTCTCTCCCTCACGTGTGTTTCCGCAATTAGAGTGAGCATACGGGGATAGAGTCTTCTCCATGATACGCACACCATTGTGCTGTTGGAGTCGGTCCAGATCTTTCTTCTTCCGTTGCTTCGCTGGACCAGAGCCAGGGGAAATCTCTACACCAGACGCGTGTAGAACTGCAGAGGTGCCGCCAGTTGTGGCACTAGATGCTTGGACGCCTTCTCGACCTTGAGGTCGGCTTTAGCATATGACTATATCGGCAATGTTTGAACAAGAACATAATCCCGCTGTGGCATCCCGCAAAACCACTACTAGAAAATCGCGTTGAATTTGTGCATTGCATCGTCATCATCACGTGTTGTTTGTCTAAAACTATTTCAGAAAACCTATTTTGATTTCTGAACCTCCTCTCTCATTCAAACGCCAAACCCCGGGTCCCCGGAATATTTTGTTTTGTCCGCTGCCGGTTTGCAAACGGCCCAAATAAATTAAATAAAAATTATAATTATTTTGGGTGGGGGCGTTGAGCAGTCCGAACAGCCGAACGACCGCTGTAAAACTAAAACGGTCCACCTACACCAGCCCTCTATTCCTAAACCCACCTAAAAAGCTACCCACACACTCCCTCCACCTCACCCTGGCCTATCCCCACCCGCCACCTCAGCTACCCCCTCCCCGACCTATCTAAACTGCCACGTGGCTAGCCTCCCTCGCTCGAACTTCCCAACCACATCACCCCACTCTCCCCCAGCCCACTCGACCTACACGCACGCGCTCACCCGCGCCTCCCCCAGCTGGCCCCGTCCCCACCTGCCACCCTGGCCCACCGAGGGGCCCACCACCCAGACCCACGACTCTCCTCCCTCTGCGTTCCTTCCTCCTCCCGCAACCCGCTCGACCGCCCCATCACCTCCGCGTCTGCGCACTCCAGCCCGCCACAATCCCGTCCCTGCGCCCGTGTGCCGCCGAGCCCAGCTCGCCGCTCGGCCAGCGTTCCCGCCGCCCACAGGAGCCGCATCCGCATCCACGGACCGCCTCGCTCGCTCAGCCGCATCAGCCTCGCGCCCAGCCGCCACGGCCGTCTTCTCAGCGCGTCGTCGCCAGCAACCGCACCCCGCAACCGCCTCCGCTCGACCGTCGCCGTTCCTCACCGCCGCCAGAGGCTTCGCCCCAGCGCCTCCGGCGCCCGGCTTCGCCTGCCAACCTCCGCCTCCAGCCACGCCTCGGGACCCCTTCCCGAGCCCGGTCGGCGCCCCGCCCGCCGGTTCCCGCCGTCCGCTCCTCCGTGAGCCTCCTCCCGCCCGAGCATCCTCCCGCCTTCCGCGGAGCCGCCGCCGCCAGACCCGCATCTCCTCCCACCCGCGAGCTGCCTCGCTGCGAGCCGCACTCGCCGGCTTCGCCGCGCCGGAGCCCAGCGCCCTCTGCCCCATCTCCCTGCGACCTCGCTCGCCAGTCCGCTGGACCCCGCCTCCGTTTGTCGCAAGCTCGTCGGGCCCTCTCCTGCTGCATGTGTTCAGGCCACGGTCGCCCCGTGCGCAACCCCTCGCGATGCACCTCTCCAGCGGCCCTCCGATCCCTCGGTCGCCAGATCGCACAAGACCACCAAGTGCTTCGTCATGGATAAGAAGACCGGACCCGTGAATCAACTCGCACCTCTGAGTCGGCGCCAAGTCGCCGAGACGCCGTCGAACCCCGCAGGCCTCCGACAGGGAACCGACAAGATCTACGGCACGGACGCGCCACGGATTCGGCGAAACCCGCCAACGCCAAGACCTCCTATCAGGATCCGAAGACTGAACCCGAGCACCAAGTCCGGACCCGATGACCGCCAAGAACGCCACCGGTTCAACAAGCACTTCGCGGGCATGAAGTCCTCCTCCCGGATACCAAGACCGCCTCAATGGCGCGGACCCAACAAGACCCTCGCAACGGCAAGACCGACACCGTGGTCCCGGCAAGACCTTCGCGATGACTGAGGACGGCACCGACCCGGAATAAGCCGATGCGCCCCGACACCGAACCTAGTTCTGCTCCCCGGACATCGAGACCCCGATGCGACAAGATCTGCCCCGTGACCGAGAACGCTTCCGTCGTACCCTGGATCCCGAGCCGGACCCGAAACCTTGGACCGACCCCGAACCCCGGAACCCCAAGATCGTCGAGCCCCCTCTAATGTGTGACCCCTTTTCCTCGAACCCTATTTTACAACATAATAACAATTGTTGCATATTGAATTGTCATTCTCTCATGCATCTCATCGGTTTGGGGGCCTTATGCCGATTCACCTAATAATTACATATGGGGCCCATATGCGGGCAAATCTAGCCTTATATTGGCCTCATTTAAACATGTGTCGCAAACCGATTCCATCTGTTGTTTTGCTAAACAACATTTAATTTGCGGGGTGAATAAATAACTTGAACCATCTAATCAAATGTCGGGACCCCGGTTCCGCTTAATCTTGACCTAATTGCATCGCACTTTGCCATGCCATCCATCATACATGCATCATGCCGATCTTCTGCCGTGTATTAAATATTGCATCCGGTGTTTCTTCTAGTGTTTTGGTTCTTCGTGGATAAGGCCGTTGAGTTGATGTGAGCTTCGTCCCGTTCTTCGGATGAACCCTTCGGCAATGTTTTCAGGCGAGCATCTCCCCCTTTCTACCTATCTTACTTTTATAGTATTTACTTCCCTCCTGTTGATCTTTGCTATCTGTGTTGCGATGCTCTAGTTTTCGTTCCCGCGTTATCCCTCGCAGCCATATACAGCCTTGGACACATCCTATTACCTGTTGTTTGGTAGATAGCTGGACCCGCGTGTCGTAGTCGCTTGCTCAACTGTTTTGCTTGTCGGCTAGTATCACCCTTGTTGGAGAATTGCCGCATGTTGACGTTGGAGATGATCATGGATTTACTTATTGTTCACTTTAATTCCTGTTTAACAACTAAAATTGAATTAAGCAGAGGCATCGGTGGGTGATAGGTAAGTTTTGGTTTCCGACCGCCCACTTGTGTCCCGTAGGACCCGAGTTCTTGACACCTGTTCGAGATCGGTAGCGCTAACCACGGTGGGGAGATATGGGCCCCATTGATAATTACGATTTCAAAGTATTGTCTTGGGGCCACAAGTAGTTTGGGGCTTTATTACTATCCTGTACTTATGCCATGCTTTATCGCTTTATTTACGATTAGCGAGGTAATCGCATCGTCTTTATTTTAGGCGGAATGTTTTAGCGGTGTCGATCCCGATTGGGGACTGCCGTAGATTCACGACCATTGTCGCAAACCGAGTCCGTCTCGAGACCGGCCGACTTCTTGGTGTGTAGTGGGTGGCCCCGTGCTTGCTTTAGTGCGGGAACGTCGTGACCTAGGCCCCGACATACCGATGGGTGTATGTTAACCGATCCGCAAAAGGGTGAAGTGCTGTGGATACTTTGGTGCACCCTGCAGGTTTAATCTTTTCGAGAAGCCGTGTCGCGGTTATGGGCGACTTGGAGCACAGTGTCGATCATAGACAACTATAACTAAAGTTCTTGTTTTAAAGTGACTTGTTTCGATATGATTAGTAATCGCTTCACTACAACGGAATGGCTAAATAAAAGTACCAACAAGCTGCTGGGTTTTGGGGTTATCTCATGATAATTGTCGACTAGTAAGTGTTGCCACTATATGAGCGATTAACTAAAAGTGCCCATCGCTTACTTTATCGTGACGATTATCTAAACCGACTAGTAATTGCTGCGATAATCGGATAAGTAAAGCGCCAACCGTATGTTCCTCGGTTGACTTCCTCGTTTGGTCTCGAGGAAACGCCAGATGGGTTTGCTTGATGATAGTCTCGGGTTGGATCCGAATAGGTCTTTCTCACCCCTCTCGATAGCCGCGGATGTATCGAGTCTCTATAGGTTGTTTAGTGCTTGCTGTCTGCCGCCGATCCACCATACCTATGTAGGCGAGGACCGAATTCTAGCCTCATGGTGTCTTGGCCTCAAGATTAACGCTCCTCTTTTTCCTTTGCCCTTTGTCGGCACCCCTTTTGTTTAAGCAGGTTTTGAGATCGACGCCGTTAGCGGTTACCCTTCCGGCTCACAGGCGGTTATGGACGCCATTGGTTATTCTTCAGGGCTCTTAGCCCCATTTGCATCTTTTCCGTAGTCGGACGCTCCCTCTTTTCAAGGTGATTTGGATCTTTGTACCGTATATTTGTATTCTTGACTCTTTGAGTCGCTTTGTATATATATATATCTGCATGGGTCCCATCGAGGGTTGTGTAATGTTATTACTTTGTTTTTTCCACCCGCACGAAAGTGCCTGGTGGGCACCTTCGAATCGTTTCTATGCGGGTTTGGCGAGTTTCGCTGAAACTTGCATAGGGCCGATTCTGAGGGTGTTACACCCGCTTTTGGTCTTCAAGGGTATGAACACTGAATCCCTCTCGTTACTTTACATTTGCATAGATAGATCTTGACTATATCGTTCTCGTTGATAGGATTTTTGTTTTATTTTCTATGTCGTAACCCCTTCACTTTTCCCGTTCATTGGTTCCCGAGAACTGGTAGTCTTGACTTTTTGGTACAAATGGTGTTAGTGACGTTATGTCACCCGCGGTGAACCAATCAAGTTGCAAGAAAAGACAGCGTTGGCGATTGTAGCATTTGCGACAAAGTACAACAAGACAATGAACCCAAAGTGTAGTGTCAAACAGTTTGGATGGTCTAATCTGCGAGTGCCTATGCAATGTTTAGCTTGGAGAATGAAGTCGGTGCCTAATGACCCACAAGTATAGGGGGTGTATTGTAGTACTTTTGATAAATAGGAGTATCGATCCCAACGAGGAGCAGAAGGTGCTGACTAGTGGTGTGCAGCAGGAAATCTCTATAAATACTTAGCAAACAGATTTTTAGGTTTTTTTTTTGATAAAACAAGAAAATAAAGTGCAAGTAAATAAAGACAGCAAATAGTTGCAGCAAGTGGCCCAATTCTTTCTTAGCAAAGGACAAGCCGAAGGAAATACATATGAGGACCAAACGTTCTCGAGGACACATGGGAATACTATCAAGTGATTTCGTTTTATATAGTTGATTAATCTTTTTTGGTTTTATAAGTGTTGTGTGGGTGAAACTGTGCTAATATACCGACCTTACTTGGACTAATATATACTTGTGATTAAACCCCTTGCAAGCATCTGTAACTACAAGAAAGTAATTAAGATAAAAACCTAACCACAACCTTAAACTCTAGGATCCTACACTCCCTTGTGCAAAGGTTTCCTAACGGGGGTTCAGGTTTCTGTCACTCCGGCAACCCCACAATTAGTAGCCAAATACACAATGCATTCCCCTATGCCCATAAATGGTTAAGTATCATGTAGTCGACGTTCATATAACACCATTAGAAGAATAACACCACAACTTAAATATTAAACCATTGAATAATTCCTCAACACAATTTCACTACTAACAACATGACTTCTCCCATGTCCTCAAGAACTAAACAAACTACTCACGAGACATCATATGGATCAAGATCAGAGATGATATAATAATGGATAACAATCTGAACATAAAAAATAATTCAATTGTTCCACTCACAAGCATCAACTATAATAGTAATCAACACCGGGAAAGTTTCCCCTAAGAACTATGCAAGATTCAACACAATTGTTACCGCGGGATGGAGTCGTGATGATGGTGCTGGTGGAGATGATGGCGTGGATGATGATGATCCTGATGAAGTCTAGCTTGATGATCTTTCTGCCAGAGAGCTCTTTCTCTCTCGGTGGTTTTCGCCCCGCAGAGGCACGGAATCTTTCTATGGTCCACTCCCTAGACTTTAGGGTTTCGAGGAGAAGATATAGGCAAGAGGGCGGAGCCAGAGGTGGGCCAGGGTGGCCACACCCCCTGTAGGCGTGACCTAGGGTAGCCCGCGCCTTGGGGGTGTGGGCCCCCTGTGGCCCAACTCCACCTCCCCTTATGGCATCCTTCGTCTTCTGGGAAAATATAATTTTCTGTAATTTTTCTGGTATTTTTCTGATCTTCACGAAGTTGCATCAAAACACCGCTTTTTCCATCAGAATCCTGACTCCGGCAGTTCATCCTCCAAGAATCATCCAACATGCAAAAACAGATGAAATAACATAAGTATCACCTCTTAATATGAAATATATCAATGAATAGAAGCAATTTATGATAAAGAATGGTGATGCAAAATGGACGTATAAACTCCCCCAAGCTTAGACCTCGCTTGTCCCCAAGCAAAAACTGAGCTCAGTATACATGTCCACAAGTTTATGGAGTGAAGTGTCGATAAAAAGAATACGAATAGGAAGCATCACACTTACCAATACACAACTCATAGGAGAAAGAAACTCACCATTATATAACTTAGCTTGCAACAAGTATGGGAGTCACAATAAATATGCATAAAGATAAATCATAATTGGGATTGGCAAACTTTGTTCTTGGTCAGATAACAGTTGACAAACAGTTTTCAAGCAAAGCTTTTTGTAAACAAGTTTATAATAGAAGTACTCTTTGCTCAAACATAAAAAGGCTTTTCACAATGATGGCTTCCAAAGTAATACTCATTTAGATAAGAGTCTTGTGCAAACAAGGAAGGTAAGGACCATGATTGAATAAATCACCATATGAATGCTTGAAACACAACAACTCAAATGCTTGCTGGAGATAGAGAGAAATAGGTTTACTGACTCAACTTAGAAGTAGAAGAAAGGCCCTTCATAGAGGGAAACATGGATTTCAAGTTCATAAAGAGCTTTCAAAAGATTATGATACTTTCTAGCTTTGAGCTCTCATTGCCCCTATCATAAGCATCTTGAGGTGATTAAGGTTAAAGTGAACAAAGATGGAGTATATGCTTGACGAAATATAAGTTGGCAATCTCATGTCCCTTGAGTACGAGGGCCGCTCCTCATGCTACTCAACTTTAGTTACGGGTAAGTTCTTGTCATAGTAAGTATGTGCATATCATAGAGAACCGTCAACGGGGTACCCCTTGCACATGATACAGGAGCTATCCCATATCAAAATGACAAGGCAAGCAGACAATGAGCATCTCAGCAATCTCTTATTTACCATGGGAAATGGTGCTTTCTCTCTCTCTCTCTCTCTCTCTCTCTCTCTCTCTCCTCTTTTCAATATGTCTCTCTTTTTTATAAAAAGAAAGCTTCATAAATTGCTCACTATGGTGATGCTGCAAGTTTCCACCATGATTAGGCATCGCTTAGGCTAGCGGCCCAGGCGTTTCTTAAACACACATACATAACTCAATCGACTTACAAGCTCCCCTTTTATTTCACACCGACGACACCCGCAAACAAAAGAGTATGATATCAACTAAGTAGATATTTACAAGTGTTGAAAGCGTTCCCCGTGACAGCACGGTTCTGCTAATCCCAACGTATAGGTACAAGCATATACAACTTCGATGACACAATGGTTCAAGTTTATTAGGGGCAAGAAAATAAGGTGTGTCATCAAGTTCGTTAGAGCTTTACTAACTAGTTTTCACATAACAAAAGAATTTTTAATTTGAAAGATAGATGAATCTTGAGAATTTGCTTGGAATAGCAATTATGCTAATAGGTAGATATGGTGGACACAACTGGCACATGTTTTGGTTTAAAGGATTGGATGCATGAGAAGTGTTCCCTCTCAGCACAGGTTTTTGGCTAGCAAGGCTGAGAAGCAAGCAAAAGAGTTAAAGGAAACACGCAAAGATACAAGTGATAAAGCCAAACATGCAACCTTCCTTGAAGACACAAAATATCTTAAATAAAGAATACTAAGCTTATGAGCCAATCAAGAAAGAAAATAAATGATACAAAATACCTGTAGGTGTTTTTCTCTTTTCCTTTCAAACCTCAAAAAGTGTTGCTACTGACCAGAGCTTGGTTTGCCAAAACCAATTTAGATATACTTGATGCTCCCAAAGTGATACCAATACTAATCAACAAGATCAATCATATAATAGAGATTGCAAACTAAAATAAGAAGTGCCAAAGTAAAAGATGAAACTTCTCTTTAATATTTCATAAAGGCACTCACACCAAAGGATACATAGATAACCAACTAAAGGAGAGATAATTCCACAATGCAAACCAACCTATAAGATAAATTCTCTATTCAAGATATGACTCTACTAAAAAGATAAAAGATAATGATGTGATACCGCGACACTCCTCCAAGCTTGGAACAAACCAAGAGGATGCCAAAACCCGATGACAAATTACTCCTTTGGTGGTGGTGGTGTTCCCTTGTTTAGGGCGAGAAAACCCTCCAGCATCTTATGAAGCCTGTTATTCTCCTCTTGAAGTATATTCACCTTCATCCTTAGAGCATGGTACTTATCACAAAACTCATCAGTGGTTCGAAGGGCTTCCACTGCCTCAGGGCAGGATCTGAAGTCTGGAATGGAGGTCATCATACCCTGCATATTATGAGAAAAAGCACGTCCAGTGTTAATTGCTCCTACAAAAGTAGGTTTTCTTGCCCTTGATCCCATGGCAGTTTGTTCCTTCATGCCTGCTAACATGTCCTTTACTTCCTCCTCGACGCTCCAATCCATGTCTTCGTGCCTAGCAACGATCCTTTCTTCTTCCACGGGTGACTTTCCCTTGTCGTTGGCGGAGACCATGGTGCCTCTAAACTTGAGAAAATTTCCTGACAGAAACAGATCGAAACGAAAACATGACGAGAACACGATATACAAACCTCGGGGGATCCGGGGGATTATATATTACGAAGTTTTCCTGCATTAGGAATGTAATGTGCAGCAGGCGAGGCGGACTCGGGGCTCACACGGTGGCGCTTGACCGGGGCCCGTGCCACTGGTGGGTGTGGCCCACCTGGGCTCCATTTCCTCCTCTTTTTCGTCTCGTAACCCGGGCTCCGTTTCCTCCTCTTTTTCGGGTTTTTGTTTGTGTTTGCTAATAGCATAAGTGTTTTTGTATTTTAGAATTTAATTAATGTAGAAAATATAAAATACAATAAACGTGATGGAAAATTGTTTCTTATAACAAAAGGTGGACAGGGTTCATGGGTTTACTTTTCTATTCTCTCATAAGGTGTAATCGACATAAAACAATTCATACGCAATATAATATTGATGAAACTTTATTTTGTGTATGATAAGCATTGATATGGGCATCACATCCTATTTTAAAGATGATGCAACACATCTCACTTATACTCCTTAGAAAGTGAAAACTCCATGCAATCTAAATTAAGAAAAAAAAGCACAAAGTATAGCCTTTGGTACTTTGACATTATGTTTAAATAACAAATGTGCTACCTTGAACAAACAAGATCATATTGATTGTCACTAGATGATATTATAACACATGCATTCACTTAATCCCTAGTGAGGTAACAAAAGAAAGGTAAAAATCATAGGGGAGATCTCGAATTTTGCTGTCACTATCCAATCACCACCATGTTAATCCAACTAATACACACGTCCCCCCATGCCCTCTCATAAATGTTGGATCAAAAAAATTACTTAAGAACGGGGTACATAATATGCATCTAACAATATATCTTACACATAATAGAATTCCAATCTCAAATATCAACTCATAGAATAAAGATCCACCACATAGAAATTACATATATGACCATAATCATGTTGTTCAACTCATATGGTACTAGAACAATGATAGATAAAGAGAGAAATAGATCAAGCGCTACTACCACAAACCCATAGTCCAGAGGTGGACTACTCTCTCTTTATCAAGGTGATGATGCCGAAGATGCTGGAGAAGTTAGAGATCCCACCGACGGCGGCTCCGATGGCGTTTCCCCCTCCAATCTTCACTGGCTCTGTCTCTGTTTCAGTGTTTATGCGCCGCCTCCCTTGAGATCGCCCCGAGGGGTGTTTTTATAGGCATTTTAGGTCAAGACTTTGAGTCTGAGATGAAGACGGATGTCTACGGAGGCTCTAGGAGGGAATGAGCGCTAGTGGAGCGACCAACAAGGTTGGTCGCAACAATGGGCCTCATTTGGGAATCCTGGCTCCCCTCTCGAGGTTCTGCTGCTCCAGCTGCTTGTCTTTGCGAATAAATAATCCTCGAAAATTCCCGGTCCATTTGACTTTGTTAAGGTCCCTGAAAGATAAAATACACAAAATAAGGTTTTTCTGTTGTTTAGAGTTATAACCAAAATAAAGGGGATCATTCGTTAATACCCATAAATCAATATAAAACATGGATATAACATTATATATGCAAATATGTGGGAATATGTAATAATAGACTAAAAAGTTCATGTATGCATTTTACATGCATCAGACGTATATCGATAAGTAATACATGAGGTTCACACGACAAAGATCTTCGTGCTATGTGTGGGGATCATCATGGATATCAAGATCCCAAAGTTTATTATCGCGGAAGAAGTTTCAAACATGTCCACACATATCCAAACCCATAGGATCACACACTTAAGATCTTAGCGACAAATAGAATGTGAGTACTATTCAAGATATGTATGAAGTGATTCTGAAGGTTGTTCAAAGAGTCTCAAAATATGATGGAAGTGTTAGGAATGTAACCGAGAGTGTTCAGAATAGTCCTAGGCATGTTGTGGAAGGTTTTGGAATGATTTAGAACATCTTGGAATCTTCAAAAGAGTCTGAAAGGTCTCAGTGGTGTTCAGAAGGATACAGAAGAGCCAAACCATAGGGGCCATGTGCCTAGGACCGCATGGGCCCACCTAGGGCCAAACGACCGAGGAGGGGGGAGGTTGTGTTGGACCCAACCTCTCTCTACAGAGGTTTGGGGGAGTCATACTCATACTCGACCCCCTCGAGGTGGCGGGGGTGGTCGGCCTGGCCATCTATATAAGGAGGGGCGGCTCTAACGGAAATTCTAGCCATGCGCCCCAAGCCCCAAACGGCCACCACTGCACCACCTCCCGCCAATGCCATCTCCCTGCCACCACACACTACCCTATTCGCCGTGCTCCTCCACTGAAGCCATCTTCCTACTCTCTGTGACGTTTCCATAGTCATCGTGTGGAGGAGATCTTCATCATCATCACGAAAGCATTGCCCGAGTTCTACCTCCGGTAAGATCTTAGCTAGCCAGACTACAAAAGCGCTGCCAAATATTCATCAACATGACCTCGCTTTGATCTAGCAGGCTTACATAGTGATTGAAATCTTGCCACTTAGACCAAACTCTGCCCGCCTTACTAAGCCATAGTTTGGTCACCTTGCCTAGATCTGGCCAGCTCAGGAACGGAGACAGAGGAAAATGGAATCCGACATGGATGGATCAAGGTGGTTTCCTGCACGAATCGACATGAACATTGAGTTCAAATTCAGTAAAAAATTGGAGAAATATTTACCTAATTTAGAGGCAGAGTTATACTAGATTTTGGACTTGTAAATGTGTAAGAAGTGTCTCCATGACTTGTACGGGAACTCCAGTTGCCTCGTATATATGTGACAAGTGACAACTGATTGAAATTAAGCAAACAATCAACAAACATCAATACATCTACTTTTCCCCCACAAAAATCCTTGTCCATGCTTCCATTCTTCAGCAACTTCATGTAGTCATTGCCTTAGATTGAGAGGCGATCTTGGAGTGGTTTAATCCGGCCAAGTTTAGCCTATAATCATGGAACCTCTAATGGGGCCCCTCCTGAGGAACTAGGATTTCGGGTGTACAAAATAGGAACCCGGATTGTCCTAAGTATCATGCTTCTCGCTGGCCTCCTTCGACATGAGCTGTGGTGTATCTCCGCCGATAGTGAGGGTGCACAAGGACATGATAGTGTAAGTCAGAAAAATCTGCAGCCTAACTCTAGGTGGCGAATTTGTGGTCTACCAAGTAGTGATGACTATGTGAGTATTTTGTGAATTATTCAATTTATTTGATATACTTTTGACGATGTTGCTCACAGTTGGATTTTTTGATTTGTAGGATCGTATTAGATTGAGAAGGTACAAGGAAATACCCGCTTCCAAGAACAAACCGTTTATGCTCCACCATTGTTGCAAATTTCTAGAGCATAGCGAGAAGTGGAAGTTGATGGAACAAGAAGCTCCACTGAAGAAACAACATTGATCCAATTGGATGATGATAGTAATGGGCCGAGCAGAGGATGAAACAAGGGCAAGCCAAATTGAAATAAGAAGGCCAGGGATAAGCTTAAGAAGCAAGCCGAGGCATCAAGTTTGAGGGATAAAACTAATGGCATGGTGAAATTGAAGAAAAACATTGATGAACAAAACATTGGAAGTAAATTTGATCATGGTCGATGATGACCCACAAGTATAGGGGATCGTAACAGTCCGCGGGCAGTATTACCCAATTTATTGATTCGACACAAGGGGAGCCAAAGAATACTTGCAAGCCTTAACAAATGAGTTGTCAATTAAGCTGCACATGGAAATAATTCTTGCTCACAGAAGTTTATTAGTAGCAATAGTTTGGTAGTAGCAAGAACAAAGCAATAACAACAGTGGAGAGCAATAGTAACAGTAACAGTAAACTATAGGATTCGAGTGTGGTAGGCATAGGGATGGATGGACGGGCGTTGCATGGACGAGTCTAAACATGTAACTTTAAGATCTAGGGCATTGCAGATAAATAATAACAAGCATCCAAGTACTAAACAATCCTAGGCATGTGCTCCAAATATAGTCATACATGCTCGCAATGAGAACTTGCACACCATCTTCTGTCCAGCCAGCCCGTGGCAGCGGGGCCTCTAGGAAACTACTGGCAATTAAGGTGCTCCTTTTAATAGGGCACCAGAGCAAAGCATTAACACTCCGTGAATACATGTGATCCTCACACCATAGCCATCCCCTCCGGTTGTCCCAATTATTGTCACTTTGGGGCCTTTGGATCCGGACAATGATATGTGTACACAACTTGCAGATAAGACCACAGACAATACTATCATAATGATTCAATAATAAGTTCAGATTTGAGATCATGGCACTCGGGCCCTAGTGACAAGCATTAAGCACAACAAGTTGCAACAAAGTCAAATAACACTAATAGAGATACTAGGCACTATGCCCTAACAAATCTTATTCGATTACATGATAGAACTCATCCAATCCCTACCATCCCCAAGCCTACAGCGGGGGATTACTCACTCATGGATGAGGGAAACATCGGTGGTTGATGGAGATGCGTTGGTGATGACGATGGCGATGATCCTCTCCAAATTCCCCCCGACAGGGTGCTAGAACGGAGTTTCTGGATCCGAATCTTGGTTTCTAGTGGTGGCGGCGAAGCGGAACACCTTCTAGAAAACTATCAAACCCCCCTCGGTTTTTAGGTCGAGAGGCAACTTATAGGCGCAGAGGGAGGCCGAGGGGGTGCCTGGGGCGCTTGCACCCCCCAGGCGCAGGCAGGGCCCACCCGTGCCTGGCATGGGTGTGGGCCCCCGAGGCTCCTTCTCCGTCTCTTCTTCTGGCTCCGTGGATCTTTTGGTGAAATATAATTTTTGGCATATTTTCCAGGTTTTTTCTTGATAGTTCATTTTCTGCACAAAAACAAGACACCAAGGTAATTCTGTTGAAAACAGCGTCAGTCCGTGTTAGTTGTATCCAAATCACACAAGTTTAGAGAATAAACAATAACAAAGTGTTCGAGAAAGTAGATACATTTTGGACATATCAGTCAATAAGAAGTATGAGGAGAATCACACAAGATGGCTCGAACCCTAGGAACATGAGATGCACAAGGCCGTCGCAGAGAATAGGAGAGTCGGTATCGAGGAGTAGATGGCATTGTCCGAGCTCATTGCCAAGGAGAAACAAGATAATGATGATGAATCCAAATGCTATGGACAACTACACAAAAGAGTGGTGGGATTTGGAAAGAATGGTGATATTGTCACAAAGAAAGCAAGAGCTTCAAGGTGATGGTGGTGCTCCGATTAGTGGTGGTGGCAGTGAAGGTGTTGGTGATACTCTGGCTAGTGGTGGAGGTGCTGCCAACATTAAAGGCGAGGAGGGTGTATCTTGCCTTCTTCCACGTGGTGGTGATTTATTCCGCATATTTTTGATCATTTCAAATGCAACTAGTGATTGTTCAAACCTATTGTCTACTGTCGCATTGTATGTGAGCTTGATACTATTCTATTTACAATTTCTGTTCAAGGTCACATTTGGTTCTACCATTTGCATTTGCAGGATCTGTTCCGCCAACGTTCTCACCAGACCTTATAACCATTTTACTGCAGCCTTTATATGCATTTTAAGGGGCGATATTTTAAATATGCTAGAGTTAGTTGCTCTAAGACACTTGTCTATCTCGTAGCAATAATAAACCAAAAAAATGTGAACATGTACTAACATTTATTATATCTAAAATAGAAAATAATATCTCTCTAGATGTACATCATTATATGTGTTTTTCAATATGTTATGTATTTTGTATTGTTTTGCTGTTTTTTCTAGTATTTTCCAAGTGTAAAATTAGGGGAGAAAATTATGTGTTTCGGCTTTGCTTGTTTTTTCTATTGTTTTCAAATGTGTTTCTATCCTTTCGAATGTACATCTCTGTTCCGAATTATAAGATGTTTTAGACAGTTTAATACTCCCTCCTCTCCTTAATATAAGGTGTATAATTTTTTGAGAAAAAATTCTACAATGTAAGGTGTATCATTGGGCCGGACTAATTTATTTCGCTTATTTAGAAGACAATTAATCCGATCAGGAGAGATGATGTCTAGACTTCCTATTTTCCCTCTATCTCACGTCAATCACCTGAGGTATTTGCGTCCAACGGCAACGGAATTTTCCCTCTTAGTTCATGCACTAATATTCGTACAAAAAAACTATACACCTTATATTAAGGAACAGAGGGAGTATGGACTAACACGAACTGAACTGAGTGGACACACACAGTAAAATACATGCGATTTAAAAAACTTCTTGAACTTCTTATAATTCGACAACAGAGGGTTCTGAAAAACAGAAATGCCCCGCAACTAAAAACGAAAGTTTCTTCTAAAACGTATCTATGACTTTTGACGTTGGTTATATTTCTACCCCCGTTATTTGAAATGGTTATTATGTCCTTTACAATATACAATTTTCAGTTTTTTCCACAAAACCCCTCTGGTCCATAGTAATGATCTCAACTTTATCTAGATTCATATGTATCTACTTAAATATTTGGACTAGATACATACGTATCTAAACAAATTTGAGGCCATTAATATGGACCAGAGGAAGTGTTATATTTATATTTAATTATAAATGGTAGAAAACCCTATTTTGATATTTTATCGTTTCAAAAACCTTGGTGTTCTGTGCCATATCAGTCTGGGTCCACCGAAATCAACAATAAAATAAGGTCTCTGGCCTAACTCAATCCAAAAGACTAGCCTGATAGGTGAGATTTGTCCCACCTTATAAGTTGGATCCCCTCATGTCAAATTTCCGACGTGGGACTAAACCTAACAAGGTGGTCACTCCACTCCAGTCCAGACTGCCTTGAAGTTTTTTTAGGGGAACGATGATACGTCCAAAATGTATCTACTTTCCCGAACACTTTCGCAATTGTTTCTCCTCTAAACTTGTGTGATTTGGATACAACTAACACAGACTGACGCCGTTTTCAACAGAATTATCTTGGTGTCTAGTTTTTGTGAAGAAAATCAACTATCAGGAAAAATACCGAAAAATATGCCAAAAATCCTATTTCACCAGAAGATCCATGGAGCCAGAGTACGAGACGGAGGGGAGCCCTAGGTGGCCCACACCCCCCTGCCGCGTGGGTGGGCCCACCCCGCGCCTGGGAGGGGTGTGGCCAGTCCAGGCACCTCCTCGGCCTCCCTCTGCGCCTATAAGTTACCCCTTGACCTAAAAACCCAGGGGGGTTCGGCATTTTTCCAAAAAGAGTTCCGCTGCGTCGCCACCACCAGAAACCAAGATTCAGAACCAGAAACTCTGTTCTGGCACCCTGCCGGGCGGGGAATTTGGGGAGGATCATCGGCATCGTCATCACCAACGCCTCTCCATCAACCATCAATGTTTCCCTCATCCATGAGTGAGTAATCCCCCGCTATAGGCTATGGGGATGGTAGAGATTGGGTGAGTTCTATCATGTAATCGAATAAGATTGTTAGGGCATAGTGCCTAGTATATTTATTAGTGCTATTTAACTTTGTTACAACTTGTTGTGCTTAATGCTTGTTACTAGGGCCCGAGTGCCATGATCTCAGATCTGAACATATTATTGAATCATTATGATAGTATTGTTTGTGATCTTATCTGTAAGTTGTGTACACATATCATAATCCGGATCCAAAGGCCCCGAAGTGACAGAAATTGGGACAACCGAAGGTGATGACTGTGGTGTGAGGATCACATGTGTTCACGGAGTGTTAATGCTTTGCTCCGGTGCTTTATTAAAAGGAGCACCTTAATTACCTGTAGTTCCCTAGAGGCCCCGCTGCCATGGGCTGGCTAGACAGAAGATGTTGTGCAAGTTCTCATTGCGAGCACGTATGACTATATATGAAGCACGTGCCTAGGATTGTTTAGTACTTGGATGCTTATTTCTTATTTATCTGCAATGCCCTAGGTCTTGAAGTTACATGTTTAGACTCGTCCATGAAACGCCCGTCCATCCATACCTATGCCTACCGCTCTCATATCCTACTGTTTGCTACTACTGTTACTATTGCTCTTGTTTTGTTGTTGCTATTGCTTTGCTGTTGCTATTACAAACTATTGCTACTGATAAACTTCTATGAGCAAGAACTATTTTTAGGTGCAGCTGAATTGATAACTCAGTTGTTAAGGCTTGCAAGTATTCTTTGGCTCCCCTTGTGTCGAATCAATAAATTGGTAATACTACCCTCGAAGACTGTTGCGATCCCCTATACTTGTGGGTCATCAAGACTATTTTCTGGCGCTGTTGTCGGGGATCCTAGATTTATTTGTAAGTTCACTTGGATCTATATTGTTCACTGCTACTCCTTTCATCATGAGGAAGTCTCGTGATGGAAAGTTTCCTATTTTACCATCCACTACAAGAAGAGGTACAATCCCAAACACCTCTGTTGCTCTTGATTCGCCGTCTATTATAAGTAAGCTTGTTACACCACCACCACATACTCATGCTACACACACTGCTAATACTGCTGAATCTGAAACTACTTTTGATACTCATGATGTTACTTCTACTATGCTTGATGCGAGTGGTTCATTAGGTCCTTTCCTAGATGCTACTATGACTAGTCTAGGAAATACTGAAACTCCTAGTGAAGACACTATTACACCTGTTAGATCACCTGAGTCTAGAGAGATTTATGATATTAATGATGGCTACATTGAATTTACTGATGATTTTGTTGAAGAGTGCCGAAACACATATGGTACTAGTGCTATTAAGAGTCTCCTTGCAAGACGTACCATTATTCCTAAGTTGTCCTCTGATCCTAAGTTTGCCACCTCTCCCATAGATATTAAAGATAAAGATTATGATTTCTCTCTTGATTTATCCTATTTATACATTGTTGAGAAAGAACCTTTCCGTGGGACTGAAAATGAGAGTGATGTAGCTCATATGAATGGGCTTTCCACTATGAGTGCTTTATTCTCTGATGATTTTAAGATGCGCAAGTACTTTGTTAAAAAGATCTTCCCTTTTTCACTAAAAGGAGAAGCTAGGGCTTGGTTTAATAGATTGCCCCTGGTTCCATTAATAGCCCTGATTTTTTGATTGCTTCTTTCTTTCAGAAATATTTTCCTCTCAGTGCTCGACATGCTGCTTTGTAGAGACTTTTTGATTTTAAATAGGGAGAAGAAGAGAAATTGCCTGAGTCATGTACAAGGTTCTGTGCCTTGATTCATGCACATCCTGGATGTCCATTGCCTAAAAATGAGCTTCTTGATATTTATTATAATGGACTAACTGATGATTCTAGGACATACCTAGATAGCTTTGCTGATTGTGTTTTCAGGAAAAGAACTCCTACAGATGCTGAAGAATTAATGACTAAAATAAGTAAGAATTATGATGATTAGACTTTAACTGAGTTAAATACACCTGAGCCTGTTACTCCTGAACCAGTTCCAATACCAATAGCAAAGAAGAGGGGAGTTATTGCTTTAAATGATGAAGTGATGAATGAAGCTAATAAGCATCTAAAGGAGAAAGGTATTAGAGATGAAGATGTGAAGAATCTACCTCCCATAGAAGAATTATGTACGCCAATTCCACACTCATCTACTATTGAGGTACACTCTCTCCAACACTTTGATGAAGGTGATATTCTTTATGGTAAGCCTCCTGATCAATGTTTAGAGGAACTTGACATTTTTATTGTTAAGCAAGGTAATTTTAATAAATAAGTTTAGAATCATTTATTGGAAAACTCTAGAGCTATTAAAGAGTTGAAAGATATTGTGGAAAGAACTTCAAATGATATTAAAATGCTTTGTAAACACTTTCAAATGGTTCAAACCCAACTTGATCAACTTGATAAGGTACAACAGGATATGCTAGTTAATGCCCCAGGAGATAAACATGCTTATGGAATTAGAACTAGGAGTGGTATAGCTACTCAAGATCCTTTATATCCTGAAGGACACCCTAAAAGAATTGAGCAAGATTATCAACAAGGTGAAAGTAGTGGTAGTCCTCGTAAGATAAAGAAAAAGAAACACAAGATAGTTGAGGAACCACTTGAACCTGTTGTAGATCCTAATAGTATATCTGTCTCTGATGCTGAAACTGAGAGTGATAATGATAAAAATGTTGCTCCTGATAAGGAGGAAGTTGAGGAAGAACCTAAGAAGCACACTAAGAATACTAGGTACACTAAGGAAAATTTTATTTCTAATAAACATGGTAAAGAGAGAACCTTGGGTGCAGAAACCTATGTCTTTTCCGGGTAAGAAACACAAGTCAAAGGAGGAAGAACACTACAACAAGTTTTGTGAGTGGATGAAACCTTTATTTTTACAATTTCCTTTGACTGATGGTATTAGGTTGCCTCCTTATTCAAAGTATATGAAGGATATTGTCTCTAATAAAAGGAAGATTCCTAATAAGGATATTTCTACTTTGCTTGCTAATTATTCCTTCAATGGTAAGATTCCAAAGAAACTTGATGATCCAGGTATACCAACTATTCCTTGATCTATCAAGAACGATTATGTTAGAACTGCTTTATGTGATTTGGATGCTGGAGTTAGTGTTATGCCTTTTTCTCTCTACAAGATACTCCAGCTAGAAAAGTTGATACCAACTGATATATCTTTGCAAATGGCTGATAAGTCAACTACTATTCCTGTTGGTATATGTGAGGATGTTCCTGTTCAAGTGGCTCATAATTGCTTGGTTTTAACTGATTTTGTTGTGCTTGAAATGCCTGAAGATGATAATATGTCTATTATCCTTGGGAGACCTTTTCTTAATACTGCAGATGCTGTCATCAATTGTAATCAAGGAAAAGTAACTTTTAATATTAATGACAAAGAGCATACTGTCTATTTCCCCTAGAAGGTTGCTAAGAGATATTGCCTGAATTCCATTGAAAATACTAAGAGCATCAAGGTTGGATAAATATATTGTCCCATTTCACAAGAAAGTTTTGAAACTATTATGATTGGGACCATTGTATCAAGTATGAGGTAACATAATCACCTTGTGTAATGCAAAGTTTTATTTCATATAAGATTTTTTTGGTAACAAGACTTGATCAACCTTGTTAACAAAAGGATTTTCATGAACAAAATAATGTTTTCACTGTGGTTATAATTGCTCACTTCTACTTTTCTCCTTCCTAGTCTTTGGTTTTTCTTTTGTTAGCCTTGGTTTTGCTAGTTGTTTGCTTGTTAGAGTGTCTTAAAACTTCTATAGTTTGGTTTTTGTTTGCTTTTGCTTCTTCTAAAAAATTCTTTTTTGCGAGAAAATCAATTTTCATACCCTGAAAATTGGCCAAAAATAAAGTTTTCCAAAAAATCCAAGAAAATTCAAAATAATTTTTTCGTCGAAAAAAGGAGGGACACAGGTGAGTCGGGCCACCCTGTGTCAAGACACCCCTGGTGGCGCGACCCGTGTGGCGCCTAGCTGGGGTGTGGCCCACCTAGGTCCCTCCAAGATGCCTCCTCCTAGCCATCTTCTTTCTCTCTCCCGAAAAACACCGAAAAACTTTCTCAAGATCGAGTTCTTGCTGTTCTTGCTCGCGAATTTCGATCTCCTTGCTCAGCCCATCTTTGTTGATGATTTTTGGAGGGATTGCTCCTTGGTATATGCCTCATCCAATTGTCCAATTAGATTTGTGATTGGTAGATTATATCTTGAGTATTGCTGCTATAGGTGTCAGGTTATGTGAGCTTGCATGCTTGTTCTATGCTTAGAAATTTCATTTTGATGCATGTGTAGCTCTCTAGCAAGTTTCTATAGTAGTTTCTCATCATTTATCAACTTGGAAATCACTTGGTTTGATGTTTGTATAAAAATTTCAGAAAAAAGGTCATGGACAACCACACATTTGGTGAAATATTTGAGAGTGATGCACCTAGGAGGGCAAGGCCTTCAAGATCATCCTCTCGAGCTAGGCCCTCATACAATGAGGATCTCATTACACCACGATTTGGCGACGAGGGAGATGAGGGGGATGCGCACCCTTCCTGCGGTGACCCAGCATACCACTGCATGATGTAGTACACTATAGTCGTTGACTTAACACCAATGAAACACCGTTCACTAGTATTACATCCCTTAGAGTGGTACAACAGAAACACAGCAGGTCCAAGACATGACTATAGGTTACAACTCAACTCTTTACACAAGATACATATAACACTCTAGGTTAAAGAGAGAGAAAGAAACTTCTTACAAAAAAGAATCAAAGAATAACAACTTCAAATCTATCATACTAATAAGACTAGTATATAGACTATTGGGCTTGCATTGCTGCTATCGCAATACTCTACAGTAATAGGTTCTATGGCTAGAGATTTTATTCCTATCTAATCAGCAACTTCGTCTTCACTTTAGTTGATGTATATGTTGACTTCCTTGACTTCATTGAAGAACTTGATCGAGCTGTTGAGGACGATTCCTTTGAGCATAAGTTGATGTAGACGTCATCTGTATTGGCTTCAGAATCTAGCAAGGGTTAAGAAGATACGTTGAGTATGAGCGTACTCAGCAAGTTCACTAGAAAGGACTGTTTGATGCACTATATCTACAGCCACATACCATAGGTCGTAGGCAATGCAAGTTTTCATAAACATTTCTTCAAAGGTTGCTTTTATTCTGAAAAGCTATGTAAAATCGACCTTCACGGGTTTACCAGAACTTTCATGGAGTTCCTTTCCCTCCGCGTTCGCAGCTCCTTCCCGGAACAGGGAGTAACAAGTTACAGTTCTTACACTCTGCAGTGCGTCACTTTACCCATGAGAGATCAAATCCTTGTTGCACAACCGGGCTATATTTCCCGTCCACACTTCCTATGGTGTGGGGACTAGTAGATGATACAAGCCAATCACTGTCCTTCTCCACGACCCCGCATACACCGCAATTGTTGTATGCCCAAACTCAAGGTAGACCTTTCCCCGTATAAAACGGCTATACCTTAGTTGGATACACACAACAACCATTAACACTGGTAATCTGTCTTTTGTAAGCCTAGATCCACGGTAGACCTTTCCCCGTATAAAACGGCTATACCCATGATCTGCAACTCACAAATGCCCAGAACAGTGTCTAATGCATGCGAAAGAGAGCCGAACTAGCTGACTTCTCCGTCCCATTCCAAATATCATGGTTAACGCGTAATATACGGTGCAAGAATCACTGGCGAGATTGGTTGTTAAGTCCTAGATAATATGTTCCTTTACCACCGGAAATTTCATAGTAGGTTATTACCTCATGGTAAATAACCTATAATCATATTATTAGGAAAATAGTGTTTTACGACCTTTTTGAAATGCAGGTGATGACAACACTTAATTTGCAAAAATACTTTATAGAAAATAATCAAAGGACATTAGCAAGTGTGAACTTGCCTTTTGTGATTGCAATACTATGCACTCAAGGTCTTTGAGACGATATAAGATCCAATATCTGAAATCAGCATCATTGGTCCGGTAAGGACTAATGTTTAAAGAAGCAAGATGCAGTTATGCATCAGTAATGATATGCATTTTGTAAAACTCCCAAAGTGAATCCCCAATGCTTTGAGTGCAGTGAATTTAGGCGATTCTTTTAAGAGTTGGTTTATCTTCAAATTTAACTTTATAAGTAATGACCTTTATAAGGAACTCAAGGGTTAACATTCCAACATATAAAAGTAAAGTATAAAATAATGTGATTATGGTTAATGGTCATTTGGTGACTATTGATAAACATCCTTGGGATTGAGTTGTTAAGAATTGAAGAACTTATTATAAGATTATTGTTTGAAGTGGAAAAAAGAATAACATTTGAAGAAAAGATTTCTTTTCCAAGGTTTAAACAATCTTTATAGTTAATAGAATGTGATCAATGCCTTTTGGTGTTTGATTGATTAGTTTGGACTTGAGATGCTTTATGTGTTAATTGAAATAAACCAAAGTTAACTATAAAAACATAAGTAGTTTATTAGACATGATGTTTATAAGCTTTGAGACTAAAGTTAACTTTTAAAAGGGTAAGTAAACTTAAAGTGTAACATGTTTTAATTATTTCCAAGTTTTAAATTTATGATAGGTATAACTAAGGTGTGGAATTGTTCACTTTATATTTAAGTGAATGATTAGATTAAATTTGTTTTGCTATTATGAAAATAATATGCAATTATTAAATGAAAGTATAATTTGGATGATATTATTAATGTGTTAGATTTATAGTCATGTTAATTATTATTTAGATTTTGAGATAGTATTAGTGAATGATCTATAAAGTTATTTTGAAGGTTGTGGTTTTGAATTTTTGATTTAAGGTTTCAAAATATATTATAAAGTTAATATTTTACACTTAAGTTTTTATTATAAACCTTAGTTATGGTTTAGAACTTTAGTAATTTGATTTTAAGGTTTTAATATTTCTAAAGAAATATAATTATTTTTTATTTAAGAAATGTTTTTTATAAAGAATTTTCAAAATAGGTAATAGACAAGGATAGATTACTTTAAAATACTAAAAACCTTTCTGATAGTATTTTCAATATTTTTCTAGTGTAAGATATTTATTCAAGATCTTAAAAATGATTTTTTATTTATTTTCAAGTATTAATCTTATGTTTATAAAATTCCATAAAGGATCAATTATCTTTGAATATTAACTTAAAATTTTATTTATAAAAGAATTAAGTTAATATTTATATAAAATAGTAGATTTTTTATACACAAAAATGATTTTTATTAATTTTTTAGGATATTTTCTTATATTGTTAGAATTTATTGAGAATTCTAGTGACTTTAACATTTAATGGTATTTTATTTAACTCAAATAGGTATTTTTATATTTTTATTAGGTAGGTATTATTTTTGTGAACATTTTGATATATAATATGTAATTTTAGGATTTTTTTGTATTTTTCTGGAGCGAAAAAGATTTATAGGGTGTTTTGGTAATTCATTTGTTTTATTTTATTTTATTTCTTATTCTACTTAGCCTGGTCGTTTGGTTGGACACATGGGTCGACCTAGCCCATTTGGACCTAGCTCGGGGTCATCTTGGCCCCGGCCCACTCCCTCATCCTACGCACGCCTCACCCACACTTGCATTCTAGTTCCCCTCTTGGTTCTGCTCGACGTCACCGCCGCTCACCCGATTCCGACTATGCACGACGCCATGGTTGTTGATGTTGGTCGTCGGGGCTTCGCCGCTCTGGCTTTATCCCCTACCTTCCTTGGATTGATCTGCCGCTTCCTTCCTTGGCCTTTCTACTTACTTCACTAGGGTTAGGGTTTGAACTCTGGTTCACCACGGTGTTTAGACACCGGTGACCTCACCATGACACGGTTCCTGGTGGCGATGTGGTGTGGTAACGGTGAAGTCATCCCCTTGCGTGCGCCACTGCAGTAGCGCGGGCCCTGCCTCGCCACGCTATGGTGGTTGCGCCATGGGAGTCAGGTACACATTCGACTCCCTGATTTCTTCCTTGCTCAAATTGATCTCTCCTTGATGTTGTTTCTGTTTTCGGTTCCAGAAGATTGTTTTTTTGTTTTAGTTGAATATATTCATCTGAGCTCAACTTGAGATTAAATAAAGTAAAGTATATGTTGGTTGGGATTAAGGTTTTATGTTAGTAGGTTTGTACTGTTTCAAACTGATAAGAACAGATACAAAGTACATCTAATTGTGTGATTTTAATGATTAGATCATTTTACTGCTCAGATTGTTATGATATTGGATTTTTCTTCTTATTTACTTACTGTCTTAAAATTGTGTATATTGTTTGTGACCCCTAAGGTTCCTATAACTAATGAAATGCTAGATAAATTTTTAATGTTTCTTAATTTACTTAGGATAGATATCTTGCTTATGGATTAAAATCACTAAACTATGAACTTTTTGGTTCAGGGTGTTGTTGGCAATGCTTCTGTCATTAACTTGATAGTGGTTAAATAGCTGACTTGATTACTAATAGTAATTAGGGAATCTGATTACTTGAGGCTTAATAATTTTGTGATTCCCAGTTCTTTGGACATTGAATTGGTGCATGAAAATTGTATCTTGGTGAACGACTTGATGGTGCTTTTTATTGTTTGAATAACCAGGCGTTTGTATCTAGGTGTGGAACTTTTGTTTATATAATGAACTGAACCTATGGTTCAGTAATGATCTTGGTCCCTTATTGTACATATTCTCCTAGAATGATTCCTAACCAAAGGTGGCTAGGAAAATGATTTAAAATCATATTTGTTTAAAAAATTGATGTTGGATGCTAGTAATTAGTAGCTTCTGCTATTATCTGACTATAGAAATTATATTTAAATGAGTCCTAGAATCACCTTCTGGGAGAATAGCTTCTTCACTATAAAAATTGTCAATGAGTTAAGGTGGAGCTTTGATTCCTAGAATTACAGCTAGGAAAATGATAAATACTATTTGGGTATATTTGTAAATGTAAATGGATGGCCAATATGAGTATTCTGTCAATATGACAACAATAATTTAAATGATTCCTAAATCTCTTTAGGGAAATGATTTATGGTTTCAGAAAATGATCTTGAGCTTGTACCCAAGAAACTATGAATCTGCTAGGTATAGAGGTTCTACCCTCTGGGGATGTGCCCTGTAAACTAGCAGTTGTGGTTATGTTTTCTAGTAAAAAAACTAGATAATAGGCTAATGATGTTGGTTTGAATCCAAATAACTCAGGGATGATACTTACATGATTTTCTATGTGGATCTAAGAGTTTTCTCTTTCCTAACCTCCTCCTAGATATATGATTGAGATCAGATACTATGGTTGACTCCTGAGGAGGAAGTTCTTGACGCAGCCTATGATGCAAAGGCTGAGGCACCATTGGATAATAAGAAAAGATATTTAGTTTTGGTGGCTTTCATTCTCTGTGATGAGCTTGCATAGCATCCCTATGCAAACTGAGAGAAGTCTCCTTCTAATCCTCCTAGACAACCTCTAGTTGAAGGGTAGTTGGATTTGGATGATTTGTAACATAGTCATTATTTTACTTGAATCTGATGGTGCAAGCTAATAAGAACATGTGCTGCATGATCTAATTTATATTTTGGACTTGTACCTGTTGTTGGTGGCCTATTCACTACAAGGAATGTGTTATTCTATGACCTTCTAATAGTGACCGTGGACAAAATCGTCATAGAATTATGACGATTTTGCACTAAATGGTCGTAAGCTATTCAGGAGGTTCAAAACCTTAGAAAATTACGACGATCTTGCTTAAAATCTTCATGGTTTTATTAGTTCAAATCGTCATAACCCAATAAATGCATCTCGGGAGGTATTGGTAGCTCACTATGACGATTTTAAATCGTCATATCATCTAAATTAGAAAATAAGAGATTGGCCACGTCAACAATTGTGCCTACATGTCATGTCTGCGTGTCACTTTTTAACTATAAATCATATTAATGTATTAATATCCGTCTAGGTGGCACTACCGAGACCAAAGAGACTTGACGTGCTTGCCTTGTGAATTAGAAAATAAGAGATTGGCCACGTCAACAATTGTGCCTACATGTCATGTCTGCGTGTCACTTTTTAACTATAAATCATATTAATGTATTAATATCCGTCTAGGTGGCACTACCGAGACCAAAGAGACTTGACGTGCTTGCCTTGTGAATTATTTGCAAAAAAGAATCAAGCCAGCGATTCGAACTCGCAACCTCCCTCCGTTTGCGAGCGCACCTTACCACCAGGCCACAAGTTTCTTTGTGGCATATTACTACGATGATAGCTTATAAACATTCAATTTGCTATATCGCGAATTAAATAGGCAAAAAATGGAGCGCTCAGCACTCGAACCGCGGACCTCCAAGCACATAGAAGGAACCTGACCACCACACCAACGTAACTTAGATGTAATGTATCTGTGCTCCTCCTATTTGAGTATAACACGACGATTGCAACTGGGCCTGGTGGCCAAATTTCCCCTAATGGGCCTCGATGGGACTAGGTTTTTTCTTTTTCTTTTTGTGTTTTTATATTTCTTCTCTATCTTTTTTTCATAAGAAGTCTAAAATAATTTATTTTTGTCTCTAAATATTTATGAATTTCATTAGACCATACTAGGATGTTAATTATAAATAATATGATTATTTTAAATTGTGGATCTACTAATCCCATATTAGTCCATAGTAGGGACAATATCATAATTCAAAATATGATTTTGAAACTAGGGTTTTGAATTCAAAAAATTTGGCCTTAAGTATCACTAAACTTGCATTGGATCTTTGAAGAAACAGCATATTCGAGTCTAAAAATCATTTTTCAAAAATAATGGGCATCGGATCATGTACATGTAGTTCAAATCGGACCCACTTCTTACCGATTCGGCAGGAATTTGTCTTTTTTGCCAGGGATGAACGGAAAGGTTTGAGATACCCCGGTTGGGACATTGTCCATGTAAGGTGGTATCATATTTTTACAAAATGTGGGGGCACCATTCTAAAACTGTCATTTGGTGGTTGCTTCACAAAAAACCCCGTTTTTTGCGCTCAGAAAATGAAAAATGGTTTTTCCGTGCGTCAAAAAGGAAAACTTCCTTCTGCAACATTGTTCTCCATGCCATGATACATATGTGTGCACAATATGGGCACATTATCACAAACTATGCCCTGATTCTAGCCATAACATTGGTCATTTGACCCGAAAGCCATGAAACCTCGAACATGATAGGTCATTTTGTGAAGGGTTTTTCGAGACATACTCAATTTACCAAGTTTGTTATTTTTCCTTGCAAATATGTCACATAATAAGACACCACGCGAAGGATTTGCGCTGATCGGACCGTTTTTTATTTTTTTATGCCTGTTTCAAACTATGGTCAAAACGGCGAGCACGAAGGTTCTTAGCTCGGGGCTGAGCCTCGCTGAACTTGCGTTGGATCTCTGAAGAAACATGATATTGTGAGTCTAAAAATGATTTTTGCCAAAAATAATGGGCATCGGATCATGTACCGTAGTTCAAACCGGACCACTTCGCCGATTTGGCGTGAATTTGTCTTTTCGCCAGGTGAACGGAAAGGTTTGAGATACCCCGGTTGGGACATTGTCCATGTAAGGTGGTCTAATATTTCTACAAAATGTGGCGATACCATTCTAAAACTGTCATTTGGTGGTTGCTTCACAAAACCCCCGTTTTTTATGCTCGAAAATAGAAAATGGATTTTCCGCGTTGAAAAGGAAAACTTTCTCCTGCAACATTGTTCTCCATACCATGATACATATGTGTGCATAATACGGGCACATTATCACAAACTATGCCCTGATTCTAGCCATAACATTGGTCATTTGACCAAAGCCATGAAACCTCGAACATGATAGGTCATTTTGTGAAGGGTTTTCGAGACATACTCAATTTACCAAGTTTGTTATTTTTCCTTGCAAATATGTCACATAATAAGACACCACGCGAAGGGTTTGCTGATCGGACCGTTTTTATTTTTTATGCCTGCTTTCAAACTATGGTCAAAACGGCGAGCACGAAGGTTCTTAGCTCGGGTCGAGCCTCGCTGAACTTGCGTTGGATCTCTGAAGAAACATGATATTGTGAGTCTAAAATGCTTTTGCCAAAAATAATGGGCATCGGATCATGTACCGTAGTTCAAATCGGACCACTTCCCCGATTTGGCGAATTTGTCTTTTCGCCAGGTGAGCGGAAAGGTTTGAGATACCCGCTGGGACATTGTCCATGTAAGGTGGTCTAATATTTCTACAAAATGTGGCGATACCATTCTAAACTGTCATTTGGTGGTTGCTTCACAAAACCCTGCTTTTTATGCTCGAAAATAGAAAATGGATTTTCCGTATGCTGAAAAGGGAAAACTTTCTCCTGCAACATTGTTCTCCATACCATGATACATATGTGTGCATAATACGGGCACATTATCACAAACTATGCCCTGATTCTAGCCATAACATTGGTCATTTGACCCGAAAGCCATGAAACCTCGAACATGATAGGTCATTTTGTGAAGGGTTTTTCGAGACATACTCAATTTACCAAGTTTGTTATTTTTCCTTGCAAATATGTCACATAATAAGACACCACGCGAAGGATTTGCGTTGATCGCACCGTTTTTGAATTTTTTATGCCCGTTTCAAACTATGGTCAAAACGGCGGGCAAGAAGGTTCTTAGCTAGGGGCTGAGCCTCGCTAAACTTGCATTGGATCTCTAATGAAATAGCATATTGTGAGTCTAAAAATGATTTTTGCCAAAAATCATGAGCATCGGATCATGTACCTGTAGTTCAAACTGACCCACTTCCCACCGATTCGCAGGAATTTGTCTTTTGCCAGAGGTGAACTAAAGGTTTGAGATACCCTGTTGGGACATTGTGCATGTTAGGTGGTCTAGTATTTTTGAAAATGGAATTGTAGCATTTTTCAAAATTCATTTGGTGGATATTTAACAGAACAAACTGTTTTTGCACTCGGAAAACACCCAAATCCACCAATCAGAGGGAGAACTGCCTACCACGGATCAGCCCGAAACCGATCCGACGCCCGACACCGATCCAACGACCATAAAACCACCGCACTGTTCTTCCAGCTTCCACTCTAACCCTAACCCAACCCGACCTACCTCTCCCTCCCAAGACCCCGCCAGCTTGTTTGCCTTCCATCGCGATATCCTCCTCCTCCTCACCTCGCCTTACCGCCACTCCCACCCTTACCACCATGGTCTCATCCTCCCTTACACAACCAAGGACACAGCCTCGTCCTCCCTGCCAAGCCAAGGCCAAGGCTCACCGCTACCCAGATGCGCCACCTCCACCCTAGTCCGACCGACCAGATCGGCGGCGACCCTCAACAAGCCACGGTGTCGCGTTGGCTGCTCGCCAAGACGCGCTGCATCCGTGCATGGTGCTTCCGATCCGACCCGCATCAACCGCGTGGCCACTAGTGCGAGATCCGGCTGACTAGTGGGGAGGACCCCGCCGGTTAGTGATGGCAAAGTTCGGCAGATCCGCGAGGTGCTCGATGGGAAGAACGACGACGAGATCCGGCAAGTTCGAGCACATCAAGGTAACTCCTGCTTCCTCAACCATGATTCGTGCTATCCCACACCTCTCTCTCTTGAGGCCTCTATCGATCTCCTCTGTCTCTCTACTGTGCCCCTAGATGCGATGGTGAGCTGTGATGAATCAATAACCGTGGAGGAGTTAGAGGTTGAGGTGGACAAGAAGGATACATCGGATCCATAATGCCGGGTTTCGCGACTTCGCCGAGCCCGAGCTGCTCATGGTGAGTAGTTACATGCCTCCGATGCTAGTGTTATTTCTTCCCTACATCCTCTACCTATCGCATTGAATCCAGACTGAACACTTTGTGCTTGAGTCAGAACTTGTAAAAACTAATTTATTGATAGATTGATAGTTGTAAACCGATTGTAGATATGTAGTGCCAAGCATAGTATTATCTAAACAAAAAACATAGAAGAAGTGTTGAGCTTAATGTAATGAAACTATTTTGTAGTAATATTATAGTTGTTTCAAGATCAAAATGTTTCCAATAAATGCTTGGTATTGCTGGTTATATTGCACAACGACTGATAATTTTGATATATTTGTTGCTTCATTTACCATAATTTGACAGATTTAAGAGTTTATGAATTTGAACCATGACTAGTTTCTATTCATATGTCTATACATGAGTAATTACGACACCATGTTGCTACATCGTCATGGTGCTTGCAAGATTGTTCATGCTTGCTTGCTCCTTAACCCGGTCTGCTTTATTCTGCTTTTACCTTATATAATGAATAGTACCACTTTTAATCGCTTGCTTGTTCCCTGCTTTTGCGTAAATACGGATGTGGTTTTATCAACTTCAAACATCTTCTCAAGACTATAGTTCCACAAGGATGTGGTTCCACAAGGTCTACCAAGTACTTGCCACAATCTCGACATCTTTTGAAGACTATAGTTCAAGAATCGCAGAACTTTTGTGTTTCTCGCCGGTGGTTCTTTGAGCATGGATATCTCATATTTTGCGTAGCTGGATTGCGGTCGAGGCTGAGGCGTGGTCTAGTAGCATGATTATCCATTGCCCTCTCTATGTATTTACCAATTGGGCATTTCAGGTTGAATGCTAATTGCTAGTAGAATGCTTATTGCTGAACCCCAACAAGCTGGTCCCTATGGTAAGTGCCTATGTTCCGCCCGCGTATCTATTTTCCACCTCTCTTAATATGATTCTCTAGTTGGTAAGGAGAAATGTTGTTGAGGAGTTGAATACATTATAATTCAGCTATCATTATAGTCACATTTGATCATGCAGCCATGTGCATTTTACGTGTATCGAGTCTCAACTTCTTGTTTACGCATTTGTACTAAGGTGGACTATTGTGCTGGTTGTCACAAAGCCAAGATAAGTCGCGAAAGGAGTCTCCACAGATTGAGTCCATGAATAGAAAGGTGTCATCTGAACAAACTTCTTATCGAGGAGAACAAACGCCTCTAGAAACAGGACTCAAATTGGGTCATGAGAATGCACAAGTATGGCAGCAGCTGAAGAATGTAAGTTTTTTATATGGTGATGTAGGTGTCGCACTCTCCCGTATCAGTATCTCCACGCCGCCAATCATACTTGTATCAGTACTAAATTTAAATAGCATGAGATAAATTGAACTACAAGTCATTAGCCTGAGCACATGGTACAACTGAACTAGTTCATCTGCTACCTGATCACGTACTACTCATGTATAGTAAGTTAATGAATGTTGGTGTTGTAGTCAAACTAGATTCTGTTTTGTGCATATAGTAAGTTAATTATCCTCTGTTCTTGCCATACATGTTTTGGTTGACGGATTGATGGAGGACGTGCTTAGTAGCGCACCATGAAGGTGGGGCTAATCGAGGGCCTCGCCAAGAATCTCAAGAATCCAAGAAGCTCAAGGTGGTACCAGCTGACTTGTTTAAAAAAGATACTATTGTAATTGCTCTCGAAACAAGTCTTCACGGTTATGGTACGCTATTCTAATCGCTCTCTAAACAGAAAGTCTTATTCTTGTTGACATCTAAGTCTAGTTCATAGATTGAAGTGGTTGCACTTGTTGGATCCGATGACTACTCGATTGAAGTGGTTGTTCTTTGTGCTACAACAAACACAAGATTTTCCTAAGATAGATGAATTATTGCTGCTGTTACCGAAGATTAATTTGCAACTAAGCTACCGCTGAATTGTTGCCTTTGTATAGTTGGTCAATTATTACATGCCTAAATTCTCACTTTATGTTCAAATATTTTATACATGTATGGCGATTACTGTTGTAAATATCAATTGTGAATTTTGTATATGAGGTGTAGTACTCTCCTTTTTAGAGAAAACACAAAGGACCTTTTTGTTTCATTTCATTGAACATATAGAGTTTGCTTACATCCTCCTAAGAGACAAATACGTAAAAACAACTAACCTATCAATGCACATCTCGAGTGGAATTCCTTGTAGTGAACTAGTGGCTATAGCTAGATTGAGATTGTTTTATCTAGTGATGTAGGTATTTCTCACTATGTTCATAAATTACAAATGTGATTCGTGTTGTAAGCTAGATTTTAAAAGTTCAAAGCATTGTTTATTATGTGGGTACCATGCTATAGAAATTATAGTGATGCACATGTAAATCTATGGGGAAATTGTTTATTCTAACTACTTTCTTCTTTGTTGTTCTAGTTGAAGCTGTTTTGTTTTGAGCAAGGACCGAGTGGTAAGGCAACAGAGGGATGCGACCTTGCATGGTTCATTTTTTCGGTTGGTTGCAGGAAACACCGCGCCACCTCATCGCTGGTCACCTACCGGGATGTCAGCCGCTAGTGTCCCACCCGAGACAAAGCCACGCCTCCTAGGAGAAGGACCAGACTGGTGTGGCTGGGCTCACGCCTCAACATATGGGAACAAGGACCTGATGTAAAATGTGTGGTTGTAATGTCGATGTTATCCAAATATTATTTGTGAATGTCACTGTTTGAATCAAAGTAATTGCTTATTCTTGGTCTTGATTAATTTATTAGTTGTTTAATTATTGTGAAAATGTGAGAAATGGACACTAACAAGTGGAACCATATAAATTGTATGAACCGACAACCGGGACCCTGTTACTAGTGGGACCACCCAAAATAAGAAGACCGAAAGTAAGATCTATCCATATAAAAGGCCAATGCAAAGAAAATAAATATTACAGATGTGGGCTTGGCCCATGTAGTGAAGAGATTTAATATGAAAACAATCCGTAATAGTTGGGCCGAGCCCATGTGGAACCTAGAAATGGATGGCTGATTTCGATTTAAGACGATTTAATTTCGTCACAATTTTGCACGAGGATCGCCAATGAGGATCCGACATGGCATGGCTAGATGGTCCGTGGCGATATTGAATCGTCATAGACGTTATGATCCAATATCGTCATAGGCGTTATGACGATTTTACCAAAAACGTCGTTATAGTTCATTTGCGACGCCCAGCTTTCGACGATCTTAAAATCGTCATAGAATCGTCATAAACAGACTACTATGACGATTTTGTGACGAAAATGGAGGGTCATATATTGCCAGATTCCTTGTAGTGATTGGGGATCTTGGTCTACTACTACTTGTGATGCTGCTGATCTTGATCTACTCGTACTTGCTTCTCACTTGGCTTGCTCCTTCTAATACTGCCGCCTTGCACTTGATCAGCCTACACATGTGAATCTTGTGCTCCTAAGCCTTGTCCTTTTGGATCCTATAGAACTGGATTCTTGTGCTTACTTATTCTCCTGTGATACGCCTCCTTCCTCCCTCCTTCTACTACTTGATATTTTCTTGGATGGCTTAATGAAGCAACCAGATACTGATTAGGTGGTGGATTTGGTGGTGGTGTGAAGAAATGAATGGGTGTTCATGGGTTGATGATAAGATGGTACATATGGTAAGAGAGAGGATGTGCTCTGAAGTGTGGAGGTGGAATGGTAGCTTGTTGCTACGGTTGTGCACTCTTATCTATCCTCGAGGCTTGCTTGTGCTAACAGCACACACACATGCAGTTATGTGTATCCTACCTACCTACTAGCTTGCACTGTTATAGATCAACACAAGTAATTATAGTGGTTTTACTCCTTCCTTTCTACCTCCTCTGGTGAAACTTGCCCCTCCTAATGCCAATGATGTAGGACTGAGGCCACTACAAGATAAGAACAAATACTATTCTTTTGGTGAAACTAGCCCCTTCTAAAAACAACTCAGCTCAATGAGGAGGCAAAATAATGCACTACACTATTGATATCTGAGAGCAATATATTATACTAACCCCTCCTCTTTAGCATGTTTTGTTGATCTTTTGCTTTGCAGGAAATAAAACAAAGAAGAGAGAAGATACCATATTTAGTTTAGGTTTTCTTTTTCATATTATTGTAATTTCTTTTCTTATTGAATAATGTAAAGACATTGTATTATTGTATTACTTTCACTAAAGTTTACTTGTTTTATTTTTCTTTTATATTTCATTTGCAAACAATGCAATATACATATCTTCTTGTAATAAAGAATTCTTTTAGTTATTCCATTTATGTAATTTTTTTTCTTCTTATTAATTTGTTTCTTGAAATGTACTTTCAGTCTTCTATTTTAAAAGAACAACAATATTATATGTATATATGTAAAAATTATTATTATAATCATTTAATTTTATTGAATTGTTCAATTTACTCAATTGTAATTATGATTATATGTTCATATTATATTATATAATGATTCACTTGTTTTCTTTTGTATTACTCGCACTTGTGAGTAATTATATCTTACTTATAAATAAGAATTCCATTCTTATTTAATATTATAATTCATTTCATTCAATTTTGTTTATTAATTGAGATTTGTAGTTATTGTATCTTTTCATAAATAAGAGTTCACCTCTTATTTCTTATTACAATTTAATTTCCAATTATTATTCTATTTCAAATTATTTTAGTATTCAAATCTATCAATTAAATATTCAAATTTGAATTTTATTCCCCTAAAACGCAAAAGCACAATAGAGGTCATGTCGAAATCCATCGCACCTGCCCGATGTTTCCATCAGAACAAGAGAGATCTCGATCCCTCTATAGCTTCTTTAGTTTTGCGTGAAAATTCCCCGGATTTTCTTATGCATGAATGCAATGCACAAACATGTGTCCTGTCTATTTCGAGGTGCTATTCCTGGGATGTTACACTTCCACCTTTCCTTGCCCAAACTTTTTGCGGGCTGCAGGAATTCTTGAGGATTTTGTAACCTTGGTTCGGAGGGTTGGACTAACAAGCTATATGCAGGATGAGAGCGTGCAATATGCTACACTCACTAAAACATTTGTGGAGAGCTTTTTTTTTCTAACAGCATGCTCAAACTAGATGTGTCTTTCAAAATTTATGGCAGGCCTTACTAAAAGGATACGGATGTCGCCTAGAGGGGGGGTGAATAGGTGATTAAAACTTTTCCTAGAGTGGCTCAACAAAGGCAGAATAAAACTAGTGTTTACTTTGTTAAGCACAACCAAGAACTACTAAGGTTCACCTATGTGCACCAACAACTTATGCTAAGCAATACAAGCAACAAAGTGATAGCAAGATATATAGTACTTCAAGCACGAAGGCTATCACAATGTAGAGTGCATAAGTAAAGAGCTTGGGTATAGAGATAACCGAGGCACGCGGGGACACCGATATTTTACCGAGTTCCTCCCAACATGGAGTACGTATCGTTTGGAGAGGGGGTGGTATCAAACCACCAACGCCATAAAAGGCCTCCCTTATTCTCCGGTGAATCTCACCCCAATGGGATCGATCCACGCCCACTATTTGCACTTGTGGCAACCGGAACCTCTCACAAGGTTGGGGCACAACTCCACAACTTAATTGGAGGCTCCCAACAAATGCCACCAAGGCCACAATGCCACCAAGGCCACAAACCGTCTAGGGTTCCAAGAACCCAAGAGGGACAAGCTCCAATGAGTAACTCAAATCAAATCCTCCAAAGAGAACTCAAACCGATGCACCAAATGCAAATGGCAAGAACACCACAAAGGTGCTCAAATCTCTCTCTCCCAAATTCCACCAAAGCTACAAAAGCTTATGGGGGAATAAGAGAGGAAGAACAATGGAGGAAATCCACAAAAGACTCCAAGATCTAGATCCCAATATGTTCCCCTCACTTAGAGGAGAGATTGATTTGTGGGATTGTAGATCTAGATCTCCTCTTTCAAATCCCTCAAGAATATGCAAGAATCATTGGAGGGATTGAGAGAAAGCAAGCTCAAGAAGGTCAACAATGGAGGGGAAAACTTGCAAGAATGGTTAGGGAACCATTGGGGAAGAAGGCCCCTTAAATAGGTTCCCCGAAAATCCAACCGTTGAAGCCAAAAAAGCGCGAATCCCGGTACTACCGGACATTCCCGGTACTACCGGACATTCCCGGTACTACCGGACAATCCCGGTACTACCGGACAATCCCTGGGGATCCCAGGTCGCCAAACGCACCTTTTTCAGTACCGACCGGTACTACGGGGCGGTACTTCGATTCCCGTACTCTGGGACCCTGGTCCGGTACTACCGGTCATCCCTGAACGAAAACGGCCATAACTTTTGCATCCGGACTCCGATTTTGATGATCTTGGGCTCGTTTCGAAGAGGACAACAAGATCTAAAATATAATGCAAAGAAAAATTATAGTCCAGCAAGGGAGGATAGATCCAAATGACGAAAGGTTTAACCTCTATCAAAAAGATGAACCGATAAAACCTCCAACATAAAAAACGTAATAGAAAATGCATATGAAATCCGTTTTCGATGAACGAGAGCTTGTCATGGAGATTAACACAAGCTCTAAATCCTCACATGAGTAAGAACCAAATAATGGAAGGTTTTACCTATCTCTAAAATACAAACCGGTAAAACCTCCAAGATCAAAACGCAATAAGATATAAAAGGGAAATCCGTTTTTGATGGACTAGATCTTGTTATGGAGATTACCACAAGCTCTATATCCTCACATGGATAATACCAAATAACAACCAAATATGATGATGCGAGTATGCAAAGGTTTGATCTCTCTCCGAACGATGTGACCGAGTTACTCATTCGAGAGCCCCTCTTGATAGTAAGTTATTCATCCTAAACCCGGTCTCCCAACAAACATGAGACCGGCAAAAGGGAAAACCTATCAATATTATACCTTTGCCTTGAGCAATCCACTTGAGATCGATGTAGACGATCTTGTCCTTCTCAAGATGGACACCTTTCTTGATTCCTCATAATCGATCCATGATCACCGAGGATGGCAAGCATCAAACATGAGATCTTCTATAGATGGCGCATTTTGAGCTTGCACAACACATCTTCTTCTCATTTCATCTATCTTGAAGTCAACACATGCTCCAAGCAATGCCAATGGACAATTCCTACAAGTACAACTTAATACACACATTAGTCCATAAAGATTGTCATTAATTACCAAAACCACACATGGGGGCCCAACATGTTCTTTCAATCTCCCCCATTTTGGTAATTGATAACAATCCCCTTAAGAGGGTTTATATAAGGAATTTTAATGAATAAAATGGTAATACCAATATCAAATACTACAAAAGTATGTGATATTGGTACCACCATCATATATAGAGCAAACTCCCCCACAATCTATGCATGTGTGATGAACTTGAATTTCATTCCATATATTGTCAATCATTATCATTGGTGGAGTTTCCTCTATATACCACATGCTAAGCAACAACAAAGATGCAAGAGAATGAGAAGCAAATGCACAAGAACAAACTCAATGCATAAACCAACTTCCCTTAAACCCTCTAAAACTTCTCCCCCATTGACATCGATTGCCGAAATGGGTGACAAGTTCTAGAAGGCAAATATAGTAATAATTCCTCCAAAGGTGTGCCTTCGCACATATCCAATGATGAATACTTGGGAGGGAGTAGAACTATATCGAGGACCCGAAGGTTGCCAAAATAAAGTAAAATGATGCAAGCAACTACAAGGTCCGACAAACCAATTGAAAACAACAAATGAGTTCAAATGGAACCTACAAGATATTATGATATGAGCAAGAGAGTGCTTTAAATAACAAATAGAGAAGCTCCCCAAGATTTGTGCACTATTCAACATAAATGCATTAGAATACATATTTTTTTTAGGGTAAAACAGTAGGGTAAAAAACCCCACTGCAACTTTTATATATTATAGAGAGTTACAAAAGAATATTTAGAAACATATTCCACCTCAAAAAAAAAGAGGGATAACATGCTAATCAACTATCTCCTGTCTAAATTTGTTTCAATCCAAATCTTAAGGCCCTGATAATACCTCTTCTTAATTCTATAAAGGACCCATCTTAATTCCTGGGCTACGATAGCCTTCCAGGTCTCTATCGACGCATGCTGATTGTTGAAGATTTCATTATTTCTGCAAATCCAGATGCTCCAAGTTCCAAGAATCAGAATTTCCATTGCAAAAGGGACCTTGAGGTCTTTTTTAATACTGACTAAAACTTCAAAGATGCTTTGATCCGAATTGACCTGTGAAATTTCCGCCCAGCAGGCTCTTGCAAAGGGGCATTCCCAAAACAAATGTAAACTTGTTTCTTCACTATTGCAGCCTTGAAAGACACAATCATAAGATTAGAATACATATTGCACAAATATGGAATCCTCGCTCCCCCATAAGTATTTAAAACACAACAAACGAGAAAGAAGACAAATGTGCATTATTAGATGAATTAGATGAGCTCCCCAAAGATAATGCACCAATTATGATAATTGTATTTGGGATCAAGGTGCATAAACATGGAATCCTCACTCATCCAAGTTCATTTAACAATACAAGGAATGAGAGAATAACTATGAGTGCCCAAAGATGCAAACAAGAGGAACAAGCACTCATAGGCAATTAAATTTGGAAGCCACCGAAGAATCAAAAGGAATAGAAGGGTGGTCTCCAAGGATTTAACAATCAACTAAAATTATCTTCTCATATGTGTATATGTCTCTAAGTGGATGACATCACAAAGACATATGCCCATAAAGAAACAAGCACTTACAAGGAATATATACAATAAAGCACATGGAAGCAAAAATGAAGTCACAACATATACCAATTAGATTTTTTCTTCAAAGCATGGCCAAAGGCTCACATAGATCTTATAGTACATAATGGACTTCAAACACAAACACACTACATATATTACAACTATCACCAAGGGAAAAGGAGAAAGTTGAAATATATGAAGAAAGGCAACAAGTATCATAATAGAAAATAGACTAGCAAAATCTCACTATTGCATATGAGAGAAGTTGAGGAAATGATAGGCAATAAAATTGCTAGATTGACATATTTGGGATTGGAGGATCATGTGCATGATTTTGTATAGTCCCAACTACATGTACTCATCTCAACTTAAAAACATATACGCTAGAGAGTCCTCTTAAAACCATGGCTAGAACTACAACAATTTCAAATACATTAATTCATGCTAGAAGGCAACCGACAGACGGTTGGAATCAAGATATGTGAGCATGAGAACGAGATACTTGTTACCGAGATATGATTGGTAGGATGTAGAGGATATGAATTCGTTGATCATCCTATAGCTTGCCTCAAATTTTCTTCTAAGTTTCATTTCTTCAAAAAATGAAAGACAAGCATCCAATATATCTCCAATGTACCTAAAACACAATTAGTACAAAATAGTCCCCAAACTTATTGGGTCTAAAGAGGTTAGAGAAACTACAATACATAGGAGAGACTCCACATAATTATGTGCACATTGATATGAAATTGAATTTCATGCACAACTTAGCCGATGGGAATTGGTGGAGTTTCCCTTATATATTGGATCAAAGAAACCAAGCATGCCATAATATAATCATATAGTAAATATGCATGCATAAAGCTTTCAAGAACCAAAAAGGAGATACAATTTGAACAAAATACCAAGTAAACTGAGATGGCACACACAAGAGTGTGACAAGACAAGCGGTGTCCAAATTGTATCAAAGAACCAATTCAACACATGAAAGATCACAAGTTCAACAAATGAACTAGGCTAAGGCCAAAAGAGCAAAAATAGATAGAAATAAAAATGCTCAAGGATTTATCTCATTCTAAAATGGTCAAATCAAGAAACAAGGAATGAGACAAAACCAAATCCCAAAAAGAGCAAGGTTCCAACAAGAAACCAAACTCCCCAAACTTAACATGATGGCACAAAATACCAAAACGAAAAGATTGAGGTTCAAAGCACATAAGACCCGATATGGATCAAACAAAGAAGCGTAAATAGGATTGTTCTAGATAATATAGGAGAGCTCACCCATAAGTAGTACATTATATAGAATTTTGCTTTTGAATGCAAAATGCACACAAATGAGATCATCACCACTACCTACATTAAATAAAACACACGATAATACCAATAAAATAAGAAGATTCATAAGAGGCAAGGAAGGAATGGGAGCACACAAAACATTTACTTGGCCAAAGATTGGATACGTTTAAGCAAATGCCAAAGTGACTATGATCAATAAATTCTACCATAACTTTAGTACTCATTGTCCAAGGACAAGAAATATTGGGAATAATTTTCCCAATGTAGCTTGCATGGATATCCAAGATCATAGTCACAACAAGAAGCATATAACTAAATATAAGAATTGAGCATGATACTTCAAGCAAGATTCTTGGTAGCTTCCAATAGTCACACAATCACTAGTGATTAGAGTAACTTGAAGCAAATGGTTTCCATGAGCATATAAATATCTAAATATGAGGAAACACATACCAAGAACCATTCTCATATACAAGATCCAACATAAGATCAATAAAGCCATTCAATCAAATTGGAACTTGTATGAGCAAATGTGTCACATAGGTGCTAGATAATTATCAATATCAATTCTAAGTGACACAACCTCGAATATTCACAATTTATAGGATTGTAATATGCACTAAGCATATGACTCCCCCATAATGTGATACTACCATAAAACCAACACGAGACAAAATGATACAAATAGAGATAATTAATGGACATTATAAAATTAAATTTCTCATGAGAAACATACCACAAAGAGACTATATAATCTTCCAATATAAATACTAGGTGGTATTCCTCATGTACACACATTTTTAGGTTTGTGGAATGCCTAAGCATAACACTCCACCAAAATGGGATAGTCCATTAATCTCTCACAAGAGACAAATAAGATACCAAATATAACCAAGCAAGGCTCAAGCACAAGAAACACACATACATGTTGTGCCACTTAATCATACACAAATATGATTGATATCTCAAGATAATTAAGTGGAAAGCACAATATGTACAAAAACATGGAAGATACAAAACCAACACATGCACAAGGGGGCGAGTAACTTTCAATGAAATGAGTTAAGAATATGTTACCGCAAGGAGGAACATTGAAAATATAATAGGAGCAATATAATCCACATGGCTTGGCTTTGACAAAAATAATAATGAAGATCCCTTAATTCTTCATGATGTAGCCAAGACTCCAATGCCCTCCAAAACACACCTATTGATCAAGTTTTGGCTTGTTGGTCCCCAACCAAGTTGGGTCCTAAGAAGTTAGTCACAATAGGCTTGGCAACCCAAATGGATCTTTTCTTGACACCACATTGGGAACCAACAAATTTGGCAAACACATTGCCAACCTCATCCTTACAAAGAGAATAAGTATCATCAATAATGATAGGGTTGGATGAGGATATACCGATAGTGCATGAGGAAGAAATATGCCCCTTCTCGCGGCATATGTAGCAAGTTCTACTCTTGTCATCTTTCTTCTTGGATGAAGAAACAACTTGAGGAAGAGCTTGAGTCTTCTTGGGAGGAGGCCCATCTCTAACAATATGTGGAGCTTGAGGCCGCTCTTGTTGCTTCTGCCAAGGGACTTCTTCTTTAATGGGCAATATTTGACATGATGCCCTTCTTCCTTGCACTTGAAGCAAACAATGTTGGCGGATTCTTGACTTGATCTTGGCCATTCTTCTTGTTGTCCTTGTGCTTCAACTTGATAGTGGACTTGTTCTTGACCTTGGAGTTGAATCCAAGCCCACTCTTGTCATTGGGGATTTTTGCACACTCAATATTTTGTTGAGTGCTACTTCCCTTGATGACCCTTTTTCAAGTCATTCTTCAAAGAAGTGACTTGAGCCTTGAGCTCTTTGATTTCCTCTACATGGTTAGTTTCAACACAAGTACTAGAGGAAGTAGATGCTACATTGTTAGAGCAACAAGGCATGGAGTGTAATTCATCACGAGATATATCATGGTTGTGAGAGGATGAACTACAAGGACTAGCACATGGCAATATAACATTTGGAGTAGATATAATGCTAATGTCCACATGAGGCCCACTAGATGTTACCTTTGACATGATGGCCTCATGAGCCAACTTTAGCCTACCATGGGAGACTAGGAGATCCTCATGCGAGCTTGAGAGCTTATCATGGCTTTCTTCTAATTTCCCATAGTTGCTAGTTAGCAAAGCAAGTTGAGCCTTTAGCTCAACATTCTCCTTCAAAATAGATGATTCACAAGAAATAGAGTTAGTAGCACAAGCATCATTACTATTAGCAAGAGGTGAGGGCAACTTATCAAGCTCTTTTGAATATGAGGCTTTAAGTTGCTCATGTGACTCGGTGAGTTTGATGAACTCACCCTTTATGACCCTAGAGCCATTTTTGAGGTGCTCAAAATCCTCAACAAGTTTAGCATAAGAAACTTCAAGTTCATCATTTTTAATCTTGAAGGAGTTAGCCACCGCAAGTTCTCTATCATGGTATTCCTTTACTCTAGATAATTCTAGAGTAAAAGTCTCCTCAAGAGATTCTTTGATGGTTTGTTCTTATTCAAGGGAGTCCTTTACTTGAGCAAGTTCATTAACATATTCACGCTCAAGTGCAAAATTTTCATCAATTATGTTTTCTTGCTCCTCAATAAGATCATTGCCTTCTATAGCATAATTCAAGATTTCAAGAAGGTTGGAGGAAGCAAGTTTATTTTTGTAGAGAGCACTATAGACAACCTCTCCCATTTTTTTAATAGAGGTAATATCATACTTACCTCTATAATCATTATTATCATTCTCAACCTCATCATCATCATCATGAGATATAATGGGATCCAAAGAGGTTACCTTTGTTCCCTTAGCCATAAGGCACATGTGAGAACCGGAAGAAGGTGATGATGAGATTGCACTTGTATCTCTCTTCAAGACCTTGTCTTGGCCCATAGAATCTTCATTTTCCTCTACATGGTTAGCAACACAAGCACTAGAGGAAATAGAAGCATTTTTATCATGGCAACAAGACAACATGAGCATATCATCATGAGATTTATTTAAGTCATTTCTACATGATATGCAAGGACTATTAACACAAGCATGTAAGGAGTTTGTAGTGCTAGAAGTGTTAAAGTCCAAAGATAGATCATTGCAACTCGATAGGGATGAGGGATTATAAATAGTAAGCACACTATCCAAATTGAAATTTCTATCACCACTCACCATATCATTACCTTGTGAAAAGTCACATGTTGGTGAAGTGGTAGAGGATGAGAACTCATCCCGACCTAAGTGGAAGCAACACAATCATCCTCAATAATGTTGGACACAACATATTTATCTTGAAGTTTTGTCCATAACTCATGAGCTCCAAAAGGAATGATTGAAGATGTAACTACATAGCTCAAAGCATTAACAAGCACATTAGAAGCTTGAGCATCGATATATAAGTTTTTCTCATCCTCACAAGATAGATTTTTGAAATCCATAGGAGGAGAAAAACCTATATCTACAATACGCCCAAATTTGGGTCCATGTCCCAAAATGAATGAGCATGCGATTTTTCCATATATCATAATTTGTCCCATCAAATATGAACATGTCATTATGTACTAATCCTCTAGCCGACATCTTTACTCTCAAGGCGGTGAAGCCTAAAATGAGAGACCGGGCTCTGATACCAATTGAAAGGATACGGATGTCGCCTAGAGGGGGGTGAATAGGCGATTAAAACTTTTCCTAGAGTGGCTCAACAAAGGCGGAATAAAACTAGTGTTTACTTTGTTAAGCACAACCAAGAACTACTAAGGTTCACCTATGTGCACCAACAACTTATGCTAAGCAATACAAGCAACAAAGTGATAGCAAGATATATAGTACTTCAAGCACGAAGGCTATCACAATGTAGAGTGCATAAGTAAAGAGCTCGGGTATAGAGATAACCGAGGCACGCGGGGACACCGATATTTTACCGAGTTCCTCCCAACATGGAGTACGTCTCGTTTGGAGAGGGGGTGGTATCAAACCACCAACGCCACAAAAGGCCTCCCTTATTCTCCGGTGAATCTCACCCCAATGGGATCGATCCACGCTTCCACTATCGGTGCACTTGTCGGTGGCAACCGGAACCTCCCACAAGATTGGGGCACAACTCCACAACTTAATTGGAGGCTCCAACAAATGCCACCAAAGCCACAATGCCACCAAGGCCACAAACCATCTAGGGTTCCAAGAACCCAAGAGGGACAAGCTCCAATGAGTAACTCAAATCAAATCCTCCAAAGAGAACTCAAACCGATGCACCAAATGAAAATGGCAAGAACACCACAAAGGTGCTCAAATATCTCTCTCCCAAATTCCACCAAAGCTACAAAAGCTTATGGGGGAATAAGAGAGGAAGAACAATGGAGGAAATCCACAAAAGACTCCAAGATCTAGATCCCAATATGTTCCCCTCACTTAGAGGAGAGATTGATTGGTGGGATTGTAGATCTAGATCTCCTCTTTCAAATCCCTCAAGAATATGCAAGAATCATTGGAGGGATTGAGAGAAAGCAAGCTCAAGAAGGTCAACAATGGAGGGGAAAACTTGCAAGAATGGTTAGGGAACCATTGGAGAAGAAGACCCCTTAAATAGGTTCCCCGAAAATCCAACCGTTGAAGCCAAAAGCGAATCCCGGATTACGGACATTCCCTGATTACGGACATTCCCGGTACTACCAGACATTCCCTGGGGATCCCAGGTCGCCAAACGCACCTTATTCAGTACCGACCGGTACTAAGGGGCGGTACTACCGGACCTCCAGTAATACCGATCATCCCTGAACGAAAACGGCCATAACTTTTGCATCCGGACTCCGATTTTGATGATCTTGGGCTTTCAAGAGGACAACAAGCTCTAAAAGATAATGCAAAGAAAATTATAGTCCATCAAGGAGGATAGATCCAAATGACGAAAGGTTTAACTCTATCAAAAGATGAACCGATAAAACCTCCAACATAAAAAACGTAATAGAAAATGCATATGAAAATCCGTTTTCGATGACGAGAGCTTGTCATGGAGATTAACACAAGCTCTAAATCCTCACATGAGTAAGAACCAAATAATGGAAGGTTTTACCTATCTCTAAAATACAAACCGGTAAAACCTCCAAGATCAAAACGCAATAAGATATAAAAGGGAAATCCGTTTTTGATGGACTAGATCTTGTTATGGAGATTACCACAAGCTCTATATCCTCACATGGATAATACCAAATAACAACCAAATATGATGATGCGAGTATGCAAAGGTTTGATCTCTCTCCGAACGATGTGACCGAGCTACTCATTCGAGAGCCCCTCTTGATAGTACGGTTATCTATCCTAAACTCGGTCTCCCAACAAACATGAGACCGGCAAAAGGGAAAAACTATCAATATTATACCTTTGCCTTGAGCAGTCCACTTGAGATCGATGTAGACGATCTTGTCCTTCTCAATATGGACACCTTTCTTGATTCCTCATAATCGATCCATGATCACCGAGGATGGCAAGCATCAAACATGAGATCTTCTATAGATGGCGCATTTTGAGCTTGCACAACACATCTTATTCTCATTTCATCTATCTTGAAGTCAACACATGCTCCAAGCAATGTCAATGGACAATTCCTACAAGTACAACTTAATACACACATTAGTCCATAAAGATTGTCATTAATTACCAAAACCACACATGGGGGCCCAACATGTTCTTTCACTTACACTATGATATTGAAGAAATTTTATGAGGCCCTGGGCCTTGGTACAGCTGGGTCGGTGAACAAGATTCTAGCTCAACCCGCTGATTTGTTGGAGCTCTACCACAGGATAACAAATGATGATGACCGTAGATCCCAACGGGGAAAGATAAGAAATATTCAACTCCCAGCCATCAGGCACTTTGCTTATTATCTTGCCACTGGTGTTCTTGGTAGGGAGAACACTACTAATATTTCCAACTATCATTTGTCCTTCATAGCTGTTGCACTCAACAATGAAACTAAGTACAATCTTGGTTCTCTCATTGGTTGTCGCTTAGCTGCTAAGGGACCCATTTATGGGGGAATTATTGTTACACGTTTTGTTGCTGCCTTGGACCTTGCTGCTGATCCAAATGATACAGTATTGGCTCCTCAGAGGCTTGATCTTGCTACCATGAAAGCGCATCACTTTGTCACTGCTGGCTCTACCCTTGAGAGCTTGGTTTATAGAATGATATTTATTAACGGGAAAGAGAGAGATCCCTCTACCCCATACCACTTTGTTCAGTATTTCTCAGGGAAATTTGTCACGCTCCAAGGAGGAGATGGATGATAAGCTGCACATTCTTGGCTTCCATGGGCACTATCAGGGGGACGCGCCCTCATACGACCCCTCTATGCACTACAAGGGGGAGTCCTCGAGCTCTTACCAGGGCGAAGGGTCCTCCTTGACGTACTACGAAGGAGCACCTACTTGGTCACCATGGAGTTGAGCCCCACTTAGGCCAAAATCCTAAGCTTGGGGGAGGTATACCGACATCACACTCATCTTTATATCATGTTCGGTCGGTTCTTTGTATATCCATTGTTTCACTTTCTTTTTGGTTTTTGTTTCTGCTTTCTCAAAAACACAAAAATACCAAAAATATTTTCGTTGTTTCTCTTGGTTTGTTTCTTTGCTTTTTTATCTTTGGTTTGCCTTAAAGAAAAAAATCCAAAAATATTTTGCTTTGTTTGCTTTTGCTTTGTTTGTTTTTTCTTTGTTTGACTTGCTTTAAAAAATTGAAAACACCAAAAATATTTGTTCTTCTTCTTTGATTTTGTGAGTTCTTTGCAGGGTTCAGCCGTCCTCAGTGGAGTTTGGTTTCATGTTATTATTCAAGTCACACAAGTGAAGGGCAATAATGAAGATTAAGACAACTTGAGGTGTGGTAAGAGGCTGGTAACGAACTCTATTTGTTTTCATTTTTGTACATATACTCATCATTGTGAGCATGCTTAGTCTGTTCATGTAAGGAGTATGTTATTATGGATGCTTAATAGTTCTTGATTTCTTATGATTAGCTCTAGCTTGCTAATAGTTTGTTGCATGTTATATGAATGTTTGCTTGCATTATTCTATTCATAACTTGGTATGATATTGTGGTATCCTCCTCTGAATGTTTCATGTGAATCGACTTGGCACATGCTCACGCATGCATATGACTAAACAATAGTCAGTAAACCTCGATGATTTATTTTGCCTCAGAGTTCTTGTATCACTTTCATGCCATAATTAGTCTTGTTTTGTTGCAAGCATGATTATGACAGTTATTGCTCTCTCGTTTGTCGCTCCCTCTCTATTGCTAGCATTCACTTGCACTGAGTATGAGATCTACTTGTGCATCCAACTCCCCAAAACCAATATTGCCACTATTCCCACCATACCTAGCTATTAGCATCATTTGCTATTTCAGTGCATATTCTATATGCCTTGTGTTCTTCCAAATAAAATGTTTGACTGCGTTGAGAAATTTATTTAGTAAAGCTCTCACAAACTTGATGGCACACTTTATTCCTTGCACTTAATAATTCTGAACCATTGTGACCTGTCCATGAAAGTTATATGCTTGCAAATTATAGGCTGGGAGTTAGCAGAACCGTGTTATCACGGGGAACAGTTGCAACACTCATGGATACATATCCAGTTGATACCTTGCTCTTTTGTTTGCGGATGTCATCAGTGTAAAATAAAAGGGGAGCTTGTGAGTTCATGGAGTATATACATTGTGTTAGAGAAACGCCTGGGACGCTAGCCTAAGCTATGCCTAATCATTGTGGAAACTTGCAGCATTACCATAATGAGCATTCTGTGAAGCATCCTCAATAAAAAGCTATGCACATAGTAAATAAAAAGATCACTGAGATGCTCATTGTCTGCTTGCCTTGTCATTTTAATCACGGGATAGATCCTGTATCATGTGCAAGGGGTACCCCGTTGGCGGTTCTCTTGATATGCATGTATTTACAATGACAAGAACTTACAGGTAACCAAAGTTGAGTAGCATGCGGAGCGGCCCTCGTACTCAAGGGACTTGGGATTTCCAGTTTATGGTCTGTCAAGCATATAACTCAGATTGGACCTCACTTTCACCTTAACCATATAAAGATGCCTATGACAGGGGCAGTGAGAGCTCAAAGATAATAAGTACCTTTCTTTCAGCATTTGGAAGCCTTTCAAACTTTACAAAATCTTTTCACTTCCTTGTTGAGTCACCACTTATTCTATGAACACCTTCTTGAGAGCATAGTTGTCAATCTTGTGTTTGTTCCAAAACTTGGTTGATTATGTCATGACTTTGATGCTTGTATATCTGATATCTTTACTTCTAGTCTTCACTTGAACTTCAGAGGTGCCTTGGCATTTATATTGTACTCTACAAACAAAGGCAAGCGAGATACCACTCTATCATACCTTATTATGAGAATTGCAATGTTGCTTATGTTTATGTTTCATGCTACTTATTATTATTGAGTTGGTTTCTCTTCATAGCTTGCAATGACTATTGAGTAGACTTGGTTGCATACTTCTTATCATGAATGGTTTAAGCATCTACTCATGTGCTGAGAATATATACATCATATGAAGCAAATGTGTTCGTGAAAGTTCTTTTATCGCAATCAGTTTTCAACTGAATTGCTTGAGGACAAGGAATATGCTAAGCTTGGGGGGAGTTGATACGTCCAAAACGTATCTATTTTCACGAACACCTTTTCTTTTGTTTCTCCTCTAAACTTGTGTGATTGGGATACAACTAACACTGTTTTCAGCAGAATTACCTTGGTGTCTAGTTTTTGTGAAGAAAATCAACTATCAGAAAAAATCCCGAAAAATATGCCAAAAATCCTATTTCACCAGAAGATCCACGGAGCCAGAGTACGAGACGGAGGAGAGCCCTGGGTGGCCCACACCCTCCTGCCGTGCGGGTGGGCCCACCCGCGCCTAGGAGGGGTGTGGCTAGCCGAGGCACCTCCTCGGCCTCCCTCTGTGCCTATAAGTTACCCCTTAACCTAAAAACAGAGGGGGGTTCGACATTTTTCCAAAAAGAGTTTCATTGTGCCGCTACCACCAGAAACCAAGATTCGAAACCAGAAACTCCATTCTGGCACCCTGCCGGGACGGGAATTTGGGTGGATCATCGCCATCGTCATCACCAACGCCTCTCCATCAACCATCAATGTTTCCATCATCCATGAGTGAGTAATCCCCCGCTGTAGGCTATGGGGATGGTAGGGATTGGATGAGTTCTATCATGTAATCGAATAAGATTGTTAGGGCATAGTGCCTAGTATCTTTATTAGTGCTATTTGACTTTGTTGCAACTTGTTGTGCTTAATGCTTATCACTAGGGCCCAAGTGTCGTGATCTCAGATCTGAACTTATTATTGAATCATTATGATAGTATTGTTTGTGAGCTTATTTGCAAGTTGTGTACACATATTATTGTCCGGATCCAAAGGCCCCGAAGTGACATAAATTGGGACAACCGGAGGGGATGGCTGTGGTGTGAGGATCACATATGTTCAGGAAGTGTTATCTGCAACTCTCATCTACTAGTACCACATCATCAGCAAAAAGCATACAACATGAATATATCCTTATATATCTTTAGTGATCTCATCTATCACCAAGTCAAAAATGTATGAACTCAAAGTTGGACTTTGATGTAGTCCTATAATAATAGAAAAGGTATCAGTCTCACTATCTGCTCCACGAACAATTGTCACAACATTAGTGTACATATCTTTGCCTGTGGGATTTAGGGAAACGACGAGCAGCGAGCGACTAAGCGCTCGTGACTCTGCGGTCCGTGACTGAATCGGCGGGAATTGGAGGAGCGGATGAGGGGCAAGCGGGAGCGGTGCGAGTAGCCACAGACGGCGGGGGATTTGGGATGGGCCGAGCAGGTGAGGCCGCAAGGGGAGGCAGCGTAAGGCGACGACGTTGAATCTATTTAGATCTCGTTTTTTGCATGTTTCCCTTTTCGTCGGACATTGTCGACTAGGAGCACAGGTCGGCCACCTGCTCTCTCACGCGGATGAGGGGTAGTCAACAAAATTCCTAGAATTCTGGGTGGAACACGACCCCGGTCCGCTCCTGCGCCCGCCAATGGAGCTACCTTAGCAGACTAGTTTTTTAGACTTTTTTTTACCTAAACTAAATCGATCAGCGCCTCCTTCTGAAACTAACTGGGGTAGGCCTTTTTTTCTTCCAAACGGAGTATTTCTTTCCAACGGACTCGGCTAGCTATTTTTTTTTATGAAAAATGATGTTGATCCCCCGGACGATATCGTCCGGGTTGTTACCGTGTTACCGCACTAATCACATGTCCCATGTTGGGCCCACCTCTCTCGTTCCCCACCTCTCGTTCCCTAGGCTGGAGGCTGCCTTATCTCTTCGTCCAAATCGCCTAGGCCGAGGTTGTCAACTTCTCTCGCACTGTGCGCCGCCGCCGTTGCCCCCGCAAACCTACCTTGTCGTCTGTCCAAGCACCTGCGTCGCCGGTTGAGGAGCCGCCTCCGCCCTGCACCTCCTTTTCTTGCTTGCTCCCCCATGACGAAGCTGCGGCGACCGAGCTTGCTTCCATGGGCAGCCGACCTTGCTGCCACGGCGGCCAGTTCTTGCCAATGACCGAACTTGCTTCCGGTGGGTGGGCTTGCTTCCACGGCGTGAGCTTGCTTCAGCCGTGGTCGAGCTTGCTTTCTTGGGCAGCCTTGGTCGCTGCCATGGGCGTGGTTGTCGCCACGGTGGCACGCTTCCTTCTACAATGGTGGCATTGTTTATTGCTGCGATGGCCGGCCTAGCTTCTTCGCTGGTTTGCCTTTGCTGCAATGGCACATTGAGGCTGCTACTAGCTTCGCAATGGCAACACAATGACGCTCTCCAGCCGACGTCGCGATGAGGTTCTCTAGTGGTGGTTGGTTTGCTACAAGGGACGCCGAGGATGATACTAGTTGTGCATCGCGAGGCACTCCGGCAACGCGCGGTGGGCTCTCCAGCGACCATGGTGTAAAGTACGACCGCGTCTGCTACAGACGGCCATCGCCGCTAACGACGGCTGTCGTCGTTGCTAACGATGATCTGGTGTCTTTTGCTGCAAAGGTACGACCATGCTTCTACCGACGGCCTTCGCCGCTATCGACGGCGGTGGATTTGCCGCAAGGTTTTTAGGGCGCTACCGGTGTCGCCGACGATGCTCCGCATGCGGTGTTGCGGAGATCGGCTCGGCTGCTACCATGGTGGACAATGCTTGCTACAATGGTGGACGGGTGGACGACGTTTGCTGCGACGGCGCGAGTTGTCTGATACAAGGTGTCGTGGATGGTGGTCTCGCCGGAGCTAGACGCGGCCTCGCCGGAGTTGGATGCGGCCTCACCGGAGATGGACCGGCCAGGGACCATACGTTCATACCGCATGGCGACGGGATAGGGATGTGCGTGTGGAGACGAGGGATGCGGAGGTGGTTGTTAGCTTTTTTTCAGGAGTTGTTTCCGTGTACGACCGGATCCCTGAGACACGTGTCGTTTGCTCGACCAGGACGATGGAAGGTTTTAATCGTCCGGGGTACGCGTAGTAGTCTCCTTTTTTTTTAATAGAAAATGGACTCAGGCTATTTCTTTTTGAAAATCATGGTACAGACGTGACGCTTACAAATACGTACATACACTCATTACTGCGAATGCACGCACACATTTCCTACCATGTGAGCACCTCCCAAAAACTGAGTCGCTAGATCTTGAAATTGACGAATTCACCACATATATCTCGCTATCGACATGATATGTCGCCTCAAACTAAAAGAATATTTCCGTCTATATCAGACACCAAAACTCAGACCTAAGATTTGATCCTTGGTGGATGGGGTACCACTGCACTATAACCATCCAATCAGTAGTTGATTCTCAATAGATTCGGCTAACTACACTACTACCGTACGATGACTACGGGATATCTACCCCACAAATCAATCACAGGAGTTTATGTCTATGGACATGTGTCCATATCCGAGGTGTTAAACATAAACTAAACAACTAATAATGTTTCGTTAAATCCTAGCCACAAATTTTAGATCTAACAATTAAAATAATTTAAATAATGCGGATTAATATGATGTCTTGGAAAAAATCCTTTATATTGCTTTTAGTATATAATAACACACAACATATTGTTTAACATTTAGATTTTCAAGTTAATTAGTGCAACTGATGATTAGAGAACGGGAAAAGGAAGAAAAATGGGGATGAACTTGAGCTCAGGGAGAAGTGCCAAAATCTACATTATATAAGTATATATCAAAAACCATTACGCAACATCATCAATAGAGAAGTGACCAAATTAATACAAGTATATCACATTAAAGCCAAAGTAAAGTAGTCACCAAATGTCATTATTGCAAAAGTTACTCCCAAACTAAACCCACAAATTCCTCAACTACTAGAGCATGAAATGAGCTAAACTAGCAATGAAAGATGAAAGGATGAAGTTGCTAACTTTTTAGAACCCTTGGATAAACGGGGCGTCGCCAAATCTTGACAAATCTTGTGAAAAAATGGGGATGAACTCGAGCTCGAGGAGGAAATAGAGAGGAGAAGCAACTTGAAAATGGAGTATGGCTCGAGACTGGGAGGAAGAAGACATAAAAAGGACATTAGTCCCGGTTGGTGTCTTCAACCGGGACTAAAGGTCCAGCCGGAACTAAAGGTCCTATTTGAACTGGAACTAAAGGTCGTAGTATCATGCGGCCATTTCTAACCGTTAGAACCGGAACATTAGTCCCGGTTTGTAACAAAACCGGGACTAATGCTCCGTACAAAAGGCATGTTTTCTACTAGTGCTTGGATAGCATCCTTTATATTGTTTTTAGTATATAACACATAACATATTGTGTAACATTTAAATATAGCACACCCCTCCTACTTGCAAAGAATAGGTAGATACTACCTCCGTTCTATAATATAAGCCTAGCTTGGCTTATATTGTAGAATGGAGGTAGTAGAACATTGGTCGGATATATGTAAATGTCGACTTCAGATTTTTAAGTTGGTGCAAAATTATGATGAGAGAACGGGGAAAAGGAAGAAAAAAGGGTTATTTTGAGGACCAGAACATCTTTTTTAGAAAAATAATTTTATGGGACCTGGTCCACAAATTCACCCCCGTGGACCAATTCCTCTGATTGACACGTGTCCATGAGAGAGAAAAATCACAACATTTGGTTGTCTATTTTTAAATTTAAACGGCCACAAATGCCACGTTTCAATCAAAGAAGTTGGTTCACGGGGCTGAACTAGGTCCCGTAGAATTATTTTTCTCTTTTTTAACATGCCTAATCAGGCGTCGGTAATTTTATTTTCCCAATTGCTAAAAAGTGCTCGGAGGCGCGTTAGCACGTTCGAGCCACCGTTTCCTGACCGTCTGATCTACTGGATCGATCCCATCGCGCCCATGTCCCGACAAAACTCCCACACCCGAGAATCCCCACCGCCGGCATTTCCCTCACCATCAGCGCTTCCTCGCTGGCGGCCAGCCCCTGGAACCACCACCCGCTCAACTCCCACCGCCACCCGCCACCGCCATGCTTCCCCCACCGTCGGGATGCTCCCTCACCAGCCTTGGGAACCGAATCCCCGCACGCCATGGAGCTCATCTCCGTCCTCAACTGCTGGGATTTGGGCGGGGTTGACAACGAAGATCGAAGAAGCAAGGACCCAGGGTGAGAGGGTGTTGATTTCGCGGTGGCCACCATGGACGCCGCCGTCTGGACCACGGGCGTCATCGTCGTCTCCAGGACAGGGCCGCCCACAAATATCTCTGTACGAAGAGGAGAGTAGGAGCCGTACGTGGATCCGATCTGGAGGATGAGAGAAGGATCTATTCGTGGATCTATTCTAGAGGATAGTGAGTGCTAGTAGCTGGAACCGAATGCAACTTGCGCGCGCTGTGCATACCATTGTTCTGGACCGACACTAGGAGTCTAGGAAGCAAGGAGACAGGATGAGAATGAGTGCATGTAGCAGGGCACATACTTCATTTTGGGGATTTTTCTTGAAAGGATTCCCAATTCTCGGTGACAAGGATCATCAACGGGAGATTACTACATCGTCGACGGAGGTAATCCCCAATTCTGAAACAGTCAAATCCCTCATGTACGCATGATTTGTTCTGTTGAAGAAGCAGCTTGTACTTAGGCATATAGTGATTTTACCTCCGGTGCCATTTCCCTCATGATCGAGTGTGTTCTCGGCTCCGCTCGTGCCGATTCAAAACAATAGGAGGTAAATGTACTTTAAATCAGCATGGTGTGCTTCACGTGTTAGGTAAATCTGTCTGATCCACTATTCATGGCGGAATTCTTCTAGTGGTGCCCATATCCCGTTCGTTTTTTTGATGCACATGTTCTTTATGCTTTTTGTGCACAAATTTCATGTGATAGGACAGGGATGCAAACGATCTGAAGTTGGTAATGGAGTAGAACATCAGGCATACCAGGTGGTGTTTGCATATCCCCATGTTTGGGGGGTTCAGTTACCAAATGCACTTTACTTTTTTTAATTTTTTTCATGATGATGGTGCTTTATATATGCATAGGGAAGGTAAACAGGGGATTTCATTGTGTTTCATATGACCCTAAAATTATCTCATCTGATGTGTTAACCAACAGTTTTGTTTTCGGCCTGTTCTTTTTACTTTAAAATCTTACTCATCACTACCCAGTATGTCTGGTTGTAATAGAAAAATCGAACATATTATATGTACTTACAGAGGAGTAGTTGTCTATTAGAATTAATTAAATTGTTCTACCAACATGCTTAAGTTCGATATTTTACAATCTATCCAGGGATTTTCATTTTTTTACCAACATGCATAAGTTGTCCACTGGGTTTAAATTAGTTTCCTTGTCAACATGAGTTGGATACTGAAATTCAATTAGGATGATTCTTTCTCGCATGTTTTAGTTGATTTCTATCTTGTTATTTCTAGGCACCAACATGCCAAGTTGTATACTGACTTCATTAAGTTATTTGATACTAATTTTTTTAGTTGACTATTCATCATTGTTAAGTTATTTGTAAATTAAATTAAATTGATTTAACATTTAAGTTTGATACTTAGTTGCTTTTTCATCGTGGTTAAGTTGATTCTTTAGCGGGGTTAAGTTGGTTGTAAATTCAGCTAAGTTGCTTTTGTCAGCATGTATATTTATTTCTAGTTGATTTAAGCACCAAGATGCCAATTTGTATACTGATTTAGTTAAGTTGTTTTGTTCAACCAGATTAAGTTGTGTACCTAATATGCCTAAGTTGTGTACTAAATATGCCCAAGTTGTGTACCGAACATGGCTAAGTTGTGTACCGAACATACCGAATATGCCTAAGTTGTTCAACCGGATTAAGTTGCTTGTTCGTCATGGCTAAGTTGTTACTTCAACATGGTTAAGTTGGTTCTAAACTCAACTAAGTTGTTTTTAATATTTTTAAAGTTTGATACTGATTTTCATTTCTAGTTCATTATTCCTCATGGCTAATTTGTTCCTTCAACATGCTTAAGTTGGTTCTAAATTCAAACAAATTTTCCTTTTATGTTTTTGAAGTTTGAATGCTGATTTTCATTATTAGTTGCTTGTTCATCATGGATAAGTTATTCCTTCAGCATACTTAAATAGGTTCTATATCCTACTAAGTTGTTTTTTTGGAGCAACATGCACAACTACTAGAGTTAATTAAGTTGTATTCTCTATATGCCTAAGTTGAGTACTAAAATGAATTAAGTTGGTTCCACCGGCATGTTTAAGTTGTGTTCTATATTCTACTTAGTTTTTTTATTTGGAGCAACATGCATAAGTTGGCTACTTTCGGTTAATTAAGTTGTATTTGTCATCATATCAAAGTTGGCTACCGAATTGAATGAAGTTGGTTGTACCAACATGCTTATTTTTTGTTTTATAGTCTAGTTGTTTTTTTGGAGCAACATGCACAAGTTTGGCTACTCGGGTTAATTAAGTTGTATTGTCTATATACCTAAGTTGGGTACTGAAATGAATTAATTTGTTTTCGCATGCTAAAGTTTGATTTCCTGGAAATGTTTCTCTATCCGTCAATAGATTGGAACCTAGTCCCAGTGTGCACCTAGCATTCCATATGCATGTATACTTATTGCATGCTTATTTATATTTTGACCATTCTAAATTTGATTTCTTACATGCCCATAGTTTAATCACATATATATTGGACATAGTGGACTAGGTTCCCTGCTTCTTTTGTATGTCAAGTTGTCTGTTTTTAAGTTTTTGCTAAGTTGCTCACCGATTGTTATTAAGTTGAAATAGAAACTAGGTGCTAAGTTGCTGCCACGAAGTTCTAAGTGTATCCTAATTGATGCAAGTTGCTCCCTGATCGCATCTAAGTTTTGTTGCTAAGATGTTGCTAAGTTGCATAGTATTTTCAATTTTGCTGCTAAGTTGATCTCTAATTGCTGCTAAATTGCTCCCCAGTCGCCATTAGGTTGTTGGTAAGCCTATTGCTAGGTTGCTAACTTGCTCCATCTAATTTGCCGTTATGTTTTAGGATGAAACTGGACAAGTCCACGGTTGCCCGGGCCGTGTCTGCTCTGACCGCAACCCATATTCGCGGTTTCGTGGATGCCTACCAATCATCCAAGATCAAACAAAAAAGAAAGCTCATCCAGGTGCTCCATCAGCATTGGATCATGCGTGGTCGACGATAGCTCCCTCCGCACTCTGACAGTCAGGCAGAAAAACTGCCTTGCGCTGGCTACCTGCAGCGACTATGAGCGGGGAGCCAGACGGCTCCCTAAAACAAGTGTTGGGAAGCCACAAGCGGGAAGCTATGCGGTGGCCCGTGCCCAGGTGCCGGGAGGCAACACGCGAAGAGCTGTGTGGCAGCCTCAAGGTGGCGCCGGGCAACAAAGAATGCAGCCATGACGAGCAGGGAGTTGGGTGATGTCGATTTTGGTGTTGCGACTGCATGTGTGGGCGAATGTGAGTTTTTTTTGGATGAGAGCTGGTTTGCATGTGCACATGTGCGTTTGTTTTTGGGTGATGGCTAGTTGTGCTCCGGAGCCGTATCTTTTTTTATTGTATTATTACTTTTGGGTATTATATAATACACGTTTCTAGCTAGGTTGTTAGAGAAAAAGATTGAATGGAGTAGGCCGGAGCTACCGCTGTATTTCCGAAATTAAACAACGAACCGCTCCTTTTTTGGCTGAAGGCTAGATTAGACTAACCAGCCCCCGGAGGCTGGCTAGCCGTGTCCTTTTATTTCTTGCATCGTTCGTTTTTCAGTGAGTTCTTTTGGACCGACAAGTACACATAAGCGTTGTAGTACTTGTTTCGGTTCGATTTAGTCCAAGGTACCTAGTCTTACCCGGACCACAACTCCGGCCCGGCCGGTAGTACAAAACTAAACGATGTCTCGGTAAACGGCGGCGACGGCTATCTCTAATAGCTAGCGTAGTAGTAGTTCTTCAATCCATAGGCCGGCGATCGAGAAGAAACAAGAGCTAATTAACTGAGATGGACGCCGCCGTCGCCGCCAAGGAGGACGCCGCCGCCGTATCTACTGCTAACTGCTTCTACCCCAGAGACCTCGTGAGCTACCAATCGGTGCATGGCGTCGCCAACGTGCACACCTGGGCGTGTCCCCCCGCCGACGAGTTCGTTATTAACACTGCCGAAGGCACACGGGTCACCAAGAAGGCCGGCGACACCGACGTCACCCTCCTTGATCGGAGCTATCTCCACGCCGGCCAGGTGGTCGTGTCAGCGTCCGACGTCGGCGGACAGATCGGCGTCGTGACCGGCGTCACCACCGTCATTGACCTCGTCGAGCTCAACGACGACGACAGCGGCGAAGAGAAGAAGATCGTGGTCAGGGGCGTGCAGCCGTCTGGTCTGCGGCGCGTCAGGGCGCTCAGCCTTGGTGACTACGTCTTGTCGGCCGGGACATGGCTGGGCCGGGTGGTGGAAGTGTCTCTGGACGTGGACGTTGTGTTCGACGACGGCGCTATGTGCAGGGTCTCCGACGCAGGGTCCAAAGTGCACCCATGGGTGAAGGTACCTCGTTATTACCGCCCTCAGGAGAACCCCGGCTTCTACCCGGGGATGTCTGTGCGCGTGATCACCAGCGGCGCCAAGGACTTCTTCAGAGGGTCGCAATGGCTAAAGGGGCAGATGAAGGTAGATGGTGAAGAGGGCACGGTGGCCAGGGTGGAGATGGCAGGCGTCCTTGTCCGCTGGATCGCATCGCCGCACCTCGGCACCGACCAGCAGCAGCTCGTCAAGGAGTGCGCTCCTCCGGCCTACCAGAACCCCGACAATCTCACTTTTTTCTGCTCGGACTCTAGTTGCTACTGGGCCGTAGGTGACCGTTGCTTCCTCCGGGAAAGCAGTCTCACTCTCACCACCGGCGCTACTTCAGAAATCAATTTTGTTGGTGCAGATGCATGTTCATCGCAATTCAGGGATGATAGCTCTTCCGATTATGGGGAACATGATGAGACGTCAACACAATCATCGACGACTGATGTGGCAAAAAAAGAGCTAGATGAGCGACATTATTCCACATGGTCGTCGGCTCCGCTGTCCACCATGGCCGTCTCCAACACTCACACCACCGTCGATGTGTTGTGGCAGGATGGCACGCGGCAGCAAGGGGCACCATCGACGTCCCTCAACCCCTTCATCATCTTGAACGATGATGAGGTTTTCCCTGGGCAATATGTTTTGGACGCTACGGTTGACATTACTAGCGATGATGACATGGGTGTTGCCTATAAGCATGGATCCACAAGGCGGACCGGGGTCGTCAAAAGTGTATGTTCAAAAGACCGCACAGTGAACGTGTCGTGGTTCAAGGAAGCATCTAACCCTAACGAGTCCAAAAAATGGGAAGCCGAGTTCGAAGACACCGTTAGTGCGTATGGTTTGGAAAAAGACCATGAACACTCAGTTTTCTATGGAGACGTCGTCGTTCGTCTAGAACAAAACGACAGCCAAAGTACACCACCACAAGATCACGAACCAATTGCGACATCATGCAACAAGAAGAGTGCCCCCGCCGATCTTTCATGGGTCGGACGTGTTATAGACCTTCATGGCGGCCATGTCCAAGTCAAGTGGGGTGACGGCAGCACCTCAGTGGTACGATGCACCATGCATGCCATTACATATTCTATTCTACTTGATTTTACAAATACTCACTTTATTTATTTATAAAATACTACTCCCTCCGTTTCAAAATATAAGATGTTTTAGGTTTGTGAAGAAAATAAATCTAAGACTTCTTTTAGTGTGTAGATTCATCTCAAAGTTGAATGAACCTACATACTAAAACAAGTGTACATTCATCTTCTTCACAAACCTAAAACATCTTATATTTTGAAACGGAGGGAGTAGATGATGTTTAATGATTGCTTCTGGTATGATTATGGTGTTTCAGGTATTACCCCATGAGATTGGTGTGGCCAATAAGGAATACTATGAGGACCTGCAGGCAGAAATGGGCGTCATGTCGGTGGAGGAGGACAATGTCGTCGATGCTCCTCAAGAGTTGGTTTCAGCCAAAACGGTATCTATCTATAAACATTATATCGATCTCATGCAGCTTATTAACTATCAACTTTATTATGCATCTCAGAATATAGTTAATTATGTACTTATCATGCCTTGGTGTCTTATATCCAACCTATAGGACAATGAACCACATGATCCAATGGATCATAGGAATGTCGAAGGAGGTGGGGTTGGAGGCGGTGATGGTTCAATGAATAAACTAGCTGGCTCTACAGCCACAAGGACGCACCGGTTGGGTGGTTTAATCCAGACCATGATCCTAGAGGCTGTCAAAGTATTTGTTCGATGCAAGTGGTATCTTGTGAATTGGTCATCGTTGTCACCCTCATATCTTTTTCAACCCACAAAGAATGTTGAAGTGGCCAGTAATCAGCAAGATCCTAGCATTGTTGGCGCTGCGCCAGAGGCCCGGTTTTCTCCGGTGACAAGAAGTGATGCAAGTTTCGACGACGCTGGCTCTGCCGAGGACATTGCGAAGGCTAGAGAAACCACTTTTAATGGCGACCCATCTAACTTTCCACACTTTTATGTAGTGCAGAGCCCTCCGGACCACCATTACCTTGACACCATGGACCAGGTAGGTGCACCAAGAGAAATTACTCCCTTTTTTTCCTTACTTTCAAGTTATGCATGGTTTCTCAATTATTAATAGCTTTCTCCAAATATAGTTACCCATATACCCTTATTTTCCATGAAATGCTTTGGTTCCAAAGGGATAGTAATGACATTTATGTGATTCTATCACATCACATACTCTAGTCGGCTTATAGTTAGATAATGGTTATAAAAATGAGTTACTCCCTACAACCCAAAATAGATTCCTTAGATTTATCATAGATTCATCCAAATTTTAGAAAACTTGAGACATCTATTTTAGAACAGAGGGAATATGTTTAGAAGCATCCATCCTACTATGGGCACTTGCATGCGTGATGGTGACATCATTAATTTAGTTAGTAGTACACGTTAACTAATATGCTGGTGTTTCTTTTGGCAAATGATTTGCAGGGAAGCAGCGGTGGAAAGACGTGGGTCAAAGCGGTGCAAAGGGAGTGGAAAATACTTGAGAACAGCTTACCAGGCACGTACACGGCACCCTACTTACATTGGCTTTTGTCCTTTTACATGTTATTATCTCAATGACAACATGAGTACAATTGATAATTTGGGCATCACACTATGCAGAAACCATCTATGTGCGGGCGTTCGAGGACCGCATGGACCTGCTCCGGGTAGCAATGGTGGGCGCAAGCGTGACGCCGTACCAGGACGGGCTCTTCTTCTTCGACCTGCACCTGCCGCCGTCCTACCCAGAAGTGCCACCACAGGTGTATTACCACTCGTTCGGCCTCCGCCTCAACCCCAACCTGGATGAGTCCGGCACGGTCTGCCTTAGCCTGCTAGACACCTTCGGTGGAGAGGACACCGAGCTTTGGTCGCCGGGCACGTCGAGCCTGCTCCAGGTTGTCGTCTCCATCCAAGCCCTCGTCCTCAACCACAAGCCCTTCTACAACGAGGACGGCTACGAGGCCCTGGTCGACAAGCCGGAGGGACACCACAACACGCTTCCTTACAACGAAAACGTCTTCTTGCTCACTCTCCGCACCACGCTGCATGTGCTACGCAGGCCGCCAAAAGGATTTGAGGGGTTCATTAGGGATCACTTTCGTCGACGAGGGAGTTCCATGCTAGAGATTTGTGGGGCATACCTACAAGGACGTGTGCCTGATGAGGGGGGAGGCATGGAGCTTCCATGCTCGGCTGGATTTAGGATGACGCTTGCCAACATTGTGCCAAAGCTCACAGCTACGTTCACGAAGATTGGCGCCGAAGGGTGTGACTGCTGCCCTGTCACTACCGTCGTATGATACTCTGATACAATCATACAACTTTTTCAGTTGGAGGCAGCACCAGCCATAGTGCCCTAATGTATTGTAGTATTAATACTCTGGACCGTGCGAGCAAACCCCTCAACTAGCACCATCACATGAAATAGTAAGGGAAACCATCTTCACCACAAACTTCTGTAAGATCAGGATAAGAAAAACTATGTCAAGGCATGAGAATCGTAGGTTTTAGATAGAACGATCGTTGCCTTTAGATCGATCGGTTCCGTGTTTATATAATCGGGAATAGCCCCAAAGTGACAGATACAAAGGTTTATACTATATGATCTACGATAGTGAGCAGCGCATGGAAAAGGGCCATGGGGAATCACGTATCCAGACTGGCCAGAGGAAAGTCAGCAGTACCCCAAAGCTCAATTTCTAGTACTAGTAAGCATGCCCGTGCAAAACGCACGTTTTATTATAAAACACAAAACCTTGAAGTTATGAAACTAAATTTAAAATACATTGTATGCATCTACATATGAATGCTAATTTTCATGACAAGAGAAATATCAGTAACAAAGATCTTTATATCAGTTGTTCATATTGGAAAAGAAACCAATATTCCTGATTAATTCATTGTTTTTATAGCTCCTGGTAAATGGGGCCACAGTAGTCTTCATTACTTGCGTGTAAGGGTCATTAGAATTAGCTTAATTTCTTCATCAACTATCTCATATCCCGTTTCGTTTGCCTAGTAGGTGCTAATATGCATCGACAAGTTGAAACAATAAAGCAAAATAAATATTAACCGTCTAGACTTGAGTGAGTGCAAGAGAAGACAACAAAATCAAGAACAAGATGTATACATTTAGGATAAATGTTTAAGCAAAATGCAGATAGGAGGCCGTAACCTAAATAAAAGATTCTAAAAGAAGGTCATGTTCCCAACTCAGTGGTGTCGCATATATTACTTAGGAAGTACTGCCAACTGTAATCACAAGTTCAGTTGAGAATGTTATTATAAAGAAAATAAAAGTAAACCTGGAAGTAATATCTTAATAAGAATAGGATAAATAGGACAACCTTTTATTTCCAGATCATTAGTTGATAATTGCTTATTCACCCAGAATGTTTGCAAAATAAAGCTTTCTGTACTATATATAAATGCAAAATCTTTTAAAGTAATTCATGCTAATAAGAGTGGAGGTTGGGAAATAAATATTAAATTAAAAAGATCTTAAAATAGTATAGTTCAGTCTAATAAGAGTAGATGGTGGGGAATATAAAGTTTAAATTGAAAAGATTCAAGTATAACCTCAAACACTTGGAGGGTTGATAGTCATACCGTGGCCAATAGCTAGTTGCTCGGTTTGAAGAACTGTTATTCACATTTGTACTTCTAGTAAATCATGACACCTACACAAAAACAATAGTTTCAAAGAAATATACCAGATCAAGAATAGCCATAAGTCAATCACCAATGAGACGGAAATATTAAAAGGGAAGGCATCAAAAAATGGATTTTATTATGATGGGAAAACAACATAAGAGCATCAATACACTTTTACACGTCATCTCTTACTTATACGATCATCGTCTGCCAAGGAAGAAGGCGGCACTCATGCTCTTTTGTCGCCCCAATTCCTTCATACTTGTCAAGCATCTTATCCTCCTCAACCTAATTGTGTCAGTACGGATACAAAATGCTCCCACAACCACATGTTCTACACTTCTGTAGTAGTGGTCAATGCAACCAAACCTGCATATTTACTCTACCTTATACAACCTCCAGACTACTATAGAGATAAGGGTGGGCCTACAAATGAATGTAGAACTATAATATAGAGAAGACTCTTATTTGTCAACATCTATGCCATTGACATTGTCGTAAAGAAAATGCTTCTCCTTTGCACCCTGTGAAACCAAACTCCATTCAATAAAATTGAAGAAAACTAATGTACCAGATAAATAGAGTTATAAGAGAGGACAAGATACGTACATCTGTTATCTGAGAAATTAGAGCTTGCAACTATAATTTTTTACAGAACGCTTTTAAGAAAAGAGGATACAATCCGGTATCTTGGAATAGCACATTGTCCTATACTATACTACTATACAAATTAGATAGGATATCCTACACAAAAGAACTTCATGTCCGACTGCTCCAAATTTGTCATTTTAGTTTTTGTAAGGCTACTCCCTAGAGATAGCAGATTGCACACTGAACTAATAACTCTATAAAACTGAGAAGTCAAAATGCTTCAAAAATGGAATTTGGTATAGATTACCACATATGTCGATAGTAAAATGCATAATACCTTGCAATTTTCAGACAACCAGGTTATCTATTGCGATTGTTCCTCACCTCTAGCATATGTAGGAAGATAGCATGCGACATTTTCGCAACCCACAGAGGTTCAGACCGACGGTCCCAGGGAGATGTTTATCCTTGTTGGCTTAGAGGAAAAACGCCAGTGTCTGCATCATCCCTGGCTGCACCGCCTGGCGCCTGCACGATCGAAGGACGTCAGCGTCTTCATCGGCCCTAACCGTGCGGACGAAAAGCTGCAGCTGCAGCGTCTCCGTCTCCAGATCCTTGGATAAACAGCGGAGACAGCGACGCTGTCCCTCGGCTGCGCAAAGGAACAGCTGCCGAGTCTCCATCTCTAGCCGCATAGAGGAACGATGCAGGCGACTCGGCGGCGCGTCCTCAGCCATGCGAGCAAATAACGGCGGTGTTGGTTCCTGCATCCCGGCGCGCGGGGAACCACGACGGAGCTCCCTGGCACACGGAAGAATAGAGGCGGCGTGTGGGTGCTAGCCCGGGCGCAGTGTGCGTCGCGTTTTGTGGGAAAAGATTGCGGAGGTAGGAGGGAGTAGTTTGAGACGATTTTCTCGGAGATTTTTAGCGGCATCTAGCGTGATTAGCGGGCGAAGGGAAATTGGCAGGGGAGCGATCGTGGGAGGGAGTTATTTTCCGTTGTTTCCTTGGGGGCTGACTGCGGAAGATTTCCTCTGCCCGTCGGAGCACAGTCCGTCAAAGTTAATCGCTAAGTGCACCCAGGTTATTTGATTAGTTAATCTAAGTGGTTAGATCTGGTTGAGCCGGACAATCTAAGGGTACCAATCAGCCTGAGTGTACGTACCGGGTGTTCTTAAGAAAGAAATTGTTCGCTTGTTTAATAGTAGTATAGATATAGATATAGATTTATTTTTTGGGACCGAGCAAGACTCAGGCCTGTGCCAATTGTCCTAGTCAGCCGTCTCTTAGGCTGGTCATAGTGGGGAGTAATTTAAAGTAGTAACATGCGCATGTTACTAGTCTAAGTTACTACCTTCATAGTAGAAAATAACTTAGGTGTGATAACATGCAATGCCACATTAATTAGGTTATAGACACACTTTGTCTTGGTATGTGTGATGTTACAGTAACATAGCTAGTTACTCAATTCTGTTAGAAGAAATCGAGAGAGAACGAGGAACAAATAGCAAATGATTCAACTATTTCTTTCCATTGATGATTCTTAGTATTCATACAAGGGGAAGAGACATGAGCGAAGAGTTACGTCCGTACGAGGGGGTGCTAGATATGTGGGTTGCCACTTGCAAACCGACTTAGAGAATTACATGGGAGGATTATCCTTTTAATTAATCTAATTTATTAATTAAATCCTAACACTCCCCCTAATCCTTTCATGTCCTTGCGATTGATCATCTTTGGAATCATCTCCTCCAAAAACCCTGTAGAAAAAATACGAGGAGTAGTGTGTATGATATGTTGCTAAAACTTCTTTAAACCCAGTGGGAAAATAAGGAGAAAATTGTGCAACATATAATGGTTAGATATGCTATTAAAACTCCTTCAAACCCAGTGGGAAAATAAGGAGAAAATGATACAGCATATAATGATTATTGCCTCCATGTTAACTCCATATGAGAAAAACCTTGTAAAAAGGAAAACCCCATAGAGTTTAGAGGACAATATATATGTCGTGTATACTTTCCTAAAAACCCCAGTGGAGAAAAAGAAAGTATGACATACAATCTTGTATTGATATTACCTCATTAAAAACCTTGATGAGAACCTGGATAGTAAACTCATAAAGGGAACAAGAGTGTAATATGATGCTTTGAATAGGAGTAGTCCAGAGTGATACCCCCCTGATTCTTGCAAACCTTGAAGCCTTCAAATACATATTCCATAAAAACATTTCTGGAATGTTAAAGTTGGTAGAGACTTCGTGAATAGATCAGCGATGTTATTGTCGCATGATTTGACTCGCAAGACGTTTATTTCCTGAATCTTCTGGAGTTCATGGAGATAAAACAATTTAGAGGCAATATGCTTAGTGATATTGCTCTCTATGTATCCTATTTGCATCTATGCAACACAAGCAACATTATCTGTGTAGATAATGGTCGATGATTCCAGAAAACCAATACCACATGACTCATGTATGTGGTTTATCATTCTGTAAAGCTATATATGTCAATGTGGCTTTGTATTTCATAATGATCGGTAGGTGTAGTCACCGAAGTCTATATGGAAGACATCAATTGAGTGACACTTCTACCATGTAGGTACACATTATGGGGATCATTCAAGTAGCCAACATCAATGTATTATGATGATATTGGAGTTCAGATTTCTCTGAAATTACAAGAACATGTCAAATAATGTGTGGTGCCTTGAAGATATCGAAAGATATTCTTGATTCCCAACCAATTGTGTTGGTGGGTCCAATGGCACCGGGATATGGAACTTCAAGTCCCAACATCCCTTCTACATCATCCAGTGGTTTGAGTGAATCTTTCTCTATGTCTAGATATCGAATAACCGACATGGGAGATGTATATGACTTGTGCATTTTAGGTTTCTCCAATATTTATAATATAGGCAACTTGGTGTACCATAAAACTTGAGTGAAGTAGCTCGACTTGAAGTATCAAGCATTGTTTGGGTTTAACCAAATCCTTCATCTCAAATTCCGTCTTTTATATGATCACGTGCTTCGTCATTGCAGGAGTAATCCTGTATGACAAACACGTACGAGTAATAATCATTGTAGGAGTAATCCTTGTGTATAAGGAACACACTATGTCGGTTGTACAGAATATATCGACAACAATAAGCCATGTAATGACTTATTGATTTTACACAATGCATGTTGCATTTACATTTCGATTCGGATAGAGATTCCATCGGGAACCATACATGTCCAAATCTAGTGATCCACATGAAATGTCGTCACTACATGTATCAAGCATAGATTTTAATCGCCAATGATATAATTATCGGAAAATTTTGAGGATTCCAATCATGTCCGGAGTAGGTCTCGATCTGCGAAAACCCGACCTTATGCTACAAGCCTTGCTCACCACCTTGTTGTTCTCATTCCGTTTTTGGAAGAGAACATATGGAATCCCATGCATAGGGATTCATTTGGAAGAGCGAGGCTAATTCTTCTTGGATTGCATCCTTTGTTTGTTTCAGTCCGAGCGAGTGGTTTACACTCTTCCATGGCCATGATCTTTGGATCTGAATCATTTGAAGGATGTTTGCAATGATACAAGAGAATGTTTGTCGACAATTATAGTCTTGGTTATATGATTCTCCATAATTAATATTGTTGGAGGAAATATCATGCACCCATGATGACTCTTCGTGATTTCCCAATACGCGTGTGTGTTCCGATGTCTCAGCCAGTGTGTGCAAGCTGAAGCTGGGGTTGTGGAGGTTTTCCTTCCACTGGGTGTATAATACCCATAAGGTGTTTATCAACGCAAGGTTGACTTGCATTTACTGATTTAGAGGATATATCCTCGATTTCCTTTGTTGCTTGCAGGAAGCTAGATTCTGGTTAGAGGCCATACTACTCCCTCTTCTGCGAAGAGTTGAGTGGTTTTATTGGTACCTCCACTCTTTGAGCATTTCTAGCGGACTAAAGGATTTTGTAACACCTTTGAGATCAAGAATGAATCTGGCAGGTTATTTGCAATATGTTGCAAATATGTGAATTTCGGACGTAGTACAAATTCTTGAATACGTGGATATAAGGTGGAACGTGGAGTCCCAATTGATTTCCTGGCATTCTGTGTGGTACATGATGTCTCCCCCTAATGTCTGAAAATAATCCATCATTTAATATAAGCAATCAAAATACTGGGCTATGAATGTATCCCTAATGAGGGGTTCAAGGTACATGTTGCTCGATGGAGATCTGTACCCCACATAGATCCCAAGTATGTTGACCCAATGATGTATGTTGTGGTGGTGAGATCGGTACGCGTGACACGCTTCCAAACTTACGCAGATGGGAAATGCTCGAAGGATTTCCACGTATCAATTACAGGAGGAGTACTGCGATATGCAGTTAGTCATTGAGCAGTGTGTAAAGCTCCATGACTCCAACGTCAAGTTGGTAGTGCATTTCATCGACAAAAGTCATGCAATGAGTTTGATCCTCTTATTCAGGGATTCAACCAAACCATTATGAGTGTGGATGTATGGGATAGAGTGCTGAACTTCAATCCGCATGGCCATGCAATATTCATTGAAGGCACATGAGGAGAATTCTGCAACATTTTCCTTGCGAATTTGTCAAATTCTACTTTTCTCGACAATGGGCCTGTAACTTGATTACTTCCCTCATTATCATGGTAAATGCATGGTTTCATGTGGACAAAAAACACATGTATGAGCATCGTATAGATGCATAATTGAGAACTATGAAGAATACCTTAACAGATCCACACAATGGTTGGGGAATAACAAATGTCTTCCTTGATGTGTTCAAGAAACTGAAGCGGTCCAACTTGTATTTTGAGGTGCTAATGCCTCAAAATTAGCTTCCCTTGGTGACACAATGTGCACACAAAGTCTGATGACCGAGGGAATTTGGACTCATGCAACTTGTGATTAATGGAATTTCTTTATATGCATCATTTGCTACGGGTTGGATGCACGTGTAGTACAATCCAAACAATAGAGAGGGTACTTTTTCAAATACTTGTTCCTCATCCATCGGATTGAGTCCCGTAGAAATCTATATATCGAGCTAGAGATCGCTATGGAAATCTTTTCTCAAATATATAGAATACATACAATCTTATTTTATACCAGAGTGCTGATACAATGTACAATACTTATGTTCTGTTACAACAGCACAAATGGACATGAATAAAATTGATCATTAAGGAGATAGTGGGACTATTTTAAGTCTCCAAACATGTCGTTTGAGGTATACTCAACGATCATGTCCTCTGTGCTCATAGAGTCCTCAGACGGCTGGAGAGTCATGGTGTTGCTAGGTCCAAGAGGAACATCTTGCGAACAACCAGCTCCATTGGTGCCATTCAGATGAAGGTTGAAGTTAGTATCAAACCTTTTCCCTTGAGGTACTTTCTGTCCTTGGGATTGCTGGTAGAGAATTTCCAGATGCTTTGGGGTCTTGCACTTGTTAGTAGGGTGCGTGTAACATCCACACTTGTCACAAAGCCTAGTTTTGTCATACTTTGGCTTTGCGGTGCCTTTCCCACGGTCTGAGTATCGAGGCTTCCTGTTCCGGTTGTGCTTATGCTTACCCTTGAAGTTCGGTTGGTTACCGTTGAAGGCGCCACCAAACTTTCTTCCGTTCGCGACATTCATATGAACTTCCGGCAAAGGTTGGGAACCAACCGGGCGCTGAGAGCCATTCTTAGCAAGAAGCTCATCATGCTTTTCAGCATGAAGTAGGATATGAATAAGGTCCGAATAGATCCGTAGTCACGAGCGGTATTCTGCTTGGAGGAGCCTTTCAGATGGGAGCATAGTGGATAGAGTTTTTCTATCTTTTCCGCATTTGTAGGTTCCTTCTCGGCAAAGCACAATTTTAGAACTTATATTATGAACCTCATGATTGTAATCCCCAACGGACTTGAAGTCCTGGAATCGAAGATGGGACAAATCATGAAGTGCTTCAGGCAGGACAACTGTCTTCTGCTTTTCATACCTTGTTTTGAGGGCCCGAAACAAAGTAAATGGAGATTCCTCCTCTGAATACTCGGACTTAAGATCCGGGTGGATATGGTGCCTTATAATGTACAAGACATCATATTTCTTCTCTTCTCTCAGCGGTGCGAATCCATACATAAGGGGGTCCTCTAGGTTCTGAATGGCACGACTATCCCACGGGACGCAAGGGCGATCTTGATGTCCATGGCCCATGTAGGGTAGTTGTGGCCATTAAGCTCGAGCTCATCGAACTCTCATTTCCGGCCATCGGTTACCATCATGGGTAAACCAGATTATTAATTTACGCATAGTAAACCAACAACCATCATGGTCATGTTTTAATGAACTATGCAAAATTAATGATGACTTCAAGAAGTCAAAATCATCACTGTGAAGTTCAAATTGTTAAGTTTGACACACGTATATACTCCCTAAAAGAAAACTTTCGGTCCATCTCAAAGACTAGAGAGTATAATCTGATAAAATCAGTAGATACTCATGTTTCTAGTACCTTATGTCATAACATAATGAAATGTATGGGAGAGCACTTTAAGCAATCATAATGTCGATTTGACAATATGTAGGCTTTAGTAGTGGTGATAATCTGTAAAATAGTAGATCAACACACTACCTTGTAGTTCAATACATCAATTTGAAAAGAAAAAAATCACTTTTAATTTTGCATACCAATTCGTGCTCGTATCGAGTCTAACAGACTCAATTAAGACGATGAATTGCTTTATTTGCAAGAAATTGAAAATTTCAATTGCAAATAGTGACGTAATAAATCTCAGCATGTAAACACATGGAAAAATATTATATCTCAAATTTTCAGGAATACATTTAGTACTCCAACTAAAAACAGTACTAAAAAATTGTACTACAATTAACAGAGTCTAATACTGAAATTAGATTTGAACTACTGTTACTAGACATAGTCTGTTAAAAGCTGAAAAAATACTACTAATATACTCTAATTAGTGCGATGGGCTAAAGTAGCCAGCCCAATATTGTTTGGTGTCCCTATGCTGTACGAGAGGATAAGGCATCGAGCCATCCCCAAATCCTCCACCGAACAAGCACAATCAAGACGCACGCATATTCCTCCAGGCCACAGCACCGGAGCTCACTAGCGTTGAGCGGTGCTCCCGTGATGATGCGTGCCGGGCCACGTTTTTCGTGGCGCCAAGGCCGAACACCGATACACTGGCTTGAGGAGCCGTATCACGAGGCTCTCGTGGGCGGCGCCGCTGGGGCGTGGGGAGCCGCTCCGGGAAGACGTGGTCCGCTCCCGCTCCTCGAGTAGGGTCGCGGCGTGGAGGATCCTGCCGGGAGGCCGTGGTCGCGTCGCGCGCCGCCGGTCGTCAAGACCAAGGGCGCCTCCGCCACGAGCGCCGGAGAGGAGGACAGGGCCGCTGCGTGCTCCGCGCTCGGAGCTGCGGTTGCGACCTCGCGGGTACCATCGCATCGCGAGGATGTTAGCGTCTTCACGGAGGCTCGTGTAGAGTCGGCCGCCGTTGGGGTGACCCGGCCGCCGCTTTGGGCGCCATCGGCAACCACCGCCAGACGTTCACGCCTCCAGGAGGTCGTGGCATGGAGGCAGTTGTCGCGGGCGGGCAGTCCGTGGCTGCACGCACCGACGGGCATCACGTAGGATTCTCCACACGGTCGTAAAGACCGAGCGTATCGCCGCTGCCATGGGCGCATGCGTAGGTGCGAGGTGCGGCGTCGGAGGGACACGCGTGGAGGCTGATGAACTTTTCCGTCGTCCAGTTTCATCCCTCGGTAAGAACATGTCGAATCGAACTAGACCAATTCGGTGCTTACCTGTGTTGGTTGAAGTCTTGGATTCTCGATTTGCTTGTTCTTCCTTTCCCCAATCTTCCGGTTCTCTAAATCGCTCAGATGTAGAGCGTGCTGATAACATGTTAGAAGAAATCGAGAGAGAACGAGAAACAAATAGCAAATGATTCGACTATTTCTTTCCATTGATGATTCTTAGTACTTATATAAGGGGAAGAGACATGAGCGAAGAGTCACGTCCGTACGAGGGGTGCTAGATATGTCGGTTGCAACCGACTTAGAGGATTACATGGAAGGATTATCCTTTTAATTAATCTAATCTATTAAAAATCCTAACAAATTCATCTCTCACTTTATTAAATCATTGTCATATAAGCAAAAATGCTGACTTAGACTCTTAGTTACTAGTGAAGTTACTTTCACTATGACCAGCCTTAGCACATGCCATGTAGGATCGGAGCTGAGGTGGAGTGTATTTAAAGAAAAGAGAGATTATTGTTGTATGTAAGGCAAGAAACGGCTCTTGTCCCACATTCCAAGAAAATGAATTAATGAGATGATTCTCTGTGCACAAACCATCCGGATGTCTATGATATGTGACCACTACGGATGGACGGATAGAGACAGAAAATCCTGGCCAATATTTATGTATAGCAGTCATAAGACTAGTCACAATGGGAAGTATCATATAGTACTATCATGCATATGATACTAGTATATGATACCATCTTCACAATGCATAGTATCATATAGTAGTATTATAGTCGTAGTGTATTTATTGTTTTGTAGAATCTCAATGTAAATTTGTGTACAAGATTTATTTAGGATTAATTTTTCTATTCTATGTGCTATGATACAGTATCTATCTATAATACCAATACAATCTCTTTTATCATTAATTGCAATGACATATAAGCATTTTGCATGTATATGGTACATGATACTAATATGATACCCCCATTGGGGCTAGTCTAAGTAACAATCGTATACTTCACAAGCATGTGCATATGACGTGGCGCTGCTGGTAGGCTTGGAAGAGACGACCCGTTGGCAACGGCCTCACATGCGATTGAGAATTTACTAATTGTCAGTCAACCCGCTCCTGCGGTGTGATTGATCCCTGGCCTGCATGTCCCCAATCCCCATACAGCAATCAATAGCAGCAACACACTAGTACAAGATCCACGAACGATCCAAGCTGAGCAACCGATTAATGACCACTTGGGTGAGTTTGTATTTGTATCGTACATCCCTTTGCAACAGCGAAATTTTTGAAAAGTTACAACTTACTCTTGAAGGGTAAAGAGAGAGATTGCGGAATATGATGGAAGTTAAATCATTATTTGAAACAAGTAGGTCGGGTAAACAAGTAGGTCGGGTGAACAATCAAATACCAAGTTCCTATTAAAACAAGTAGGTCGGGTAAACAATCAAATACCAAGATTTGAGAGTTAAATCATTATTTGACAATAATGATCCGACTAAATGCAAAGAAGTGATGATTGGCCCTGACTCCGTCAAATGGCTTGAAGCCATAAAATCCGTGATACTTCAATATACGAGAGATCAAGCTTTGAAATTGAAAGACCCTCTGAAAAGGTACAAGACCTTACAGTCGTATTTGGATCTATAAAGAAATAGATATGGATGTTTCACATCTATGAAATAGTCGACATGTTGGGAAAGAGTTCAAAACAATGTTCAAAGGTTGACTATGACAATATCTGATCTTTCATAGCGATATTTAGTCTAGACGGATTAATGTAGCAACCACGACATATAATTTTGTTATGTGTTGAATAAACAAAACAAGTTCTTCTAATAGAATGGTTACCAATGACGTGTGCATGACACGGTCCAAAGGGTTTTGTTAATTCAAAGGATGCTAAAATCATATGCAAACTTCAATGGTTGAAGTAAGCATCGCGGAGTTGGAATCTTCACTATGATGAAACTGTTAAAAGAGTTTAATTTCATCGGAGACGATAAAGATGCTTGCATTTGCAAGAAATTAAGTGGGAGCGCTAAGACATGTTTCTAATACATTATGTGGAAGACATATTGTTAATTGGAAATAATGTATCTTTTATTAACACAGGATAAGAATTTCATCTCGATAAAAGACTTAGGCAAAACCCAAATATTTGGCATCAATAGACGCTAATATGATTGTGCCGAAAGTACATAGATGATATATTGAATGAGTTCAATATAGAAACTACAAGAAAGGTTCTTTTCGCACAGAAAGGATTGAATGAGTTCAATATTGATGATATATTCAAGTGTATTGACACTTGGTAAGTGAAACAAAGATTCAAGTATAGAATGATACTTGATGTATAAAATCACAAAGAGTATTTTATCAATCATGCTGTGATGTGTACAAATCCAGATATGTCCTATGATCTAAATGTTATGAGCGTATACCAGAATGATTCATAAGATGATTATTGAACAATAGTAAAGATATTATTATGATCTTGTAAAAGAAATAATAATATATTATTTTGTAGAAGTGACAAATAGATGGTTAGTTCATTGTAAATGAATTACATTGATACTAGTTTTGTCACAAAGTAAATATTAAGTTTATCCCAATCTAAACTAAGGGTGGCACAATATGATGGAAAGTAAGTTTCATAATGGATTTGGATGAGTTCCATAGTGGAGACATTGTAACAGATACTATAACAAAAGGCTAAGTATATAACTGCTGTTATAGCAGCAAAAGAGGGCATTTGTGTCAAGTAGTTTGTTATCAAACTAAGTGTAGTTCACAGCAGGGATAATACTATGAAGATATATTGTACGACAATATTATCAACATGTTTTAACCCCAAAGAACTAAAGGTCACACCAAAGGACCAAATTTGTACAAAGCCATCTCATTAGAGAATGAGTGATGCGTAGAGACGCAAAGACATGTAATTACACACGGATCTGGAAGTGTCAGATCCGGAGATCAGTTGACCACTAGCAATCGTGTACATACGACACCAGAAAGCCATAGGTGTTTAATACACAAAGGTTTGAAACTAGATTATTGACTGTAGTGCAAGTGGGAGACTGTTGGAGATATGCCCAAGAGGCAATAATAAATTGGTTATTATCATATCTTCATACTTATGATAAATGTTTACATACCATGCTATAATTGTATTAACAGGAAACATTAATACTTGTGTGATTTGTAAACATAAAAGAGTCCCTACTAAAGCCTCTTGTTAAACTAGCTTGTTGGTTAATATATGATCATGGTTTCCTAATCATGAACATAGAGATGTTATTAACAACAGGGTCATATCATTAGGAGTATGATGTGATGGACATACTCTTATAGTTAAGCGTAGCATAAAGATCAAGTCATTTAATATAGTTCATTTGCTATAAGCTTTCTGATACATAGTAACCTAATTCCTTCGACCATGAGATCATGCTTATCACCATCACCGGAAGGATGCTTTGATGACATCAAACACCACACCGTGAATCGGGTGGCTATAAAGATGGCATTGAGTGTTCGGAAAGTATGGGTTGAGACACATGGATCAAGAGTGGGATTTGTCCATCCATATGACGGATAGACATACTCTGGGCCCTCTCGGTGGAATGTCATCCAATTAGCTTGCAAGCATGTGACTGTCTCACAAGGGATCACATACCACGAGAACGAGAAAAGAGTACTTATCGGTAACGAGGTTGAACTAGGTATGCAGAGATACCGACGATCAAAACCTCGGATAAGTAAACTATCGTGAGACAAAGGGAAATTGGTATCGTATTTAAGTGGTTTATTTGATCGCAAAGTAATCGTAGAAATATGTGGGAGCCATATGAATTTCCAGATTCCTCTATTGGTTATTGATCGGAGAAGTGTCTCGATCATGTCAGCATAATTCACGAACCGTAGGGAGACGCACTTAAGGATTCGATGTTGTTGAGTAGTTATGGAATGATGAGTAAGAGACAGAATGTTGTTCGGAGTCTCGGATGGGATCCGGGATATCACGAGGAGATCCGGAATGGTCCGGAGAATAAGATTCATATAAGGAAAATCCTGTTTCGGGAGTTGGGGAATGATTCCGGTGTTTTCATCGGGAATGTTCTAGAAGGGTCCGGAAGGTCCGGCACTCCGGAGGGGAAAGGTACATGAATGTGTCATGAAAATGTGGAATGGTTGCATCATGTACTAGGTCACTTGGCTGGGCAAAATAAAGGGAGAAATCAAATCCTAGTTTGAAATTCAAACGGCAAGTTTGCTTGGTGGAGGGAGAGTAGGAAACCTACTTTGGGAGGAAGTCTCCTCCCACCACCCGCCGGCCAAGGAGGAGGAGTTGGAGGAGGACTCCTTCCTCCCAAGCCGCACCCTCCCACCTATAAAAGGAGGGGCAGGGATGCCCCTCTCCCACACACCCAAACCCTAGCCCCAAGTCGCCGGCCACCTCCTGCTGCCGCCGCCTAGGGCCTCCTCTAACTCGGGCGAGTTAGGGTTTCCCAAACCCTAGCCGCCAAGCCTCCCTTGGTGCCTCTAAACCCTAGATCACCAAGGCCTCTCTCATAATCCACCATACTCGCTTAAGGCGAAGCTCGCGAGATCTCCTCTACTCGGCACCATGTCGAGGCCGTCGGAATCATGAGGAGAGTGCTACAACCTCCGCTGCCTGCTGGAACAAGGGAGAGGAAGGTCTTCATCGAGTACCGAACGTGTGACCGACTGCGGGAGCGCTGCCAGAACGCGGCGCTGGAAGGATCGTCTACGCGATCTTGAGATCGGCAAGTGTATGACTACATCACCCACGAGAATCTGCTCTCGTTAACCTCTTTGTATCTTCGAGGGTTAGTATTCCATCGACTCGTTGCTACAATCTAGTAGATAGATTTTGGCTTGATCATAGATTAGATCTTGATTGTGTGTTCATGAGGTAGAAATTTTTTATTTTCCATGCGACGAACCCCTACATTTGGACGTACCATACATCATGTTTTCCAAGATATTACAGTGGGGGATGGTGGGATCTTGCAGTAGATGGTGATGGATATGATCCTCCACAAGGGGGAGAGGCGGTGGAAGGAGGCGGTGCCAGCGCAGGGAGGCCCCGGTGCTCTCCTATGGCAGTGGCTGCCCTCATGGGCATCGCCCCTTGGCCCCTTATTCTTCCTTGGAGATGGTGCTGGTTTGGAGGAGTTTCTCCCCCTCCTTGGGGGCCGCCAAGGAGGGGGAATTTCGTGGCTATGGGTGAATTCCTCCAAAAAATATGGTTTCCGCTCAATATATAGTGCTGTAGATGCAATCTTGGCCATGAGATTGATGCGAATTGGGGCGAATTTTATGTCTAAATTGTTTCACATAAAATTTCCCACAACTTTCATTTCTACACTTTTTCCATTGGACATCATTTTTAGGATTGTTTCTGGCAAATCTTCGAAAAGAGTTCTGTAGGGACAAATTCCAGGAATTTCCAGATTTCACCATAATAAGCGGGTTCCTTCCATATTTGTGTATTTTCTACATAACAAAGTGTAAACCAATAACTTGTGTACTTTTGCAACTATTGGTAGGTTAGTCCCATTGAATATAATAATATTACAAAATAATAATAATTTTAAAGCAATAAACAACAAAGTTTATGGATGCATTTTACATGCATCAACCACTCATTCTTAATAAATATCACGCGTGTAGAAAATACCATGAATCATTTATGTGTTTGCCAGATTCTCTAATAAAACACAATAATTTGTCATTCGTTCATGATATTAAAATGGTATACAAGATTAAGTTATGTAGGTGAGATAGATTGTATTTATGTGATGTTAGATCAATACTCAAGATTAACATTCAATTATTCAAATAATTATGGTGTAATTGATCACTAACCAGACAACATTTATACATTTCATATCGACTATAAATAAGATTGCTTCATAAACTAAAAACGAAACAAATTTAGCCAAGTCAATATAGAGGCCGACTAAACAATAAGTACTTTATTTTTTCAAAAAATACATGACATTCTCCCCTTAGATATGGAAATTCCACTGTATTCAACTTTGACCTATAATTTGTACATAGAAATGTTATTAAAAAATAATGTAGTCCCTCCGATCCATAATAAGCGTCACTAATTTAGTATAACTTTGCACTAAATCAGTGACACTTATTATTGATCAAAGGTAATACTATTTTAATTGAAATCTGGCATTCTTACTTTATTTTGTGCGACGATAAAGTATTACACTTATGTATCATTGATATTTAGATTATTATTGATCCAAAAATGCAATATTATGCTTAACTATGTTGTCACTCTCTTCCAATTAACATTACTCTTCAGTCCATCCATTTTATGCTCTTAGTACTTATATTTGGCATGTTATTTAACCTGATTCTCTGGTATGGATAACATAGTTTTGCCATCTTAGTTAATCGTCCTTTTTATGCGTTAGTACAAATTCTAACAAAGTTCCATTACAAATTTGTACAATAAGTAACCACAGAATTTTTTTTCAAAAAAGTATATACAAACTACCATAGAAACCGGATGTAACCATAGGAAAACCACAGGAACTCATGAAACATAAATATTATACAAAAAATGTACTCAATGAAACTTTGTTATTTCCAATCAAGTGTGCTATATAAAAATGATTTATTAGATTTGGAATACTCAAAAATAAACATTGAGATATATATAAAGTCCATAAAAATTAAAATCTAAGTTGCGACTGAATTTCTTTAGAATCGAAGTGGCAGCCGATTATTTCAAATTCTAAAGCTAATATTAGTGTTTGTTGAAATTGATACTTGTGTAGTGGTATCATCTCTCTCTCCCTTAAGCAAGCACATGCCCAATAACCAACATTCGATCCTCCATCTTCCATGAAAAAAAGAGTTGGTCAATTGCTTTTTTTTCTTTACTCCTCCAAATGGTGTCTATATATGATAATTAAGTAAACTCATATAATGTTTCAAACTTGATGAGTTTAGCTTGTATTAGTAGTAGTTGTTGAACTTGATATAGTTTTACTGATCTATTGTTTGTGACATGTCATGTATAGTAATCTTGATCTGTTAGTTGTGGTTTCTTTAACTTCAACTACGAAAATACACTGACTTCTGATTTGTTCAGACACAATTATGTTTGTTATAGTTTATCTTGTTTATGCATTTTTATAAATATGAATATTTGTCGTGTACTAATTGCATGTCTCTCTTTTCTGATGACTTATTGCATGTCTCTCTTTTCTCCGCCATATTTTAATTTTAAGAACAACTAAGGAAACGATTGACCCAAATTAATTAGTTGCATAATTATCACTATGACTTTTTCAATCATCAAACATAAGTTGAAAGTCGTAAATAATCAGTTTTTATATAGAAAGATATATTATAAAAATGAAATAAAAATATCCGGAGATAACTACAAGAACACCTTTTTAGATCCTCGAATTGAAAGAGAACCGCATGTAGCTTACGCTCCTAACGAACCAAATGCTTTTGCCCGTGCTGATTGAGAAGCTTTTAAAGAAGTGGAGGAAGTCGACTAATACTAATAGTAATTTAGATAGATAGCTATCTAAAAATAGGAATGAACTAATATATAGATATCTGAAATAGAAAAGATTGTGAGGTTTGGACAATGTTTCCCCATATTGTTACCTTTTATTGATAATGGCATGTAAGATAAGTAGTGATCGAGTAACCCGGACCCTAATTGCTACCTCTAACCACATTTTTGAATAGGTTAGGAGCTAAGATGTACATAATGTGTGTAGTTATTTATCGTTTCTGAGCTGAAAAGAGAAAAGGTGCTATATATATCATCTCGGTATTAGTTAGGATGTCAAGCCTTTTTCTCGCCGGAAAATCTCATGGAGGTGCTTGAGGATCCGATGTTGCCGAGAGCTGGACGTCAACGACAAGGAGGTGGACCGCGGAGTTAACAAATTAAGACGGAGCTGCAACCAACTCGTTAAATTTCACAGTTTTGATTAGGTAACATAGTGGAGTTATACGTGAATTTTGTATATTTTGGAAAAAGAGTGGATGTGAATCTTTGTTGAAAAGGGAGGATACATAAAACTAATACTCCCTCTGTCCTAAAATAGATGTCTTGATTCATCAAAATTTTGAAAAATCTAAGACATCTATTTTGAGATGGAGGAAGTATGACTGATTTTGGTCGAGACCTCGGGAGCTATTGAATTTCTGGCCGGAGGGCAGCATGTTTATGGGATGGGCTCTTCTTATTCATGTGTTAGGACCATCGTAATTTGGATTGGTTAACGTGTTGGAAGTGTGTACGTGAATTGTTTCACGTGAAAGTTCGTTGAAAAATATGTACGTGTTTCTTTGGAAAAAAATGTATGTAAAAGTAATATGCTCATTAAATTATAGCCATATATTTTAGATCAACATAGTATATTTTATAAGTCTATGTGGATCAATCTGGTGCCTCAAAAAACACCCTTATATTGTTTTTAGTATATAACTAGCAGGGTGGCCCTCGCAAATGCGAGGGCACCATATTTTGTTCACCTAAATGACCAAGAAATAAGTCTATGATTTTACATGTATTTGATATTGTAAATATAATATGGTATGATAAACAATTTGAATGCTCTTTTGAAAAACACCAAATTGATGGTCATATGGGTCATTTCTACCAGATATTTGATAAGTAGGTTGAGATAAGTTCACAATTACCGATGCAAGATAAATTATTTCCTAGTTAATATGTACGCCAAGTAAATAATACTTATTGTATTTCTAGATATAAGGTGTATTCATTTTTTTTTTTGAAGAAAACAAACATAATATAGGGTGTACTATGTTGCACCCTCCCACCTTTGAGAAATATGGGACTTCTTAGTCTTCACCAATCTTTAGGTTGACCTTATTTTCTAATTCTGAATATGCAAGGAATAAAAAAATTCAACCATGCTATTTTATTTTGGCACGCTTTTAGTATATATTTATAGTTCAATAATCAAAGTTTGAATACGGGATTGTACAACATTGTATGTTTCAAAATGGATATTCTATCATTTTGTTTTGTTTAATTCTTTCCCTTTATCCCTACTCTCCACGTCATGTTTTTTAAGCTCCTCATCACATGTAATCTGCGGTTTCAGGTATATAATATGACAATTCTAAACAGCAGACTTATTAAGTACTATACATCATTGTAATGACATATTCTATTACATGATCATAAACGATGAAAGTTGACACCAAAAATGTGTTAATTTAATCTTTGGAAAGACAAATTAAGTAATGAGCAATACTATTTTTCCATTCGTTCGTCCCCAATGAAAGTTGTCCTTTCATTCAGAGTGCCTTTGATCAAAAAATTTCAGGGTATAATCCTATGAAACAAACAAATCAGATAGGGAAAATATAAACAATTCAAGTTTAAATTTTTTTTATATTCTTTTGAATAAGGAAATATGCATGTCTTTGTTGTGGATATATAACAAAAATCTTATTAGTGATTTATCATGAAAACAATGTTTATTTGTTTATTGACATGCCCCTAAATATATCACCGTTCTTCATTATGAACGACATCCCTAATTACTAACCATTGAGCTTCCTAAAGACCTAAAGCATGCACATCGATGCACTTGATATATATCTTTTGTTAGACACATTTTTTGTCAAATGCTTTAGCCGGGTCATTGTGCCAAAATCGACTTAGAATAAGAAAGAAATCTACGTACCGAGAGGAAAATAGAGCTCGAGTCTATAGTATTTCCCACGCACCCAGCATTCATTCGCAGCGACCATCATTACCACCAACCATTTCACTCGAATATGTAGCTTTGCTGCCTTCGCCTCCAGTCCGGTTCATGTTCCAAGTCTAGCTTGTAAGGTTATACAAAGCTCCTTTTCATGTTCCAACCTATCTTCCTCATAAGTCAAGGTTACATATTCACACATCAATCTTGAATGAATTTGTATTAATAATACTGCCAAAAGATTAACTAATAGATCGTTGTTCGACTTCAAGTTTTTAGTATTTGAGCATTGCTCCTTACTTACTCCTCAAAAATGCTTTCATGGCTATGGCGTGACTCACTGTATAATATATGATTGGGACAAATAATACATGGGTCAACATGTGTATCCATCAAGCCCCAAGGGGATCTTATTAGTTATGTCTATCGGTCACACACAATATTTTTACATTTGTCATAACATGTATGCTTTCTTGCTTGCCTAACTAATAATTAGGATCCATCAGATATTAGTTCCTTGATGTTTATGTAAAGTTTAGTTTTGTTGAGTGCCTGACCATATGAGCCATATGGTTAACCTAAATAAAATATCCATGCCAAGGTTAGATATTTATTTTAACCCAAATAAAATTTTGTACATGACTGCCAAGTTTTTTTACAGAACTTCTTTGCACATCTTGGAGAATCATCACGGATGAGACGGCGTATCCATGAAACGACCATGTGTTCTGTCTACCACGATGTATTGTACATAACTTGAACTATATATTTAGAGGTGTATATTTTCAGCTGAGCGTGATTTAAAAAGAACTTTTGTTTTACTACCATCCGATGTATTGGATATTGACTGCACATTTATTTTATACAATTGTATTGACTCGGTCAGTATACTCTTGAATTTTTTCTTTGGAAAGAGTCCATGAGCTATACGTCTCATTAAGATCTCAACAGCTAAGTTGTCAATATAGATGCAAATCCGAAGAAAAAATGTGTAAGATGTCAAGCCCCACACATATGCTGTTGCACGATGGGCTTCTCCACGGAGTTCTACACATTTGAATATAACAAAATAGTACAATTGGTCAAAATGGCTAAAGAGGATTATTTCACTGTCATTTTGCATTTAGCTACAAATATAATTTATTTGGTTATTCTAAATGTGTTTTCACGATCATTCATTTTTTTAGGACCATGACTCGATTTCCACTTTAATAAATGAACCGTAGATATACATATTAGTACAGTATATCTATCTGTTGTCAAACGGAAATAAACGATCCCATACCCTCTTTGTTTCCGGCCGGGCCGGGCCGGCCGACCGGAAGTTCACGCACGGGATGTTCTTTTTTTTTTTTTGGAACGCACGGGATTTCTAATATGTAGATTCTTTCTCTTTAAACTTAGCAACGTGTCATAAACTATCCATTTAATATTTTACGTAACACCTTTTGTATTTTAATCTTAACCGTTAATATGCAGATCAACATAGTATATTTTATAAATCTATGTGGATCAATCTGATGTCTCGAAAAACACCTTTAATTATATTGCTTTTAGTATATAATAGATAGATAACTAGCAAAAGAGCCTGTACAATGTACCAAGAAAAATAAAACTTATAAAGCTACCGTGAATCGTTATTGTTAACACTTCTCCTTTGTTTCAGCATCTTCAATGGTTATGTTTGACGAACATGATATCAAAAGATGGAACCTGCGAGTACCTAGCTTCACCAACTTCTAATATCGAGACTTGCAATGATTTTGAATGCTTCCATATTTATTTAATTCAAACTTGGTGCGAGATTGAAAAAATAAATTAAACTCGGTGCATTCAAAAATAGTATCCTAAAGATACCTCTCCCGTCTTTCAGGCTCAGCTGCTTCCGGTCTGTCTCCTCGGCCATGCATGCCTACCAAACTGATCGTTCCTTAGCAATTTGGTCACACACGACTAAACTATTCCAGCATGTGACAACCTAGGGACACTTTGTGGGTTAACTATGCCTTGCGATCCAAATGGCGCGCTCAGGAACTGTTTTTCGATGAATGTAACAAAATAGAAAATAAGTGAAGTTTAGTAAATTGCAGTTTCGCAACAGAAGGGAGGAGATGGCCCATTCGATTGGCTTATGGTGTCAATAGGAAAACAGAACCATCTTTTACTCATGGGTGTCAATGCACTAATTGAAACATGGCCGCTAGTCCCAGACCGTAAGGGCCTGTAGTCCCAGTTTTGGCACCAGGACTAACCAAGCGGGACTAGAGGCCCACCCACTAGTCCCGGTCCAGTTACCAGCCGGAACTAGTGAATATCCATGCGACTGCTGTGGCGCGCTCAGGGTGCACCCCCACTAATTTCTTGGTGTTAAGGACCTAGACTAGTGGTATCTATCGCGGCAGCATTTTACGTCTTTTCTCTGTCGGACAGAGCATTACCTTGGACTAGTGGTTCTCTGCCGCGGTAGCATTTTGTGTCATTTCTCTGCCGCGGCAGAGAATTCATTTTGTATTATTTATTTATTTATTTATTTATTTTTCATTTCTAAATAGTTTTTGAATATTTCTACGCCACCACATATCGTACACGTTCGTGCATATATATAAGATAACTTGTATTACGATATCGAGCATACAAATATATACAATTTTGATAGTTACATGAAGATCACAATTACCGGCACTACTAGAGAAAAGCCTATCCGAAGCGCACCAAAAAGCCTATCCGAGGCGCATATCACATGTGCCTCTAGCTTCAAGCCTCGGGTATTTCTTATTCGAGGCGCATCTGATATGCTCCTCCTATACGATCCTCGCATATGTGAAGTATAGGAGGCGCATATCAGATGCGCCAGATATGTTTCAATGCCTCGGTATTTATAGTATATCGCCGCATATGTTTGAGAATGCGCCTGGTATTTATAGTATATGCGCCTGCATATGTTTGAATGCCTCGGTATTTATAGTATATGCGCCCAATAGTATCCTATATGCGCCTCGGTAATATTTTCAAATTCAAGTTTTAGACCACTATATATAAATAATATACAGATATTCAAATATACAATATAGTCCATAATTTTTCAGAAACTTGCATTTTGCCAAAGCATAATAGAACCAACATGAATACACATCAATCATGACATACAAGTTCATACATCAAGTGTTTGTGCCACAAGTTCACACCTCCGATCGGTACAAGTTCACAATCACATTACACCTTCGAGTACAAGTTCACAATTCACATTACAACTCCAACGACGTAGCTCTACCTAGATGAAGTAGAACACAACCTACAATGAAGAGCAACAAGGTGGTGATCACGAGGAAGTTCCTCCATTTCTTCCTTCCATGCCTCCTCCACTTCTCTTCCGCCACCTCTCTACTCTCATAGCCTTGGTAGCTGTTGCCCGAGAAGTTGTTCACTTGCTTCTGGCAGTCTTTCCACTCCTCGTACACACCTGGAACCCGACCGACGTACACGACATAACACCTCGGCATCTCCTACACATAATAAAGATGATATTACTTATGTCAGTGGAAAGCAATAGCTAGCAGTTCACAAAGATAGAATCATCGGCATTTCGAAGAAAGACCAAAAAAAAGCAAACCAAGAATGACTTGGATTAGTGCCTCATACTTAGATTGGGCACGGAAATAACAATGCTCGCTGTTCGATCTCATGCGGCAAGTAGAGTATATGCCCAAATTACTAGTCTACTTGGCACACAAGATCGAACAACGGCATAGTCATACACGTGACACCACAACACGTTCTAATCATCGGCATTTCGAAGAAAGACCAAAAGAAAGCAAACCAAGAATGACATGGATTAGTGCCTCATACTTAGATTAGGCACGGAATAACAATGTCATTGTTTGATCTCGTGCGGCAAGTAGAGTATATGCCCAAATTACTAGTCTACTTGGCACACAAGATCAAACAATGCATAGTCATACACGTGACACCACAACACGTTCTAATCATCGGCATTTCAAGAAAGACAAAGAAAGCAAACCACAAGAAAGTAGGGAAGCAATGACAAATGAAAAGCAACAAGCACTTAAAATAGTTCAGAACACAAATAACTAGCTAGTGTCTCTCACAATCAAGTCCAACGGTTGTGAAACATATTCTAGAGGTTTTGCTAGGCAAGTTTAACAGTGATAAGAGGTTACAACACGAGTTCGGAACTAACACTAGGTACCTGTGCAATGCAATCATGAAGTCTTCTTGGCTCTTGAGTCAGCTTTGGGGGCATTGATGAAGCCCGACCGAGTTTTCGCCATTTGCATGAACATCCTGCCGTCACCTGTGCGCTAAGCGCTCGTCTATCTCCTGTTGGACGGTGTATAGCCGCCGGAAGGTGCCTCCGCTTTTATGACTCCACGGTACACGATTGTCGCGATCTCCTCCGGATGTTGAAGAAGTGTTGCACGAGGTTGCGACAGTATGCATGCAAGATTTTCAGCCCACTTCACGAGGTCGATGGCGGCTTTTGGTCTCCATGTCATTGAAGAACGCCTTCATGTGGTAAATGGCGAGAAGGCATCCTTCCCATCGCCAGCTGCTTGACGCAAACTTCGTCGTGGTGGTGGAACACGGCGCGCCGAACTTTACATGTGGCCTTGCCGGTTTGACGCCTCCATTGCGACGTAGCGGTGAGAGCGCCATCAAGAATTTTCTTGATATTGGTGTAGTTTTTTGGATCGCACTGTTGAGTCGAGGTACAAGGCTGTTGAGTGTTTCAAATTCAAGCTTATGAGCACACGCCTGTCCGATCATCCTCCGTGATGGGATGGTAGGGAAGGAGAATCACATCCTTGTCCGAGTATGTTTGCGGGAAGTTTGAGAGGTAGTCGGTCGCGATCTATGGCCTCAAAGATCTTTCGTGACGGCCACGCATGAAGTAGGGATCCACTATCCGGATGCCCGGATCTTGTCTCTGGTGATCTCCATGGCCATATTGAGGAGAACAACCGACCGGTATTGTGCAAATAAACCCGTTCAATATGTCAAGCAGTCGGTATGCGACGTAGAAGATATCCCCGGGGTACAATTGACGACGGCATGTGAGAAGGCACCTTAGCCTTGAAAATGAGGTACGATCGATCGTTGTCGAATGCGACCGCTCAATTGTGAGACATCCATAATGAATACTACGCATATGCGAGCCTGCGACCTCGAGCATCGATTTACACATCATCGGTACACCTGCCACGTGCTGCTGATTCCTGGCTTGCCCCACAGCACCGTCCCGGAAAAGAGGATTTGGATCCTGGCCCCGATCACCCTTAGGCTTCCTTTTGCGACCCTTCTTGCTCTTTACGGCTTCGGCCACTGCGTTCACCTCACCGACCGTCTTATGGAGGGTGCCGGGACTGATCAAAGGAACTACTGGCCTTGGAGGCTCGGTGAAGGGGACAGGTGGCGGCGTCTCCTGACTAGTTGGGAAGAGACGCACCTTGCAAGGGGGTTCTGGTGCTGGTTGGGTCTCGCAACTTGATGTGTGCCCGATGGTCCCGGCTCATACAAATCGAAAACCTTGTGTTAACAAACTGGTCACCGTAGTTCGGGTCAATTTCTTCATCATCATCGGGATTACGTGCCATGTTGTCCAAGTCTCCCATCTCAAGTCTTCATCATGTGCTTGGTTGTCTTGCCTCTAGGGTGATGTTGAGCTCCTGTCCCCAAACGGATCGGCTCTTCGCCATAGGTACAAGTAGACGAAGCCGGTATTGAGGACCGCCGTGTCCTCATCATCCCATCCTTGAGGTTGAGAGGAGGTTCCACTTGCTCGAGCCGGAAGCACCATACTGTATTTGACCCTCATCATGTCGTGGCATTGTGACATTGTGCATTTTATGTTCTCGTTGAACAATAGTACCCTTGGCAACATCCATCAACCCGCCCACCCAATGCATTAGAGTGCAAGGAGTGTCTCCTGCGAAAGATCGACATGTAGGACGAGCGTTAGAAAACATAGATCAAGTCATCGGTGTGGTTGAGCCTCCCAACTCTCGCTTTAATTAGTTAGTTACCTTGAGGGCGCCAAATTCGCCAATGTCGAGGCACCGACGCCGAGGCTTGAGCACGCAAGTGGCGGAGTGGCTGCCGATGGCACGGTGGTGCGGGCGGCGCCGCGCGATGGGCAAGTTAAGCTCGAGCTAGAGGAGTCTCCACCACCACCGCCCCTCTGGAGGAGTCACCAACGCCCGGCCGCGCCACATTGTCCGATTAGGCTTGAGGTTGGGAACCGTGGCCCCGTTTACCACCCTTCGCCACTTGTTGTACTTTTACATGTAGACGGAAGGATGGTGTTGAGCTTCTCGTTCACTTGTGAATGGACTTGTGATGGACTTGGACTGGACTTGTTCTTGGAACTTTGTCTCGGCGGTGATATAGCCTTGTTCACGGCATCTTGGACTATATTTGGAAAGGCTTCCACTGTTCCTTAGGAGTTTTACCTCGCTTCGGCCTTCTTGCCCTTCCGCCCGGGTGCCATAGTACTCGGACCATGATATGCCGCCAAAGCCGACCACCACGACCGACGGGCCGCCAGGATCGACACTCTTGGTCGGTTCAGCCTATTATTAAAAGTGGTGTCCCACTTGGCGGCGGTGGCGACCCACAGGATGAGGAGCTCCTACACTCCTCGTCCTGCGCACAAGGAACGCGAAGCATTTGATCGTAAAACTGACTTCATTGATTAATCATGAATGCAATTAATCGACTTGCATGCAAACTACTTACATATTTTTGCATGAAGTCCGTCACCCTCGAGCAAAGGGGGCGGGCTCAAGAATAATCAACCCCTTTCTTCAAGGGCAAACCGGCCCCGACGAAATTCTTTGCTCGCCTCCTTTATGTCGTCAAAGGGACATGTCAACCCTTTGCACGAGCGCCGGCGTCCTCCTTATCCCATTTGGGCCTCGGCTCTATAACCGCCGAGCCGAGATGGTGGGTACCAATGTTTCGGATCTCATATTCTTGCCCTTCTCGCCCGGCCTTGCCCAAGGCGGAGTTACATCCGCCTTGAAAACATTGTAGTCTTCTTCCTTGACCAGAGGCTCCTTCTTGACGAGCTCGATAACTTAGCTTCTCCTAAAATCAGATTCTTCACCCGAGCCTTCCAATTTGACAAGGCCTTGGTCATCCTCCCGAGGGCATACTTGTTCACCGGATTCCCTTTGAGATTGTCATTATTATACTTGTTTTCCTCATCACCCGAACGCCAGATCTTGCGTGCAGCTTCCGAAAAGCTGGATGAGGAAACCCATGTTCTCTTCGCCTTCGTGTTCTCCATGTTGATCGTGGGTGTTCGGAGGATTGCTTGAGCTGGTTAGAGTAACCCCAACAAATTCTTACGGCTCCAAAGGCGCACCTTTAGGGCTCACGCTTGTGATGATGGACCTTTTGAGGTCGACCACGATCGGGTCCGATCCTTCCGAGACTTCTTCGATGCGCTACCACCGTCGTAGTAGCTTCACCGCCGCCATCGGTAGTGGCGTCGCCATCGGCCCCCCATCTCCTCATTGCCCGACGAGGTATCCTCGTCCTCCTCCATCTCGTCCCCATGAACAAATTCCGGTTCCTCTAGGGATTCCATCTCCTCCTGCTGCTCCCAAAAGGGCTTACGGCTAGAAGGGCCCGGATCCGACATTTCTAAACACACAAATAAATGAAACTAATAAGCACAAAATTCAGTAAAATTTTGGCATGAACTTTGCTAATTTTCTATGTCTAGGAGTGCGAAATTGCCGAACGGAAATGAATCAACATTCACGAAACATTGGCAACTCAAAAGAAAAACCTGCACAAAAGGATCAAACACAGCCATCATCATAGCCATTTTACGCAAAGATACACAAATTTACATAACGAACATTCAAAAGCGAATAATTCAGCGATAATGGACATGTTGGAACACAACACGGGACTTGTTTCCAAACGGAGGGATTACATGGATGGCTGGAACACCTTTGCATATCAAAAAATTTAAACATCTTGATGACTACTTAGGAAATATTACTCAATAGCAAGTTGAATGGCGATCGCAAGCGAGGAGCTTGTCGTCATTGTTTAAGGAGACGTTGGCGGACTACTTGAATAGTTGTCATCTTTACGTCTAGTTTAATCTGCATGGATTAACTGAAATTAAGTCCCCATTCCTATTTAATTTGGTGCAGCAGAAGCACCAAAGAAATTTGCTATGCAGAGGTCCCAGTTGAAACAGCGAGAAGTTTTCTTTCCTAAATACTGCAAATTTACTACTAACTCTGCACTATGTTATGATGTACAAAAGAGCACAAATCCATTACTGGTGATTAGAAAATCACGTTTCTTCTTTTTATTTGGATGACAAGCTCTCAGTTTCTTACACATCACATATGAGTGACTGAATAGATAAGTTTAGCAGCCCAAAATATTGTCAGAGATTGTAGTTCCTCTGCGATTAGTTGTTCTTGTGCCTTTCAACGAGTTGGCAAGCAACTAAGACTGAAGTCTCCCAAGTTTGAATGGCAAAAATACCGGGGCCTGTCAGACAACCTGTGAGCCACCCAGAATCAGCAAGCTAAAGCAGGAACGATCCTCTACAGATACAGATTGTATCAGCAACTGAACCTAGCCGTTAATCACGCAGAGGAACAAGGCCAGACACGCACCTGGACCACTTAAAGATCGAATCGAACGCGTTTAGCACTAGAGAAAATCCAAGGAGAGGAAATCATTGGACGGCAAGATCGGGGCCTCCGGATCTTGAGGATTACGGGGGGTAAGGGAGAAGGGGGATTGGTGCTCACCTTGGGGTGCTGAGGACGGAGTGCAGCAACAGTCGGTCCTCCACGAGCTCCTCCACGGGGCGGCGTCGGGCTCCTCCTCCACGGGGACGGCGGCGAGCTCCTCCTTCACGGGGACGGCGGCGTCGGGCTCCTCCTCCACGGGGACGGCGGCGTCGGGCTCCTCCTTCACGGGACGGCAGCGTCGGGCTCCTCCTTCACGGGGACGGAGGTGAAGTCGAGGAGGCGACCTGGGGAGAGAGACGTTGGGGGGTGAGGCGAAGTCGAGGAGGCGAGCTGGGGAGGGGGATTGGTGCTCACCTTGGGGTGCTGAGGACGGAGCGCAGCAACAGTCGGTCCTCCACGAGCTCCTCCACGGGGCGGCGTCGGGCTCCTTCTCCACGGGGACGGCGGCGAGCTCCTCCTTCACGGGGACGGCGGAGTCGGGCTCCTTCACGGGGACGGGGACGTTGGGGGGTGAGGTGAGGTGAGATGGGGGCAGGGGCGGCGGCGAGGAGAGTGGTCTCATGCGCGTATAAAAAAGTTCGATGGGTGCGGTTATGCGAGGCGCATATCGCAGTGCGCCAGATAATATTACGCGAGGCGATCTGGCTAAATGCGCCGCATAATATGCACTCCTAGACAAATAGGGCGGCGCATGTTTCTATCAACTATCACACAGCAGCCTAGTGGTAGCATGCCTTGTCCTTCACTGGCCACCCAAGTTCGAATCCTAAGGGGCCAATTTTTGGAAATTTTTTAAAGGCCAATTTTCATGTAAAGCATACAAATATGAACTATAAAATATACTACAAATATTTTAAATATTCAAATATTTCTAAAACAACAAAAGTGAGTATTCTCAATGAATGTGTCTTGTCGATACATAATATTCTCAATGCAATATTATTATAACACACACATAATGAAAATTAAGAATGTTTTGATACATAATAGTAGGCCACACACGACGGTTCTTGACAATGGTCTGAGCGCTAGCGCTTTCTTGACAATGGTCGCCTTCTTGCCCTTCTTTGTCGCGTTGCATAGGTTAGGTCCGGACGTCTTCACTACTTCTCTTGAACGGAAGTCCTTTCTTAGGTAGGGTTGTGGTGTACGGTGTTTGGTTGCCATACCCGTCTTCTATCTTCGGGTCGCCGTTCTGGTCAAAGTCTTGCTCGTTGGCGACTCCGTCCATTCCGATAATGTTCCTTTTGCCTCTCCTGACGACAACCCGGCTAGGCTTTGACGGGTCTTTGATGTACCAGCATTGGTCGACTTTGCTAGCCAAAACCCAAGGCTCATTTCTTGCGGGTGCGTTCGCGCTGGTGGTCTTTGACGGTATAACCATCGTGGTGAAATACCGGTCTTCTTCCTCGACGCTCTTGGCCCACCTGACACGGAACATCGTCACCTTCTCCGTAACATAGTCGAGCTCCCAACTCGATCCTTCCGTAGTATCTTTCCGGGATGTCGCCGGTGTAGAATATCCTTGTTACCCCTGAGTTCTGGTAATCGCAGTTATTGTCTTTTTCCTCTGTGTAGAACGTGTATCCGTTGATATCGTAAGCCCGATAGGTCATGAGGTTGTGCGAGGCGCCGTGACAATGAGAATATGAGTTTATCTTCCTCCAGTACTCGCCTGCGGTGGATTAGCTATGACCTTCTCCCTAAACCACCGCGTGAAACCGAGTTGCTCCTTGATAACATCTTCTCCTCGGGACTGGCGCCCCGATGGCGTAATTCTTCTTGATAAACTCTTTGTGCTCATGTATGTATGGATCAACCACCGCAGTGTTGCAGCGACCAGGTTTGCTCTTTCAAAGTCCTTGGTTCGCCCTCCATGTCGACATGCTTTGCACGTCGACCTCATGGTGACCCCATCCAATGAGCCTCCCGAGGTGCTTGTTGAATGGCATACCAAGAGTGGTCTCGGTTTGTAGAAAGTTCGGCGAAAGAGATGCACTCTTCGCCAGAAGCCGCTTGCTATGCTTCCATCCGGACGGACTTGTTCTTAACATATCCCTTGATGTGTCCATTGAGCCTTTCGAGCGGCATCATGCTTCGCAAACGCAGGACCGAGCTGACGATATCCTCCACGACATAGAAGCAGATGAAGCATGATGTCAAGAAAGCGGGGAATAGATCTCGAGCTCGCACATTATCACCACGATCTGCCCCGTAGCCTCGTGAGCTTAATGCCTATCGACTTCCGAGAGATGACGCTAAAAAGTTGCAGAGGCCAAACAGTGTTTCACGGATGTGCTTGTCCATTATACCTCGGATCGCGACGGGAGTACTGCGTCATTAGCACGGCGGCGTCGTGAGACTTCATCCGCCCAAGCGCCGTCACTGCCTAGCCATCTCGCTTATCTTCCCGCAGAGCCGTTCGAAATTTGACTGAGGAGGCACTTCATAAACCTGTATGGCCTCCTTCTTACTCAGTGAAGCATGAGGCCTTGAGCTTGACCTCTCCTTCTTAACCTTTTCCCTTGCGGCACGGCTATTCTGTTTCTTTCTCCTCCACCTCGTCCCTCCTCCTCATCGCTAGGTGGTGGTTGAAGTTCATCCCCGATGCCCATATGCTTCAAGTCGTTCCTTGCCTTCGCCCATCTTTGGTCTTGTCGGTGTTAAGGAGGGTGGCAAGCGGACTCTCCACGTTCTTCGTGATATGCATGAGATCAAGGCTATGAGGCACGCTGGAGGATCCATGGAAGTCCTATAAAATGGCAAGTCCTATAAACGGACCTCGCTTCTTCTAGGCTGCTTCTTCAGGTCTTTCTGGCGCAGGCACTCCTTCGCTTATTCAACGGCTTGTAGATTTCCGCCCACTCTTACGGTGTGGGATTCTCGAGCTTGATCGTCCCATCGAGCAGATGTCCTAGCTTTCTCGGCGTGATTCTTGGGAAGCCACCTCCGAGCCCCAAGGAACACGGTTTTCCGGACCGGATCTTTCAGAGTCGGCACGTTGTATTATCCTTGCACCTAACGCACCCATAGAATCCTTGGACCACCTGCCCGAGTATCCGTAACAGGATAGTCTTGCACCGTCGTGATCACCGCCGCTCTCATGTCAAAGTACTCTTGTCTCGAGGCGTCCCATGTACGGGCTCCTTCTTCCCATAACGTGGCTAACTCCTCTTTCAACAACGTGAGATACAGATGTCTGTACCAGGTTGTTTTGGCCCTTGAACGAGCATACTCATGGTTACGTTCTTCTTCATGCACAATCGAGGGAGGTTGTAGATCCATACAAACACGGGCCAGGTCTTTGTGTGTGTGGCTTCTGTCTTCAAGCGGATTGAGTCCGTGCTCACGCCCGCCTGAGGTTCCTTGACTCTTTCCCAAAATGTTGGTAATATTGTAGGTCCAACGCCTTCCAGGCAAGCATCCGAAGGGTGCCTCAACATTCCTCCTTCTCCGGATCATCGTCTTCGGCCTCTTTCTTTCAGCGTGCAGCGCATGAGCTGTGCTTCCTTAGGGTCTCAAATACCGCTGCAAACGAGGAGTTAGAGGAAAGTACCACACCACCTTCCTAGGAGCTTTCTTAGTCCCTCTCTTGTATCGAGAGGTCTTGCACACCGGACACGTGGTCTTCTCCGCGTCCTCGCCCCGGTAGATGATGCAATCATTTATGCAGACGTGGTATTTCACGTGCGGTAGATTGAGAGGACACACGACTTTCTTCGCCTCAGCGATACTAGTCGGACATGTGTTCCCCTTCTTGGGAAGAATATCGTGCCAGAATACAATGTTGTCGTCGAAACATTCGTCGGTTATTTTGTGTTTCGCCTTCATCTCCAGAGCCCTAAGCGTTACATTTAGACGGGTATCCCCGTCGTTGCATCCGTCAAACAATGGAGTGACCGCGTCTTTCTCCATTTGCTCCAGTTTAGCCTTCTCTCTACCGGTGGCTCTGGCGTTACTCGTCTCCTTGAGAAGCAGATCTTGGACATGGGGGTCTCTCAACCAGCTCGAATCATGGTCGGCACCACCTTGATCATCTTCGTGTCCATGCCCGACGCCACCTTGATCATCTTCGTGTCCATGTCCGGTGCCACCACCCTGATCTTCGTGATCGTGACTGGCGTCTTGATCTTCGTGATCATCACTGGCATCTTGATCTTCGTGATCATCACGTATCCATCGAGTGTAGACATCCATGAAACTACGTCGAAGCAGGTGCGACTCCAGCATTCCGGAATCATGCCTTATCAGATACATCAGCTTGCAGTCCCGACATGGACATCTTATCTCTGTCTTGTTTGCACGTTCCATGTCGGCCCTCGCGCATGTCATCCACCTATCCACGGGCTTTGTTGATCGGTGGTCGGACCATGGCCGCTGCGTGGTACAAAGAGCAAGAGAATAATTAGAGCATATATGGACGTGGATCGCCGGAAAATTCGCATGACCTCCCTAAAAGAGGACATCCATGAGTGCTTAAATTACGAAAAGAAATAAATCGACATTCGCCAAACATTGGCATCTCAAATGAAATCCTGCAAAACAAGTAGCACCACAACACAATCATATAGTCGGTGTCTCCGACAACGCAAGATACATGCAAGCAACGCTTCACGCTTCCTCCAACAACGACTTGCAAGAGAGAGAGGAGAAGTAAATAGACATGTTGTAGATCTAGAGGAGCAAGAGACTTCACTTACATATGGGTGTCAACCAATGGATGTTGAGGAAGATTCAAGGTGAATCAATGGGGAAATGAGGTGGGGAGGAGGAGGCGACCAGATTTGTTTGGTGGAGGAGGAAGAAGTGACACAAGTGAGTGGGGTGCTAGTTGCCTCCATGTGCAAAAAGCTGGAAAAAAAGTGGTGCGAGGCATATTGCACAATATGCGCCTATAATTCAAACTATAGGAGACGATATAGCAATATGCGCCGCATATGCGGCCACCTACCAGCCGGGCCGATGAGTTACTTGAGGCGCATATGCGCCATGTCCAATATGCGAGGCGCATATAGCCATATGCGCCGCATATTCGCACCTACCAATACGCTGGCCCACACAGAATATGCGAGGCGATTCGCCATATGCGCCGCATATTGTCCAATATAGGAGGCGATATAGCCATATGCGCCTCGCATATTCGTGCACCTACCAACACGCTGGCTCACACAGATGCGAGGCGATTCGTCATATGCGCCGCATATTATCAAATATAGAAGGCGATATAGCCATGCGCCGCATATTCGTGCACCTACCAACACGCGGGCCCACACAAAATATGCGAGGCGCATTCTGTCCATATGTGCCTCGCCTATTTTTATACTAGAGGCGCATATCTTAAAGTGCGCCTCGCCTATTTTTATAGGAGGCGCATATGCTAAATGTGCCTCGCATAAGCATGTCTCCTATAGCCTTTTCTCTAGTAGTGCGGGATTAGAGCCTGTCTGTTCGATTACATGGAGATCAGTAGCGCCTATTCACACTAAATTTTCCGGCATCGTCTACGATCTCTTTGAAAATAAATCTCGCCAGCTCCTTCGCAATTGCTAGTACGCATTGCTCTGGTAGTAGTTGATCCCGCATTCTCTCGAACTATATATAAGAAAAAAGAGATCAGTATGAATATCAATCATGATAACACACGATGACGGCTATAAAATGATGGTGTGAATGCATTGCTTACGTTGATTCTATAATTTTTGTGTTCGGTGGTAAACGTGCGAATGAACTCGTAAACGTAGAATCCACATAGTCCAGTGCGGGCCATTAGTCCTGGCGCCAGCCACAGCCGGGACTAATGGACTGGACGAAAGACCTGTTTTCTACTAGTGATGGTGGGTTATTTTAGTCTATGTGGAAGGGTAAACCGGTCGCTGAGCCACGCGCCTCCGCCACGCGTGTCCATCGCCTCGCTCGTTGTCGGCCGGAGCTCTATGTCCTGCAAGCGGAGGACGTTGGGCTCCTCCATAGCGAGACGACGGTGCTGCTAGGGGAGCGACGGGTCTGGATTGCATGGGCTAATCTTGTAAATACTAGATTTAGGGGTGCGCCTTGGCGCACGCCCTCGTGGCTCTCGCACCAGATTCTATTTAGGTAGGAAAACGATATTTTTGGCCAAATTGTCACGCTATGCTAAGCATTAATACAATCAAAGTTAAGCCATAGAAAATAAGCACACGCATACAATATAGGTTCATGGCATGTAGACAACACCAAATACATTCTTGAAATTGAGCAACGGCTTGGCACGACCCCGTGACCCCCGCACATGTTTCTATCTTATATAGTGCTACTAAAAGGCAGTTGAAAAAACACTCGCATTGGCACCAAGTTTACAATGAATCGTCAGAATAAGCCACACTCCCCTTCGGTTTTAACAAAAATGTTTGCTCATTAGCCTCCTCGTTTGTCAAGGCGGCGTAGGCAGGATTCTGACTCCAACTCCGAGCATTACCATTATTTGATTTCCACCCAGCCATGTTCACCACCCTACCACTATTTTCTGCCCTCTGCCACACCATTTTCCGCATGAACCCAGCTTATAACGGAAAATGGCATTCTCCCAGCTTTTGGGGCACGACTTGTCACCTTTTGCACTGGTAGAAGACTATTATAATGCTATTTTAAGCTCTAATAAATCGATGAAGTGGACACCCGTCTTTCACAATTCACATGGTTACGACAAAGCATTGTGTGAATAGTTCATAGTCTGACATGTTTTTAGAATACAAACTTGTAACAATGAAAAAATTACAAAGATTGAAGACTACATTGTCTGACTCCTCTTTCCGTGGAAAACTACCTCCTATAACAAGCCAAATGCATCTGAATTCAAGTCAATACTCATTTACAATGACTCCTATTGATTGCAAAAAACTCTGACACATCATCAGCTACCTAAAGAAGCACTTAGGCATACATGGAGAGCCTATGTTAAATAAAAATTGACTGGGCTTGAGCAATTGGCAAGTCGGCCAAGTCCACGGCCGACCTTCTGCACACAATCAACAAACACCAAATTACATGTAAAAGGCATCAAGTGAACATTAACTATGTGATTAATCAAGGCACATGACTAAAAAAAACTTACATTGCAAAGAAAGCACCAACTAAAATCAAACCTAAATGTTAAGATTTGAACTTAACACCAAAATGTTCTACCGCCAGATTAAAGCCTTGCTACACTGAATTTTGTATATAAAAATTGTTGGATCATGAGTTTTCAAAGGCATTTGTATTTGACAAAGGTATGCCTCTGAAAACAAATGCCACCGACATCAGTTACATGAATGAAAGTATGGAATCGAATTGGACCTTTTGCCCATTGAAACTAATGATTTGCTTAATTGAGTGTGCTTCAGATCATCCATATTGTTTTTTGGGCGACCAAATGGTCCGAACAGGTTATAGCCAAGTCAGGCAGTGTAGAGTAGATAGGGAAATATATTATACATGTTGATTATGATCTAGCTGTACGGTAATGTCCCATTGAATAAGATTAGGCATAGCCTCTCTTTTGGATAAACACAATTGAAATTTTCTGCAAGGGTGAGATATCGGCACATAAACATTAGGATTTAGTAGAATTTAGGAGAAATGCATGTAATAGACCGCAGATTTATTATATTTTAAGTTCAAATTAGCCTGCAACAAAAAAAGTAGTGAAGTGCCTATACATACTGGATGATCATTGGTGCCATAAAAAGAGCAGAAAAATCAAAGCAAATCATATTCATAGCAGGTCTAAATTCAGAGGTCCTAAGCTTGAATATGGTGTTCTTGGTTAACTCATATGCACTGAAGAAAATACCTTGCCTAGTAAGCAATCAAATGATCTTACCTAGTATATGGAGACACAAAGCGTGAAGAGAACGCCCAATACCTGACTTTCATCAAATAGGCTGCGGGCATTGAACTTGTCCCGTGATCCTGGTCACAATTAGTTGAATAAAACATCCATGAGAATTTTTGCACCAAGGCATATAATTGCAATTATAAAAATTTAATCAAAATAAAATACACAACAAAACTTGAAAAGAACAAACTCATCTCCCTTCCTTTGGTCAGTTACTAACATCTCCTTAAATTCTAAAGTAGTACATCTAGAATGTACAAACTACACACTGAGATGGATTGGTCACACGCATAGTCCAATTTTGACGTGCTCTAAAGAACATCTTTGGGAATAATTACTTGCACAGATAAGCTTGTCTACCTATCATGTATCATTGGATACATCTTTGCCAAAATATATACAGCAGGTTCCCTTTTTCCTAGCCATCCTAATCAAAATAGTCTAAAAGGTATTGTTTACAATCTAAATTACACTGCTAATATACATTAAGCACAATTTTATTCATCTCCTCTGACCATAAAGTCTCTATATTTATTTAGATCCCCACCTCTCTCTCATAGTCTCGGATGAACATGACACAACCTACTATCACTGTTCAAATCAACCTGCATATATAAGAAACGATGATGCTCTTTACAGACACAGATTAGAAGCCGATGCAAGATAAAATTATCCACACTTATTGCTGATTGCACCAACAAGTCGACGTGAAGAATAAACTTACTAATAGGACTCTATTTATAAAGTTCGGTTGATAGGAATTCCATACAAACATGAACATATAAATGTGTAATAGCAAGAGCCCATTTAATAAGTAAGCAGTAGCATAGACCAGATCAGCCAGTGCTCTGCTAGCCACTGGATAGCAGAATGTGAGATCACATTGTAGATATATTTAGCATCAAGAATAAAAGGTACAACTTCAAAAAAAGTAGGACCAAACATGCTGGAATCTGATGCAAAGAAAATCAAATCAATTCAACATGTGCAAGAAAGTTAATAATTGGTCACCATAAAAACACAGGGTGATCATGTATTACCCGCAGCTATTGGAGTGTGGCTCAAAGCTATACATGGACAAATAACTACTCACTCCATTCGGAACTTATTTCCAAATAGAGAAGCACGTGTTTCTGTATCATCAATAGAGCTCCCTTTATTGAAGAATATCGTAAACATAGCAGAAGAGTGAACATCTGGATGGTCTATGGCAGTTACCCTCACAGTATATAATAAGTAGGACCCTCATTCCTCAGACATAGCAAGTTCTATACATGTCATTATTCGAATAATGAAAATATGCATGAGATTGAAGTTCTTTACCTATTCCATGAGAACAACGATACTGCATATGTTTGTTTATTAAAGTAGCAGTAGCAGCAGGGAGTCCCACAAATAATATAGGAGTATGTCTTCTAGCGCAGCTTCTTCTCCCTAATCACGTAATAGAAACACAACCATCAGGAAAGGACAAATAAGATAAAAACACAGAAAAATTCAACAATCCAGATTGATTACCTGAATAGTGTCCACCTCTCCTCAGAAATTAATGCCGATTCTTTCAGTTTCAGGCACTCCTATAGTATCTAACACATCATCAAACTTTCTGGTAACTGCTGATTCAGAATCCTATAATTTACAATGTAAGACATGATCACTCTAGTGGAAATGGTACTCAAGGGTGGGAAATTTGTTGAAAAGAAAACCCAACATATGTGGGTAGCGGCTTAACTATTCCTAATTGATTTCTCATGTATGGAGAATAACTAAGGATTTCCTAATCTTATGTACAATTTATATATCAAATCACACAGAAAGTCGGAGTTGAAAACAGTGCTGGACAAAAATAGAATAACAGGGTACCAAGATCATGGCCCGATAAATCTATAATTACTGTCCTTCTCCAGTTTATTTTAATCCAAGGAAGGAAATAACAGTAACAACATATCACCACTCTATGTTAGCCACATCCTGCTAAGTTGCAAATGTAAAAATAAAAAAGGTGAAAATAATTAACAATATACACTTCTCTTCTTTGTGTTCAGTGCAGAGCAAGTGGAAGGGAAAATGGGTGATTCTAGGTTCCCTTTTCTCCATTTATGCATGAACTTATGGGATCATATGATAATAAAACTACAGCAAAAGATATCATGGCAGGCTAGTAGTAGTAGCGCAGTGTTAATACAGAAACGAAGGCCGCAGAAACAGATACCGTGGAGTTGAGCTACAACATGCTTCATTAACAATAAACTGTACATCCTACGATCTAATAGGAAGCAAAACTTTGCCTAAACCTGTGACAATCAAATCGGATCGGAGATTGTACTACAGTCCAAATCAAAGACGATAGAAATTTGCACCGAGCTTAAGCTTGTCTTTTGCACAGAGTTTGAGCTTGTCTTCATTCGAAAGTACGGAACAAAATACATATGTAAATAAACGAACAGCTACAACAATATCTATATAAAAGCCCTTCTATACTGATAGTAGTAGCACAACATTAGCACTGGAAAAGAATGTTGAGCAACTCCTTGTGCTGACACTATTTCTCACAGAAAATACTAATAGTTTAACCACTTGAGATGATAGTTTTTTTTCCAGAAAGTACTAACAATTTTTCCAAACCGTATCCCCAAATGATGCATAACAATAAGGGCATACACTCAACTCTTCAACATCTAAGCGTTCATCTTATTTTATACCAACATGAGAATAAGTCAATCAACTTTCGAATTACATTGAATTTAATCAATTATAAAGATTCAGCAAGGTACCTGTTATTACACGCGTCTTCACACTGACCACATTCCAAAAGTTTGTAGCTGCCGCTGCTGCAATGAAGTTTGACAGGATTTCCATGCATTCAGAATCCGCGCATTCAAACCCTCAACTAAAAAAAGACATGCTATGACTCCTTTCTCCATTAAAAGGTAATTTCAAACCCTCAACTAAAAAATAAGATAGTTTTTTATGCACCGGAGGAATTACCTTAGTTTGTATGTGTATGTAACATGTACGAGCTCATCCATAGTCTGAATTACCGTAGGATATGAAAACTCCATATCTTTGGTGTCCTACGAAACAGAAGAAGGAGAACAAAACAAAAGAGTCAAAGCGTCAGACCAAAAGAGAAAAGGAACCGAAAACACCAGACCAATGAACAACAAATGGTCAAATCCTAGATCTTGACAGAGGCAAACACGACTAATTAAAAAGAAAGCACGGGCGCGTCGATCCTCCGTCGCAACAGTCAAAGAGCGCCTCACCCTAACCGAACCCGCCACAGAGGGCGTCCATGGCGACGAAACGCCGGCGACGGCGATGCCGGGAAGACGGCCGCCACAGCTCCAAAACGACAATGGAGAAGCGGAGGGGCCGAGGTTGAGAGATGAGCGAGGCGAGCGAGGGAGAGGAAGCGTGTGGAACTGGAACGGGCGGAGTCGACTGGCGGATGGAAAGCAGGAATACACCTCCGGCGCACTGTGCATACCCGACGACTAATGGCGAGCTCGAAACGGCAGCGACGAGAAAACACTATCCTCCCCCCGTGAGAAGATATTGCTCTCCTTGGATACATACATGCAGCCCACTCCCGTTCTAGGCCGCTGACAGCCGGGTATCAAAAAAAGGGGCCCACAGCCAATGAACGGAGTACATACCATGCGGGTACAAATTAGCCGGTCCATATCATGGGCAGCAGCGCAACTAACGGCGAGGACCCATGCGCGGACTCTGCCCAACGCAGCGTGCAGGCTGTTTGCCCTGCCAGACGAGTGACACATGCAAAGCGCCCATCGCAATGATTACCATCGAGACAGACATGCGGCCCCAATCAGTTTTCTATGTGGAGAAGCCGAAGCTGGAGAGGCAGTGGTGTGGGTACGAACAGTGCGTTATACAAATTAAGTAATTACTATTTATCTGGGTAAAATCGTCAAACCAGCAGCCAACGGCATGGATTGCTTTTTAGAGGCCGATCCGACGGTCCAGAGTGATTAACCTCCCTAGTTACCCCATGGGAGGGCATCAATAACACCTTTAGATTTTTAACATTCTCAGGAGATTGGCCGGAGCCAGGATGGCCTCCATGACTTCGCCCATGGAGGTGGCCCACGTGAAGGCTCGTTGTTGACTATATGGAATATCGTTGCAATATATTGTTCTTTATTGCAACAGTAGCGGGTTGTTGTAATATCCTCTTCGTATTGCCATTGATACAGAACTTGTTGCAATAAACAATAGTTATTGTAACACGGTGAAATTGAGGCAAAAATATACACTATTACGACAAATATGTATTTTTGTTGCAATAGTTATATAATTTTTTGCAACAAATTTACACCTATCGTATCATGACAGAGTTGTCGCAATATCTTTCTAAATATTACCATGAATAACTAATTTATTGCGAGACCTAGTTTCTATTGCAACAAAATAACTAACTCGCGCAACGGAATTTTCTTGTCGCAATATCAGAGCCATATTGCAACGACCATGTGGTTTGTTGCAATACAGATCCTCTATTACAACAAAAAATATTATTTATCGCGACAATACTCACTTATGGCAATATGTACATCCTATTACCACGATCAGGAAATCTATGGCAATATTGTGTTTTATTGCAACAAAATGTCATTGCAGCAATAAATATTGTTGCAATAGACCGAATTTCCTGTAGTGTCCTAAAAAGTGCAGGAACGACAAGAAACACTCCTTTCTTTATTATTAGTTATAGATATAGATGTAGATGTAGATGTAGATGTAGATGTAGATATAGATATAGATATAGATATAGATAGATAGAATATACGGTAGAAAACCCTATTTTGATATTTTCACGTTTCAGAAACCTTAGTATTCTCAGCCGTACTTGCTCTTCAGAATCGTGACGTTACCTCGTTGGTCAGCCTGCGTGTGTAATCCTCAGTTTACTCGTTGCCTGGTGGCTCCCGCAGATTCAGCGATGCCAAATCTGTACCTTGATTCTTGCAACTCTTTCTTTACATAGGATAGCGGCATGGCGCATCCTCTAGTGCCACGGCGGCCAGCTGCCAGATAACTTGCGACGACCTGTTCCAGCTCCCAAATTCACAGCTGCTTAAAACCCTCCCCTTACAGGGAAGAAACGGCTAATATTTCAAACACACAAACCAAACTGACAATGCTGTCACATACCGAATCCTCTGACCATCAAAGCAAGCAACATTTCTGAACTTCCTGCAGACAGCGAAAGAAACCAAACATATGAAAATTGCCAGAAACTGAACGAGTTGCTGGTTTCAACTCCAATGAGTTGGCAGAGAGTTTGTTCTTACTGTGGCATTTCCGAAAAGATTTCATCGGCATCATTACTCAAATCACAATCAGTAATTATTTTTCCCACATTGCATCTATTTGTGTGCATATACATACTCATGTAGTAAACTGAAAAGAAAGATCCTACACCCACACTGGTTAAAGCCAATACATTACATGGAGATTTGGTAGAGAAAGACAGAAAGTTGAATGCCATATGTCGGCGTAGTTGCATATAAACAGACCAACTATTGCTCATCTGTTTCTAGTGCATGTCATCGATTCCTTGATAGGGAGAAGCAGACAAGTAGGTTAATTTCCAACTAATGGAAGCGGCCGGATGTGTCCAGGTTATTATGAAGTGGAGCTAAGAACAAGGGAAGCGTAGGCACCATCCTCTATCTGCATTAGTTCCTGATGCCTTCCTTTCTCCACTATCGTCCCGCTCTCAAACATGCAAATGATGTCCGCGCCTTTTATCGTCGACAGGCGATGCGCCACCACCACGGTCGTCCTCCCAACCATCACCCGGTCCAGCGCCTCCTGCACCACACGCTCCGACTCCGCGTCCAGCGCGCTCGTCGCCTCATCTAGAAGGAGCACCTTGGGGTCCTTCACCACGGCCCTCGCAATGGCGACACGCTGCTTCTGCCCACCTGATAGCTGGATCCCTCTCTCACCGACGACCGTGTGGTACCCGTTGGGTAGCCCGGAGATGAATTTGTGTGCGTTGGCTGCTTCGGCAGCGGCCACGATCTCTTCCTCAGATGCATCCCCTTGCTTTCCGTAGGCTATGTTGGCACGAATGGTGTCGTTGAACAGCACCGGCTCTTGCGCCACAAGCCCGATCTGCCGCCGAAGCCAGCTAACTTTGAGGTTCCGAAGCTCCACACTATCAAAAAGGATGTTGCCTGAACTTGGGTCGTAGAACCTCTCGAGCAGCGCGATTGCGGTGGACTTCCCACTTCCACTCTCTCCAACAAGGGCAGCCGTCTGTAAAGATATTTGTCACCTCCCAAATTATTAATGTTTTGTACCAGCTAGAAATGTGTATGTAAAGAACACTAATCTTATGTAGTAGTACTTCTTAGTTTAGAAAGTAACCTTTCCAGAAGGAATGCTCAAGGACAGATCATTCAAGATTTGAACATTTGGGCGTGTGGGGTAGCTGAAGCACACATTCTGGAACTCAATGTCACCCCTCACACTTGCAACCACCAAACCCTCCTTGCTGCTGGAATCTATCTTGGATTTACAGTCGAGAATTTCAAATACAGAAACGGCCGATTCGTCCGCCTTGGTGCTATCCAAACCCACTGCGCTTGTCCGCGAGATCGCACCAGAGGCCAAAACTAATACAAAGAAGACCTGACAGTAGCAGCCAATGAATCGATCCGTTAACCAACACATTCAGAACAATTAACATACTGCAAGTAGTAATGATAAGACAAGTGCTCGCACCCGAAACACTTCAGCAAATGTCGCGGTTCCTTCCTGAACGAACTTTGCACCGACATAGAAGCAGAGAGCATATGCAAGGCTGAATACAAGGAAGGAGAAGCCCAAGCCCAAGCCACCAACAATTCCTTCCCTCATCCCTTGCCTTTTTGGAGATTCGCATTTCTTCTCATAGGCATCCATCACCTTCTGCTCGGCACAAAATGAAGCCACAGTTCTGATGCCTCCAACCGCGTCGGTTGCTAATTGGCTTTCTTCCTCATACTTTAACTGCATCCCACTCAACTATTAGATAAAACTAGTAATACTCTACATGTGACATATGCTTGTATGAACATTTATCATTTGGTGGTGTTGACGAATATACTTTGAGAAAATGAACAATATTAACTCAGAGTACATACGTACCCTTGCACTTTTGTTGAGACCTTTCACGAACTTTGTTTGAGCATATGCTTGGAATCCAACCAGAGGAACCACCAGCGTGATAACCAATGCCAGCTTCCAGTTTGCTACCATAGCTATTGTGAAACCTGCTATGATTGTCGATAGAGTCCGGATATTAAGTGCTAAGTTGTCTCCAACAAGTCGCTTCACATGCAGAGCATCAGTTGATAGCCTAGCACCTATTGCTCCACTAGGAAAAAGTTGAAACTTTTATAAGTAAACCTGTCACCAAGTGTAACTCTTCACATATAATTAATTTCAAAAAAAGTAACTCTTCATATAATTTCGTAAGAAACTCAGAAGGATTATTTAGTAATTATCAAAATAGTAAGAACAGTGCTCTACTTTCTTAAGATTGTACATATAGGGTTTTTGCACCTCAAGACTAATGATCATGTGTAAAGGTTCTTGGTAGGCATCTATGATTCTTAGTGTTAACTTTTAATAGTATAGATATATCTCATAAAGGATTCTGATGTGCAAGTTTAAAAGGCAAGTAAAATATGTGGCAGTAATGTTACGTATTTCCGAATCATATGCGATGCGAATTTCGCCTAAGTGCACAAGAGCATCCATCGACAAGGAGAACAAAATCATATTTGTAAATCCTAAAATAAGGAAATTATACAGTAACCGTTAGGGCAAAGGAGGATTTCTAAAACACGATGATAAGAAACAGGCTAAGCAGTCAGCACATACCTGAAGTGTTGAGGTTTATCAAACCAGCTGATGTCCTGGTGGATGACACTTCGGAATGTCAGCGCGACCGTATACGCTCCACAAGCTTCCCGCCTGCTAATCCAAACAGGAAGTGCTCTACTGGAAACAGAACAAGTGTGGAAGTTCCCAACAAGGCAAACATGCTTGCCCAGAAGCTCGAGTCCTTTAGTAACACTGCTGGTGGCTCATAAAATGTCTTTATTGCACTTGAAATCAATATGCCATATACTGGAAAAATGCATCCATGCACTATAGCAGTTAAAGAACCAAGAGCAAGAACAAAAGACTCTGGTTTGTTCAAATAGAAGAGTCGACTGATTGGAGCTTTCTTTCGACCACTAGATATTTTGCCTGCGGTCTCCTCTAGGTCTTCACCATTCTTAAATTCCATGGGATCAGGTACGCCAAATGTAGCAGAGCAAGGATGTCGACCACTATGCCCAAAAGAGGAGTTCTTACTAGTTGACCTCCTAAATGAGCTACTTTGGCTTCTTGGTTTTCTACTGAGAGACCTAGAGGCAAAACTGTTTTCCATCATCACATCAGGGTCGACATTAGGGGCTTCTGCTTCCTGCAGAGTCTCTTGCAGATGAATCAACTGAGAGTAGGCACCTTCAGGTTTCTTTATCAGTTGTACATGTGAACCTGCTCAAAATTCATGCATCAAGTAGCAGGTCATCTACATAAGACTGTTGATTAAGTTACTTGTCGAACAAAAGTAAGTTTTTCTTAGTACTGAAAGAGTTTATTCTGGTCATTACGCAACTAGTAAATTGAATGCCGTCTATCTTTTGATTACTGGCACAAACAACTATTTGTGTAGTTATTTCAGGACAACTTCAATTTATCTAGTTATGCTATGCTCTCAGGGCTATAAATTATGTGAAAGTGACTTATATGATTTGCAGTTATCTATAACAAGTCATGTACGTAACCTGCACTAGTTCCATGTACAAAAACTATACCAATAGTGAGACATAGGTGGGACTAACTCCTTTCTGTAGATGTCCCTAAAAAATCTCTTTTCTGGAGATGAGTTCCCAATTTTCATACGCATACCTTGTTCCACAATCTTCCCATGCTGTAGGACGGATATGGAATCAGCATTCTTTACTGTGCTTAGACGATGTGCGACAATGATTGTAGTCCTTTCTAACATTACCCTATCCAAAGCTTCTTGAACAACCCTCTCAGATTCCATATCCAACGCGCTGGTTGCTTCATCAAGTAGCAATATTCTAGGGTTTTTTATAATTGCTCTAGCAATTGCAATTCTTTGCTTCTGGCCTCCAGATAGTTGAGTTCCACGTTCCCCAACCATTGTCTCAAGACCCTACAATAGTTCACAAGACATAATTCTGAGTAACCATGTGCGATATATCAACCGAAATAACATTATGGATATTTTAATATTGGAATGTACATTTGGCAGTTTATCAATGAAGTTTGCTGCATTTGCAAACTCGATTGCTCTTTTGATCTCTTCAAGAGTTAGAGCATCCTTCCCATAGGCAATATTTTCCCTGATCGTGCTTGCGAATAACACTGGTTCTTGGCTAACAAGGCTGATTTTCCCTCTTAACCATCCAAGATTCATTCTTCTAATGTCAACTCCATCAACCAAGACTTCACCAGACTGTGGATCATAGAATCTCTCCACCAAACTGATCACAGTTGATTTTCCGCCACCTCTCTCCAACTAGGGCCATTGTCGTGCCGCTTGGTACTCGTAAGGAGAATCCGTTAAATACCAAATGATCAGGCCTGGTAGGATAGCTAAAGTACACATCCTTAAGTTCAGCATCACCCTTAATTTCTTCCAATATGACACCGTTGGTGTCATATACATCGATATCTGGTTCTCTTTCAATTGTCTTGAACATTCTATATGCTGCTCCTTGCCCTCCCGCGAAAGCAGTTATTGATGGTGTTGCTTGACTTAAGGACCTGCAGAGGATGCATAACTTGAGTCAGAAACAAGAAGATCTTGAAAAAGGAGGCATGTACAAGCCCCTATTTAGCATACTAGTTGATAGTCTGCGTGTTGTAAATGCTACAGTAGAAACATGAGGATGCCAAATAATGATGGCCATTGAGCATTTTCCTTGATATCATATATGTTAGAGTAGTTTTATATTGATGTGTATTTTACCCGTTGCATAACGGTTTTGTCTATATTCACCACAATTTTACGTGTATATGTTCTCCTCTCGAACAATTCCGGAAACCACCAACTGCATAGTGAATTTTTAGAACCTGGGTATAATAGATCCCAGATGAACAGTAAAATTAAAAAATACAAAGTAAAAAATATGAAATAAATTTTCACATGTAGAGGATGCATGCAGGTATATGCATACCAAGTTTCAAATTTAAATTTGAAAGTATGTAATTTTGGTATTAAGACAAAGTTTCCTATAAATAGTACAAGTTATGGGATTTCACTGTCCAAGTTTCGGATTTCTCTTTTTTTGTAGGCTACATATGTGTGTATTTTTCTTGAGAATTGGTACGCATAAGTATCGGTGTCGTATGCACATTCATGCTTGTATCTCATCTTTTTGGAGACATGGAAAAAATAAGATGTTGTAAGTTTCAATTGGCTAAATATTTACCTTCTTATCTTTGTTTGTTGCTCACATACATTAATTGAATGATGGTAATTAATCAAATTGGTGGTTGTTCCTTTCTACTGAAGTTCCAGCTACGATTCGTGACTTTTCACGCTGTCTAAATCAAAAGTGACGATCTTATTTGATGGAGATCTCATTTAGTTATGTTTGGTTAATGCTTTCTTATAGACTGTGTAATGTCTAAGTGTGAATGTCATGGTGCTATGTGCGACCAATTTGTTGTTTAGTGTCATCTAAATCAAAACTAAGGCTTGTTTACCAGAGATCTTATTTATTATGTTTGGTTAATGCTCTCTTATAAAGACTCATGAGGACTTATCTGGTGTTTAACTGTACATGATACATTGTAACATATGTTTATTGCTTTCTTAACAATCAATCACTTGAATATTAATCATTTTGTCTTATCACTAGTAGGAAAACCATTATAACAAATATAAGGTTAACGGGTCTCCACATATTTCACATGCCACCGCTATGGAAAAAGTACCAATGCCGTCTAAATCTGGCGACTATCACTACTAATTACCTAGTGTTGGCATTCATGTACAATTGAACACCACCGGTACTTTTGACCTGTAAGCGCTATAGTAAAAATAATAATAGTAGAATTTGCAAAAATTGAGGCCACCACTATATATCTACTAGTGGCATTGGCTGTATTAAACGCCATCACTCTGTTTCTACCTACCAAAACTAGGATCAACTGATCCACTTAATTGTTTCATTGTGTCTCTTTCCCCTTCCTCTGTGCATGTGGTCACGACTCAATCCGCGAAGCCGCACCACCCGCGTATGTTCCCCTCCCCTCTACTTAAATTAGCGTCCCCTCCACTCACTTGATCCCACCTTGTCTCCATCCGCATCACCGCTACCGTGCTTCCTCCACCGTCTCCGTCTGCACCATCGTGCCGTCATTCTCCATGCAACCTCGCCGCCCCACTCTCCATCTGTTCCGCAGTCGATATGAGCCTCCAATCTCCTCGGATTTTCTAGAATAAAATGTGTAGTTGATATAGAAGAACATCCGTGTGTGCTTGTTTTTAAAATTATTTTATGCCTAATTTTAGAATTGTTTGATAAAATTGCTAGAATTATCATATAGTAGAGGATATGTGTAGTTGATCATGTTGTTAGATTTACTATGTAGTGTTAGATAAAATGGCTGGATTGATCATATAATAGAGGATATGTGTAGTTGATTATAGTGTTATATAAATGACTAGAGACTTTATAGTTCACACATATTTTCTTGTAGAGCGACGTGTCAAGTTTGTTTCCATAACTATGAGAGAAGTTTGTCAACAGGCTCACTATTATGTGCCGGTCTCATAGAGGGTTGATTTGACCATTCTTCTTTGTATGTATATTTTTTCATATATACATTCCTTAATTTTCATTTTATGCTATTATCATTGTAATATTTTGGTATATTAGTTTGTGCTTTTGATACGTAGACTATCCCATGCAATGAAAGATTGGAAATCAAATAGAATAACAAGAGCTAGCGTGGAATTCCAGGCTATTGGGCAAACATATGATGTTGACATGCACAAAGATCGAACAAGGACTCACATTGCAAGTGCGTGATGGAGGAGTTTCATCACCTAGAACCATATGACCAAGGGTGTGTGCTTGACTTTTGCAACGAGAGCTCCTAGGTCAAGAATCAATATCGTGTATTTCAGCGAGGGTGCCAACAAGGAGGGTGGAGACAATCATTAAGACCCATTGGACTTGTCAATTACCGCTCAAAGATGCAAGCTTAACTATAGTGAGGAGAAGTACCTCATCAAAAAATTCTTTCTAGCTAATTCATTCATCGGCTGTCATTTGTCACTCGCCTGACGAGGACGAATATTGAGCTACAGAAAATGGTATGTTTTCCAAGTTACCATTCTTTTTCTTCATTTCTTATTATATTCGTATCGTGTAATGGTTCTATCTAACATCAAACTATCTAACTTTTGAATTGCGGAAACTACCATCGAGAATGGTTTCTTTTTTTAAATTGCTCAAGAAGGCTTAGTTGGAGTACATGTTGGATCTGGGTGGTGGCTTAAGGACTGTTGCATACAAGATGGACACATATGGCTGCATCACCTTCAACAATGAGGGGTGGAAGAACTTACTTCAAGATGGAAATCTGCAAGTTGGACAATCCATACTCTTCACTGGCAACAACACTCCGCGCATGAATATTCAGATGAAGTTACACCATACTTCAATATAACACACCGTTCCCGGGGTAAGTTTCGGAGGCATCATATTCCAAGTGATTCTTTGTTTTGGGACATTTAATTTGTTAAGGACATGCATTCGGACGTGAACCTACTTGCTAGTTTTGTGTAGCATCCCAGTTGTCTAACACCTGTAATGCTACTTGTTCTAGTAATAAAAAGGGCCACTTCCTACATATAATTGTTGCATCATCATCATATCATGCTCATGTCATCATGCCATCTTGCATTTGAGCATCATATAAAACCCCTTCTTGTTTGGTTCTTATCTCATGTGCATTATTAATTGTAGTTGCCTCTTGATATTGTATTTGGTTCTTGATATATTGTTAAATGCCCAAGTTGAGTTGGGGGCATATCTCTTAGTAACTCCACCACCTTTTCTTTCACCACCTTATAATTCCACCATCCAACTAAATATGAGCTTGGCATTTATGGGTTTACTTCTAGCTCATGTGGGTTGGGATGGATCCATTTCTTTTCCACATGTTCTCATCTTGGCATCATTTTGTTTTCACATTATTGATGCATGAGAGCCACATGGCCACCTTTGCATGCCTTGTGAGTGGGACCCTTTCTCCCTAGCTTCCATATGTGTGTTGTTGGGGATTATCATTATGTGGGGATATTTTGTGGGCTTATTAAATACCTAGTGGCATATACACACTAGCAAGTCCCAATTGTCATCACATGTGATCATATCCACCTACTCCATCTGGAACCTTCCTCTTATTTTTCTTTGCTTGGCTTGTTTCCACTTCTGGGAATGCATATGGATAATGCCATGTAGATATTATTGTTTTCACAAGAATAAACATGGCATTAGATATTTTGCATGGGCCATGCAAGTACCATCTTGTGCTTGTCATTGGTTTTTAATTGGTTTTTGGGTGATCACCTCTAGCTCTACCCTTCTTTTGGCTTGAACCATGTTGCTCTTGCTTAAAACCCTATCACCACATCTCTCTCTCTCTCTCTCTCTCTCTCTCTCTCTCTCTCTCTCTCTCTCTCTTTTTCTTGTCTTGATCTTGTTTGAGCTTGTCTAGAGCATGCTTGATCTTGTCAAGTACCACTCCATCTATCCTTCCCCTCTCAAAAACCTAAAAACCTAAGCCACCCCAAACCCCATCCTAGCTAAACCTAAACCCCACCTATTCTAAGCAAAACCCAAAGTACTCCATCTCTCCCCTCCCTCTAGCGTGCAGGCCCCACCTCCTGCTCGACCTGGTCCCACCCCGAGCTCCCCCTTACCCTGGCCCACCTGCAGTCCCCCTGGCCCTACCTGGCTGCTAGCCCGTGCCCAGCTCCCCTCCTGGCCGCACCATGCACGTGAGGTGCAAAAGTGGCCGAAGCCACCTCCCCTCCCCCACGCCATCTACCTGCCCCGTCCTTATCTTCGGCCTCACCCCCTCTCTGCCTCGCCATAACCCTTCCCCCAGAGCCCTACCTCGCCTCCCCTTCCTTCTTCCTTCCTTCCCCGACGGATCTTCCCTCTCCACCATAGCCAAACCCTAGTTGCTTCGGCCTGCTGCGATCTGCGCGCCCTGCTGCTTCCCGAGAACCACGGAGGCGCCGACGAGATCCCCTGCACCTTCCCAGGCGGCTAGTACCGGAGGAGGCAGCTGGAAGGCCACCGGGCACCGCCGCCGTCGCCATGGCCGGAGAGATCTGACGCTTCTCGCCACGAGCCCGCCGGCAGATCCGTACCTCCCCGAGCCTCGCCAACCGCGTCGTCGAGCTGCTGGTGAGCTCCGCTTCTCCCCAGACATGAGCATCTCCCCTCTCGCGCGCCGTAGCTCCCGCGCTCGTCGGCCTTCTGCGTGCGCGCCAGCGTCGCGCCGGCAGCGGCCTGCAGCAGTGAGATCCGGCGCTGTTCAACGCCCTGCCCCGCGCGCTGTGGTCCTCCTCCGCGCTAGCATCCCGAACCAATGTTGTAGGCCGTGGCTCCCTCTTCATTTTTCGTTTTGGGGTCGTGTCGTTTAGATCAGCGACGGCGTCGCCATCGTCGTCTGAACGCCGGCCGTTCGCAGATGCCGGCAGAGCGGCGCGCCGCTGCCGTTCCGACAGGAATTGACGTTTTGCGCATAAGCCCTCGCAGTTTCTCCCGCCTAAACCCGCCGTCCCTCGGACCCCCACCTGTCAGCGTCAGTGAACTTTTCTAAAAAGGCTCCTCTCTTTTTCCCAAACCAACCCGCGGTCCTCCTCCCTCTCAGCCACTGGCGTGTGGGTCCAAAGGCTGTCCCCACCTCTGATGAGGCTAGGATGGCCTGGGTGTTAAAAACGTTTTGCAGATTCTGTTTAAATTCAAAACTATTTAAATCTAATTCAAATTCAAATTTCAATTCAGTTTTAAATAACTTTTCTTTTATAAACCCAAATAATGCAAATGTTATATGTTTCTGAACCAGAAAAATGCAAGGATTTCAAATATGCCATTCAAATTGCCTTTTGCACATTTAAAATTCCAAGTTGAATTAAATTACCACAAATGCCACTAGAACTTAAATAACTAATAACTTTTGATTTATAATTCCAAATTTAACAAATGATATGTCTAAAATGATCAGCTCGACGAGACCTTTCTGTTTATGCTATCCATGACTTCAATTGTAGCATGCATCATATAAAAATATAGTGTACAGCAACTATTATGGCAACAAATGTGATCCAAAACCCCATTAAAATTCTATTTCTTGTCTTCCACACCTCACCCATGCCATGCTACATTAATGCCATGTAAAATGTGCATCATTCATCATGGCATGATTGTTTGCTTGACGCATCTTATTCATATGCTTGTGCTCTATATTCATGTTGGCCTTGTTTGTTTGGTTTTTCTCGGATAGACACTGAGCAGGGGATATATCAAGAGAACTAGGAACACTACCCAGATCCGTCTCTCGCTTCAACTGAGTTGCCAGGCAAGCACTTCCACATGCTTGCATACATACAATACCTATTGCCTCTATCTTACTCTTGCATCATTGAGTCGCGATTGCATTAAATTGAATCCCAAGTATGCATAGCCTTTACTTTTAAGCCCCACCAAGCTTGTTCCTCCATCCCATGAGCCATTACTACAGGAGTTGTTTGAGCCATGCGAGTCGTAGAACAGCATGTGTAGGGTATGTGAGAGTCTGTTGAATAACGAGGTACCTAAACAACTTAACCTGAGTAGTAATGGGATAACTAATGAAAGTGGCACCGGTGAGCAACATCTGCTATTTGGTTTTTCCTGCTCACTTGTGTCCCATAAGACCCCGAGTACTTGATTCTGTTCGAGATTATTTCGCTATCCACATCCGGGAGGTATATGGGACCCCCCCCCCTGAGCCAGAGCTTGATTCAGTCTTATTTCTTGGGGCCACAAACTAGTTTGAGGTTTTATTTACTATCCTGTACTTATGTCATACTCTTTTATTTAAATTGTGCGAGATAGCACCTGTATTTAGGATCGGGACACGATTCATGGTGTCGACAAGCCCGATTTGGGTTCCCGATCGTTCTGACCCTATACCCAAACCTTGAGTCCGTCTCGGAGCTTGCTTACTTCGTTGCGGGTAGCTTAATGGGGTGGCCCCCTGAAATAATTCTGAATCCTGTGATTGCTTTGTCATGAAGGCCTCGTTGGGTTTTGATTTGGTTTTTTCGAGGTTGATCGAGCGTGTGTTGCTCTTGGTGCACCCCGGCCGGGTAAAACTTTTCGAAGCCGTGTCCACGGTTATGGACGACTTGGAGCACAGTTTCTCGATCATAGACAAGCATAACTAAAGTACGGCTTTAATCTGACCAAGTAAAGTGACTAGTAAATAGTGCAACACTCATGGAATGGTTAATAAAATTTGCCAACGGATGGGGGGTTGTTCGTCCGCTTCCTCGTTGGTAAGCGAGGAGGAGGATGGATCTGATGAATTACTGTTATAACTGTTGTCATTAAATTCACGGACGTCCGTCTATCATTGGTTAGGCGGATGGTTAGCGAGTATCTATAGAACTGCTAGGGTTTATCTTTCGCTGCAATTGCGTCACCCCAGGTTGTGTCCCTTTAGAGGCATTAAGACTTGCTGAGTACCCTTAGGGTCTCACACGATAAATTATTGGTTCAGATGAACAGGTACCCTCGCAGGACGGATACTGGGTGGAAGAGGCAGATGATGTGGGCAACGATTGTTCGGTGTAGAGATTCCGGGAACGGGAATCCGTGAGATCTGTGGTTGGGATGTGCTTAATTCCATGGCATCTTATGCCGATTTGCTTCTTATCCGTACTCGGACTTTGTTTGCCGCTTCTGCATGATACTCTGATGTGTGCTGTATGAGGAAGTATCCTAAAATATTAGATCTATCTAGGTCATTTGAATCTTGCCGTATGGCGTTGCTATATTTTCCTTTCTTTCTAGATGGTATGGCTCTGATGTACTCTTGTATGGTGGCTTGCATACATACTCATTTGTGTATGTATTTGATCCCTTCGCCTGCCGATTACGCCGCCCGTACAGGTCCCGTTGAGATGGTAGTGGTTGGGACGGCCGAAAGGTCTACCCGTGAGTGGCTTTTGGGGCCCCACCGTACTATTTCAACCACTACCGCTCATCCAGGCTTGTATCTAGGAGCGTAATTCACCGAGGTAGTTACATTTTGTTACTTGTTTTGAAATGTTTGTTAATAATTTGTGGTGAACTAACTCATTTATTCCTTCTGGCTATCAAAAATAGCCTTCTATTGTGCTAATATTGCTGCTATACTTAGTAATTTACACCTTGTTTTAATTTTGGTAATTACATAAGTGGCGTATAAAAGAGATCGAACGCCACCAACGTATAGGTTATTGGTGGTGTTTGTCCAGACACGCCACCGGTTCACAAGGTACTAGTGGCGTTCACCGCTTGAACTCCACTAACCTTATTTTTCAAACGCCACCAATAAGATCTTCCCTACTAGTGTATTATATCCTAATGGTATGGATGGCATATATATGTTATTTTAAATGACCACAAAGATTTAGTCCACTACAATCATTAAATAATTAAATATTCATAAGATCCAACTATTGTATGGATGCCTATTTTTGATGGCTATAAGTGACATGCCATTAGTATATAGCCATCAACTTTCTATAGCTATTTTACTTGCTTTATAGCCAACATCCTCATATACACCCACCTAGCTATAAGCTCAATCCTTCAGCTACATTTGTAACAAGTTTTAAGTATGTCTAACTATATATTATTATTCAGAATATTACTTATGGTAAGAATTAATGTATGAGACTTACATTGCACTGACCATGACTGCCATCACAATATTAATAACTATGCCACCATTGTATCCTCTGTTGACTATCAATTTAGCTCCATACCAAATGGCCAACCCATAACTGCAAAACATGGTTGCCATTGCTGAACCTACTCCAAGGCCAGTAACAACACCTTCTTGTAGAGCACATTCATATGCCTTTCTTATGAACTTGTTATATGTTGTTATAGCTTGCTCCTCACCATTGAATGAAACAACCTTCAATGCGTAAGAACATTAATAAGAAAATAGTGAGCAACAAGAAACAATAACAAAAAAAATGAGCTATTTATATTTGGTTTGGTCCCCAATAAGCACATGAAAGCATTTCATTTCACAAAAAAATAGCACCCAAATTGGCCACATGAGTTTTGGCCAACTATGCCTCAAAGAATAACCTAGCAAATTTTGTAATCATTCTAAACATGGGTCAAATTTGGTAACTGTTTGGTATGAAAACGTTTGGATCTCATGGTTATCAGAACAAAACCAATTACACTCACCGTTCTAATGGTCCCAATAGTTTGCTCCACAATGTCTCCAGCATCACCATATTTTTCTTGCATTCTGGTAGAGAGATTTGTCATCATCCTTGATACAATAACACCAACCACAACTATTGGAGGAATGGTTGAGAGCATAACAAGTGCCAAGAGCCATCCTCGCACAAATGCAATAATGAAGCCTCCAAGAAAGGTAGACAGGAGTTTTATGTACTTTCCAACCTAGGAGAATATGTGCATAGAAAAGTGTTAAATAAAATATAACTATATTTACTTCTTTCGAAATGGAACTATAGTTACTATGATAAAAAGGTTAATGGATCTTCAAGAAGGTTAATGGATCTATATCTATATATAGAGAGAGAGAGCGATAAAATATATTTGTTTTTTTCTTTAAGAAGGTTAATGGATTAAGCTTTGCAATGTCTGTTTTCCTATTTTTAAGAAGGTTCATGTTATATATCTGACTGAGTGTGGATATTCATTTATCATTGTAACTCCATCAAATTGGTATGTTGTAATAAATTGGATTCTTTGCATTCTTCATACGAATCCATGAGTAGCCAGTGTAAAATCATATCTTTCAACTTTGATACGGGTGTAGATTATGTGCAGTTAATACAACAGAGCTAAGTCAAACTCATATCATGCATAGTTGGGGTAAAGTATAGATGCATACGAATGTGGTTCATTGTGATACGTAATACCAACCCACTTATCCAGCAGCCTAGGACAAAGAAATACATCAACTTATTTTATCTACGACTTCAATGGAGAACCCCTAGGAATGACTTTTTCAGTTAATTATCTTTTATAGAGCTAGCTCTTGATCGTGAACATATTATTGAGTTAGCGCACAAAAGAAAGTAACATTATCATACCATATTATATGTCAATCTTTGCCATATTGGACATAGATATCTTTAAACGTAGTAACACAATAACTGATAGAGCCTTGTTATATAGTACGAGTACAAGCTTAGCCATATTGGTCATAAGATTTGCGTTGAATGACACAAGATCACACTACGAGTTCTCAAACAACCTACCTTTTCTCCAATGGCATCTTGAATGAGGAATGTGTCTCCACACATCCTCTCAACAACTTGCCATGCTCATTTCCTTGTCAAAAAATGCAATGTCCTGTCTGAGAATTGCCTTAAGATATTGAGTTCTGATTCGTGATGCTTGTCTTTCTCCAGTAATTGTCCAGCATGATACCTCTATCATCACATCAAACTAGTTAATCAAGGAAATATTATTTTGAGTAAGACAAGTAAACTTTACTCTGGATGGCCTGAGTCTTAGGCTTTTATTACAAAAAAATTCATTCCTATCGATATTTGTGACACAAAGCTTTTGCATTTTCTCATTGAAAAAATATTACTCTAGATAACAATACTCCAACATTTATTTTTTAGGAACAAGAAGGCAGGACTCCCCTTGGATTCATAAATTGAAACCCAAAATAGCATATGCATTATAAGAACTAAGATTAGGCACCCCATGCGCAACTTTAGGGCATATTATTAGTATTTTTCAAATTCCTAAACTAAAAGACAAAGCAATTTTCAATCTAGAAAGATATCTGAATTTTATTGCATATGAAAGCCACTCACGAAGTACTGAAACCAGTCCAGCTCCAATGCCAAGATAAACATAGTTGATGATCACCTGAAAACAAGAAATATCTGTTTACAAATTAAAATATAACAAACAACACTTTCTCCTGCTACAAGCGTTGATAACTTGAACTCTTGACCTACTAATTACTGCACATATATACATATTCTTCTAATAGATTTGACAGTTTTGCAACATCATTTTTTATTCAGGAGCTCACCGGATTATAGCATTTGTTATGAGAGAATAGTTCATACGAGTGCAACTTACATTGTCGTAATAAACAACTTGCTCAAAACATGCTCTCATCATGCTTTATAAATAAAGCCACAAACAGACTTCCGATACAAGGAGATAATAAAGGAGACCTTCTTACACAACAGATAAAAAATAAGCAAAAAACCATAGGGAGAACAAAAACATGCCACCGAGGACATCGTACTGAGATCTAAGAAAATCGGAGTTCTAGGAACGTCCTCAAGAGGGTAACGACACACCACGCCGCCATCAACGAGACCAGTCAAGGGTTTTCACCTGGAGCCCTAACGTGAAGAAGGTACCCACAATGATGTCCCAAAGAGGGGTACGACGCCCGCAGGCATCGACACCGTCGGCTTCAAAACACTGAGCTTTCACTCGGACATCGCACATGCTCGATAAGTAAAACCACACACCGTCTCCAAGCCAGGCCTCTAGAACACGATCTAGGAGTTGCCATTGCCGGAACACCATCAATACCAGGATGCCTAATGTTGCCACAAGTATTCGTGCAGGAGATAGTGAGACCGATACCTTCCCAATTACTATAGGAGTACATAAAGGTCCAGCTTTGAGCACATACATTTTTTGACTTGGTGATAGATGAGAACACTAAGGACATATAAGGATATATTCCTTGTTGCATGATTTTTTGTAACACCCTCAGAATCGGACCTATGCAAGTTTTAGCGAAATCCGCCAAACCCGCATAGAAACGATTCAAAGGTGCCCACCAGGCACTTTCGTGCGGGTGGAAAACGAAGTAATAACATTACACAACAGTCCTCGATGGGACCCACAGAACAGATATATGTAACAGCGACTCAAGGAGTCAAGAATACAGATATAATATACAAAGATCCAAATCACCTTGAAAACAATAGAGCGTCCAGCTACGGACAAGATGCAAATGGGGCTAAGAGCCCTGAAGAATAACCAATGGCGTCCATAACCCTGCCCAGGCCAAGTCGGGAGGGTAACCCTGCTAACGGCGTCGATCTCAAAACCTGCTTAAACAAAAGGGGTGCCGACAAAGGGCAAAGGAAAAAGAAGGAGCGTCAGTACTGAGGCCAGTACACGGCGAGGCTAGAATTCGGCGGTCCTCGCCTACATAGGTATGGTGGACTGAAGCGGCAGCGGCAGCATGCACTAAACGACCTATAGAGACTCGATACAACTGGCGGTTATCAGAGAGGGATAAGAGTGACCTATCCGGATCCAACCTGAAGCTAACACCAAACAAACCCATCCTGGTGTTTCCCCCTCGAGACCAAACGAGGAAGTCAACCGAGGAACCCACACAGTTGGCAGTTTTACTTACCGATTATCGTTGCAGCAATTACTAGTCAGGTTTAGTCAATCGTCCTGATAAAATAAGCAGTGGGCACTTTTAGTTAACCATTCTGTTGTAGTTGCAACAATTACTAATCAGATACAAATAGCATGAGATAAACCCAAAACCCAGCAGTTGTTGGTACTTTTATTCACCATTTCGTTGTGGTTGCAAGATTTACTAGTCGGTACAAGGGTCGCGACGACAATTCAAACAAGCGATTGTGGGCAGTATTAGTCATTCCATTATAGTGAAGCTGATTACTAGTCATTATAAAGTCAAATTTATAGCAATAAACTTTAGTTATGCTTGTCTATGGTAGAATCTTGTGCTCCAAGTCGTCCATATCCATGGACACGGCTTCGAAAGTTTTACCGGGGTGCACCAATAGCAACACACGCTCGATCGACCTCGGAAAACCAAAACAAAACCCAACGAGGCTTTCACGGTGAACAATCACAAGATTGAAATATTTCAGGGCCACCCTTGGAGTACACCATAGCAAGTAAGCAAGCTTCGAGACGGACTCAAGGTTTGCGACAATGGTTGTAAGCGACTGGGAACCCGAAAACTCGGGGTGTCGATACCGCGTAATCACTCCGCTTACCTAAACAGTAAAGTGTTCTATCTGTCGCACAATTTAAATACATAAGTAGCATGGCATAAGTAAAGGATCGTAAATAAAACCTCAAACTAGTTTGTGGCCCCAAGAAATAAGACTGAATCAAGCTCTGGCTCAGGGGGTCCCATATACCTCCCGGATGTGGATAGCGCGATAAATCAAGGAACAGGTATCAAGTACTCGGGGTCCTACGGGACACAAGTGGGCATTCGGAAACCAAATATTATCTATCACCCACCGATGCCTCTGCTTACTTCAATTTTAGGTGTTAAACAGGAATTGAAGTGAACGATAAGTAAAACTATGATCATCTCCGACATCAACATGCGGCAATTCATCAACAACTGTGGCACTTGACAACACGCAACAGCACTTGAGCAAGCGACTACGACGCGCAAGTCCAACTATCTACCAAACAACAGGTAATAGGATGTGTCCAAGGCAATATAGGGTTGCACGGTATATCACAGGTACGGAATCTAAAGCATCGCAACACAGATAGCAATAGATCAACAGGAGGGAATAAATACTATAAAAGTAAGATAGGTAGAAAGGGGGAGATGCTCGCCTGAAAACATTGTCGAAGGTTCATCCGAAGAACGGGGCGAAGCTCACATCAACTCAACGGCCTTATCCGCGAAGAACCAAAACACTAGAATAAACACCGGGTGTAATATTTAATACTACGGCAGAAGATCGGCATGATGCATGTATGATGTATGACATGGCAAAGGTGCGATGCGATTAGGTCATATTAAGCGGAACCGGGGTCCCGACAATTAATTATATGGTTCCAGTTGTTTAGCTACTCCGCAATTTAAATGTTGTTTTAGCAAGACAAAAGATGGCACCGGTTCGCTACACAAGTTTAAATGAGGCCGATATGAGACTGGATTTGCCCGCATATGGGCCCCATATTTAATTATAAGGTGAATCGGCATAAGGCCCCCAAACCACATGATAAGATGCATGCGAGTATGACAATTTAATATGCAACAAGTTGTTATTACTTTTATGAAATAGGGTTCTCGGATAAGAGGTCACACATTGAGGGGGGCTCGACGAACTTGGGGTTCCGGGGTTCGGGGTCGGTCTCGAGGTCCGAGTTCGACGGTTCGGACTCGGCGGCATCGTTCTCGGACAAACGGGGTAGATCTTGTCGCACGGTGCCCGCGAAGTAGACCTTGTTGTTCCGTGTCGGTGACCTCGGCATGCGGGAAGCAGGACTTGGTTGGCAAGGCGCATCGGATTCTCTTTGGTCGATGTCGTTCTTGTAGTCGTGCAGAACTTGTCGGGTCCGCGCTTCGGATTCCGTGAGGCGATCTTGCCGCTCCGGGCCGAAGTCCTTGGGGTTTCCTCCTTATTCACCGGTGGCGAACTTGGAGTCTGGCGGCGAGGTTCGAGGTGTCGAGGCTTGGGCTCGGGCGGAAGAAGCACTTGGCGTCAGAGGCGATCTCGGGTTTGTCGGTGTCGGGCTCGGGTGTGGCGTCGATGGTTCCATGTAGGAGACTCCGGTTACCTCGGCGGAGTTCTCGGGTTCGTGAGATCGGCCTTCGGTATCGACATCCGGGTTCGGTCTTGCGGTTCTCGGCGTCGAAAAGGCGTGCCGGAGTTCCGTCTTGGTGGTCGGGTAGTAGCTCATGGCGTTCGAGATGGTTCCGCCGGTCATCGGTTGAATTTGTGCGTTTTGGTGGGCGATCTAGGCGGATCGGCGGTGCATCTCGAAGGGACGAGCTCGGTGAGGTGGGCCAGCTGGCGGTCGTCGGGCGGCTCGGCGGTCTCGATGCGGGGCAGGTGCGGCCTCGGGGCGCGGCAGCGGCGGAGGGGCCGCAGTCGGCCAGACCGGCGGCGGCTGCAGAGGGGCGGCGGCGCTGCTGGTCAGCGGCGGCGGCCCGCGCTTCGCCGAGGCTCGGGGAAGGCTGGGCAGCGGGGAAAAGGCAGCGGGCGGCGTCGAGAGCGGAGAACACCGCGGCGGCAGCTTACTGGCACGAGCAGCGAGGCGGGCGAGGCAGCGAGAGAAGCGATGGCGGCGGTTGGCGGCGAGGCAGGCGAGCGCGGGCGGGGTTGGAGCGGGGCGGGCGCGGGTCTGGCGGCGGCGGCAGCGGGAGGCTGCGCTCGCGGCCAGGCGGCGCATGACGGGCGCGTGCAGCGGCGGGCCGAGGCGGTGTGAGCTTCGGGAGAGGCGGCGGCGGCGGGAGGCGAGGCGCGGCGTGCAGGAGGGCTGGGCGGGGCGCCGTGCGGGGCGAGCAGGTGGTGGTAGGCGGGAGGCGGGAGGGAGGCGGGCGGTGCAGGGAGGAGCAGGCGGCAGGAGGCCGGGGAGGGTGCTTAGGGGCGGGCGAGCAGGGGAGGCGTGGTCGCGTGGGAAGGAGAGGAGAGAGGAAGGGAGGTGCGGGGCAGGGGTGCGGGGGTGGGGCACGTGGTGGGACAGCGCGCGTGGGAGGCTGTGCTTGGCGTGAGTACGTTGTGTTGTGTGTGCGTGTGTCCAGGGGCTCTGGGAGTGGGAGAGAGAGAGCTGGGGTGATGTGGCGGCGTGTGAGTGGGTGAGGGAGAGGGAGGAGGTGAGGTGTCAAACTGCTATAGGGTGGGTGGAGGTGGAGGGAGGGTGTGGGTAGAGTTTTAGGTAGCTGTAGGATTAGAGGGGCTGGTTTGGGGTGGACCGATACGAAAATAGGGGTGGTCGTTCGGGTCGATCGGCCCGTTCGACCGCCCCACTAAAACAATTAAATTTTTTTATTTGTTTTAAACGGGCAGTTTTCAAACCGAAAGCAGCCAAAACAATTAATCCGGAGAACCGGGCTTTGCGAAAATAGTTTTATGCAAACAATGCATGATGATGACGATGCAATGCACAAATTTCAACGCGATTTTCTAGTAGTGGTTTTGCGGGATGCCACATTTTTGCTGATGATGTGGTACTAGTAGATGAGACTAGGGTGGATGTCAATAGGAAACTGGAGCTGTGGAGGCAGGCCATCAATACCAGGATGCCTACCTGCCTTCTCCTCGCCATCCCAATGATCAAAGAGAAAGTCCATCACCACCATCACATTGTTCTTCCTAGATATAATCACGCGTTCCACCTTCTAGGGCCACCGCCCTGGCGTCCGCGAGCTCGGGAGCAAGAAGCGATTGGCATCTCCTTGCCGGCGTCCGCGAGCTTGGGACCAAGATAGGTTATGCTGCATGATGAACTCGCGTGGACGACATAAGTGTATTCGGTAGGCGGCCACCTGCCTCCCACCAATCGCACTCCGCAGCCATCGAAAACCATATATGGACCCGCATGCCTGGATTTGGGGTGTGTTCGGTTTCAGAACAAGAGGGAACGGAACGGAGTGAGTCCATTCCGAGGGCATGGGACGGTTCCGACCGTGTGTTCGGTTCGGAAAAGAACGAGGAATGGAATGGTCTCATATTGTGTTTGGTTGGGAGAATTGGGACCAGAATGGAATAACTATAATGATGCTTAAAATTCTAATAATTTGAGCTTAGATTTAACAATTGTAATTAACAGTAACAAATATTGTTTTGTCTTAAAATCTTTGCTAAAAGTACCAAATCATAGAAATCTTTTTTTCAAAATCTTTGCAAAATATACTCAAATTAGAGGGCCGCGTGTTTTTGCAAGATTTTGTCGCTAATCATCTTAGCTAGTCATCGCCACAGCCAAAAATCCTTGCTGATTCAGTAACTAATCATCTTAGCTGGGTTAGTTCGCGAATTAGTGAGTCGTTCCGCGCGGTCCGGCCGATTCCGTCGGACGACCTCGTTTGCATATTAGAGGAATATTCCGTTCCGAGGAACTATCTGGTTCTGTTCCTTTCTTCCAACCAAACGCACGAACGGACGCTAGACGCGGAACGGACCGGTTCCGTTCCACCGAATTCCAGAACCGAACACAACATTTGCCTCCGGCAACACCATAGTAACTCGGAGGAGATCCACCATCCTCCATCATTGGGTGCGGTCATCAAACAAACGTATTAGTAGTAGGGCTTGTCAGGCCCCACATGCCCGACTAGCCCCGCAGCACCACATTCCATGTCCGTCGTTGCAATCCACCTACATGTTTATGTTGCAGCCGCCATAGTCATCTTCCGTGGAAACTTTCAGCCATGTCACCGTCGATCTGGTCAAAGTCTAGGAAGATCAAGATGCACTATAGAACCGCATCTACCTATATTGGGCGAAGGGCCCAGATCTAAGCTGCAGGTCCGCACCACTAGGAATCCCTGCCCATCGTCTTCCACCATCGGTGGGCTGCTCCTAGACAGTGCAAACACCGCATCGTGACGTCGTAGATGCTGTGTCACCGCCATGCCGAGTCATCGACTTCGTGAACACATCATTCAGGGGCCTTCCCTACATAGTCCCCTTAAGCGGACATGTAGAGGAACACCTGCCACCGCCTGCACCGTGTGTCCTTTGCCTGCCAGTGCTCACCGGTGGTAGCAAGGTGGGCAGAGGAGGAGGAGGGGTGCTAGGTAGGGGAAGATTGTTTTTATAGCTTGTAGTCCTAATATAGAACTTCATCTAGGACACTGCCATAAGTGCAAACCCTCTATGCATACATCGTTATTATGGGGATACTCCTCGAAAACAAACAATATAGTTCCATTGACGCTTATGGGGACACTACACGAAACCGGATGAGGAGGGGGTCGGAGGAGATGGGTGACACGGAAAAGCCACCATTGGCTCATCCAGAGCAGACTGCACAAGTCACCTCTTTCAAAACGACACATAAAGGAAGAAGGTAGGGTCCTCCTACATGCCATAGTCCTCGAGAAGGTAACGACTAATGACCAACACGGTCATCGAAGACCTGAGGAGTTAGCCCAACACGAACAGCTCTCACTGTCATGACCTTGGCAATGGCGGCTAGCTACAGGCAGAGGCAGGTGTAGGCGGTGCCTCAGGGTGTCCAACAATGGCGGACAACTCTTACTGCCGCGGCCTAGGCGGCGTGTAGGCGAGGGAGTCAACAATGCACTACTCCCATTGCAGATCTAGATTTATTTTAATATATCTAAATTAGTTGCATTATGTTCATAGATTTGAATGAAAATGGCCGATTCGAACGAACTCATCAAAGATTTGAATGAAGTTCATCTAAAATTAAAATAAAGTCACCAGTATATTTGAACGAGAAACATAAACTATTTAAAGTTAATACAGTTGGATCTATTATCTGCGGCGTGCCTAACATTGATTATCGCTGATTTGCCAACAATATTTGCAGTGTGGGCCTGCTGAAGCTCCTAGTCATGGTTACCGGTATCATGCGGCCCGACCAGGGCCGGCTCTGACTCTAGGCCAGGTTGGGCGACGCCCAAGGGTCCAGACCAGGGAGGGGCCCAAAATAAAGGATATATAACCTGCTCAGTTGGCAGGCCATCTTTTGTTCTCCAATGGGCCAAACGAATACAGTTAATAGGCAAGGAATTGACACATGGGACAAAGAGAGAAAATAAAAAAGAAATGATCGATCGGGAACTGTCCAGGTAACTTGTGAATCGAGGATTCGTCTGTTCGTCCTTGGACAAACGCAGATCGACTGCTCGAGTGCTCTGCTTGCTGCCGACACCCTTCGGCCCCTGCTCACCCGATGAGGCCTGCCGCATGCGCCCGGTTGCCCCCGCCCTGTAAGTTCTCTTCTCTTGGCAACGCTCAAATCAATGATATAAATTCCATCACCACTAATCCATTATAGGTGTTATAATGCCACCAAGACATAATGTAACATTGCTTTAAGCTTCATAATATTACAATGTTTTATTGCCCATTTTTTTTCTTTCTACCGTAAAGTGATATTGCTTTATTGTTTCATAATTATTTATAGCCATCTCAGATTACGTGTGGTTAGTTACTAACTTTTAATTTTTTTAAATAAGCATAAAATCCCTCCGTCTAGAAATATAAGACATTTTAGTTTCCTTCAAAAAAAAGACATTTTAGTTTTTTGTGAAATGAACTTTTATGTATAGATTACACTAAAATGCATCTAGATACATTCGTTTTAAAAACTAAAATGTCTTATATTTTTAAACGGAGGGAGTATATGCTCTAAACCTACATGCCTTTGGGGGGGCCTCTTGTCAACTTCGCCCTAGGGCCCCGCAAAATATAGAGGCGGCCCTGGGCCCGACACGCTACAAGTATGTTCATTACCGGCTGCTGGTAAAGCTTGCCAGTAGCATTTCCTTTGGTCGCCATTAACGTCCATTTCTCCACGTCGCTAAGGCCTTTGCCAATGGTCGTTTCTAAGCGCAAATCCATAGGTGAAAAGTTGATGTGGCAGCCTAATTAAAGAAGGAAGAGAGTGTTGCTGTATGTAACACAAGAACCGGTTTTTATCATGCAACTCGAGGCAAAATAAATGCCAAATCCATCCCATGCACTCAGCTACTTCGTGTGGTCATTCAATTGACTCTTTTCTAGTGGCTAGGGTTAACTAGAGGCATGCCACACAGTGGAGCATAGCCACAAATTCATCCGTAATTATTTCCTATAGATACAACATGTAGAAACGATCCATTGAGATTCTTCGGCAGTCGTTTCTTAGCAAGATACGGAGTTTAGAACCAGCCCATTGGCAAAGGCCTAATAAGTGTTTCTCTGCTAGTGTGACTAGAGACTCTAGTCTAAAATAAGCACACAGCAGCCAACCGGCTTCACTGCCTCGTCAACCCCCCAACCCCACCCCTCCCCTACCTAGCACCCCTCCTCCTATGGCAAACAAAGTAGGAAAAGGATGAAATAGCAACGGGCGAAGACGGTAGCAGTTTTTTTATGTTCTTTTTCACGTCGAGTAAGTATGTGGCAATTTTACCCACGGATACCGTATCCGCATGAATAGAATATGAGCATACTTTTATATCCATGGTAATACTCGTACCCTGCTTGTTAAGTCACGGATACATGGTTATACCCAGGCCCGGCCCTGAGCCGATGCAGCCGGTGCCTCCGCACAGGGCCCGATCGGTAGGGGCCCCACCTAGGTATGTTTCAGCTGTACGTTTCAGCATGTTTATTTACTAGGAAAATTATCCTTAAAAGAAAGAAGGCAATCTCACGTACAGGAATCACGGCACGGAGGAACCGGCCGTATTGATTGACTCGCTCGCATTGACTCGCTGCTCCGCTCTCGCCTCCAGCCTCCTCGTTCGACTCTCCCTGACCCCGTCTCTCCCGTTCCCCAATCACCATTGAGGTGCCGACGATGGGGGCATGGGTGGAGCTGTATCATCGAGATTTCTAGCAGTTTTGATGAAATTAATGGAGAACATAAGGAAATCCTTCTCAGTTTGCAAGGTCAGTACAATCCCGTCCTAATCCCCTCCTATATATTCTTGTTCATCCGATTGGACTCGATTCCTTCCTCGCAGGGCCTCGATTCCTCTTTCCCCAACCCCCATAGGGGGGGGGGGCGATGGCGGCAACCAGCAGGGGCACGGCGGCGGCAGCAATCAGCAGGAGGCAACGCGTTGGCCGCGATCGGCTGGGGGTTGGCAGCGGCCAGTGGCTGAGCGGGTCAATTTTCATCCAGTCTTGTTTTCATCCTCAAGAGAACTACGTTAAATGTTTAAGTTTCTATTGAAATATCAAACAATTTTATCTGTATACATGGGCCTTATTTTTTGTCTTGCACCGGGCCCCATTTTTTTCATGCCCGGCCCTGGTTATACCAGTGGTTATACCCATACCCTGCCTATTTAGACTAACTTGTAAAACTTTTCTGTAGAGTTTCAACCTATGTGTAGCCTAGGGGCAGGTATGAGATTACGATTTCTAAACTTTGATAATTGTCTATACTCGTCTACCTATTATTGAGTAGAGATACTTATTTTTTTTTATCAAATATGATATTGATTAATGTAAAATTGATAACTTGTGTACTATTGGATCTACCCTCGGATACCCAACTGGTATGGTTATCCATCGGGTATGGACATGGGTAAAGATTTATACCCGCGGATACGAATATGGGTAAAATTTTCTACCCATAACTACATGAGTATGAGTATGGTATTGCTCTGTCCTATCCATTGCCAACCTTACGCGTGGGGATGCCTAACTTTACTCACATCGCATTTGAAATGGAAATCTCCTCCACGAAATGTGCCAATAATCTGAGTCTAAAGACAGGGAGGAGGATTCATTGACAGCTCGATCCATCCTGCCGCCGGCCCATTTCCTAAGGCTCGTCGGCGGCAAAGAGTGGCCGCACGGAGGTTAGAAGTGTAGGAGTGACGAAGAGAAACTGAGAAAAAATCCATAAAACCAATCTTTCTAAGGGGAAATTCCCATTTACTCTAGGCCAGATGGATAGACCGACGGGCCAAAAGAATATGCTAGGCCACAATAAACATGAAAATACTTGCCACCACACGCACCTTGCTGACTGCGTGCACCACGTTCTTCGGCGATGAGCCAGCGGAGCTAAAGGCGTTGATGACATCGCCGAGGATGAAGGTCATAATCGGCTGCGCCATCCCGCTGGCCACCGCGGTCACCACGCCCACCGCCATGAGCGCCGCATCCGTCCTATCCGCGAATGCGAACATTCGGTACAGCGGCACGCGCGCCGCCTTCCCATGGTTACCTCTCTTGTCTCCTACTACTCCCATGACTGCAAGCTCTTAACTATCTCCTCAACTATCTCATCACTTCTCGGGAGGTATAGCTTTGAATCGACGACATATATATATCCATTGCTTGGTAGCTAGTTAGTGGCACATGTGGAGATATACGTCTATTTATTTATTTCATCATTAGAGATCTGTATCTATTTATTTTTTCATCAGTAGAGATCCGTATCTATTTATTTTTTCATCAGTAGAGATCCGTATCTATTTATTTTTTTCAAGTAAGGATCCGTCTCTATTTATTTATTTAATTATTTTCGAATAGGGATCCGTACCTATTTATTTTAGGGGAGCTAGTACTAATTAGTCAACTGTCTAATTGATCTTGCCAAGATACGTCCGTGTGAACCACGCGCGGCTGGCCATCCGTGTCCCTCGCTGCATACCGTTGAACAGGGCGTGCGATGAGTTGGCCGCAGGCCGAGTAGTCGTGCTCTAGTACGGGCCACTTAGCTAGATGTATTTTAGCTCAATAGTTAAAATTGGGTGAGTAATCTCAATACTTGCTACACGGCGTAAAACTCGTCCCAAATGACTTAAGGACCGACGAATAGCGGCCTTAGTTTTATAGAAAACACCCTTATATTTTTTGTGGGACACATGTGATCATGCTACTGGTTGCCAATGTAGGCCCCACATGCCAAAGAAGGTGGACCATACTACTGTTTGCCAATGTAGGTGCCACGATGTACTAAAATCACTGGCATGCAATACATGCTAGGGGTTCCCGGTGACCAATAAAGTGACCCATTTAATGTCAAATACTCTCTCCGTTCCACAATATAAATCTTTTTAGCAAGTTGTTTTAGTTTGCTAAAAAAGCTTATATTATGAAACAAAGGCGGTAATTATTTTGGAAGCATTCAAATTGGTTTAAATGGTTGTGTTCATTAAAATTTATCCTGAAGTCCCGAACTGATGATGGCATGCCTCATAACATGTGCTAATATGTTTGATTAGCATTTTTCAGGATTTTCGGTCTCTTAGTTTACTTTCAGTCCTTTGACTTTGTGTTCTCATCTCATGTTAACAATTCTTACAACTATGAAAACACTCTCATTCGCACCGCTGAGAAAGGACCAAGACATAGTAAATGACATGAAATGTGTGAAATCGACTAGAACTATTTTGAATGAACTTATAGAACATGAATTGGGAATCCCTGTTAGTTGAAGTTCATGTTTTTCTGAGAAACATGATATTAAAGAGTTGGATACGGAAGATGCCTATGTTAATCAAAAAAATAGAAGAAGGTAACAATATGGAAAAAATGTCGCTGTAGTGTGAACACGGCAAATTTCTGAAAAAGAACACGACAAAGACCCACAAAGGAACACGGCAAAGAAAATACACTCGGCAAAGTCGATGCCCTCGCCGGTCCTTTGTCGTGTGTATTCTAGCCTTTGCCGTGTGTATTCCGCAGTACACACGGCAAAGTCTTTTTTTTCTTTTTTCCCCTTTTATCACATTACTCTTAGGAAAATCATAAAAAAAATCATTCTAATTCAGAAAAATACAAATAATATATCAAAATTTTCAAAAAAAATAAGATCTATCTATCTACACTCAAATATTAGATATTTATATTGAATAAGAATCTTCATCCTCGCCGTTTTGACCATATTTTAAAACATGCATTAAATATTCGAAAATGATCGAAACAATGTGAAACCTTCGCGTAGTGTCATATTATGTGACATAGTTGGTAGGGAAAATATCAAACTTGGTATATTGATTGTCTCAAAAATACCTTCACAAAATGACCTATCTCATTCGAGGTTTCCTGGTTTTCGGGTCAAATGACCAATGTTATGGCTAGAATCAAGGCATAGTTTGTGATAATGTGCCCATATTATGCATGCATGTGCATCATGGAATGGCGAACAATATTGCAGGAGGAAGTTTTCCTTTTCGTCGCACCAAAAAGCCATTTTCCATTTTCCGAACGTAAAAAATGGGGTTTTATGAAGCAACCACCAAATGGCTAATTCAAAATGCTACCACCCCATTTTTCAAAAATACTAGACCACCTTAAATGGACATGTAGGGTTCGCAACATAGAAAACAAAAAATTTCCTACGATGTGAACTATATACCAAGATCTATCTACTAGATACAAACAACGGGCGGATGTATATCCGTAGAGAACATACCCTTGAAGACCGACAAAGCTTAACGAGTTCAACTCGTGGTTGATGTATACGATCTCTTATCGATCTCAAGATCGAGAGGAAGTCCTAGCGCCGCAAATCAGCAGCGCATCCGTGCTCGCACACACGTTCGAGGCACCGAGCAACCTCCGCCTCCTCGCTCCAGCGATGCAGCGGAAGCACAACTCTTTCTTGCCGAATAGCCACCGGGAACATGTATCTCGCTAGTCCGAGACCATGGGGGATAAATTCTAGAGGGGGAGAGAGATCCTTCACGAGGAGGTGTGAGAGACAAGTGAGGAGGGGGCTCCTTTTATAGGAGGAGGGCACCCAAGGGGTGGCCGCCATGGGGGCTGCCTCCCTCCTTCATTCATGTGGGTGGACACTCCACTCACAAAATGCCCTTTAAATTCCCTCCACTCAAAGTCCACTCAAATTCCCATTAAATTTCCACCAAATTTAATACAAACTCTCATTAAATAAAACTCTTTTATTTTATTCAGAATTTTGTCAATTACTTTAATGAAAAACATTCACAAATAACCCCTTGCTAGAATTCTATTTCACATGCATAACCACTTTATGCAATTTCACCCGAAACTGTTTGGTATCTAGTGAAATAAATTCTGCGCTTGTTCATTCTTTCGGCATGAAACATTTGCTCCAATTGGATGTCGTGTCTCTTAAGTGTGTCACCCTACGGTTCGTGAATAATGCGGACATGATCGAGACCCTCTCGGATCAATAATCGAGCGGGATCCGGAGACCCATCTGACTCCCACACATTCAACGATGACTTTCTTGTGATCGTCGAACCTTTTACGCTAGTATCTTAATCCCTTTGTTTCACGATATATTACATGTCCGAGATTCGATCATCGGTATCTCCATACCTAGTTTGATCTCGTTATCGACATGCACTCTTTTCTCGTTCTGTGATATAACATTCTAGTGATCAAATCACTTGCTTGCAAGCTAATCAATGTGATATCACCGAGAGGGCCCAGTATATCTATCCGTCATCGGGATGAACAAATTCCTCTCGATCCATGAGCCTCAACATAACACTTTATTAGTTACGAATCCATCTTTATAATCACCACATTACGGTGTGACGTTTGATGTTATCAAGAAACTCTTCCGGTGTTAGTGATTGACATGATCTCATGGTCTAAGGATTAGGATCACTTCGTAAGTTGTTATAGCAATATAAACTCAATGACTTTGATCGTAATGCTATACTTCGGATGAATGTTCATCACACCATTACACTAATGTTGTGATCCCGTTATTAACAACATCCAATGTCCATGATCAGGAAACCTTGATCATCTTGTTAATCAACAAGCTAGTTTATGAGAGAGGCATAACTAGGAACTTTCTGTTTGTTTATTAAACACACATGTATTAACGTTTCCGTATCAATACAATTATAGCATGCAAAATAAACATCTATCATATACTTGGAATACACATAATAAACACTTTATTATTGCCTCTCAGGGCATATTCCCTTCAGGACAATGTCTCAACAGGAGGATCTCAAACCTTTCCGTCCATTCCAGGTGAAAAGGACAAATTCCTGCCAAATCGGTAAGAAGTGGATCAGATATGAACTACAGGTACATGATCTGATGGTCATGCTTTTATACAAAAATCATTTTTAGGTTCACAATATGCTATGTCATCAGAGATCCAATGAAAGTTTAGATAGGCTCAGCTCCGAGATAAGAATCTTCATACCCGTCGTTCGACAAAGTTTGTCGATAGTTTAAAAGAGTCATAAAAAATTCAAAAACGATCGAAACAATGCAAAACCTTCTTGTGGTGTCATATTATGTGACATGGTTGCAAGGAAAAATATCAAACTTTTTATATTGAATATGTCTCAAAAAACCTTCACAAAATGACCTATCTCATTCGAGGTTTCCTGGCTTTCGGGTCAAATGACCAATATTATGGCTAGAATCAAGGCATAGTTTGTGATAATATGCCCATATTGTGAATGCATGTGCATCATAGAATGGCGAACAATATTGTAGGAGAAAGTTTTCCTTTTCGTCGCACCAAAAAGCCATTTTCCATTTTCCGAGCGTAAAAACGGAGGATTTTATGAAGCAACCACCAAATGGCTAATTCAAAATGCTACCACCCCATTTTTCAAAAATACCAGACCACCTTAAATGGACAATGTCCCAACAGGGAGATCTCAAACCTTTCCGTCCACTCCAGGTGAAAAACACAAATTCCTGCTGAATCGATAGAAAGTGGGTCAGATATGAACTACAGGTACATGATCTGATGGTCATGATTTTTTACAAAAATCATTTTTAGGTTCACAATATGCTATTTCATCAGAGATCCAATGAAATTTTAGAGAGGCTCACCTTCGAGCTAAGAATCTTCATACCCGTCGTTCGAAAAAGTTTGTCGATAGTTTAAAAGAGTCATAAAAAATTCAAAAATGATCGAAACAATGTGAAACCTTCGCGTGGTGTCATATTATGTGACATAGTTGGAAGGAAAAATATCAAACTTGTTATATTGAATATGTCTCAAAATAACCTTCACAAAGTGACCTATCTCATTCGAGGTTTCTTGGCTTTCGGGTCAAATGACCAATGTTATGGCTAGAATCAAGGCATACTTTGTGCTAATGTGCTCATATTGTGCATGCATGTGCATCATGGAATGGAGAAAAATGTTGGAGGAGGAAGTTTTTCTTTTCGTCGCACCGAAAACCATTTTCCAAGCATAAAAAACGGGGGGTTTATGAAGCAACCACCAAATGGATAATTCAAAATTCTATTACCCCATTTTTCAAAAATAATAGACCACCTTAAATGGATAATGTCCCAACAGGAGGATCTCAAACCTTTTCGTCCACTCCAGGTGAAAAGGACAAATTCTTGTCGAATCGATAGGAAGTGGGTCAGATATGAACTACAGGTACATGATCTGATGGTCATGATTTTTTACAAAAAATCATTTTTAGGTTCACAATATGCTATTCCATCGGATATACAATGAAAGTGTAGAGAGGCTCAGCTCCGAGCTAAGAATCTTCATACCCGTCGTTCGACGAAGTTTGTCAATAGTTTAAAAGAGTCATAAAAAATTAAAAAACGATTGAAACAAATGCGAAACCTTCGCGTGGTGTCATATTATGTGACATGGTTGCAAGGAAAAATATCAAACTTGTTATATTGAATATGTCTCAAAAAAACCTTTACAAAATGACCTATCTCATTCGAGGTTTCCTGGCTTTCAGGTCAAATGACCAATGTTATGGCTATAATCAAGGCATAGTTTGTGATAATATGCCCATATTGTGCATGCATGTGCATCATGAAATGGCGAACAATATTGCAGGAGGAAGTTTTCCTTTTCGCTGCATCAAAAAGCCATTTTCCTTTTTTGAGCACAAAAAACTAGGGATTTTATGAAGCAACCACCAAATGGCTAATTCAAAATGATACCAACCCATTTTCACAAGATTATAAGGATGTCATATTTAGATTCCTCACATTTTTCTTAACGATTTATACATTTTATTTGTCGAATTCCGATTTACGAATTTAAATATATGAATTATTCCATATTAAATAGAAAAAGTAAATAAAATAAAATCATTTTATTTTTTATTTGGATTCAAGATTATTATTACTTATTCATTATTGTTTATTTAAATAATTGTTGGAAATCTAAAACTGAGATGTGTGACATCATGGTTCAAGAGTTAAAATGATTGATATGAAAGTATTATCAACAAGGTATGATTTCTTTCTCGGAAGCTGATTCGGAGGAACGAAGAAGTTAAGCGTGCTAGAGATAGAGTAGTGTTGGGATGGGTGACCAAAGGGGAAGTTTGATTATGAGTGCAATTTGAACTAATATTAAACATACAAAGGGTTAAAATATCCTATATGAGATTATCAAGTAAATAATAATCAAAAAAGTTTGAAATAAAATTGAATATTTTTTCATTATTTTTGAAAAGGCAGTCACTTTGACGTATACTTTTTCCACGAGACACACGGCAAAGACAGCTTCTTTTTCGTGTACTTTTCGAGGAGACACACGACAAAGACAGCTTATTTGTCGTGTACTTTTCGAGAAGACACACGACAAAGAATAGACACCGTCATCTTCGCGGGAACCGTCATCTCACTTTACTTTTCCATGTCTACGCGTAAGAAACACGACAAAGTCTTTGCCGTATCCTATTTAGAAAACACACGGCAAAGGACCTTTGTCGTGGCGAACGTTGCCATGTGGCATGATACGTCCAAAACGTATCTATTTTCCGAACACTTTTGCTATTATTTCTCCTCTAAACTTGTGTGATTTTGATACAACTAACACGGACTGAAGCTGTTTTCAGCAGAATTACCTTGGTGTCTAGTTTTTGTGCATAAAATCAACTATCAGGAAAAATCCCGGAAAATATGCCAAAAATCCTATTTCACCAGAAGACCTACGGAGTTAGAAGACGAGATGGAGTGGAGGCCTGGAGGGCCCACACCCCTGCCAGGCGCGGGTGGGCCCAGCCCGCGCCTAGGGGGGTTCTGCCACCCCAGGCACCCCCTCGGGCTCCCTCTTCACCTATAAGTTACCCCTTTACCTAAAAAACAAGGGGGTTCGACATTTTTCCAGAGAGAGTTCCGCTCCGCCGCCACCATCAGAAACCAAGATTCGGATCCAGAAACTCCGTTCTAGCACCCTGCCGGGACGGGGAATTTGGAGATGATCATCGCCATCGTCATCACCAACGCCTCTCCATCAACCATCAATATTTCCCTCATCCATGAGTGAGTAATACCCCGTTATAGGCTATGGGTATGGTAGGGATTGGATGAGTTCTATCATGTAATTGAATAAGATTGTTAGGGCATAGTGCCTAGTATCTCTATTAGTGCTATTTGACTTTGGTGCAACTTGTTGTGCTTAATGCTTGTCACTAGGGACCGAGTGCCATGATCTCAGATCTGAACTTATTATTGAATCATTATGATAGTATTGTTTGTGATCTTATCTGCAAGTTGTGTACACATATCATGTAGGGTTTCGTAGCATGGAAAACAAAAAATTTCTATCGCATACAACCAAACAAGCCAAGATCTATCTACTAGATTGTAGCAACGAGTCAATGGAATAACTTACCCTCGAAGATTCCAAAGCGTTTAACGAGAGCGGATTCTCGTGGGTGATGTAGTCGTACTCTTCCCGATTTCAAGATCGCGTAGACGATCCTTCCGGCGCTATGCGCAGCTCATGATCGGTCACACGTTCGATTTTCGACGAAGACCTTCCTCTCCCTTGTTCCAAAGCAGCGGAGGTTGTAGCACTCTCCTCGCGATTCCGCAAAGACCTAAGATGGTACCTAAGTAGAGGAGATCCTGTGGCTTCGCCAAGCCGGAGCGAGTATGGTGGAGTATGAGAGAGAGATATTTAGTGGTCTAGGGTTTAGACACACCAATTAGAAGGCTCTAATCCAAGGCTAGGGCAATTAGAAGCTCTAAACCAAAATTGCTCTAAACCGGAGTCTAGGGCTAGGATTTAGATTAGAGGATAGGAACTTGTGTGTCTAGAGGAGGAGGCCCTGCCCCTCCTTTTATAGGTGGGAGGGCGGCCAAGGGAGGAGTCCCTCCCAAGTCGGCCTTGGTGGTGCGCGGCTTGGAGAGGAGGGACTCCTCCCCAAGTCGTTTCAACCTCCTCTTGCTTGTTTCCCACAGTTTCTGTTTAGCCGTTGACTTTCAAACTGCCATTTGACTTTTCTGTTTTAGGATTCAATTTAATTCTTTATTTGGAACAAGAACACTTAGTACATGATGCAATCATTCCAATATGTAATGACACATTCATGTACCTTCCTCCCCGAGTGCTGGACATTCGGAACCTTCTAGAACATTCCCGATGAAAACAAGGAATCATTTCCGAACTCAAACGGACTTTCCTTATATGAATCTTATTCTCCGGACCATTCCGGATCACCTCGTGATATCCGGATCCCATCGAGACTCGAACAACATTCGGTCTCTTTCATAATACCATAACTACTCAAAACAACGTCAATCCTTAAGTGTGTCTCCCTACGGTTCGTGAATTATGCGGACATGATCGAGACTTCTCCGAACAATAACCAATAGAGGAATCTGGAAATTCATATGGCTCCCACATATTTCTCACGATTACTTTGCATCGAATGAACCACTTACATACGATACCAATTTCCTTTGTCTCACGATAGTTTACTTATCCGAGGTTATGATCGCTTGTATCTACGCATACCTAGTTCAACCTCGTTACGATAAAAGTACTCTTTTCTCGTTCCCGTGATATGTGATCCCTTGTGAGCCAGTCACATGCTTGCAAGATAATTGTATGACATTCCACCGAGAGGGCCCAGAGTATATCTATCCGTCATATGGATGGACAAATCCCACTCTTGATCCATGTGTTTCAACCAATACTTTCCGAACACTCAATGCCACCTTTATAGCCACCCATTTACGGTGTGGTGTTTGATGTCATCAAAGCATCCATCCGGTAAAGGTGATATGCATGATCTCATGGTCGAAGGAATTAGGTTACTATGTATCAGAAAGCATATAGCAATTGAACTATTGAAATGACTTGATCTTTATGCTACGCTTATCTATAGGAGTATGTCCATCACATCATTCTCCTAATGTGTAGGGGTCCCAACCTAATAAGGTAGAGTCCTCCTGTGTTTTACAATGCTAGTCCCTGGATCAATAGCTAGCATCCACAGTTTAGATGTAATATCAAGAAACAAGGGTCATAATATAACTTTATAACCAGGAATAACATAATTTTATTACATCAAACATAGCTCATTAGGCTATTACATTACATTGCAGCGGAATAAATATAGTCATGGGTCCTTCATCTTCAAAGTTCCACAGGAAGATGTTGGTTGTAGACTTTGTAATCCTAAACAATCAATCTTCACTAAAATCAATCAAACCTGCAACATACAAGTTACAGCCACAAAGGGTCAATACATTTGAATTGTATTGGCAAGTGATACTATGGTAATATAGTGGAGTCTATCATCTATATGCATTTGGCTAAGTGGAGTTGAGGCTTGCATTGCTCAAAATAGATTTTTCTTATCATTTTGAAAATACTAAGTTTTTGCTTGACAAAATCATTTTTCTCAATCAAAGATTTCAAGATCCTTGTACCAAGCCATCTCTCCATCAATGATTGAAGAATTCAAACAACCCTTGTTCAAACCACAAGATTTTAATTTAGAAATTGGAATGATGAGATTCTTGATTGCTTCCATGTCTTGATGCTCAAATTGTCCTTTACCAGGGACATGGCTAAGTACTTAGATTTTACACTCTGCAGAGGTGGTGCACTTTCCCCACAAGACTTGGTTTCCCAAGACAAGATCTTTCAGAAGCTTTCCCTTATACCAAAATGGACGCGTTCCAACCTATCAAACACTACCACACACTGTCCATTTGGCTAAGTTCTTGCAACCTATATGATCATGGCAGAGCCCATATTGCCAAGTGGTTGCACTTGAAGCTTCTCAACATTTGACATCTCAAATCCCTTTGTTTTCCTGGGTGGCCATCCACAAGTGAGATACACAATCCAAGTCCATGGCATTGTGAACCACTCAACATAACCCAATCCTTCCATTCCACCCAGGAGGTTCATTGACTTAGTTGTTTTATTAAACAAAACCTAAGTCTTCGGACTTAGAATATTTTTCCATAGTGTGAATATATTTTCCACCCATGTTTTCTATTAGCTAGGCTAAGCTTGGTAGTATTAGGAAACTTAACTTAGGAAATCCTACTAAGGATTCATCTACTAGGTTTTCCTATAGCAAGATCTATACTTAGCAAAATCCATGCAAGTTTATTTAGCAAAATCACTAATGCATAGAAAAAGTAATGGGACAAAAAGTATGAAGCATCACTTGCCTTTTTGGTAGGGAATGTTGGTTCACTCCTTGATCTTTCTAGTCTCACACTTCACTACAAGTCAATCAAGCAAACACTAATTCAATTTACATTCCAAACCAATAATCACTCAAACAAATTCACACACACAAAACAATGAAAACCAATTCATGCATGGGAGCATGTACAAGATAGTTTTATTTTGCAAAGGGTCTCTATGTGGTTTATAAACTTTGTAAGATCTAATTTGGTCATTTACCAAAGTGGCAAAGTCATTAGCAAGTGGGTTTTGTACAAAAACTATTTTTAAATCCATTCATCATTTTATGTGGTGAACAATGTTTTTATTAAGGCAAAACTCTTAGGTTGTTCACCAAATGAGTTGCTATTGCAAAACTTGGTGTTTTTAGGTCAGTAAGTTTGGTCCAAAACTTTTCCTTAAAGTTTTCTTTTCATAAACATTTTCATAATAAAAACTATTCTTTTTATTTGGCTAGAAAATGACTAAGTCAAGTAATCCAACCTAAATCTTACAAAAATCATTTTTAATGCCAAGGGTTGGTTCCTAGGGTCAGTAAGATCACAACAATCCAATTTGCAAAGGTTTTATCCCTAAATTCAATTTTAAACAATTTTTATACTCTAAACAAGTACACAAATGTTTCTGCAAATTCAAACAAGCTATCAGATACTATTTGTCAAACTAAGGCCATGGTTAGGGCTTGTTCTCCTGAATCCATTGATATAAAATTTGCCAAATTTGGACGTGTGGATCAAAAGATATAAGGGTTTGAAGTTTGTAAATAATTCTGATTTCAAATTCTAATTTCAATCTATCGTGACACGCGGCTTCCTATTAAATCGGTACCGTTTCGGTTGGATCACGCGACATCCGTTGGATTAAGTTAAATCGTGCGGCAGAGGTTACTTACCGCTTGAGTTAAATTCTATCGGCCTTACGATGACGATCTAACGTTAGGCACACCACCACAGATGGCGGCGATATGTTACCGGCGGCGAGCGGATTAAGCGGCAGTCTTGGCGATGTAGGAAGCGAGGGAGAGGCTGGCAAGGCTTACCAGGCTCGCAGAGACTTGCTGGTGCGCGAGGTGGGGTCGGCTACTCGAGGGGCGCAAGGGGTTGCTGCTAATTGCTCGCCGGAGAAGTCATGACGGCAGTGCTCTCAGTTGTCGTTGGCGACGTTTAGGACCACGCTAAGACAAAATAGAGGCATGGTTAGGTGCGTACGAGGATCGTGAGTAAGGGAGCGTCATCGGGATGGAGAGGGGAGGTCGGAGTTCACCTGGAATACTCGTCGAAACAATAGCAGACGGCGGCGCACGCTTGATGTTTGTCGTTGCCGATGCTCAGGGCACCCGCGAGTGAGTGATTGACACAGAAGGATATGCCAGGAGATGGTGAGCGTGCTCGTGTGCTCAGGGAGGCGGAAGGGGGCGTGCCGGACGGTGGGAGCTCGTCGGAGACGGCCGTTCGAGGATTTAATTGCGGCCCTGAGGCGTGCTTTCGGGGAAGAAGGCGAGGGAAGCGGAGAGGAGATGGCGCTTTAAGGTGTGCGATCACTGCGAGTAAAGGTCGTCGCGTTAAGGCGTAATCAAGCCGAGAATTTATATGCAACGGCGAGGAGAGGGAAGAACCACATGGGGGTGGGAAGAAGAGGTGTGGGGTCCGCTGTCAGTGAGAAAAGGAGAGAAAGGGGGAGGTCCACCAGTCAGTCTTGGTGTGGGTTAGTTATTTGGTGCGAACCGTTTTCTTGAGGTGAGGGAAACTGGCTGGGACTGTTGAAATTTGGGCCTTGTTGGTCTGTTTCCTCTATTTTTTTTCTGTCTATTTGTTTTATTCTTTTCTAATTCTTTTTCTGTTTTGAAATTCAAACAACCAAACATATTCAAAAGATTCAAACAATCATCAAGCTTTTCAAATATGAATTTGATTCTGCTTAACCTCATAATTCACATTCTAAAATAAAATATTATTTTAAATCTTTTTAGGTTCCATTTATCAATTAAATAAATGTATCATTAGTTAAATAAAATAGGGTTTGTTTTATTTAATAAAATCTTCATTTAAAATCCAAATACTTTCAAAACCCAATCAGTAGGTTTTATTTGGAAGTAAATAATACTTGGATACTTGTTTAAAACAAAATATTATTTTGCTTTAGGGTCCAATAATAATTATATATAATGGGCCTTAGTTATTAAATCAAATAGAGTTTGATTTTATTAATAAAATCTTTATTTGAAACTAAATATCTTCGAAACCAAATTAGTGGGTTTTATTTGGGAAATATAGAATACTTGGAGATTTGTTTTAAAATAAAATAACATTTTATTTTAGGGTCCATTATTAATTAATATAATAGACTTTCATTATTATTTCAAATAGGATTTATTTTATTTGAGATATTTATTTTGAATCTAAAATAAAGCCAAAACACTTTAGTAGGTTTTATTAGAGAATATAAAATACTTGGAAAACCTATTTTAAACAATTTAATAAGTCTTGATGTTTTAATTAAAATAGTAAAACCTTTCATAATAAATTTTGATATTAATTCCTTATTATTTTATTTTAAATAAACCTTTGTTATTTTTATTCAAAACTAAATGTTTTAATTCCCAAAGTTTGGTCAAGGTTTATATTGTCCTTTATTAAATAATCTTTATTTATAAAATTTCTATTTCATTTGAAAACAAATCTTTTCATTTAATTGTTTCAAAATAGTATTTCCAAATGTTTTTATTTTCCTTTTATTAAATGTTTATCTTTTTAAATCTCTTTAGGTTTATTTTAATTCAAATGGGTTTGAAATTCCAATTGAATTCAAAATGTTTCTTCTGGCTCTAAAAATCAAACAAAGTTTTATTTTATTAATTTATTTTCACATTACAAGATTTGGAAAATCTTGGGATGTGACAGGCTACCACCCTTAAAATAAATCTCGTCCCGAGATTTGGGAAGGTTAGGGTTACAAGTATGTTCAAACAACTAGGGTACTACCACCCTTAAAAACTTTCAAACAAAAATTACACATTGTCTTTCTTGGGATCCTGGGGAAAATTCTCTAAGCAAACTTTTGCATGTGTCCTTGGTTTCCATTCTTGACTCATGGGCCAAGGTTGAGATTCTTCATAGACTTGTTTAACTTGTTCTCCATCCTTTCTGGACAATTGTTGGCATAGTGGCCTAGTTCCTTTCATTTGAAACATGTGGCAAGGCTGATATCCCTCATAGGCTTGTTTATTTTATGCTTCATCTTTTCTGGACAGTAATTTGCATAATGTCCTAACTCTTTGCAGTGTTTGCACATCACTTGGCTAAAATCCTTCCTTATCTTGGGTTTCACTAGCCTTTGTTTGCTTTCTTGGCTCTTCTTCTTTTCTGGGCATTCATTGGCATAGTGTCCCATCTCTTTGCAATTGTAACATTGCTCTTGAGTAATATCCTTCTTGTTAGGGTTGGGGCATTTCTTCTTCTTCTTGGGTCTCTCCAAAGCTTGGAGTTCTTCTAGTTCTTGTTCTTCATAGGTGGGAGATCTTTCTCTCTTCTTGGGGCACTGATATTCATGTTCCTTGGATGCATGATCCTTGTATCTAAAGTTATTACTAGCTTGGGTTCCTTCTAAAATAGCATCTTTGTCCTCATTGTTGTCATTAGCTCTTTGGAAAAAGTTTTCTCTCATGTTGATCATTTGAGTAACCATTCCTTGCAACAATTGGGATTGAAGTTTCAATATCCTTTGTATGGCTGGGTCTAGTCCATTGTTGTTGGCTAAAAGCTGAGTTGTCTCTTGGCTCAACTGGTTTTGGGTTGCTATAAGTTCTCTCATGTTGTCCTCTTGGTTGTTGTTGTTGTCATCAACTTTGGAGTCTTTTGGAATAGTCATCTGTTTGGGTTGGGTATGGATTAGAATAGGCAAAATATTTATAAGGGAATAATTCTAATCACACACATCACAATCCACACAAGCAATGTGCAAGCATTCCCAAACCAAGCATTTCACTCAAACAACAAGTCCAAGCACATACTTTGGCAACAAAATATTTTTGTTACACCACATAAGTTGGTGTGTTTGATTTAACTAAATTATGGTGGTCCATCTATATGGTTCACTTGTGATCCTTCTTTCCTTCATGATTGATCCTTCTTTCATGAGATCATGGTTTCCTTGGGACAAACTCTTGGTCACAAAACTTCAAATAATGTAGGTTCCTTCTAACTTTTGCATTCCCTCAGTCTCTAAATCTTAAGTAAGCTTTCCTTGTCTCACTTGTAGTACTTAGTGATATCCAAGTTGGAGGTCCTTGGTGAAAATGCTGAAGATGTTGAAGTCATTAGAGTTGAAGAAGTTGAAGCAGTCCTTTACACATGGTGTAGTCTTTGGCCATGGGTAGGTTTTTCCATCAAGTTGAATTAGAGGAGATGTAGAGTTAAAAACAAAATGGTTGAGGAAAGAGGTTACAAGTGTTTTTGTAAATATGTTTTTGGATCAAAATATAACTCCTATTTTTCTAAGGGTTTTTGTCCAATCCTAGGTTTACAAATCCTACAGGCAACACAATGCTCTGATACCATCTGTAGGGGTCCCAACCTAATAAGGTAGAGTCCTCCTGTGTTTTACAATGCTAGTCCCTGGATCAATAGCTAGCATCCACAGTTTAGATGTAATATCAAGAAACAAGGGTCATAATATAACTTTATAACCAGGAATAACATAATTTTATTACATCAAACATAGCTCATTAGGCTATTACATTACATTGCAGCGGAATAAATATAGTCATGGGTCCTTCATCTTCAAAGTTCCACAGGAAGATGTTGGTTGTAGACTTTGTAATCCTAAACAATCAATCTTCACTAAAATCAATCAAACCTGCAACATACAAGTTATAGCCACAAAGGGTCAATACATTTGAATTGTATTGGCAAGTGATACTATGGTAATATAGTGGAGTCTATCATCTATATGCATTTGGCTAAGTGGAGTTGAGGCTTGCATTGCTCAAAATAGATTTTTCTTATCATTTTGAAAATACTAAGTTTTTGCTTGACAAAATCATTTTTCTCAATCAAAGATTTCAAGATCCTTGTACCAAGCCATCTCTCCATCAATGATTGAAGAATTCAAACAACCCTTGTTCAAACCACAAGATTTTAATTTAGAAATTGGAATGATGAGATTCTTGATTGCTTCCATGTCTTGATGCTCAAATTGTCCTTTACCAGGGACATGGCTAAGTACTTAGATTTTACACTCTGCAGAGGTGGTGCACTTTCCCCACAAGACTTGGTTTCCCAAGACAAGATCTTTCAGAAGATTTCCCTTAGACCAAAATGGACGCGTTCCAACCTATCAAACACTACCACCCACTGTCCATTTGGCTAAGTTCTTGCAACCTATATGATCATGGCAGAGCCCATATTGCCAAGTGGTTGCACTTGAAGCTTCTCAACATTTGACATCTCAAATCCCTTTGTTTTCCTGGGTGGCCATCCACAAGTGAGATACACAATCCAAGTCCATGGCATTGTGAACCACTCAACATAACCCAATCCTTCCATTCCACCCAGGAGGTTCATTGACTTAGTTGTTTTATTAAACAAAACCTAAGTCTTCTGACTTAGAATATTTTTCCATAGTGTGAATATATTTTCCACCCATGTTTTCTATTATCTAGGCTAAGCTTGGTAGTATTAGGAAACTTAACTTAGGAAATCCTACTAAGGATTCATCTACTAGGTTTTCCTATAGCAAGATCTATACTTAGCAAAATCCATGCAAGTTTATTTAGCAAAATCACTAATGCATAGAAAAAGTAATGGGACAAAAAGTATGAAGCATCACTTGCCTTTTTGGTAGGGAATGTTGGTTCACTCCTTGATCTTTCTAGTCTCACACTTCACTACAAGTCAATCAAGCAAACACTAATTCAATTTACATTCCAAACCAATAATCACTCAAACAAATTCACACACACAAAACAATGAAAACCAATTCATGCATGGGAGCATGTACAAGATAGTTTTATTTTGCAAAGGGTCTCTATGGGGTTTATAAACTTTGTAAGATCTAATTTGGTCATTTACCAAAGTGGCAAAGTCATTAGCAAGAGGGTTTTGTACAAAAACTATTTTTAAATCCATTCATCATTTTATGTGGTGAACAATGTTTTTATTAAGGCAAAACTCTTAGGTTGTTCACCAAATGAGTTGCTATTGCAAAACTTGGTGTTTTTAGGTCAGTAAGTTTGGTCCAAAACTTTTCCTTAAAGTTTTCTTTTCATAAACATTTTCATAATAAAAACTATTCTTTTTATTTGGCTAGAAAATGACTAAGTCAAGTAATCCAACCTAAATCTTACAAAAATCATTTTTAATGCCAAGGGTTGGTTCCTAGGGTAAGTAAGATCACAACAATCCAATTTGCAAAGGTTTTATCCCTAAATTCAATTTTAAACAATTTTTATACTCTAAACAAGTACACAAATGTTTCTGCAAATTCAAACAAGCTATCAGATACTATTTGTCAAACTAAGGCCATGGTTGGCTAGGGCTTGTTCTCCTGAATCCATTGATATAAAATTTGCCAAATTTGGACGTGTGGATCAAAAGATATAAGGGTTTGAAGTTTGTAAATAATTCTGATTTCAAATTCTAATTTCAATCTATCTGGTGACACGCGGCGGCTTCCTATTCGTCGGTACCGTTTCGGTTGGATCACGCGACGACAGCCTTGGATTAAGTTAAATCATGCGGCGCGCAGAGGTTACTTACCGCTTCAGTTAAATTCTATCGTGGCCTTACGATGACGATCTAACGGTGCTAGGCACACCAGCCACAGATGGGCGGCGATATGTTACCGGCGAGCGGCGGAGCGGCCAGTTGGCGGCGGTGCTGGCGATGTAGGAAGCGAGGGAGAGGCTGGCAAGGCTTACCAGGCTCGCAGAGACTTGCTGGTGCTCGAGGTGGGGTCGGCTACTCGAGGGGCGCAAGGGGTTGCTGCTAATTGCTCGCCGGAGAAGCTGCGGACGACGGTGCTCTCAGGTTGTCGTCGTTGGCGACGTTTAGGACCACGCTAAGACAAAATAGAGGCATGGTTAGGTGCGTACGAGGATCGTGAGTAAGGGAGCGTCATCGGGATGGAGAGGGGAGGTCGGAGTTCACCTGGAATACTCGTCGAAACAATAGCGGGCAATGGCGCACGCGCTCGGTGTTTGTCGCTGCCGATGCTCGTGGCACCATGAGTGAGTGATTGACTACGAAGGATATGCCGGAGAGATGGTGAGCGTGCTCGTGCTCGAGGCGGCGGAGAGGCGTGTGGTTGGCCGGAGACGGTGGGAGCTCGAGGCATTTAATTGCGACGGCACGGAGGCGTGCTCGGGGAAGGCGAGGGAAGCGGAGAGGAGATCTGGCGCTAAAGGTGTGCGATCACTGCGAGTAAAGGTCGTCGCGTTAAGGCGTAATCAAGCCGAGAATTTATGTATGCAACGGCGAGGAGAGGGGAAGAACCAGTCCGCGGGGTGGGGAAGAAGAGCAGTAGGTGTGGGGTCCGCTGTCAGTGAGAAAAGGAGAGAAAGGGGGAGGTCCACCAGTCAGTCTTGGTGTGGGTTAGTTATTTGGTGCGAACCGTTTTCTTCGGGGTGAGGGGAAACTGGGTTGTGGGACTGTTGGGCTGGGCCTTGTTGGGCTGGTCTGTTTCCTCTATATTTTTTTTTCTGTCTATTTGTTTTATTCTTTTCTAATTCTTTTTCTGTTTTGAAATTCAAACAACCAAACATATTCAAAAGATTCAAACAATCATCAAGCTTTTCAAATATGAATTTGATTCTGCTTAACCTCATAATTCACATTCTAAAATAAAATATTATTTTAAATCTTTTTAGGTTCCATTTATCAATTAAATAAATGTATCATTAGTTAAATAAAATAGGGTTTGTTTTATTTAATAAAATCTTCATTTAAAATCCAAATACTTTCAAAACCCAATCAGTAGGTTTTATTTGGAAGTAAATAATACTTGGATACTTGTTTAAAACAAAATATTATTTTGCTTTAGGGTCCAATAATAATTATATATAATGGGCCTTAGTTATTAAATCAAATAGAGATTGATTTTATTAATAAAATCTTTATTTGAAACTAAATATCTTCAAAACCAAATTAGTGGGTTTTATTTGGGAAATATAGAATACTTGGAGATTTGTTTTAAAATAAAATAACATTTTATTTTAGGGTCCATTATTAATTAATATAATAGACTTTCATTATTATTTCAAATAGGATTTATTTTATTTGAGATATTTATTTTGAATCTAAAATAAAGCCAAAACACTTTAGTAGGTTTTATTAGAGAATATAAAATACTTGGAAAACCTATTTTAAACAATTTAATAAGTCTTGATGTTTTAATTAAAATAGTAAAACCTTTCATAATAAATTTTGATATTAATTCCTTATTATTTTATTTTAAATAAACCTTTGTTATTTTTATTCAAAACTAAATGTTTTAATTCCCAAAGTTTGGTCAAGGTTTATATTGTCCTTTATTAAATAATCTTTATTTATAAAATTTCTATTTCATTTGAAAACAAATCTTTTCATTTAATTGTTTCAAAATAGTATTTCCAAATGTTTTTATTTTCCTTTTATTAAATGTTTATCTTTTTAAATCTCTTTAGGTTTATTTTAATTCAAATGGGTTTGAAATTCCAATTGAATTCAAAATGTTTCTTCTGGCTCTAAAAATCAAACAAAGTTTTATTTTATTAATTTATTTTCACATTACAAGATTTGGAAAATCTTGGGATGTGACATAATGATATGACCCTGTTGTTAATAACATCTCTATGTTCATGATCAGGAAACCATGATCATATATTAACCAACAAGCTAGTTTAACAAGAGGCTTTACTAGGGACTCTTATTTTAGTTTACAAATCACACAAGTATTAATGTTTCCGGTGAATACAATTATAGCATGTTATGTAAACATTTATCATAAGTGTGAAGATATGATAATAACCACTTTATTATTGCCTCTTGGGCATATCTCCAACAGTCTCCCACTTGCACTAGAGTCAATAATCTAGTTTCAAACCTTTGTGTATTCAACACTTATGGCTTTCCGGTGTTGTATGCACACGATTGCTAGTGGTCAACTGATCTCCGGATCTGACACTTCCAGGTCCGTGTGTAATTGCATGTCTTTGCGTCTCTACGCATCACTCATTCTCTAATGAGATGGCTTTGTAAAAATTTGGTCTTTCGGTGTGACCTTTATCTCTTTGGGGTTAAAACATGTTGATAATATTGTCGCACAATATATCTTCATAGTATTATCCCACTGTGAACTACACCTAGTTTGATAACAAACTACTTGACACAAATGCCCTCTTTTGCTGCTAAAATAGCAGTCATATATTTAGCCTTTTGTTGTAGTATCTGTCACAATGTCTTAACTTTGGAACTCATCCAAATCCATTATGGAACTCACTTTCCATTATATTGTGCCACCCTTAGTTTAGATTGAGATAAACTTAATTTGTACTTTGTGACAAAGCTAGTATCAATGTAGTACTTTTACAATGAACTAACCATCTATTTGTCACTTCTACAAATATTATACTCTTAGTTCTTCCAAAAGATCATAAGAATATCCTTACTATTGTACATTGATCATCTTACGAATCATTCTGGTATATGCTCACAACATTTAGAGCATAGGACATATCTGGATTTGTACATATCACAGCATGATTGATATAAATACTCTTTGTGATTTTATACATCAAGTATCAATATATACTTGAATCTTTGTTTCACTTACCCTGTGTCAATACACTTGAATATATCATCAATATTGAACTCATTCAATCCTTTCTGTGCGACAAGAACCTCTCTTGTAGTTTCTATATTGAACTCATTCAATATCCCGTCTATGTACTTCTGGCACAACCATATTAGCGTCTATTGATGCCAAATATTTGGGTTTTGCCTAAGTCTTTCATCGGGATGAAATTCTTAATATGTGTTAATAAAAGATACATTATTTCCAATCAACAATATGTCTTCCACATAATGTATTAGAAACATGTCTTAGCGCTCCCACTTAATTTCCTGCAAATGCAAGCATCTTCATCGTCTCTAATGAACTTTTAAACTCCTTTAACAGTTTCATCACAGTGAAGATTCCAACTCATGATGCTCACTTTAACCATTGAAGTTTGCATATGCTTTTAGCATCCTTTGAATTAACAAAACCCTATGGACCGTGTTATGCACATGTCCTAGGTAACGATTCTATTAGAAGAACTTGTTTTGTTTATTCAACTACCATATAACAAATTATACGTAGTGGTTGCTACATTAATCCGTCTAGACTAAATATCACTATGAAAGATCAGATCTTGTCATAGTCAACCTTTGAACATTGTTGTGAACTCTTTCCCAACATGTCGACTATTTCATAGATGTGCAACATCCATGTCTATTTATTTATAGATCCAAACACAACTGTAAGGTCTTACACCTTTCTTGAGGGTCCTTCAAGTTCAAAACTTCATTTCTCATGAATGGAACTATCACGGATTTTATGGCTTCAAGCCATTTGATGGAGTCAGGGCCCATCATCACTTCTTTGCATGTAGTCGGTTCATTATTCTTCAAATAATGATTCAACCCTCAAATCTTGGTATTTGATTGTTCATCCGACCTACTTGTTTCAATAGGAACTTGGATCTCCGTGACCACAACCTTTGAGGTACGTGAGCCATGAGCTTTGTTGCTGCCTCCGGAACACTTTTCAAGGCGCAACTCTGCGCACATGACTAAGGTTCTTTTAACCTTATCAAAGTTCTATTGTCCTCCACTTAACTTTTCACGAAAATTCCTTCCCAAAGAAACTTGGCGTTCTAAGACAAACACTTTTGTCTCGGTGTTATAGAGGAATACTTAACATTTATTGAAATAACATACAAAGACAGTTCATCCGACTTTGGTTGCAAACATCTTTCTTATGCAAAGCATACCAATGTTTTAAGAAAGGACAACTTGGGTTTATCCCAAACCATAACTTTATATGGTGTCATTTCAGCGGATTATGATGGAGCTCTTTTCGGTGAAAACGGTAATCTCTAAAGCTTTTAATCTTTAAAATATAATGGCAGTTTTATGAATTATACCTTTGATCTTACCATGTCAAACAAGGTTTAATTACATATCTCGACGTTCCATACTCTTATGGTGTTTCGAAATGCAAATCCACCTAAACGATTCCTTAAATCTTAGGTATTATGCTAAACTTGTAACTCAAGTATCTTCCTTTATGATCGTATCATAAACTATTTATATTCTTGTTACAATGATTTTGCACTTCATCTTGAAAATCTTTGAACTTTTCAAATATTTCATACTTCATCCTTATTAAGTAAATATTCATATATTCACTCAAATTTTCGGAGAAAGCATATGAAGTTGAAATCCATCGCTCTTGACTACACATAATGGATTTCGTACAACAATATGTACAAGTTCCAATAAGCTAGTCTTTCGTTCCCTTTTGGCCTATGAACGAAGTTTCAATTATCTCTAGGAAAGTTTCACAAGCGTCATTTGATCAAAAATCAGAAGACTCCAAAATTCCATCCACATGGAGTTTCTTCATGTTTTCTTTACATTATAATTTAAACGGCGATGTCACTTCCTAAGTGATCTTTCAATCAATTTGTCTTTCGACATTTTTAGCACTAGTTTTATGGATGTGATTTCTCCAACGCGATTTGTGAATCATCCATCTTTTATGGATTACGGCAATTATTTGAACAACCCTTTTGTTCTCATAATACCTGATAAAACAAATCTTGAAGGCAAGCTTTGATGTTTAACGAGCAACACAATAACCCTTTATTTGTTCTCGATGAACATCATCACATATTCTTTTTCCAATTACTTAGGCCACTGTAGTTCATGAATTCTGTTGTTTCGTATGACGATTCATACCAACAAATTCAGTATTAAATACTTAAGAACCACATTATTTAATAAGCAAAGAATATAGCCATAACATGTATATCATCTATATACTTAAACCGAACAATTCTAGTCTTTTCTTTTACGCCATATATTTATGAGATTCTCTTCAAGATTTCCTTTCGCTTGAAAGAATATATCAACATCAATAGTGGAGTCATACATATGACACATAATCCAAAGCGTGTATGATTAAATACCAATGTCTTTGGACTTGCACTTTGAAGTAGATCACCTATCATCAAATGTTTGGTGTTCTTTCAAATTCCTTTCTTTAGTAATCTCTTGGTGTAGTAAATATTTTACCTACATCAAATATTCACCCTTATCATGGAATTATCCATGATCAAGCTACTTTTAGCTTGTAACGGTGAATCGTGAGTATAATGTTGCTCTCCCAAAACTTTTGGAGGTTTAGGACAACTAGTGTCTCCAACCTTTTGCAAATTCTCATCAAATATGAGAGCATGACTTTTGCCATATTATACTCTATCATGTTGTAACCAATACTGCTTGAGATATCACAATATCTTCCACACATCATGGTTTCTGAAACAACTCTTTCAGATCCTAGATAACCTTGATATTAAGAGAATCCTTTGAATATCAAGAATCATGGAGACAAACATGATACTTATATACTAACACTTGGAATTTTTACTCTTGATTTAATACTAATTATTAAACTTCATGGAGTAACGGAACTTCTTGAAAGTTTGCAATAGGACCTTTAAACTTTAGATTAACACTTCAAAACAATACGATACCAGTTCGTAAAGTAACTAACCAGAATTCTATAGTTCTATCATCTCAATTATAACTAAGCGCAAGGTGGTAAACGGATGACAATGACTACAACAACTATGCAAATTCACTTTGATTTAGTTTATGATAAATTGAGTTCAAATTAATAATTAAATTAATCTAGGTGAACTCCCACTCAAAACAACATCCCTCACATTGTTTTAGTGATCACACGAACCAAATCCACCACATCAAAACCGATCATCACGAGAGTTGATATAGCTTCAATGGCGAACAATCGTCATGTTCATCATATCTACTATATGACTCCTGCTCTACCTTTCGGTAATCCGTGTTCCTGAGGCCATGTATGTACATGCTAGGCTCGTCAAGATCAAACCTTAGTTTCCGCATGAGCAAATCTGGCTTGCTCACGTTGTATACACTTGCAGAATCTAACACACCCGATCATCACGTGGTGCTTCGAAACAACAAGCTTTAGCAACGGTGCTAACTAAGGGTGAACACTTCATGACTTGAAATTCATGTGCATGAGGGATCATCTTATAGTGCTACCGTCGTCTACTAAGCAATACAAGATGCATAAAGGATAAACATCACATGCAATTCATAATATGTGATATGATATGGCCTTTCTTCTTTCAGCTTCCGATCTCTATCTTCAAGCACGAACATGATCTCCATCATCACCGGCATTGCATAAAGGTCAATGACGCTTCTCCATGGTTGTCGTCCACCGGCTTCAACTATTACAACTACTTTGAATAGACACGCGGGTCTTAACATAAATTAAAGACAACCATATATTCCTGCCGTTGCCAACTTACAATAAGGAACATTGCATACATCAAATATAATCACAATCATGGCCATATCACATCACTGCACACCCCTGCAAAAAAAGTTAGACGCCTCTACTTTCTTTGCATATTTTACGTGGTTTGGGGCTTTCAATAAGTGTCGTTCTAACTTACGAACAAGAACCACAACATTGATACTAGCATTGTTGATCACCCGTTGTAAATTGGATCTTAACTATGCTAGGAGAAACAGGCACCCGCAAAGCCACTTATGCAATACAAGTTGCATGTCAAGCGTGGAGCAAGTCTCATGAACGATGTCATGTAAGGTTAGCCCGGGCCGCTTCATCCCAACATACCGCAAGATGCAAAGTACACAAAAAGCAATCGACAATAAAAGCATCAACGCCCACAATGACCATTGTGTTCTACTCGTGCAACAGATCTACATATAGACACGGCTCTGATACCACTGTAGGGTTTCGTAGCATGGAAAACAAAAAATTTCTATCGCATACAACCAAACAAGCCAAGATCTATCTACTAGATTGTAGCAACGAGTCGATGGAATAACTTACCCTCGAAGATTCCAAAGCGTTTAACGAGAGCGGATTCTCGTGGGTGATGTAATCGCATTTTCCCGATCTCAAGATCGCAGAGACGATCCTTCCAGCTGCATTCCCAAGGCGCCCCGCATCGGTCACACGTTAGACTGACGAAGACCTTCCTATCCCTTGTTCCAAAGAATGGAGGTTGTAGCACTCTCTCGCGATTCCAAAGACAACGGCATGGTACCGGAAGTAGAGGGGAGATCCCGCAGGGCTTCGCCTTAAGCCGGAGAGAGTATGGTGGAGTATGAGAGAGAGCTATTTAGTGGTCTAGGGTTTAGACACACCAATTAGAAGGCTCTAATCCAAGGCTAGGGCAATTAGAAGCTCTAAACCAAAACTTCTAAACCGAGTCTAGGGCTAGGATTTAGATTAGAGGATAGGAACTTGTGTGTCTAGAGGAGGAGGCCCTGCCTCCTTTATAGGTGGAGGGCGGCAAGGGAGGGAGTCCCTCCCAAGTCGGCCTTGGTGGCACAGTCTGGAGAGGAGGACTCCTCCCCAAGTCGGTTTCAACCTCCTCTTGCTTGTTTCCCACAGTTTCGCTTTTAGCCGTTTGACTTTCAAGCGCCATTTGACTTTTCTGTTTTAGGATTCAATTTAAACCTTTATTTGGAACAGCAAGAACACTTAGTACATGATGCAATCATTCCAATATGTAATGACACATTCATGTACCCCTTCCCCCCCGGAGTGCCGGACATTCCGGAACCTTCTAAAACATTCCCGATGAAAACACCGGAATCATTTCCGAACTCCGAAACGGGACTTTCCTTATATGAATCTTATTCTCCGGACCATTCCGGATCACCTCGTGATATCCCGGATCCCATCCGAGACTCAAACAACATTCGTCTTTCTCATAATACCATAACTACTCAAAACAACGTCGAATCCTTAAGTGTGTCTCCCTACGTGAATTATGCGACATGATCGAGACACTTCTAACAATAACCAATAGCGGAATCTGGAAATTCATATGGCTCTACATATTTCTACGATTACTTTGCATCGAATGAACCACTTACATACGATACCAATTTCCCTTTGTCTCACGATAGTTTACTTATCCGAGGTTATGATCGGTATCTCTCGCATACCTAGTTCAACCTCGTTCGATAAGTACTCTTTTCTGCTCCCGTGATATGTGATCCCTCAGAGCCGGTCACATGCTTGCAAGCTAATTGGATGACATTCCACCGAGGGCCAGAGTATATCTATCCGTCATATGGATGGACAAATCCCACCTTGATCCATGTGTTTCAACCAATACTTTCCTAACACTCAATGCCACCTTTATAGCCACCCGATTACGGTGTGGTGTTTGATGTCATCAAAGCATCCATCCGTAAAGGTGATATGCATGATCTCATGGTCAAGGAATTAGGTTACTATGTATCGTAAAGCATATAGCAATTGAACTATTGAAATGACTTGATCTTTATGCTACGCTTATCTATAGGAGTACGTCCATCACATCATTCTCCTAATGATATGACCCTGTTGTTAATAACATATCTATGTTCATGATCAGGAAACCATGATCATATATTAACCAACAAGCTAGTTTAACAAGAGGCTTTACTAGGGACTCTTATTTTAGTTTACAAATCACACAAGTATTAATGTTTCCGGTTAATACAATTATAGCATGGTATGTAAACATTTATCATAAGTGTGAAGATATGATAATAACCACTTTATTATTGCCTCTTGGGCATATCTCCAACATATCATTGTCCGGATCCAAAGGCCCTGCAGTGACAGAAATTGGGACAACCGGAGGGGATGGTTGTGGTGTGAGGATCACATGTGTTCACAGAGTGTTAATGCTTTGCTCCGGTGCTCTATTAAAAGGAGCACCTTAATTTCCAGTAGTTCCCTAGAGGCCCCGCTGCCAGAGGCTAGCTCGACAGAAGATGTTGTGCAAGTTCTCATTGCGAGCACGCATGACTATATATGGAGCACATGCCTAGGATTGTTTAGTACTTGTATGCTTGTTCTTATTTATCTGCAATGCCCTAGATCTTGAATTTACATGTTTATACTCGTCCATGCAACGCCCGTCCATCCATCCCTATGCCTACCATACTCGAATCCTACTGTTTACTATTACTGTCACTATTGCTCCTGTTTTACTGCTGTTGTTGCTTTGTTGTTGCTACTACAAACTATTGCTACTAATAAACTTCTGTGAGCAAGAACTATTTCCAGGTGCAGATGAATTGACAACTCAGTTTTTAAGGCTTGCAAGTATTCTTTGGCTCCCCTTGTGTCGAATCAATAAATTGGGTAATACTACCTTGAAGAGCTAGATCCCCTATACTTGTGGGTCATCAAGACTATTTCTGGCGCCATTGGGAGCATAGCTTTATTTGTAAGTTCACTTGGATCTATTATTGTTCACTGCTACTCCTTTCATCATGGGGAAGTCTCGTGATGGAAAGTTTCCTATTTTACCATCCACTACAAGAAGAGGTACAATCCTAAACACCTCTGTTGACCTTGATTCACCGTTTGTTATAAATAAGTTTGTCACACCACCACCACATACTCATGCTACACACGCTGCTACTACTACTGAATCTGAAACTGCTTTTGATGCTCATGATGTTACTGGTGACTCCTTGATGGCGCCAGAGGACTTGACGGTGGTGGAGCACTTCGTTCGAAACCCCAAGAGCAAGGTGTGATGAGCACTGCAGCAAGTCTTCCCTCGGTAGAGACCGAGGTTATCGAACCAGAAGGGGGAAGGAAACATCACAAAGGTGTTGAAAGCAACGCGGAGACCTGCACAACACAAACTCAAGACTTTGCCCCAACGAATCAGTGAGGTTGTCAAGCTCACCGTTCTTTGTCAGATAAAAAAGATTAAACGTATGGTGTGGAAGGTAATGGTTTGCAACAAGTAAACAAGTAACAGTAGAAGATGTATCAATGGTAAAGATTGAATCGGGGTCCATAGTTCACTAGAGGCGCTCTCCTTAGATAAACAACATGGCATGAAGGGTAAACAAATTACAGCAGGGCAATTGACAGGAACTGAGCAAGGCATAATAATGCAATTACTAGTTAGAAAGATCCTATGAGATTCGATTGGGCAATACAACAAGATACATAGACTGCCATCCAACTGCATCTATGACTAGAAGTCCACCTTCATGTTATCATACGAACCCCCTCCAGTATTAAGTTGCAATGATAACCGCTAAGCAAAGTGTGTAAGGTAAACAATCCACTTGTTCCATGAACAAGAGACATTGCTTTTCTCCTAGTGGCAATAGCACATCTACAATCAAGAGATTCTGTCACTTCCTTGGAAACTAGAGGCATGAACCCACTATCGAGCATAAATACCCCTCTTGAGTCACTAGCAACTACTTGCCAAGATAGCTACTAACAACGGAGAGCATGCAAGATCACAAACAACAGTATGATAGAATCATAAATACAAAACCATTAATGAAACCAACATAATAATCTCAATATCCATCGGATCTCATAAACACAACATGCATGATTACAAATAGATTAGATCTTGATCATGAACGGAGCTCACAAGATCTATACATGAAAGCACAAAGGAGGAGATACAACCATCTAGCTACTACATGGACCCATAGTCCAAGGTGGAACTACTCACGCATCATACCGGAGAGAAGGCCTTCGGGGTGATCTCCCCTCCGGGAGGGTGCCGAGAAGAACTTCAGATCCCTCCCCCCCGATATAGGGACGATGGTGGCGGCGGCTACAGACGGTTACATGGAGATTTGATCGGTGCTTAGGGTTTCTTCATTGGGGGCTTATTATAGGTGAAGGGGGAGGCCGAGGCACCGACCAGGGGGTCAAACCCTAGCCAGGCGCGGGGTGGGGCCCACCCGCGCCTGGGGTGGGTCTGGCCGCCCTGGCTGGCCCCTCCGGCTCCCCTTTGGACCTCTTGTTCTACACGGAAAGTAATTGAATTTGACGTTTGTCTCGTCCAATTCCGAGAATATTTCTTTACTAACTTTTCTGAAACCAAAAATAGCAGAAAACATGCATCTGGAACTGTTGCAACTTGTTAGTAGGTTAGTACCAGAAAACATGTAAAAAGCACCTCAAAGTGTAGACAAGTAAAGCAAAGTACATACTAAACAAGCATGGGGCATCAAAAATTATAGATACGTTTCCGACGTATCGGTTACTTCTACTATGCTTGATGCGAGTGGTTCATTAGGTCCTTTCCTAGATGCTACTATGGCTAGTCTAGGAAATACTGAAACTCCTAGTGAAGACACTGTTACACATGTTAGCTCACCTGAGTCTAGGGAGAATTATGATATTAATGATGGTTACATTGAGTTTACTGATGAAGTTGTTGAAGAGTGTCGAAACACACATAGTGCTAGTGCTATTAAAAGTCTCCTTGCTAGACGTACCACTATTCCTAAACTGTCCTCTAATCCTAATTTTGCCACCTCTCCCATAGATATTAAAGATAAATATTATGATTTCTCTCTTGATTTATCCTATTTGGACATTGTTGAGAAAGAACCTTTTTGTGGGACTTAAAATGAGAGTGTTGTGGCTCATATGAATGAGCTTTCTACTATGCGTGCTTTATTCTCTAATGATTTTAAGATGCACAAGTACTTTATTACTAAGATCTTCCCTTTTTCTCTAAAAGGAGAAGCTAGGGCTTGGTTTAATAGATTACCTCATGGTTCCATTGATAGCCCTGATTGCTTGATTGCTTCTTTCTTCCAGAAATATTTTCCTCCTAGTGCTAGACATGCTGCTTTGCAGAGACTTTTTGATTTTAAACAGGGAGAAGAAGAGAAATTGCCTGAGACATGGACAAGGTTCTGTGCCTTAATTCATGCACATCCTGGATGTCCATTGTCTAAGATTGAGCTTCTTGATATTTATTATAATGGACTAACTAATGATTCTAGGACATACCTAGATAGCTTTGCTGATTGTGTTTTCAGGAAAGAACTCCTACAAATGCTAAAGAATTAGTGGCTAAAATAAGCAAGAATTATGATGATTGGACTTCAACTGAGCTAAATACACCTGAGCCTATTACTCGTATAGCAGTTGTGCCTGAACTAGTTCCAATACCAACACCAAAGAAGAGGGGAGTTATTGCATTAAATGATGAAGTGATGAAAGAAGCTAAGAACTGTCTAAAGGAGAAAGGTATTAGAGCTGAAGATGTGAAGAATCTACCTCCTATAGAAGAATTATGTAAGCAAATTCCCCACTCATCTACTATTCAGGTACACTCTCTCCACTTTAATGAAGGTGATATTCCCTATGGTGAGCCTCCTGATCAATGCTCAGAGGAACTTGACACATTTATTGTTAAACAAGGTAATTTTAATAAACAAGTTCAGAATCATTTATTGGAAAACTCTAGAGCTATCAATGAGTTGAAAGATATTGTGGAAAAAACTTCTAATGATATTAAAATGCTTTGTAAACACTTTGAAATGGTTCAAACCCAACTTGATCAACTTCCTAAGGTACAAAAGGATATGCTAGTTAATGCCTCAGGAGATAAACATGCTTATGGAATTAGAACTAGGAGTGGTATAGCTACTCAAGATCCTTTATATCCTGAAGGACACCCTAAAAGAATTGAGCAGGATTCTCAACAAGGTAAAAGTAGTGGTAGTCCTCGTAAGAGAAAGAAAAAGAAACATAAGGTAGTTGAGGAACCACTTGAACCTGCTGTAGATCCTAATAGTATATCTGTCTCTAATGCTGAAACTAAGAGTGGTAATGATAAAAATGATGCTTCTGATAAGAAGGAAGTTGAGGAAGAACCTGAGAAGCACACTAAGAACACTAGGTACACTAAGGAAGATTTTATTGCTAATAAACATGGTAGTGAGAGAGAACCTTGGGTGCAGAAACCTATGCCTTTTTCAGGTAAGAAACAGAAGTCAAAGGAGTAAGAATACTACAAGAAGTTTTGTGAGTGGATGAAAACTTTATTTTTGCAAATTCCTTTGACCGATGCTATTAAGTTGCCTCCTTATTCAAAGTATATGAAGGATATTGTCTCTAATAAAAGGAAGATTCCTAATGAGGAGATTTCTACTGTGCTTGCTAATTATTCCTTCAATGGTAAGGTTTCAAAGAAACTTGGTGATCCAGGTATACCAACTATTTCTTGCTATATTAATAATAATTATTCTAGAACTGCTTTATGTGATTTGGGAGCTGGAGTTACTGTTATGCCTTTTTCTCTCTATAAGAGACTCCAGCTAGAAAAGTTGATACCAACTGCTATATCTTTGCAAATGGTTGATAAGTCAACTACTATTCCTGTTGGTATATGTGAGGATGTTCATGTTCAAGTGGCTCATAATTGCTTGGTTTTGACTGATTTTGTTGTGCTTGAGATGCCTGAAGATAATAATATGTCCATTATTCTTGGGAGACCTTTTCTTAATACTGCAGGTGCTGTCATTAATTGTAATCAAGGAAAAGTAACATTCAATATTAATGACAAAGAGCATACTGTCTATTTCCCCAAGAAGGTTGCTAAGAGCTATTGCCTGAATTCCATTGAAAATATTGAGAGCATCAAGGTTGGAGAAATATATTGTCCCATTCCACAGGAAAATTTTGAAACTATTATGATTGGGACCATTGCTATCAAGTATGAGGTAACATAATCACCTTGTGGAATGCAAAGTTTTGTTTCATATAAGATTTTTTTGGTAACAAGACTTGATCAACCTTGTTAACAAAAGGATTTTAATGAACAAAATAATGCTTTCACTATGTTTACTTGCTTTCTTTTATTTTTCTCCTTCCTAGTCTTTGCATTTTATTTTGCTAGCATTTGTTTTGCTAGTTGTTTGTTATTAGAGTGTCTTAGAACTTATGTAGTTTGGTTTTGGTTTGCTTTTGCTTCTTCTAAAAAAACTATTTCTGCGAGAAAATCAATTTTCATACCCTAAAAATTGTCCAAAAATAAAGTTTCCCGAAAAACACCGAAAAACTTGCTCAAGCTCGAGTTCCAGCTGTTCTTGCTCGCGATTTTAGATCTCCTTGCTCATCCCATCTTTGCTACTGATATTTGGAGAGATTGCTCCTTGGTATGTGCCTCCTCCACTTGTCCAATTAAATTTGTGAATGGTAGATTGTATCTTGAGTATTTTGTGCTATAGGTGACAGGTTGTGTGAGCTTGCATGCTTTTTTTATGCTTAGAGAATTCATTTTGATGCATGTGTAGCCCTCTAGCAAGTTCCTACAGTAGTTTCTTATCATTTATCAACTTGGAAATGACTTGGTTTAATGTTTGTCTAAAATTTTTAGAAAAGAGTGGTCATGGACAACCACACATTTGGAGAAATATTTGAGGGTGATGCACCTAGCAGGGCAAGGCCTTCAAGATCATCCTTCCGAGCCAGGCCTTCATACAATAAGGATCTCATTACTCCGCGATTCGACGACGAGGGAGATGAGGGGGATGCTCACCCTTCCACCTTTCCTTGCCCAACCTTTTTGTGGGATGCTGGGATTCTTGATGATTTTACAACCTTGGTTCAGAGGGATGGACTAACAAGCTTCATGCAGGATGAGAGCGTGCAATATACTACGCTCACTAAAACATTTGTGGAGAGCTTCTCTTTTACTAACAGCATGTTCAAGCCAGATGTGTCTTTTAGAATTTATGGCAGGTCCTACAATATGACATTGAAGAAATTTTGTGAGGCTCTAGGACTTGGTATAGCTGGGTCAGCGAAGAAGATTCCAGCTCAACCCGCTGATTTGTTGGAGCTCTACCGCGGGATAACCAATAATGATGACCGTAGAGCTCAACGGGGAAAGATAAGAAATATTCAACTCTTAGCCATCAGGTACTTCGCTTACTATCTTGCCACTAGTGTTCTTCGTAGGGAGAACACTAGTAATATTTCCAACTATCATTTGGCATTCTTAGCTGCTGCGCTCAACAATGATACTAAGTACAATCTTGGTTCTCTCATTGCTCGTCGCTTAGCTGCTAAGGGACCCATTTATGGGGGAATTATTGATGCACGTATTGCTACTGCCTTGGACCTTGCTGTTGATCTAAATGATACAGTTTTGGCTCCTTAGAGGCTTGATCTTGCTGCCATGAAGGCACATCACTTTGTCACCACTAGCTCTACCCTTGAGAACTTGGTTTATAGAATGCTGTTTATTGACGGAGAAGAGAGAGAGATCTCTCCCCCAAACCACTTTGTTCGGTATTTCTCAGGGAACTTTGTCATGCTCCAAGGAGGAGATGGATGAGAAGCTGCACATTCTTGGCTTCCATGGACATTATCAGGGGGAAGCACCCTCATACGACCCCTTTGTATACTACACAGGGGAGTCCTCGAGCTCGTACCAGGACGAGGTAGCCTCCTCGACGTACTACGGAGGTGCACCTTCTTGGGAACCATGGGATTGAGCCCCACTTAGGCCAAAAGAAGCACCCTCATACGACCCCTTTGTATACTACACAGGGGAGTCCTCGAGCTCGTACCAGGACGAGGTAGCCTCCTCGACGTACTACGGAGGTGCACCTTCTTGGGCACCATGGGATTGAGCCCCACTTAGGCCAAAAGCCTAATCTTGGGGGGGGGAGGTATACCGACATCACACTCATCTATATATCATGTTCGGTCGGTTCTTTGTATATTCATTGTTTCGCTCTCTTTTTGGTTTTTGCTGCCGCTTTCTCAAAAACACAAAAATACCAAAAATATTTTTGTTGTTTCTCTTGGTTTGTTTCTTTTATTTTTAGCTTTGGTTTGGCTTAAAGAAAAATCCAAAAAGATTTTGCTTTGTTTTTTCTTTGTTGGCTTGTTTGAAAAATCGAAAACACCAAAAAATTTGGTGTTCTTCTTTGGTTTTGTGAGTTCTTTGCAGGGTTTAGCCGTCCTCAGAGGATTTTTATTTCATGTTATTATTCAAGTCACACAAGTGAAGGGCAATAATTAAGATTAAAACAACTTGAGGAGTGGTAAGAGGCTGGTAACGAACTCTATTTGTTTTCATTTTTGTACATATACTCATCATTGTGATCATGCTTAGTGTAGCATCCCAGTTGTCTAACACCTGTAATGCTACATGTTATAATAATAAAATGGGCCACTTCCAACATATAATTGTTGCATCATCATCATATCATGCTCATGTCATCATGTCACCTTGCATTTGAGCATCATATAAAACCCTTTCTTGTTTGGTTCTTATCTCATGTGCATGATTAATTGTATTTGCCTCTTGATATTGTATTTGGCTCTTGATATATTGTTAAATGCCCAAGTTGAGTCGAGGGCATCTCTCTTGTTGATTCCACCACCTTTTCTTTCACCACCTTATATTCCACCATCCAACTAATCTGAGCTTGGCATTTTGTTGATTTACCTCTAGCTCCTGATTGATTGGTTGGTTTCCACCCATAATCTTTGCTTGGCCTTTGCCCACCTTTTGGGAATGCAAGGATTAAAGCCACATGGAATAATGTTGTTTTCACAATATAACCATTTGGCATTAATTATGTTGCATGGGCCATGCAAGTGCCACCTTTTCTAGAATTTGGTTTTTACTTGAATTCTAAGTGGATCTTTTCCTTTGCTTAATCTTGTTTTGGGCTTGTAGTTTCTTCATCAAAACATCTCCCTCTCTGCTCCCCTTTAGCTAAACCCCTATCCCAGGCCCATGCACACACATGTGCTCATGAGGCATGCACCTACCAAACCACCCATTTTTCTTGGATCTTGCTTGGTCATTGTTTGGATCATGCATGAACTAAAGAAGAACCCCATCATCATCTTAATCATCTCTCTCTCTTTTCTCTCTTTTTCTCCTTGTGTTGATCTTGTGAGCTTGTCTTGTGAGGCATGATCAAGTTGACCCCACCTCCATCTATCTACCCCTATCCATCTACCCTAACCCTCTCTTACACCTAAACCCTAAGCCACCCTTTCCTCTAATCTACATCCCCTCTTAGCAAAAACCCTAAACCTACCCCATGCCAACTCTCCTTCCTAGCCAAACAAACCCCTAATCTACACCTTTTACCTAAACAAAACCCTAGCTACACCTCCCCTTCCCCTACCTAGCATGATCACCCCCTCACCTAAACCCTAGGCTCAAGCCATGCTCCTTCCCTCTCTCTCGGCCCCCTCTCTCTACCTGCCATGAAGGCCACCCCAGCACCCTCTACCAGCTACCCTACCACCCCACACGTCCTAGGACCCCAACCCTAGCCCTAGCCCGAGCCGGCCCCTCTCCCCTCACCTCTTTTTCTCACCCTCTCTGCCTCACCTGCCCACGCCCCCAGGCCCACCTGTCTGCCTCCCTGGCCTCGCCTAACCCACCTGCCAGCACCCTCTAGTGCCCACGCCTGCCTTGCCCGGCTCGATCGAGCCGAGCACGTGAAGGAGGAATAAAGGTGGCCGACGCCACCTCGGCCATCTACCCTCCCCCACGCTAGCCCCCCTCCGCTCCCTCGTTCTTATCCTCTTCCTCACCTCTCCGCCTCCCCAGATCCCACCCAGGCTCCCCCGCCCCCCTTCTCCACCGCGCAGTGCCACGCCGGCGATCGTGGCCTCTCGCTAGCGTGCTCGATCCAGAGGCAAGCTGAGAGGTTGTCTAGGCGGCTCAGAGGTCCCAAGGCCGCCACGGTACACGGAGCAAGGAGGATAAGGACCAGCTCCGCCCGACGCCGCTCCATCCACAAACCCTAGCTCATTGGCTTCGCCTCCCGTCGCTGCTGCGCCCGACCAGATCCGAGCCCACCGCCGAGCCCGGTGAGCAACCGAACCCCGACACCTTCGCCGCCGTAGTTCTCGGTGCACGCCGGACCAGCGTCGACGCGCTACGTAATGCGTCTATGGCGTCCTGCGTCGCCAGCGTCGTCAAGATCGGCTTACGGACGCGACCACCTCCCTAGCACCACCACTGCCTAGCGCGTGTTCCCATCGTCAAGATGCGCTGGATCGAAGCCTCACCCACTGCCGCTCGCGGCATTTCAAGAAGCATGCCGCCTGCTGCGAATAATAACCCCCTGGCCCTTTTTGCCTCAACCCGCAGTCCCCTTGGCCCCGCTGTCAGCGTCAGAGTAGTTTTATAAAAAGACTCCCGCTTTTACGAATCAACCCATGTCCTTTTGTTCCTCGACATGGCGCAGGGACCGCAAGCCCCTGGGCCCCACCTGTAAGCGTCTGTGGGTAAGTTTGGCTGGGTATTAAATGGTTTTCTGCGTCTGGTTAAATTCAAACTTGTTTAAATATTTTCAGATTCAAATTCAATTCAAATTTCAAACAACTTTTCCATAGTAAATCCAAACTTGACAAATGATATATGTTTGGATATCAGAAAAATGAGAGGATTCCAAATATGCCATCCATATTGCCTTTTGCACAATTAAAATTCCAAGTTTACTTAAATTACACTAAATGCCACTGGAATTTAAATAATCAATAACTTTTGTTTTATAATTCCAAATTTAGCAAATGATATGTCTAAAATGATCAGCTCGACGAGACCTTTCTGTTTATGATATCCATGACTTCAATTGAAGCATGCATCATATGAAAATATAGTGGACAGCAACTATTATGGCAATAAATGTGACCCAAATCCCCATTAAAATGTTATTTCTTGTCCTTCACACCTCACCTATGCCATGCTACTTATTGCCATGCAACTTGTGCATCATTCATCATGGCATGATTGTTTGTTTGACGCATCTTATTCATATGCTTGTGCTCTATATTCATGTTGGCCTTGTTTGTTTGGTTTTTCTCGATGAACCGAAAGGTGGGTTATATCAAGAGAACCGGAGCACTACAGATCCGTCCCTCGCTTCAACCGAGTTAACAGCAAGAACTTCCACATGCTTGCATACATCTGACCTATTGCCTCTATCTTATTCTTGCATCATTGAGTCGCGATTGCATTAAACTGAATCCCAAGTATGCATAGCCTTTACTTTTCAACCCCACTAAGCTTGTTCCTCCAGCCCATGAGCCACTACTATAGGAGTTGTTTGAGCCATGCGAGTCGTAGAACAAAGATGTAGGGTATGTGAGAGTCTGTTGAATAATGAGGTACCTAAACAACTTAACCTGAGTAGTTCTGGGATAACTAAAGAAAGTGGCACCGGTGAGCAACATCTGCTATTTGGTTTTTCCTGCTCACTTGTGTCCCGTAAGACCCCGAGTACTTGATTCCTGTTCCTTGATTTATCGCGCTATCCACATCCGGGAGGTATATGGGACCCCCCTGAGCCAGAGCTTGATTCCGTCTTATTTCTTGGGGCCACAAACTAGTTTGAGGTTTTATTCACTATCCTGTACTTATGCCATGCTACTTTCTGTATTTAATTTGTGCGAGGAGCACACTGTATCGTTAGGATCGGGACACGATTCCGTGTCGACATGCCCAGCCACACTTTCGGGTTCCCTGCTCACACCGTCTACCCAAACCTTGAGCCCGTCTCGAGTCACCGGCTTCGCTATGGATCTACTTAGGTGGCCCCAAATATTTCAATCGTGATTGTTCACCGTGAAAGCCTCGTTGGGTTTTGATTTGGTTTTTCCGAGGTTGATCGGCGTGTGTTGCTATTGGTGCACCCCCGGTAAAACTTTCAAAGCCGTGTCCATGGATATGGACGACTTGGAGCAGTTTCTTGATCATAGACAAGCATAACTAAAGTACCGCCTTAATCGACTAAGTAACCTGACTAGTAAATAGTACAACACTCATGGAATGGTTAATAAAATTGCCAGCGGATGGGGTTGTTCGTCCGCTTCCTTGTTGGTAAGGAGGAGGATGGATCGGATGAGATTACCAAATATAACTTGTTGTTCTTAATTCACGGACATCCGTCTATCATTGGTTAGGCGGATGGTTAGCGTTATCCGTAGAATTGCTAGGGTTTATCTTTCGCTGCAATTGCGTCACCCTGTGTTATGTCCCTTTAGAGGCATTAAGACTTGCCGAGTACCCTTAGGGTCTCACACGATAAATTCTTGATTCGGATGAATGTACCTTCACGACGGATCTTTGGGTGGAAGAAGTCAAGATGTGGGCAACGATCGTTCGGTGTAGAGATTCCGGAACGGGATTCGTGAGACCTGTAGTTGGGATGTGCTTATTTCTATGGCATCTTATGCCGATTTGCTTCTTATCCGTACTCGATTTTGTTTGCCGCCCGCATGATACTCGATGTGTGTTGTATGAGGAAGTATCCTAAAATATAGATCTATCTAGGTCATTTGAATCTTGCCGTATGGCGTTGCTATATTTCCTTTCTTTCTAGATGGTATGGCTCGATGTACTCTTGTATGGTGGCTTGCGTACATACCCACTTGTGTACGTAGTTGATCCTTGTTCTGCCGACCACGCCGTCTGAGTCCCGTTGAGAGGGTAGTGGTTGGGACGTCTGAAAGGACTACCGGTGAGTGGCTTTGGGGCCCCACCGTACTATTTCAACCACTACCACTCATCCAGGCTTGTATCTAGGAGCGTAGTTCACCGAGGTAGTTACAATTGGTATCAGAGCCATCCCGACCTTCAGGGTTTCAGCCAAACGGTCGTTGTCAGTCTAGCAAATATTTTGGTAGTTATGTATATTAGGGAAAAACAAAACGCGAGAGTAGGACTGCTTCCACTTTTCTTCTTACCCTCCCACCCACCCTTTTCTGGTAAGGAAGTGCAACGTTTTCAATTTCTCTTCTCAAAGTTCAAACTAGGACTCACGTGTTCTGGGTTTCCGTAGTACCATAGGGTGTGTGTGTGTATGTGTGTGTAATCCCTTGTCTATCTGTTGCATCCAAGTTGTTATCTTATCTTCCTTTGGTTATCAACTGTTGGTACATTCCATACCGACAGGCTTTTGCAAACCGACGCAATCTATCTTCCTCTTTGTATCCGACGCTATCTTGCTGGGGTGTTCGTTTCCGTAGTTACCAATCTTAGGTTTCACGTCGTGAGAAGAAGGGTTAGGATATGTGTTCCACTTGTTCATGTGCGAGTAATGATTTGAGTGCGGGATGGAGTCGCGACCATACCACTACTTTTATCATTCGCTTTTGTATATTGAATCGGTAGAGTCACTAATCTTGATTCGTTAAGTAATTTTATGCATCTATTGGTATTTTAATGCGAAATTTGTGGAAAATTTTTCTTTGATATATTTGTGTACCACACTCCTTTTCATCGTGTGCTGCGATATGCTTAATATCTTTTAGGTGCTATGAACTTTGTTGATATTTTAATATCATCTCAAGAATTGTATCCTTTAATCATGGTTAATTCCATCTTGGTACTATTTTGGATTATTATCATTCTCCATTATAGTCTTGACTTGAGTTTTATATCAATGACAGATGGCTCCACCACGCCGGACCGAGGAGGAAATACCTCGAATCGGGCTCGGTATTGTCAAACATTGCAAATGCTTTGGCAATGCAAGAGAACCAGCGCTTTGAGGAGAGCGTCGGAAGGAATGAGTTTGCTCCACTTCCTCCACCTCCCAAGCGTGGTGACATCAAGAGCTTCCTCAAGTTCAACCCCGTCGGTTTGATGTTTCGACCGACCTGACGCGGATGATTGGCTGCGTGAGATCTCAAGGTTGCTCGAGACCGATGTTCCGATCAGTGGGTAAAGTGTGCTACTCACCTTCTCAAGGGAGATGCAACTCTATGGTGGGAGAACTACTTGAAGGCAAGCGACCGGGTTCCAGCCAACTTGGGAGAGGTTCACTGCAGCTTTCAAGGAGCAGTTTCTCTGAGATTGTGATGGAAAGGATGAAGGAGGCTTTCCTCAACTGAGCGAGGAAATGATAACGCCAACATATATCGTGAACTTCATGAATCTGTCCCGTTATGGTGGTGATGAGGTATCTAATGACAAGAAGAAGCGTAAAAGGTTCGAGCAAGGGCTCAATGCGATTAAGTATGCAATCACGCATGCAAGACCGGCAACCTTCTGAACTACGACACAAAGACTGCAAGAGGAGGCAAGCAAATGTTCGAGAGTCCAAGAAACATAACAGGGGCGCATCAAGCTCTGCAGCTATGGCAGCTCCTTCTAAGCGTGTCTGGGTTCCTAACACCCCACCGCTCCGGCTCCACCAAGACCTGCAAGTTACGCGACAAGGCCATCAAACTTCACCATCGGCTCCTGGGGCTACAACCACTACCCTGAGCGCTCGGAGTCCTGCTACTCGCTCCACGCCCTCACGGTGCTTGTTTCATGTGGAGATCATGGACATCCAGTTGAACGCCCAATGAAGAACAAAGCTCTCCTCCACCCCGCCAAGATCTCGCAAGCTCTCCTTGGTTCGTGCACCACCGCCTCGGGCTCTCAACATCAACACTAAGCCCGGTTCTGCGTTGTTCGCGCCAATGCTAACGCCTCAAGCCGAGCTCGCACTTTGGAGTTGTAATGGGTATGCTTTGATTAACTCACCCCGCACGAGTTCTCTATGATTCTGGTGCATCGCATTCTTTTGTGTCTCACAAGTTTGCAAATGAGAATGAGTTAGTCATGGTTCCTCTCCAAAAGCGGTTAATGGTTCTTTCTCCTGGGGCAAACATGAGGGCTGAGCTTATCAGTCATGGCAATCAAGTTGAGATTGGTGGTTCTTCATTCTTGGCTTCTTTGATTGTTCTGGGCAACTCTGACATTGATGTCATCTTGGGCATGGATTGGTTGACAGCAAATGCAGCTGTGATTGATTGTGCTGAACGCTCAGTGTCTCTGAAGATTCCTGAAGGCCATATAGTCTTTTCTCCAAGTCTGACTCCTGCTGTCCAGCTCTATTCCTTGGCGGCTCTGAATGATGATGCTATGGAAGCTATTCAGAGTGTACCAGTGGTCTGTGAGTTCCCAGATGTCTTTCCTGAAGAGTTGCCAGGTATGCCTCCGGATCGCGAGGTTGAATTCGTGATTGAGCTTGAACCTGGAACGGCTCCTATCTCCAAGCGGCCATATAAAATGGGTCCTTCTGAGTTGGCTGAACTCAAACGACAACTTGATGAACAAGAGAAGTTGGGTTTCATTCAACATAGCACTTCGTCTTGGGGTAGCCCAACAATCTTTGTGAAGAAGCGTGACAGAACCGATAGGCTATGTGTTGACTACCGGGCTCTCAATGCTAAAACCATCAAGAACAAATATCCTCTCCCACGGATAAATGATCTATTTGATCAGCTAGCAGGAGCTGTGGTGTTCTCTAAGCTGGACTTGAGAAGTGGTTATCACCAAATCAAGATTCGCAAAGAAGATGTGCCCAAAACAGCTTTCACCACCCGCTATGGCATGTATGAGTACACGGTCATGTCTTTCGGTCTCACCAACGCACCTGCTACCTTCTCGAGGCTGATGAACTCCGTTTTCATGGAGTACCTGGAGAAGTTTGTTGTGGTATATCTGGATGATATTCTGGTCTATTCCAAGTCTAAGGAGGAGCACGAAGAACACCTGCGGTGTGTCCTGAACAAGCTTCGTGAGAACCGCTTGTATGCAAAGTTCTCTAAGTGTGAGTTTTGGCTCAAGTAACATACAGGTCATGTTATCTCTGCCAAGGGCATTGCAGTCAACCCGAAACCGTGAAGACAATAGTTGAATGGCTTCCTCCGCTAATGTCAAGGAAGTGCGGAGTTTTCTTGGCTAGCTATTGCCGCTTTGTTCGAACTTCTCAAAGATAGCAAAGCCTCTACCGACCTCCTCAAGAAAGGCAAGAAGTACTGTGGACTCGCATGTCAAGAAAGTTTTGAGACACTCAAAGAGAAGCTCACTTCCACACCAGTCTTGGTTCCTCCGGATACATCTAAGCCTTTCCAGATATTCTCACGGCCTCTTTGCAAGGATTGGGTGCGGTCCTTATGCAAGAGAGACAGGTGGTTGCTTATGCCTCTCGTCAGTTGAAGACGCATGAGATCAACTATCCCACACATGACCTCGAGTTAGCAGCAGTTGTCTTTGCTTTGAAGCTATGGAGGAACTACTTGCTTGGTAACCGTTGTGAGATCTTCTCGGACCACAAAAGTTTGAAGTATATCTTCACTCAGCCTGATCTCAACCTTCGGCAGAGGAGATGGATTGAAGCAATCAATGACTTTGATGTGACCATCAACTACACTCCAGGCAAAGCAAATGTCATGGCAGATGCGCTTAGCCGTAAAGCTTATGTCAACAACCTCATGATAGAAGAGCAGCAGCCTCTCTTGTGCGAGGAATTCCGTCAGCTCAACCTGGAAATTGTGGAACAAGGGCATCTCCTGAATCTTCTGGCTACTCCTCTCTTGGAAGAACAGATTCGCTCTCGTCAGCTTGGGGATCCGCACACCAAGAAGCTCATCTCTAAGCTTGACCTTCCGAAGTATGAGTCCTTCCATGTTGATGATCAAGGCACGCTCTTCTTTGAACACCGGATGTTTGTTCCAAACTACCCGGGTCTGAGAGACCAAGTTCTCAAGGAGGCACATGATTCAGTTCTTTCTATCCATCCTGGCAGCACAAAGATGTACATGGACTTGAAAACACAATACTGGTGGCCTGGGCTGAAACGGTATTGTGCCAAGTATGTCTCAGAATGTGATGTCATGTCGCAGAGTCAAGGTGTCCATCGAAACCATTTGGTCTTCTACAGCCATTGAAACCTCGGAATGGAAATGGGAGAAAGTAGAGATGGACTTCATCACCGCTTTCCAAGGTCGAGAAGGGCAACAATGCAATTTTGTTGTCATCGATGAGCTTTCTAAAGTGGCTCATTTCTTCCCAAATCAAAGAAACAATTTACGAATTCAGCTATTGAGCTCTATATCAACAGATTGTCTCTTTGTATGGGGTTCCACTGAAATCAGCCTGCATCAGGAGCATCTTCACCTCAAAGTTCGGGAGATTTTCCAAAAGCTTTGGGAACAAAGTTGAACTTCAAAGATCGCTACACCCTCACACAAGGACAAGTGGAGAGAATCAATCAGATTCGGAGGACATGCTTAGAGCTGCGTCATCTCTTTTGGCATGAAGTGAGGAGTGTCTTCCATATGCTGAATTCTCCTACAACAACAGCTTTCCGGAAGAGTGCAAGATGGCACCATTTGAGGCTCTCTATGGTCGCAAGTGCAGAACTCCAATTGGTTGGTCAGGTGCAGGAGAAAGAATCTGGTTTGGCCCTGACATTGTAACTCAGGCAGAGGAGAAGGTGCATATCATTCTGGAGAACCTGAAGATTGCTCAGAGTCGTCAGAAGAGCAACTATGACAGGAAGCACACGGATATGGTATACTCATCATTGTGATCATGCTTAGTGTAGCATCCCAGTTGTCTAACACCTGTAATGCTACATGTTATAATAATAAAATGGGCCACTTCCAACATATAATTGTTGCATCATCATCATATCATGCTCATGTCATCATGTCACCTTGCATTTGAGCATCATATAAAACCCTTTCTTGTTTGGTTCTTATCTCATGTGCATGATTAATTGTATTTGCCTCTTGATATTGTATTTGGCTCTTGATATATTGTTAAATGCCCAAGTTGAGTCGAGGGCATCTCTCTTGTTGATTCCACCACCTTTTCTTTCACCACCTTATATTCCACCATCCAACTAATCTGAGCTTGGCATTTTGTTGATTTACCTCTAGCTCCTGATTGGTTGGTTGGTTTCCACCCATAATCTTTGCTTGGCCTTTGCCCACCTTTTGGGAATGCAAGGATTAAAGCCACATGGAATAATGTTGTTTTCACAATATAACCATTTGGCATTAATTATGTTGCATGGGCCATGCAAGTGCCACCTTTTCTAGAATTTGGTTTTTACTTGAATTCTAAGTGGATCTTTTCCTTTGCTTAATCTTGTTTTGGGCTTGTAGTTTCTTCATCAAAACATCTCCCTCTCTGCTCCCCTTTAGCTAAACCCCTATCCTGTGCCCATGCACACACATGTGCTCATGAGGCATGCACCTACCAAACCACCCATTTTTCTTGGATCTTGCTTGGTCATTGTTTGGATCATGCATGAACTAAAGAAGAACCCCATCATCATCTTAATCATCTCTCTCTCTTTTCTCTCTTTTTCTCCTTGTGTTGATCTTGTGAGCTTGTCTTGTGAGGCATGATCAAGTTGACCCCACCTCCATCTATCTACCCCTATCCATCTACCCTAAACCTCTCTTACACCTAAACCCTAAGCCACCCTTTCCTCTAATCTACATCCCCTCTTAGCAAAAACCCTAAACCTACCCCATGCCAACTCTCCTTCCTAGCCAAACAAACCCCTAATCTACACCTTTTACCTAAACAAAACCCTAGCTACACCTCCCCTTCCCCTACCTAGCATGATCACCCCCTCACCTAAACCCTAGGCTCAAGCCATGCCCCTTCCCTCTCTCTCGGCCCCCTCTCTCTACCTGCCATGAAGGCCACCCCAGCACCCTCTACCAGCTACCCTACCACCCCACACGTCCTAGGACCCCAACCCTAGCCCTAGCCCGAGCCGGCCTCTCCCTCCCTCTTTTCTCACCTCTCTCGCCTCACCCGCCCACGCCCCTGCCCACCTGCCTCCTCACGGCCTCGCCACCCACTGCCAAGACCTCTAGTGCCCACGCCCGCCCCGCCTTGCCTGCCTCGATCGAGCCGAGCACGTGAAGGAGGAATAAAGGTGGCGACCACCTCGCCATCTACCCTCCCCACGCTAGCCCCTCCTCGCCTCGTTCTTATCCTCTTCCTCACCTCCGCCTTCCAGATCCCACCCAGAGGCTGCCTCGCTCCACTGCCCTTCTCCACCGCGGTGCCCCACGGCGATCGCCGGCCTCTCGCAGCGTGCTCGATCCAGAGGCAAGCCGAGCCGAGGTTGTCTAGGCGGCTCAGAGGTCCCAGCGTCGCCACGGTACACGAGCAAGGAGGAGAGAAGGACCAGATCGCTGCCCGACGCCGCCCGCCCACAAACCCTAGCTCATTGGCTTACGCCTCCCGTCGTGCCGCTGCGACCAGATCCGAGCCCACCGCCGAGCCCGCGGTGAGCAACAACCCTCGACACCTTCGCCCGCCGTAGTTCTCGGTGCACGGACCAGCGTCGAGCGCTGCGGCGTTAAGTGCTGCGTCGCCGCGTCGCGCGTCGCCATCGACGCGGACCACCTCCCTAGCACCGGCAAGCTAGCCTAAGCTGTGATTCAAGACGCCGCGGTATGGATCGAGCCCACCCATTGCCGCTCGCGCATTTCAGAAGAAGCGTCATCGCGCTGCTGCGAATAACCCTCGGCCCTTTTGCCTCAACCCAGCCCTGGCCTCATTGTCGTCGAGTAGTTTTAAAAGACTCCCCTTTTCCGAATCAACTCGGTCCTTTTTGTTCTCGGCAACTGGCGTGTGGGACCGCAGCCCCTGGGCCCCACCTGTAGCTGCCTGGGTAAGTTTGGCTGGGTATTAAATGGTTTTCTGCGTCTGGTTAAATTCAAACTTGTTTAAATATTTTCAGATTCAAATTCAATTCAAATTTCAAACAACTTTTCCATAGTAAATCCAAACTTGACAAATGATATATGTTTGGATATCAGAAAAATGAGAGGATTCCAAATATGCCATCCATATTGCCTTTTGCACAATTAAAATTCCAAGTTTACTTAAATTACACTAAATGCCACTGGAATTTAAATAATCAATAACTTTTGTTTTATAATTCCAAATTTAGCAAATGATATGTCTAAAATGATCAGCTCGACGAGACCTTTCTGTTTATGATATCCATGACTTCAATTGCAGCATGCATCATATAAAAATATAGTGGAAAGCAACTATTATGGCAATAAATGTGACCCAAATCCCCATTAAAATGTTATTTCTTGTCCTTCACACCTCACCTATGCCATGCTACTTATTGCCATGCAACTTGTGCATCATTCATCATGGCATGATTGTTTGTTTGACGCATATTATTCATATGCTTGTGCTCTATATTCATGTTGGCCTTGTTTGTTTGGTTTTTCTCGGATAGACACTGAGCAGGGGTTATATCAAGAGAACCAGGAGCACTACCCAGATCCGTCCCTCGCTTCAACTGAGTTAACAGGCAAGCACTTCCACATGCTTGCATACATACAGTACCTATTGCCTCTATCTTATTCTTGCATCATTGAGTCGCGATTGCATTAAACTGAATCCCAAGTATGCATAGCCTTTACTTTTCAACCCCACTAAGCTTGTTCCTCCAGCCCATGAGCCACTACTATAGGAGTTGTTTGAGCCATGCGAGTCGTAGAACAGCATGTGTAGGGTATGTGAGAGTCTGTTGAATAATGAGGTACCTAAACAACTTAACCTGAGTAGTTCTGGGATAACTAAAGAAAGTGGCACCGGTGAGCAACATCTGCTATTTGGTTTTTCCTGCTCACTTGTGTCCCGTAAGCCCCCGAGTACTTGATTCCTGTTCCTTGATTTATCGCGCTATCCACATCCGGGAGGTATATGGGACCCCCCTGAGCCAGAGCTTGATTCCGTCTTATTTCTTGGGGCCACAAACTAGTTTGAGGTTTTATTCACTATCCTGTACTTATGCCATGCTACTTTCTCAGATTTAATTTGTGCGAGGAGCACCTTGCACTGTTAGGATCGGACACGATTCCGCGGTGTCGACATGCCCAGCCACACTTTCGGTTCCCAAATGCTCACTGACCATCTACCCAAACCTTGAGCCCGTCTCGAGTCACTTTGCTATGATCTACTTAAGGGTGGCCCCTGAAATATTTCTGAATTCTGTGATTGTTCAGTCGTGAAAGCCTCGTTGGGTTTTGATTTGGTTTTTCCGAGGTTGATCGAGCGTGTGTTGCTATTGGTGCACCCCGGCCGGGTAAAACTTTCTGAAAGCCGTGTCCGCGTATATGGACGACTTGGAGCACAGTTTCTTGATCATAGACAAGCATAACTAAAGTACCGCCTTAATCTGACTAAGTAACCTGACTAGTAAATAGTACAACACTCATGGAATGGTTAATAAAATTGCCAACGGATGGGGATTGTTCGTCCGCTTCCTTGTTGGTAAGCAGGGAGGAGGATGGATCGGATGAGATTACCAAATATAACTGTTGTTCTTAATTCACGGACATCCGTCTATCATTGGTTAGGGATGGTTAGCTTATCTGAGAATTGCTAGGGTTTATCTTTCACGCAATTCGTCACCCAGTTATGTCCCTTTAGAGGCATTAAGACTTGCCGAGTACCCTTAGGGTCTCACACGATAAATTCTTGATTCGATGAGCAGTACCTTCACGGGACGGATCTTGGGTGGAAGAAGCCAAGATGTGGGCAACGATCGCTCGGTGTAGAGATTCCGGAACGGGATCCGTGAGACCTGTAGTTGGGATGTGCTTATTTCTATGGCATCTTATGCCGATTTGCTTCTTATCCGTACTCGGATTTTGTTTGCCGCTTCCGCATGATACTCTGATGTGTGTTGTATGAGGAAGTATCCTAAAATATAGATCTATCTAGGTCATTTGAATCTTGCCGTATGGCGTTGCTATATTTCCTTTCTTTCTAGATGGTATGGCTCTAATGTACTCTTGTATGGTGGCTTGCGTACATACCCACTTGTGTACGTAGTTGATCCCTTCGCCTGCCGACTACGCCGCCCGTACAGGTCCCGTTGAGAGGGTAGTGGTTGGGACGTCTGAAAGGACTACCAGTGAGTGGCTTTTGGGGCCCCACCGTACTATTTCAACCACTACCACTCATCCAGGCTTGTATCTAGGAGCGTAGTTCACCGAGGTAGTTACACTTAGTTTATTCATGTAAGGTGTATGTTACTGATGGATGCTTAGTAGTTCTTGCTTGTCTATGATTAGCTCCAGCTTGCTAATAGTTTGTAGCATGTCATATGAATATTTGCTTGCATCGTTTTATTCATATTTTGGTATGATATTGTGGTATCCTCCTCTGGAAGTTTCATGTGAATCGACTTGGCACATGCTCACGCATGCATATGACTAAACAATAGTCAGTAAGCCTCGATGATTTATTTTGCCTCAGAGTTCTTGCATCACTTTCATGCCATAATTAGTCATGTTTTGTTGCAAGCATGATTATGACAATTATTGTTCTCTCATTTGTCGCTCTCTATTGCTAGCCTTCACCTGCACTGAGTATGAGCTCTACTTGTGCTTCCAACTCCCCAAAACCAATATTGCCAACAGTGTCCACCATACCTATCTATTAGCATCATTTGCTATTTTAGTGCATATTCAATATGCCTTGTTTTCTTCTAAATAAAATGTTTGTCTGTTTTGAGAAAGTTAGTTAGTAAAACTCTCACGAACTTGATGGCACACTTTATTCCTTGCACTTAATAATCCTGAACCATTGTGACTTGTCTATGAAAGTTATATGTTTGCAAATTATAGGCTGGGAGTTAGCAGAACCGTGCTGTCACGGGGAACGTCTTCAACACTTATGGATACATATCCAGTTGATACCTTGCTCTTTTGTTTGTGGATGTCGATGGTGTTAAATAAAAGGGAAGATTGTGAGTTCATGGAGTATATATTTGTGTTAGAGAAATGTCTGGGCCGCTAGCCTAAGCCATGCCTAATCATGGTGGAAACTTGCAGCACCACCATAATGAGCATTATGTGAAGCATCCTCAATAAAAAGCTACGCACATAGTAAATAAAAAGATCGCTAAGATGCTCATTGTCTGCTTGCCTTGTCATTTTGATCACGGGATAGCTCCTGTATCATGTGCAAGGGGTATCCCGTTGGAGGTTCTCTATGATATGCATGTATGTACAATGACAAGAACTTACAGGTAACTAAAATTGAGTAGCATGCGGAGTGGCCCTCGTACTCAAGGGACATGGGATTTTCAGTTTATGGTCTGTCAAGCATATAACTCATATTGGACCTCACTTTCACCTTAACCATATGAAGATGCCTACGATAGGGGCAATGAGGGCTCAAAGCAAGTGAGTACCTTCCTTTCAGCATTTGGAAGCCTTTTAAACTTTTCAAAACCTTTTTACTCCCTTGTTGAGTCACCACTTATTCTATGAGCACCTTCTTGAGAGCATAGTTGTCATTCTTGTGTTTGTTCCAAAACTTGGTCAATTATGTCATGACTTTGATGCTTGTATCTCTGACATTTTTACTTCTAGTCTTCACTTGAATTTCAGAGGTGCCTTGACATTTATATTGTGTTCTACAAACAAAGGCAAGCGAGATACCACTCTATCATACCTTACTATGAGCATTGCAATGTTTCTTATGTTTATGTTCCATGCTACTTATTATTATTGAGTTGGTTTCTCTTCATAGCTTGCAATGACTATTGAGTAGACTTGGTTGCATACTTCTTATTATGAATAGTTTAAGTATCTACTCCTGTGTTGAGAATATATACATTATATGAAACAAATGTGTTCGTGAAAGTTCTTTTATCGCACTCAGTTTTCAACTGAATTTCTTGAGGACAAGCAATAAGCTAAGCAAGTTGTGTACACATATCATTGTCCGGATCCAAAGGCCCCGAAGTGACAGAAATTGGGACAACCGGAGGGTATGGTTGTGGTGTGAGGATCACATGTGTTCACAAAGTGTTAATACTTTGCTCCGGTGCCTATTAAAAGGAGCACCTTAATTGCCAGTAGTTCCCTAGAGGCCCCGCTGCTACGGGCTGGCTGGACAGAAGATGTTGTGCAAGTTCTCATTGCGAGCACGCATGACTACATATGGAGCACATGCCTAGGATTATTTAGTACTTGGATGCTTGTTCTTATTTATCTGCAATGCCCTAGATCTTTAAGTTACATGTTTAGACTCGTCCATGCAACGCCTGTCCATCCATCCCTATGCCTACCGCACTCAAATCCTACTGTTTACTGTTACTGTTACTATTGCTCCTGTTTTAGTGCTGTTGTTGCTACTACAAACTGTTGCTATTGATAAACTTCTATGAGCAAGAACTATTTACAGGTGCATCTGAATTGAAAACTCAGTTGTTAAGGCTTGCAAGTATTCTTTGATCCCCTTGTGTCGAATCAATAAATTGGGTAATATTATCCGTGAAGACTGTTGCGATCGCCTATACTTATGGGTCATCATGGAATTTGTCGTGTGTATACACACGGCAAAGCCTTTGCCGTGTTCCGGAAGGCCTTTGCCGTGTCTTTTGCCCACACGGCAAAGAGCCTGTGTGCCGTAGTGTAACTAGAATTACCAACAAACCTCATTATTAAGTTGATTGCTTAAATGATATTTTTGATTGGCTAGTTCAAGAGCTTGATGCTCGATTCAGTGAAACATCCTCTAATTTTCTTATTTTGTCAGCGGCTTTGAGTCCAGGAGACTCATTTCGTGATTTTAATTTGAAGAGTTTGATAAATTTGGCTAAAATATAACCTCGGATTTTCTTACGGAGAGCGAGGATCTTGATAAGGATATGTGCCTTTATATTGCTAATGTACGCATATATGATGGATTTTCCAGCACAGCAACAATCATTGAGCTTTCTATAAAATAGTGGAGACAAGGTGGCATATTATGTTGGAAAGGACTGACAGGATGGAAAACATTCTAGCTTCCGGGCCCTCTAGCTGGCACGTGTCTACTTTTGCTTCTATGTAGAAAAATCCCTCCCCCCCCTTTTGTTGCATGTAATAAAAAAAGTTCATCCAACAAACACAAGAAAAATACTGGTCTCACTACGCTACAACCTAGGCAGTCGGTGCTCATGATGAGATCTAGTGGGCTTCCTAAATGGCTGGTTGTTAACGTAATTTCATGGGAGTGAAAAGGGGAGAGGTGAAATGCTGGTTGTTGCCAGATGGTGCACCAAATCAACGACTGCTGGACGAGGCTGACCAAAACTACCAGACTACGATTGGAAGTGTACGTTTACCCATAGTCCCATACGATTTGCGATGGCCTCATGACCAGTAGAGGGGATACATGTGAAAGTTGAGGACATAATACTTATTGACACCTTATACAATGTGGTACTCGGCTTTCCCAGGAGCATGGAACCTTATGAAGGGGTTTCAGATCCTCTTATTGTCGAGACTCTAGTGATGCAAGATGGTGTAATCTTTGCCCGTCTACAAGGATACACACACATGGCAATGGAGACTGACTGCCTGGAGATGGTAAATCTCTGGAATACTTGTCACGACTCTCGCTCGGTTGTGGCAACGATGATCTTCCAAGAAATAGGGGACTTAGCTCAACATGCTTATAGGTCAGCGAAACACTCCAGTCCATCTTTGTGCTAAGGTTGCTTGCACATTGACGGTGACCAGCAGCTGGCTTGATTTTGTACCAGACTTTCTTGTCACCAGTCTTCACGCTGATGAAGTTGGGGCTGTTTGTGATGAATAAAGCTCTCCAAGTTTCTCAAAAAAAAAAAAAACCTTATGCAGTGTACTAGAATTTTCTAAATAAATCTAGACAATCCTTTGGTCAACATCAAAACATGACCACCATACTTTATAATCACGTCTGGGACATCTATTAAGCTGATAAGTTGTACATGTATAAAGATATTTAAAGATAGTAAAATAGATACGAACACATAAAAACACACTACAATAAATCAAAGTGGCACAAATGATTATGCGGATGAATGTGATTTTTCTCCTTTCTATGTTTTTTCTACAAATTTAGACAGAATTTAGTTCATCGAGATGTCTCAAAATGTTTTGGAACAATGACACAGTTCTCGAGATCGGATACAATTCCAATTTGGATTTTTTTTTTGTTTATTAGAAAATCGTTGTTTCCTCTTTTTGGCGAAGTTGTCTTATTTATAATGATAGATGGTACTATTAACAATAAACTTTGAGGCGAGATTACATGGGGGTTATTGTCATTATTCATAATAAACAAAATTGTACTATTTAGGATTGGGTGTTAAAGTTTCGGTGAGAAAAGACTAGTTCAAACATAGCGACAAAATAAGCTGTAAAATAAGTAAGTAAAAGTATTTAGTATAAATACGAGATTTATACTAGTCTTCGTGAAGTTTCAGCCCGTGTAAAAATATTTTCTACAAGGCGGCCGCCGCCACGGTACCCTCCGAGGGGCGAATCTGCGGTGCCCAGGAGTTTTTTTATGGTTTCAAAAATATACGACATCTGCTAAGGATTTTTTCTTGTGGGAACAGTAAAAAATAGTTATTTTTATCGTTTTGGTGTTTTAAGGAATCTGTTAGAGTTGCTCTTACACACAGCAAATCTTATCGATCTCGTGCGTGCAAGATTATTCGTTCAGATCAGAGGACCCATTTGAGAGTGTGGTCCGTGAACACATACCTAGCGCGCTTGTGCTCTGCTTGACCATCCGGAAGCAGTCTTGGCCATGGTCACGCTCCATGTCTCCACGCCGGTGAGCACAACAAACCACTTGCGCATTTCGTCGTCCTCATCGCAGACTCGCAGTGGCAGAAGAGCTTGGCGACGTAGAACTTGTTGTGATTCATGAACAGCCGGCGGAACATACACTAGTAGAAAAATGTCTATCCGTTCGTGCCTCCTAACAGCATTAGTCTCGGTTTCACCATGAACCGGGACTAATGCTGGCACGCGTTCCGGTTCGAGCGGACACAGGGCCAGGAGGCATGCGTCCCGGTTGGTAGGGGAGCATACGTCCCGGTTTGTGAACCGGGACTAAAGGTTGGGCGTCGCCACGTGGCGTGGCACACACCTTTAGTCCCGATTTGTGTTACAAACCGGGACGTATGCTCCCGTCCTCTACAAATGCAACGCCCTAGCCCTCTGCCTCCACTCTGTTTTTTTGGTGGAAGGTGTGAGGGGTGTGCTAGTTTTTTTCCCTATGCATGCATTCAAGGTGTTTGATGAAATGTTTGAGTGAATGATCCCGTTCAATTTCTCATAGAACAAAAATATAGAAGGTGTCCGACACGCACTTGAGCTTTCTCCTCTTTATTTCCCTCGATCGAGGTTAGCAATTTTATCTTTTCTCTGTCATTGATATAATGCATGTGTCGATGTGAATTGGTCATTTCAATATTTATGATGTACTTTTTTTGATAAACTTACTTATATGATGCAGGTGAACGGTCGGGAATGGATGTACGGTGACCGGCGTGTACCCGGGTATATGAAAGGCGTGGATAAATTTATCGATGTGGCTACGGCAAACAAAGAGAATGATTTTATACGTTGTCCATGTGTTCAATATCGGAACAACAAGGAGTACTCTTCCTCGAAAATCATTCGCGGCCACCTGATTATGAAAGTTTTCATGCCCAACTATAATTGTTGGACCAAGCACGGGGAAAGAGGGGTTATGATGGAAGATGGTGAAGAAGAAGAAGATGATAACAACTATCATCATATGTTTCCTGAATACAGTGATACTGCAATGGAAGACAATGGAGAGGAAGGAGGTGAAAAAGGGGCATCAGATGAGCCGGCTGATGAACTTGGTAGGGTCATTTCTGATGCAAAACGAGACTATGAAACATAAAATGAGAAGTTGAAGTTAGAGGGCATGTTAGAAGATCACAAGAAATTGTTGTACCCAAATTGTGAAGATGGCAACACAAAGCTCGGTACCACACTGAAATTGTTGCAATGGAAGGCAGAGTGTGGTCTAACTGACTCCTCATTTTAAAAGATGCTGGAAATAATGAAGCCGGAGTTTCAAAAACATAACGAACTTCTCGAGAGTACCTACGAAGCAAAGAAGACTCTCTGTCCTCTAGGATTAGATGTGCAAAAGATACATGCATGCATTAATGACTGCATCCTCTACCGCGGTAAGGAGTATGAGAATTTAGATAAATGCCCGGTATGCAATGCATTGCGGTATAAGATCAGACGAGATGACCCTGATGGTGTTGAGGGACAGACCCTCTGGAAGAGGGTTCCTGCTAAGGTTATGTGGTATGCTCCTATAATACCCAGGTTGAAATGCATGTTCAGAAACAAAGAGCATGCCAGGTTGTTGCGATGGCACAAAGAAGACCGTAAGAAAGATGGGAAGTTGAGACACCCTGCTGATGGGTCACATTGGAGAAAAATCAAGAGAGACTTCCCAGACTTTGCAGGTGACGCAAGGAACTTATGGTTTGGTCTAAGTACGGATGGCATGAATCCTTTTAGGGAGCAGAGCTGCAGTCACAGCACCTGGCCCGTGACTCTATGTATCTACAACCTGCCTCCTTGGTTGTGCATGAAGCGTAAGTTCATTATGATGTCAGTGTTCATCCAAGGCCCGAAGAAAACCGGGAAACGACATTGATGTGTACCTTAGGCCATTAGTTGAAGAACTCTTACAGCTGTGGGGCAAACCAGGTGTACGTGTGTGGGATGAGAACAAACAGGAGCCATTTGATCTACGAGGGTTGCTTTTCGTAACCATCAACGATTAGCTCGCTCTTAGTAACCTTTCGTGATGCATAAAACAAGGGATATAAGGCATGCACACACTGTTTAGATAAGACTGAAGGTACATATTTGCATAAATGCAAGAAGGTTGTGTACCTGGCGAATCGACAATTTCTTCCGACCAATCATCCCGTAAGAAAGAAAGGCAAGCATTTCAAAGGTGAGGCAGATCACCGGAATAAGCATAAACTCCCTCCTGGTGATGATGTATTTGGTATGGTCAAGGACATAGAAGTAATCTCTGGAAAGGGTCCCGGCGGTCAATCAGTTCCGAACGACGTCGCTACAAGACACGCACCCATGTGGAAGAAGAAATCTATATTTTGGGAGCTGCCATATTGGAAAGTCCTGCGTGTCCGCTCTTCAATCGACGTGATGCACGTGACGAAGAATCTTTGCGTGAACCTGCTAGGATTCCTAGGCATGTATGGGAAGACAAAAGATACACTAGAAGCACGGGAGGACCAACATATTATAAAAGACCCAAAGAACATGCATACACAGAACAAGACGGATAAAGGGCGTCACTGAAGTCGTGCCAGCTACGCTCTTACCAAAGCAGAGAAGGAAATATTTTTTGAAGTCCTTTACAGTATCAAGGTGTCGTCTGACTTCTCATCTAATATGAAGGGGATAATAAATATGGCAGAGAAAAAGTTCCAAAACCTGAAGTCTCATGACTGTCACGTGATTATGACGTAGTTGCTTCCGATTGCATTGAGGGGGCTTCTACCGGAAAATGTTTGAGTACCCATTGTGAAGCTGTGTGCATTCCTCAATGCAATATCTTACAAGGTAATCAATCCAGATATTCTGCCAAGGTTACAGAAGGATGTGGTACAATGTCTTGTTAGTTTTGAGTTGGTGTTCCCACCATCCTTCTTCAATATTATGACGCATCTCCTGGTTCACCTAGTGGAAGAGATTGCCATTCTTGGTCCGGTATTTCTGCACATAATGTCGACACTCACCCCTATCATTAGTGTTGCCTGGCCCAGCCTGCCGAAATCCCTCCAACCGGGACTAAAGATGAGCCTTTAGTATATTGAAAATCCAAACAATGAAAATCCTTCACGTGGTGTCATATTATGTGACATAGTTGAAAGGAAAAATACCAGACTTGGTATATTGATCATGTCTCGAAAAAACCTTCACAAAATGACCTATCATGTTCAAGGTTTCATGGCTTTCAGTCCAAATGATCGATGTTATGTGTTGAATCACGGCATAGTTTGTGATGTTGTGCCCATATTATGCATGCATGTGGACATTGGTATGGAGAACAATGTTGCAGGAGGAAGTTTCCCGTTTTGTCGCACAGAAAAGCCCTTTTCCATTTTCCGAGCGCAAAAAATGGGTCATTTTGTGAAGTAACCACCAAAATGCTGTTTCAGAATGCTACCATCACATTTTCATAAAATACTAGACCACCTTACATGGACTATCTCCCAACCGGGACATCTCAAACCTTTTCGTCCATCCCGGGTAAAAAAGACAAATATCTGCCGAATCGGTAGGAAGTGGGTCCGGTTTGTACTACAGGTACATGATCTATCGCCCGTGATTTTTGAAAAAATCATTTTTAGACTCGCAATATGTGGTTTCTTCATAGATCCAATGCAAGTTCTAACGATGCTCGTCCCCTATCTTCATGCACGCCGGTTCGATCATAGTTAGAAATTCAAAAAATTCAAAACGGGCATAAGAAATTCAAAAAAAATCCGAACAATAAAAATCCTTCGCGTGGTGTCATATTATGTGGCATAGTTAAAAGGAAAAATACCAGACTTGGTATATTGATCATGCCTCGAAAAAACCTTCACAAAATGACCTATCATGTTCGAGGTTTCATGGCTTTCGGTCCAAATGACCGATGTTATGTGCTGAATCACGGTAGTTTGTGATGTTGTGCCCATATTATGCATGCATATGGACATTGGTATGGAGAACAATGTTGCAGGAGGGAGTTTTCCTTTTTGTCGCACGGAAAAGCCCTTTTCCATTTTCCGAGCGCAAAAAACGGGTCGTTTTGTGAAGTAACCACCAAAATGCAGTTTAATAATGCTACCGTCCCATTTTCCTAAAATACTAGACCACCTCACATGGACTATTGTGGCATCCCGCAAAACCACTACTAGAAAATCGCGTTGAATTTGTGTGTTGCATTGTCATCATCATGCATTGTTTGCATAAAACTATTTTCAGAAAGCATGTTTTGTTTTATAAAACGCCCCATCTTTAATCAAATATCAAACCCCGGGTCTCCGGATGATTTTTGTTTGTCTTCCGTCGGTTTGCAAACGGTGTTTGTAAAACAAATAAAAATATTTATTATTTTAGTGGGGGCAGTCGAACGGGCCGATTGACCCGAACGACCACCCCCAGGATTTTAAATCGGTCCGCCTAATTCCTAAACATACCCAGTCCTATCTACCCACCCCCTAGCCACATCACTCCTTCCAATCAGTGCTCGCCACGTCAGCCTATCCCAAATCTCCACCAACCCCCTTCTGCCACCTAGTCCCACCCCTGGACCCCACTGCCCCAGCCCATACTCTCTCTCCCTCACAGCTCACCCCCTGGCCCCACCACAACACACACCACGCCACACGACGCACACACCGCATCCCCACCTCCCCGCGGGTCCCACCCCCGGTCCACCCGCTGCCACCCTGGGCAGGGCCCCACCACCACCTGCCGCTCCCTCTCTCTCCCCAAATCCCTCTCCCTCAACCGCCCCCGACGCACACCCTTCCCCAACCTTCCGCCTCTCAGCGCCGGGCGCCGCCCGCCCTCTCCTCCCGCACCCTCCAACCTCAACTCGCCCGGACCCCCGCGCTGCAGTCATCCCTCCGCCCCACAGCACCGTCCACGAACCGCGCTCAGCTCCGCCACTTGCCGCCCGCCGGGCCGCGCCACCGATCCGCGCGCGCCGCGCCTCCTACTGCGCCTCATGTCCGCCGCCGGTCTCCTCCCGAGCAGCTGCGGCTCCGCCCTACTGCCGCGATCTCCTCCTCCTCGCGCGCCTCCTCGGCCACCGACGTGCTCGGCCCGGCCGCCGCGCCATAGCCTCCTCACCGCCCGGCCGCCTTGTGCCCCAGCGTTCAGATTGTCCTCACGCCCGGCTGCCCGCCTCTGCGCCCTTGGCCTCACGCGTGCTCCCGACCTCGCCCGGCCGCGCGGCTAACGCCGCCAGAGGGCTCCCGTCGGCCACCCTTGCACGTCCCGACCTCGTCCGGCCCTCCGCGAAAGCTCGCCACCATCGTCCTCCTCCAGCTCGCCTCGCGCCAGCAGCCGCCAACTCCGCGTCGGCCCGCCACCAAGCAGCGCTCCGCCTCCGTCCTCCGGCAACAAGTTCGCCTCGAGAGCCGCATGAACGAGGATCCATCGACAAGACCTTCGCGAACCCCGGCGCCTCTCCCGAGTCGGAAGACCGAACCTGGGCGTCAAGTACTTCACCCGGGCTCATGAACCTGGCGCCCGTTCCCAAGTTCGCCACGGTGAATAAGGAAAACCCCAATGACTTCGCAGGCGGCAAGATCGCCTCACGGACCGAACCAGTAACCGATGTTTTCGTCACGGACGCCGAGACCCCGGACGAAGGCCACACTCGCGACAAGTACTCCTTCCGGATGCGATGCTCGAGAACATGAGTAAGAACACCAGCAGAGCCAAGTTCCTCATCCCGGACGCCAAGACCGACTCGATGGCGCGGACCCGACAAGATCGTCGCGACGACAAGAACGACACCGACCAGGGCGAGTCCGATGTGCCCCCGACACCGAAAGTCCTCCTTCACGGAACGCCAAGAACTACCCCCGATATCCGAGAACGATCCCGCCGAGGCCGTCGAACCCTGAACCCTGGACCCCGACCCCGAACCCCGTCGAACCCTAACCAAGATCTGCCGAACCCTAATGTGTGATTCCCTCCCGAGCCCTATTTTATAATATAATACAATTGATGCATATCAAATCATTCATCTCGCATGCATATCATGTGGTTTGGGGGCCTTATGCCGAATTCACCTAATAAATAAATATGGGGCCCATATGCGGGCAAATCTAGTCTCATATTGGCGTCAGCTAAATTTGTGTAGCGAACCCGGTGCTATCTTTTGCCATGCTAAAACCACATTTAAATTGCGGGGTAGATAAACAACTTGAACCACTTGAATAATTGTCGGGACCCCGGTTCCGCTTAATATGACCTAATCGCATCGCACCTTTGCCATGTCATACATCATACATGCATCATGCCGATCTTCTGCCGTTGTATTAAATATTGCATCCGGTGTTTATTCTAGTGTTTTGCTTCTTCGCGGATAAGGCCGTTGAGTTGATGCGAGTGCCGACCCGATACTCGGTTGAACCTTCGACAATGTTTTCAGGCGAGCATCCCCCCCCCTTTTCTACCTATCTTACTCTTATAGTATTTATTCCCTCCTGTTGATCTATTGCTAACTGTGTTGCGATGCTTTAGTTTTCGTACCCGTGATATCCCTTGCAGCCTTATATTGCCTTGGACACATCCTATTACCTGTTGTTTGATAGATAGTTGGACTTGCGCGTCGTAGTCGCTTGCTCAAGTCTTGTCATAAATCGATGCCACGATTGTTGATGTATTGCCGCATGTTGATGTTGGAGATGATCATAGTTTTACTTATCGTTCACTTTAATTCCCGTTTAACAACTAAAATTGAAGTAAGCGAGGCATCGATTGGGTGATAGAAAATATTTGGTTTCGAACGCCCACTTGTGTCCGTGGGACCCAGTACTTGATACTGTTCCTTGATTTATCGTGCTATCCACATCGGAGGTATATGGGACCCCCGAGCGAGCTTGATTGGTCTTATTTCTTGGGGCCACAAACTAGTTTGAGGTTTTATTTACTATCCTATACTTATGCCATGCTACTTATGTATTTAAATTGTGCGAGGAGCACACTGTACTGTTTAGGATCGGGACACGATTCCGCGGTGTCGACAAGCTCGGTTTTGGGTTCCCAGTCGTTCACAGCCGTCCACCCAAACCTTGGGTCCGTCTCGGAGCTAGCTTACTTCGTTCTTGGTAGACTTCAAGGTGGCCCACGAAATATTTCGAATCCTGTGATTGTTCGATCGTGAAAGCCTCGTTGGGTTTTGATTTGGTTTTCAGGTTGATCGAGCGTGTGTTGCTATTGGTGCACCCCGGCCGGGTAAAACTTTCTAAAAGCCGTGTCCGCGGATATGGACGACTTGGAGCACAGTATCTCGATCATAGACAAGCATAACTAAAGTTTATTGCTATAATTTGACTTTATAATGACTAGTAATCAGCTTCACTATAATGGAATGGCTAATAATACTGCCCACAATTGCTTGTTTGGAGTGTCGCTTGCGACCATTGTACCTGCCTAGTAAGTATTGCAACTACAACGGAATGGCTAAATAAAAGTACCAACAACTGCTGGGTTTTGGGTTATCTCATGCCATTTGTATCTGATTAGTAAGTGCTTCCACTATAACGGAATGGTTAACTAAAATTGCTCACTTCTTATTTTATCATGACGATTATTTACACCTGACTAGTAATTGCTGCAACGATAACTGAATAAATAAAACTGCCAACGGTGTGAGTTCCTCGGTTGACTTCCTCGTTTGGTTTCGAGGGGGAAACATCAGGATGGGTTTGTTTGGTGTCAGCTTCAGGTTGGATCCGGATAGGTCACTCTTACCCCTCTCTGATAACCGCCAGTTGTATCGAGTCTCTATAGGTTGATTAGTGCATCTTCTTGCCGCTTGATCCACCATACCTATGTGGCGAGGACCGCTGAATTCTAGCCTCGCCGTGTCTTGGCCTCGATCGACGCCTCCTCTTTTCCTTTGCCCTTTGTCGGCACCTTTTTGTTTAAGAAGGGTTTTGAGATCGGCGTCGTTAGCGGGTTACCCTTCCGGCTTGGCAGGGGTTATGGACGCCATTGGTTATTCCTCAGGGCTCTTAGCCCCATTTGCATCTTTTCCGTAGCTGGACGCTCTATCGTTTTCAAGGTGATTTGGATCTTTGTATATTATATTTGTATTCTTGACTCATTGAGTCGCTCTTGTATATATATCTGTTCTGTGGGTCCCATCGAGGACTGTTGTGTACTGTTATTACTTCGTTTTCCACCCGCACGAAAGTGCCTGGTGGGCACCTTTGAATCGTTTCTATGCGGGTTTGGCGAATTTTGCTCAAACTTGCATAGGTCCGATTCTGAGGGTGTTACAACTATATCCCAACCGGGACATCTCAAACCTTTTTGTTCATCCCGGGTAAAAAGGACAAATGTCTGCCGAATCGGTAGGAAGTGGGTCCGGTTTGTACTACAAGTACATGATCTATCGCCCGTGATTTTTTGAAAAAATCATTTTTAGACTCGCAATATGTGGTTTCTTTAGAGATCCAATGCAAGTTCTAACGATGCTCGTCCCCTATATTCATGCACATTGGTTCGACCATAGTTAGAAATTCAAAAAAATTCAAAACGGGCATAAGAAATTCAAAAAAATCCGAACAATGAAAATCCTTCGCGTGGTGTCATATTATGTGACATAGTTGAAAATAAAAATACTAGACTTGGTATATTGATCATGTCTCGAGAAAACCTTCACAAAATGACCTATCATGTTTGAGGTTTCATGGCTTTCGGTCCAAATGACCGATGTTATGTGCTGAATCACGACATAGTTTGTGATGATGTGCCCATATTATGCATGCATGTGGAAATTGGTATGGAGAACAATGTTGCAGGAGGAAGTTTTCCTTTTTGTCGCACGGAAAAGCCCTTTTCCATTTTCCGAGCGCAAAAAATGGGTCGTTTTGTAAAGTAACCACCAAAATGTTGTTTCAGAATGCTACCGTCCCATTTTCCTAAAATACTAGACCACCTTACATGGAGTATCTCCCAACTGGGACATATCAAACCTTTTCGTCCATCCCGGGTAAAAAGGACAAATGTCTACCGAATCGGTAGGAAGTGGGTCCGTTTTGTACTACAGGTACATGATCTATCGCCCGTGATTTTTTGAAAAAATTATTTTTAGACTCGCAATATGTGGTTTCTTCAGAGATCCAATGCAAGTTCTAAATGAGCCATTTTTCTTCCCGCCATTTCTTCCCGCCAGTTTTTTCCACCAGTTCTTTCCTCCAGTTATCTTCCTGCCATTTCTCACTATATATATATGTAGGGTTAGCCTCCATTGTCATTGCACATCTCTAGACTCATATCTGCAACCTCATCACTCTTTCCCATGACTTCCACCGTAGCAATAACTCCCAGGAAGGCGGAGGCGCTTTGCGCCTTGAACTACCCCCGCCCAAGACTCTGTGTCCCTGTCGGCTAGATCTTTGGCCTTGGGAGGCATGCCGGTCCTCCTGTCCCTCTAGGTGTGGCGCGTCGGATGGCCATCACGAACCACTACTACTTCGACCTCACGCCGGATCAGCGGAGGAATCCCAGATGGCATCCCGACTTGGGAAGCCTTCTCGTGGATCGGCGTGAGAGGGCGCTTGCCAGGCACGAGGAGGACGACCCACCTCCTCCGAACTTCAACGAGGTCGGCCGTCGGCTGTGGTGGCACGACCGGACTCTCCAGAGCGTCATGGCCTACGACACGGCCGCCGACTCTAGCCCCCGCCTGCGCTGGCCTCAAGTCTAGCCCACTCGTACTCAGCCTTCAAGGTTCAACTATGGCGACCCCGACGACGACAACGATGACGGCCGCGGTGAGTACGACGACTATAGTGGCGAGTATTACGGGTGTAGGCAGGAGCATGACTGAATCACTCCAACATTGCAAAACAAGTTCCGCCGATTGTGGCTTAATCTGGCCATGTATCTTAATTTTCAGTTCTTCTATGTAACTTTGTGTTAGTTGCGTTATGTACTTTAATTCCAGTTCTATCCTAATAAAATTTTCTTTCCGCCCATTATTTCCCGTCCTTTTTTTCCCGCCCATTAATATATAAAAAATATAAGTTAATTCAAATCCAAATTAAAAACAGAAAATGGTTTTGAATTATTTATTCAAATCCAAACACTTTTTATGTTTAAAGTTTTTCTGAATTCCAAATTAATATTCAAAAAATATAAGTTAATTCATTTTTAATTGTAAATGGTTCATATTTTAAATGGTTACATTAATTATTTTTTAAAACAAAAAATGGTTTTGAATTATTTATTCAAATCCAAACACTTTTTATGTTTAAAGTTTTTCTAAATTCCAAATTAATATTCAAAAAATATAAGTTAAATCATTTTTAATTTTAAATGGTTCATATTTTAAATGGTTACATTAATTATTTTTTAAAAACAGAAAATGGTTTTGAATTAGTTATTCAAATCCAAACACTTTTTATGTTTAAAGTTTTTCTAAATTCCAAATTAATATTCAAAAAATATAAGTTAATTCATTTTTAATTTTAAATGGTTCATATTTTAAATGGTTACATTAATTATTTTTTTAAAACAGAAAATGGTTTTGAATTAGTTATTCAAATTCAAACACTTTTTATGTTTAATGTTTTTCTAAATTCCAAATTAGTATTCAAAAAATATAAGTTAATTCATTTTTTATTTTAAATGGTTCATATTTTAAATGGTTACATTAATTATTTTTTGAAAACAGAAAATGGTTTTGAATTAGTTATTCAAATTCAAACACTTTTTATGTTTAAAGTTTTTCTAAATTCCAAATTAATATTCAAAAAATATAAGTTAATTCATTTTTAATTTTAAATGGTTTATAGTTTAAATGGTTACATTAATTATTTTTAAAAACAGAAAATGGTTTTGAATTAATTATTCAAATTCAAACACTTTTTATGTTTAAAGTTTTTCTAAATTCCAAAGTAATTATCATTTAAAAAACATTACAAATTTAAACCCCAAAATAAAAAATAAGGCGGGAACAGAGAGAAAATTCCTGATTTTTTGAAAACGGTCATATGTCGAGTTGGAGCCACCAACCGGATCGAAAACCTTCTTGCGCCAACCCTTGGTCTGCTGAAAAAAATGGAGTATACGTCCCAGTTAGTGGCTCCAACCGGGACGTATGACCCTTTAGTCCCGGCTGGAGCCACCAACCGGGACAAAAGGTCCTTTGGTTATAACTGGGTGCCCCTCCTCTTCTTCTTCCCCATCTCACAATCTGCATACGACGCCTCGAGCCTGCCGCCCCTACACGCCCTACCGGCCGCCCCTCGCCGCAAAGTGTGCAGGAAGCTTCGCCTCGTCGCCCCGAGGCTTCTCCCCGAAGGAATCAGCCCCGCTCGCTCCCAATCATCGCTGCCGCCGCCATCTCGCTCGAGCCCGACGACCGGTGCCGCCGTCGATTCGCCGGCTCCCGACCTCACCCCGCCTCCCCGTCACCACCACCGCACACTTGGTGAGCTGCTGGTCCTCGTGGACCCTCTCTCTCGCCCCCTCTCGCTCTGGTTCCTCCTCCCCGTCGACCACCTGCCACCACCGCCGTTCACCGTCGTCGTGCTCCCCTCTCCAGTGACCTTTTCGAGGCGACGCCGCTACTCTTTGGCTCGCCTCAACCTCCTCTCTCTAACGCGCGCACGCACGCGCCCTAGATCGCCACCTAACGCCGTTCCCCGTCACCGTCCTGCAAGCCACCGCCGGCATGATGTCATCCTGACGTCACCCGTGCGTCAGCGCGCTCGCAGACTCGGGCTGGGGCTAGCCAGAGGTGACTGTGGCCGAGGCCATAGGTCAAACCCCTCGCCCAGCCAAGTGTGCCTTGCGTGGCTTGCCTATGTGGCCTCTGGCCCACAGGTCAGCCTCTCTGGCTAGCCCCAGCCCGATTGAAAAAAGTTTAACCAGCTTTTAATAATTTCAGAAATAATTATAATATTATAAATTCAATAACTTTTAATATATAAGTCAGAAAAATATGAATAATATATCAAAATGTTCAGAAAAATTAAACCTAGCTATATAAGCTATAATCATGCATTGTTCAACAACTAAAATGACAAGTATAAATAGAAGAACAAATGCACCCCTCTCATATGTTCCGGAGTTTCCCCGAGTTAGGGTTTTCACCCCTCGGAACCCCGATTAAATCGTCGAGCATGTCTTAGGGTTACATTCCAATGCAAATTAACTTGTCATATCATCATGCTTGCTTGAGCATTGCATCGATGCCATGTGTTGATTGTTTCCCTTTCTTTCTAGTGTTTGGTTCTTCCCGGTAGAATACGATATCAAGATCGAGATCAAAGCCAGAGATCAACACCGTTGAAGCTCGAAGACAAATACTTGACCAACTATAATCAAGTCAAGTACAAGGATCCTGAAGCTCTGCTTTCGGCTATCAACAGGCAAAGGCAAGCATAGCCCTACCATGATATAATCCTATGATTTCGAAAGCATTTCAATTCTTGCCATGATGCATACAATTCTACTATGGTATTTTATCGATAGATAGAGTGTCCTATCTGTTGTATTACTCCCTTTGAGCTTATATTACCTGATCCACTGCTCCTAGCATATTAGGTTTATTAGTTTGGATTATTAGGTTTATCATTAGTTAGGTATTATTAGGTTTATTAATTAGTTAGGTATTATTAGTCTTTGGCCCCACTGGTCAGTCACTGTGGGTAGCCCCAGACCCGATGAAAAACTACCCCATGTGCTGATGTACATATTGATTGCGCATTGTATTATGCCATGTATTGATTGCCGCCTTTCTTTCCGGTATTGGTTCTTCGCGATAGGATCCAAGCCCGAGGGTTTCTCGGGATTAGGGTTTCTGATATTGTAAATTCATTTTTATTATTGTGTATGTATATATTAGGGTTTCTCTGAATTAGGGTTTATATCTCTCAACACCGTAGCTAACATTCTCCCTTAGCCGCTTTGACTTATCTGTTTTTCCACCTATGCAGAAAATATGGACCCACACGACAGAGACGAAGAAAAGGAAGAGTTGATCCAAGGTGTGATCCGCGGGGAAGAAAATTTAGATGTATCAACGTTTCTGAACAACTCCGGTGAGGGTGATCCTCTTTTTGCCGGAAGAGACGACTTGTTTGAGGTTGAAGGCGATGCCTTCCGTGAGGGAGAAGGCGATGCCTTGTGTGATCTAGAAGACGACCGCTCCGGCGAGGTGCATGTAATATAATTAATTCATTAATTAATCATCTGCTATCTACATAGAAATAGTAACGACGATCTTTCTTCTTTTAGCCCTCCGGATCGAAGAAATCTACTGAAAAGAGCAGCCGAGGCCCAACCAAAAAGTTGGGAGACCATGAGAGGTTCAGGATCGAAGATGTCGCTGAAGACGACAAACCGTGGCTCGAAGTTGTCGCAAACAAATTTGTGGCACAACGCGTCGGTTGGGACTTAATCCCGATCACCATTCGAAATTGGAATAGGCCTGCTGATGCGGAAGAAGAGGGAACATGTTTATTTGTCCCTAACAAGGCCAAAGATTTACTGTGGAATAGGCTCATGATTAATTTCAAACTACCGAAGATAGAGATGGATCCAAATGCAGAGGATCCAGTTGAGGACGCCTTAGAACATGGGAGATCCATGGAGGCTAAGGTCAGGGAGTGGGTTTTGAAGAAGATGGGCCAGTGTTTCACCAACTGGAAGAAAAGATTGCACCTTGAGTATGTCATGAAAGAGAAGACTCTGGATTTCAAGAAGATTCAGTTTGAGAAGATAAAACCATTCTGGGCTGAGTTTGTGAATTACAAGACATCATCAAAAGCTAATAAAATGTCTACAACGAATAAGATGAATGCTGCTAACAAGAAGTATCACCATACTATGGGGCAAGGTGGCTACAGGGCTGGCATTCCTAAGTGGGAGAAAGTTGAGCAGGAACTGCGTGCTAAAAAGATCATTCCAGAGACAGACGATTGGATCGAATGTGCAAGGAATTGGTTTTACGGGCATGCGGGCAAGTTGGACTCGGAAGGGAAGTGTATATATAACATACGACATAAAGAAGACCCCTTGCCAATCAAGAAGATGAGAAAAGCAGTAAAGGCTGTTAAAGATGGGGACTTCATTCCCGATAGAGAGAATGATGAGCTCACACTCGCCCTTGGAAATAAGGAACATGATGGACGAACACGAGGCACAATAGGCTCCAAACCATGGAGGACTGGGTTTCCCGAAGAGAGGAAGAAATATCCTGATAGAATCCGTCAGAGGAGAAAGGACAAGGCGGAAGTTGAAGCAGATATTCAGAAAGAGCGAATGCGTATAATTTAAGAACGAATAAAGCAACAACAAGATGAAATTAACGCACTTAAAGAGCAAAGTACTACCGGCCCATCTCAGCAGCACACTGCATTCAATGCTACCGGCCTATCGAATAATCGAAAAAGCAGTGTGGCTTCCACCAAGGTCCCGGGTGATGACAATGACGATGACGATGGTGCATCGATGATGGCTCCTGTTGGCTACGCAGTGGATGATATCACACAGATGACACACTGCGAGATATATGTCAAAGTTGTGAACATATCAATGAAGGTGGCGGTCGGCTATGCCTTACCAATTGGACCCACACCAACTTACCACTGTCGTCCGGTTCCAGAGGGCTACGCTATTGTCGGGGTGGATGAAATCATGCCCACCTTTGAAGTTTTGAAGCTTGACTACCCTGCAGGTGAAGAGGATGTGACTGAACTGGGAGACGCAACAAACGTCACCATTCTATGGCCAAAGGAATGTATCGTGCTTCGAAATCACACGCCAAGGCCATCTTCGCCGCCACCTCACCCGTCTCTAGCGAGGTCGTCGCCGCCGCGGCAACCGTCTTCGTCGCCTCACCCGGCTCCGTCGCCTCACCAATCTCCGGCGCAGCCATCGCCGCGGGAGCCATCGCCGGCGCCTCAGGATAAAAAGCGTAAGCGTACCGCTACTCTACGTCGTGGTAAGCGATCGCCGAAACGTAAACAAGAGCCTATTCCAAAAGTACCAAAGGTTCCTCCCAAGAGAGCTTATGACTATACTGAAGAGGAGACTATGGTGATCGTTGATGTGGAAACGACAACGTTTTTCGCTAAGCTGAGGCGGCCGAAAGAGCCAGAGTTCCCCAGCACCAAAGAAGAAAAGGCGAGTGTTAAAATGTTAAAGACTCTTCATCAACCCGAGCCAAAGCTGTCATCGACTATGAGCGTTCTATTCTCAAGTCACATGCACAACAAGCCTCGAAGAGCGATCTTGATGCAAGCGAGAAATCTGTTGCCCAGCTCGGAGAACAAGCAAAATAGTCTTGTGCCCCTCTCAAGATGATTTCCCATACCAATGTGGGGTCGAGCAAATATGGGGCCGAAGAGCAGTATTATCCAGAGGTAGTTGCACTGTCGGAGAAGTCGCTGCTCAAGGTATGAGTATTTCCCAGTACTTATCCCGGTTAGAGTACTTCCCCGTGAGTGAAGTAACATACAAATACCAGTACGGCAAACCTCTCGTCAAACCCGAGGAGGTAAATAATCTTCCAACAAAAATGCGAAGATTGCATAACTGGTACATGCATGCCACAAAGGCCGGGGCTAACTGGATAGTGCTGATGGTTACAAAAAAGCATTATGGGAAAGAAATACATGACATGATATCCATTGAATTTGATGAACTATTTCAATTATTCAATCAATACGCCTTGGACAAATCGATCATCAGTGCCTATTGTCTGTAAGTACTAATTCTATAATTAATTTAGTCTCCAGCTATCTCACCTCGTTTATTGCATGTATATAATCATACTATAATATGCAGAATGAAGATTCTCGAATGCAGTAGAGGACAAATCTATGACATTGGCTTCATTGACCCATATTGGTTTCATCAAGCTAATCTCAAAACAAGCCCCTAGGATACGGAGGATAATATCGTACACGCGTTAAGGTTTCAAAAAACCAGAAGGGAAATACTATTTCCTTACAACTTCGAGTGAGTGTTATTGTCTTGTATACACTTTCTATTTCGCTTACTCGATGTTAAGGATATAATTGATTAGTTATGCATTCGTAGCTTACACTATATTTTGTTAATCATTCGACTTGACAAAGGGCGTGTACTAATCATGAAATCGAAACATAAACCCCTTGAGCAGTGGAAGGACATGCAGATGCTTCTCTAGCGGTAATTCTAATCATTACGACACTATATCGGCAACGTTCGTGAATTTTATGATATCAAGTAATTAATAACTTCTTTTATTCGTTTTCTTCGCTGGGCAGCGCTTGGAAACGGTTCACTAACAAGGTTAGGGGTGTTTGGAAAGAGGAGCTTACATTTCAAGCACTAGATGTAAGCACCACTAGCTATATCCGCGTATCTCTTTGATTCTAGTTTTGATACCGTTATTATCATGCTTGATTATTATTTTGATTGAACTATGTTCTCGTAAAGTGCCTAACGCAGGGACTAGGTAACAATCTATGTGGATACTATGTTTATGAGTTCATCCGACAGACGTGCTGTGAGAAGGGCAGAAATTTAGAACAACTCCACGTACGCAAATAATACTCTATAGTTTTTAATTACCATTAAATTATGTTTAGTTTCATTCATATAGGCTGACTCCTTTTTTAAATTAGATTGAACGTCTACAGGACGGTCTTCTGCCAAAGGATCTCCTACGAGCAATTCAGGAGGAATTGGCGGGATTCTTGGATGCAGAAGTCCTAAACCCAAAAGGGGAATACTATTCGGGTGTGTATAAACAATAGGGATTGTACAAAGAGCTTATTTTGTATGTAGTGCATGAACTCGATCCTTGTATCGAATGTAATATGTTCGACACTTGGATCTATATTGTCATGATGATCTTGTGTAATATAATGGTTCCTTCATTGATGAGTGAAAAACACTAAATAAACAATAAAACAACATAAATGATTTCTCTGCCGCGGCACAAAAAGTGGCCAAAATTCTGTCGCGGCAACAAAAGTTGCCAAAATGAATTCTACGCATGGCAGAGAATGTGTCAAATCTACGCATGACAGAGAGTTATTTGTCGGTTCGTGTTACGAACCGACGATTCTCCACCCTCCCCGCCTCCGCCACGTGTACCCCTTTTGTCCGGTTGGGGCAACCGGGACTAAAGTTTGGGGCTTTAGTCCCGATTGCCCCGTCCCGGTTGGGTAACCGGGACTAAAGCCCCTTACCAACCGGGACCAATGGGGTTGTTCCCACTAGTTATAGTAAATCAGACCTTTCATTATTCAGCCAGGCATGGTGTTGGGATTGGGGCATATAATGGGCGGGGTGCGGGGAGCTTGTGGCGGCGTGGAATGAAGATCTCGGTCTGCTTGCTTTCCCTATATATAGAGACTCCTCCCACAAAGTCTGAACCAGGTCGTTAGGGACACATTTTAGTATCCCGCAGGAGGTTGGGGTGGGCGCATGAGCAACGAGAACGGTCATTCTGGATGTCTATATGCAAGGTTGGGCCGTGCCAGCATGAACTGCGAAGCAGCCCGCACCTAGTGCTAGGGATAAAGATCATTTTGGGCGTTCCTGGGAGCCACCCTCGTCGTGCACTCACCTGATGCAAAAGGCGTCCTCTTTGGATGAGCACGACCAACAAACTGCGCAGGCGGGAGCTTCTCTGCTGCAGCGAACAAGGGGGCGGGATATATTCACTCACCTCTCGCTGAAACACTCCCTTCCTGCTCACTGCTGAAACCAAGACCACCATTCCCCCATCGAGCTCTTTTCCTGGTCGCTCCGCATCAGTCAGCTCACTCATCTCTGATTATCGGCGACAGAGCTAGAATGACGTCGAGAACCCGAGCCAATCGTATCTAGGGGTAAGTTCAATTTCATCCAATTTATCCCTAGGGTTAGGGGTATTGCCAATTGGGAATTTCCGATTTGTCCTCAGTTCAACTTGATTTTTTTTCTGCCAGGACCTCATGAACATGGAGTATGTTCTAGACTGCATCAAAGGCCCCACATTATGCAACATAGGATTGCATTGTTCTGAGGTGTGCCGTGTATACAAGCTTGAGTCTATCAAGTGTGTTATATTTGAAGGAAGCAACACTGGCCATAGATTCTATCTCTACCAAGTGGAGAATATAATTTTTTAGCTTCTGATTTCTCACTTTCTAAGGCCGTCAAGTGTCAAGTACTAGGAACTTATGATCTGTAGGAAGTCACAAACTCTTGGTTGGATAAGGAATGGCTTGGTTCAATAAGGAATAACCGGAAACATCAAAAGTGCATTTGGAAGACTCATATAGAAGACGGATCCTTCACAGATGTACTTCACTATTCAAATATACAAAGTGCGCCCTTAATCAATGTGCCTTGTATATTTAGTGGAGGCGCATATGGTTAGGAGGTGGCTCTTATAAGCCTATCTATTATAGGGGTTTTCCTAGTTGTGAAGCGCTAAACCCGTCATATATTTTCTTTGCTACATGTGTCATGCGCCGTGGATTTCCGAAGTGCAGGATTGAACAAAGAAGTAATCTTAATTTTAAACTGATTTCAAGTTGTGAAATTTGCTGAACCTAAGAATATTGAGTAAGAATTAAACCATAGCAACACATGGCATAAGCACCCCATGAATGTCCTAAACCGGTTTCTGCGATATGGTGCGCCATAACAACACATATTTTCTTCTGTTGTAACGTACAGACGTGTGTCCTAGTCCTAGCTGAACAATATTTGTCAAACGGCTGTATTACCACACGCAAGTATGTGTAGCAGCTGCAACCAAGTACAACGAGCTAAAATGAGTGAATATACGCACTAGAACAGTCTATATACCCGTGATTTGGAAATATGGAAGAACTTTTTATACTCCAATTTAGGAACGGCAGATGTGATCCTTATTATGTCTCGAATTAGATGTTCACTACTAGGAAAACGGCTATAGGTAATCAGCACATTCGTGGCTCACATGGTTGAAGTGCCCCACGGCTAAAACAGGCGTGGCTCACCTGTGGGCAGTGCCCTACTAGTAACTAGAACAACCGTGGCGCACATGACTATAGTGCGCCACATATGTGTGTCTGTGGCGCACTATAGTCATGTGCGCCACGGTTGTTAGTGTCATCTGGCGCACATGAAGTGCGCTACGCCTAAGCGCACGTCCTGCGGTGTGAACCATCCAAGCATCTGTGGCACATGGCATAGTGCGCCACAGAAGTTTGTACTCTACGTGGCGCACTATGGCATGTGCCACGGATGTATGGCATGCACCAACTCCACCCCACGTGGATCCTTTTTAGGGTTTGCAAAAATAAGCGAAAATGATAAACACTTCAAAAAATTAAATCCTTTCATATTAGGTAGGTAATGTGGTATAGCTTCTAGTAAAATTAACAAAAATGAGTTTCGACTTTATTTGCAAAAAAGTTATGCCACGGTAAAAGGCGTAACTTTTGCATACGATATCGAAAAATCGTATAATATACCAAAATAGCGAGAACGAGATTTGCATCTGCGCAACTACCTATGGTCGTTTAGCGATTTTTAGATTTTCAAAATTCGAAAAGAGTAAAGTTACGGTCAAAAACCGTTTTTCTGAGAAAAAAAAAACTGAGGCGACTTATCCGTGGCGCACCACCTAGTGCGCCACGGATAAGCTTGGCGGATTCAAATTTGAATCCCACCCCGCCCTCCTCCCCTTCCTCCCTTTCCCTCTTCCTCTTTCCCTTTCCCTTCCCTTTCCTCTCCCTTTCCCTTTCCCTTCCTTCTTCCTTCTTCCTTCTTCCTTCTTCCTTCTTCCTTCTTCCTTCTCCCTTCTCCTCCTTCCCTTCTCCTCTTCTTGCAGTGATGGCACGACGTCGACCTCCTTCTCCTCCTCCTTGCGGTGACAGCAGGCGATGGCGGTCTGCAGCGGCCTCCTTCTCCTCCTCCTCGGACGGCGGTGCAGCGGCCTCCTTCTCCTCCTCTTCCTCCTCTGCCTCCTGTTCTTCTCCTCCTCTTCCTCCTCTGCCTTCTCTTCTTCTTCTCCTCCTCTTCCTCCTCTTCTCCTCCTCCTCCTCTTCTTCTCCTCCTCTGCCTCTTCTTCTTCTCCTCCTCCTCTTCCTCCTATTCTCCTCTTCCTCCTCCTTGGTTCAGACGACACCGACGCCTTCGCCTGCAGCGATCGCGACCTGCACAGCAAGCGCCGGCGAGATCCAGATCTGCTTTTTTTTGAATTTTGAAATTTACATCCGTGGCGTGGCACCTAGTGCGCCACGGTTATCATTCATACACGTGGCGCTGCCCAAACTTACGTGGCGCTGGCATGCGCGCCACGCTATCTCTAAACACGTGGCGCACTAGGCGCCACGAAGTTTAAACTCAGAGAGCAAGGCACATAGCGCACTGCTAGTGCGCCACAGATGATATTTCATGGTGCGCCACTAAAGGCCATTTTCCTAGTAGTGGTTGGAGATTTATCTAATTTGCATGTATCTATATTTTTTTAGAAAATAGTATATATTAATATCACAAAGATACCAATTACATCCAGCCTCTGCAACAAAGCGTTGGCCTAGCGGCCTTATAGATGCACACAACCAACAAAAAAAAGAAATACAAAAAAAATCTCACTACAACAATCCATTTCTTGTAGCAGCGACATTAACACCATCAAAGTCCAACCTCTTCAAAAACGATATCTTCAAAAAAGAAACAAAGCTCAACCACCGTCGTCGTCCGATCAAAGATTATAGGTTTTTATCCCGAAGAAAATCCTCACTCACAAAACAATGCATTCAACAAAATTATTGCCAGGCACAACCAATTAAGGTCAGACCTTGGATTTTTACCCTGCAAGATAAAGCCATGAACTCCTCCTGTATTGCTTCCCCCCTCTAACAGACACAGCTGCAAGTCACAGATCACCAAGCCAGTTACTCAACACCACAAAGACTCAATCCACCATCACGAGACCCCTTGTTCCTGCTTTCATGACATTCTCCGCCTCTAACTTCACCATGGATCTTTAAAGACACGACACATGATGGTAACTGATAGCAGAGTTTCACAACGCTCCATATGAAACCAAACTGTCAGAGAAAACATGGGTGCACACGATCGAATTCCTTCTAATCCAATAATCTCCAGGCATTATGCGCCCATGGGAGTTCACCGGTGGAGCCTTACGGAACACGCCGCTCCAAGCCAGATCAATGAGGACAAGCAGTCAGTAAATCTTCATCTTCGCGCCAGAGGAACCCTAGGGCCACCACCATAATGCAAGCAACATCGGCAGACCCCCACGCCTCCGATCAAAACAACCGAGGAGAAAGCCATCACGGTACCTCAACCGTCGCCATCGCTGGATCAGCAGCATGGAGGACACACACTCGCCCTACCTCGCCGCTTCGACTCGCGCCAGGCGCCGCCCAGAAGGGCCATGATAACCTACGCCACGACCTCCCGAAGGCAGCAGCCATGGCCCGATCAAGGGGACACACCTCCATAGCCGGATCTTCACTCCGGGAGAGGCACAAGGCACGCCTCCACAACCAGATCTACCACGGCACATGAGACGTGTCGCCCCTGTCAGATCGATTCCACTGGATATCACCACCTCCACCGAGCGAGGATACCACACAGTCCATTGCAGACAACCGCCGCCACCGCCCCAGCAGCTCTTGCGATCACCCCCGACGCACCACCACCCCAACCGCCTTTGGACGTTGGGCCCGCCGCCACCGTGGGAGGGCCAACGGCAGTGGCGGCAAGGGATCTGAGGGAAGCCTTTGGCGCTTAGGTTTCGCACGGTGTCGCCTGAAGCAACACGAGGCCGTACGTATCTATATATCTATATACTCCCTCTGGTCCATATTATGGCCTCAACTTTATCTAAATACGAATGCATCTAGTCTAAATACTTAACTAGATATATATAAATTTAGATAAAAATTAGCTTATCAATATATTACGGTAGAAGTATTAAAACTGAATTTAAATAAATCTGCATCTAATTCTAGACGGAGGATAGAACCGTTCATGAGAGTCCTTATCAAGTGTGTCATTCTGTTGATTATTTCAGTGTGTCAAAGTTTTTTAAGTTTAAAAGGAGTTTTTGCTATTTTTCGAATATTTCGAAATCATTTGGCCGATGGCAGAGGTAGTTGCAGTGCGTCATCCATCCAATCGGCGACAGTTGCAGTCGTAACACCACCGGCAGCCAGACGGGGCCACCCAAGACGTTTTCTCCCTCGCTCGCTTTCCCCCTGTCACACACACAGCTCCCCTCTTTCCCATCCCTCCTTCCCACCTTCCTCCTCGGGCGGTCAGGCCAACACCCAGGTCTCTCCTCTCGTCCATCGCCCCCCGTGCTCCTCGATCCCAATCCTGATCGCGGATCGGCGCGTCTGGTCTGGCCCGACCTCGCCAATCAGCGCCCACCCCTCGCCGCGGGTTGCTTGTCCGATCCCTGTTCGACCGGGGGCTGGACTGGAGCCGGGGCAGGCGGCGGCAATGCCGGAGCCACCGGAGGGGCAGCGCTTCTCCGGCCTCCGCGGCGCCCGGTGGCGCGCCGATCTAGGCGTCCTCCCGTGCTCCGCCGACGTCCCCACCAACGAGCTCCGCCGCGCCGCAGCCGATTCCCGCCGCAGGTCAGTCAGGCCCCCGCGAGTTCCTAAAGCATATGCTGTTGTTAGATCAAGCGATCTTTATGTTTGATCATCCTGTAGGAAAATTGGGTTTGGCTTTTCGCTAGGCATTAAATCAGTAGACACCGTGGCCCCGGTTTCTTTGAAATGGTTCCATCTCCTATACGGCGTTATTGTTTGATTCAGTGAAATGTTAATAAGCTTACTATTGATTGGTGGTGTTGGATTGACATGAAGCTGCACGCGTATGCTTTATACTACAACATGCTAATCATCACAGGAGGGTTTCATTTCTTCGAACAATCATTCGACATAGTAAATGTTTCATGTCATTCATGTATCAAGTTTTACATGTAACCATGCTGGCAAAAATATGCAAATTAATTGTCTCTGAGGGTTTTGACTCCTGGCTTGCAATTCGTGTTTGTTGTTGTAGATATGCGAACTTGCGGCGGCGGCTGTTGATAGATCCCCATCTCTCCAAGGATGAGGAAGGTGCTCATGATCTTGTTGTGGAGAACCCACTGTCACAGAACCCAGGTGGGTTAGCTTTTGCCTTACTTGACATTGCTTGCAACACCAGGCGTTCAGTTGAAATTCTTCCACTTAAATGCTTGTAGCTTTTAGGATGTTACATCAGATACTCTGGAGCATCTTTTCTCGTACTACAATGGTTACTGAAATAAAAGTTGATGATGATCTGTTACCAAATGTTTGGTTAAATGGTTGGTGCTAGATGACTTAGGAGAGGCAGCGTGGGGTAAGGAGGATAAAGTGTGAATGCTTTTGTTCTGAGTTTCCAACAACTATCTCACCGCAATGTGACACCAGCCCTCAACTGATCATAGACCGTCTACCATCTACAATCAGCGAAAACTGCTGTAGTTTTTCTCGGCAGTTATGTGTTTCCTTGTATCAGCATGTATGCTTGGCAGTGCAGAAAGAGATATCTTTCGCATGTTCTATGCATTTTTTTATGAAAAACGGCACAACATTTAACTGCATCATCTCTCTTTTTTTTTGTTCTAATCACTTTCTACATCATGAATGCAGAAAGCACTTGGGGTCAATATTTCAAAAATGCAGAACTAGAGAAAATGCTGAACCAAGATTTGTCCCGGCTCTATCCTGAATTGGGAGAATTCTTCCAAACGGCCACATGTCAGTCCATGCTTGAACGTATACTGTTAGTATGGAGCCTTAGGTACACAGAGTTTGGATATAAGCAAGGTAAGTCGTTGGTGTGTATTCAGCTATTGTGCAATCCTTATCTGGCCTAACCGGGGAGGAACCAACTAGATCCAAGCCCTGCAATATGGTATACATAAGAGAAATGGTTCGTGGGGCTCATATTTATTTAATATGCTTCCTCCGTTCACTAATATAAATAGTTTTAGCAAACTAAATTATGTAGATATTGTCTTATGGAGCCCATGTATTATAGATATTTTCCAACCAGTCTTTTGTTATATAACTGCAACCTATTGATGGCAATTGATAATGTAATACTGGTGGGTTTCTTGACATGAGCACATTGAACTTAAGTTTGTTTATTAAACTAACTAGCAGGTGCACATCCTTTGAACCACATTTGGAACTCAATATGCTGTCCTAGCTGGCACATAATGTTTTGACTTACTAGGAGTTGATCAATGATCATTATTTTTTCTTCTTCTAATTGCTCTAACATCCGTCTATTATTTTTCCATGTTTGACATCATAATTGACTTCTCATCGACAGGAATGCATGAACTTTTAGCTCCTCTGCTCTATGTCCTTCACATTGATGTGCAGCACTTCAAACAAGTCAGGGGGCTTCACGAAGAGTTTTTTGGTGATGATTTTGATGGCCAAACATTTCCAGATAGGCCGAAGCTGAACAGGAGTGACAGGGCAAACGCTTTTGAGGGTAGTGCAGCTAAAGTAAGAAGTTTGGACGATCTTGATCCTGACACCAGGGAGCTCCTCGTGATAAATGATGCATATGGAGCAGAGGGTGAGCTGGGTATTATTTTATCTGAAAAGTTTATGGAGCATGATGCCTACTGTATGTTTGAGAATTTGATGAACGGTTTGGTGAATGGTGAGCAAGGCGTGGTTGCTATCACTGACTTCTATTCTCTCAGTCCTGCACCAGAATCAAGTGCCGGTTTGTCACCTGTAAGGGAGGCATCATCTGCAATATATCACTTGCTTGCTAGTGTGGATTCCTCTCTTCACAGTCATCTTGTGGAGTTGGGAGTAGAACCTCAATACTTTACGTTACGATGGCTCCGGGTCCTGTTTGGCCGTGAATTTTCACTCGACAATCTTTTGTTTATTTGGGACGAGATATTCTCTTCTCCTAACCATTCGTACTGTACAGAGATAAAGAGTCGAGAAGACTATCAGTTTAAGGTTTTATGTTCTCCCCGCGGTGCCCTGATTTTGTCAATGGCAGTGGCAATGATGCTTCATCTCAGATCCTCCTTGCTAGGAAGTGAACATGCGACTTCTTGCCTGGTGAGACTGTTGAACTTTCCTGATGACATCGACCTAAAGAACTTGATTGAGAAAGCCAAGTTACTGCAATCTTTTGCTTTAGAAAAAAATCTTCCTTCATCTCCTCTCACAGGAAAATCTCCCTTGAGTCCAACCAACTATTGGGAAGAGACATGGAAGACGCTCCAGATGTCAGGAGACAAAAGAAGTGGTGGTCCAACTGTTAGGATGAAGGGAAGGGGATTATTAAGAAGGAGTGTGTCTAACACGGAATCAAATGCTTCCAGAACCAAGGATGCAAATTTTGAAAACAGTAACTTGACTTCAGATAGTCAGTCTATTGTTGATGAACCTCACAACACCGATATAGTTCCTGTCAATTTGATGAACAGTTTGCCATCCATGCCTACCGAACACCAAAAGGATCATGTTGGCCAAGGTACTGCAGAGATCATTAGGAGTACCTCAAACAGTCTAGGCTGGTTAGGCCTGCGTGACGGTGACTACACAACCCCTGTTGAAACTAGAAATCACATTGAAGCAGCTCGTGGGTACGTATCAAGTAAGATGCGTCCATCGTTCCCCCGGCGCCGTAATGCTTCTGATCTTGATACCCGTGTCGGAACAGCCATGTGTGTCCCATGATGCCAAGGTACTTAATGAGCCGGATCCACTCTCTGTGCATAATAGTACGATTGCTGAACCCGATCAGGCAAATGGTAAGATTAATGAAGCAGAAATTACAAATCAAACATCTGAATCGGTGGATTATCAACCAATTCCAGAGCATACACTATGTTTTGGCGTAGGCCCAAGTTTGAATGTGGTTGATAAGGAGTTGGCGAACATTAAGGTCCTTGGCGAATCAATGGTTGAAAATGTTCAGGTAACCATGCTGAAGTTTCTGATTATGAGATTTAAAGTGTGTTACTGCGACACATCACAGTTATTTTAAGTAAATAGTTTGTGGCATATGTAGCTGTTACCTAATCGAAGGTTTTGCTAAAGCTCCTACTTTATGGTTGTGTTTTGTGGATCCTATATTCTGTTAATTTCACATATAGGCGGATCCATTTTAACAGTAAATTACATATTTTCCATGTATAAAATCTGCTGTTGGATCTCGTACGCAGAATAATAAACGAGAATTGTATCTGTTCTGAAGTATATGAGCCCCAAGCTCAGATCATGATATCCTTGTTAACAAGTGTGTCCATTTGTTGCCCTTTGGCTTATTCTCTCGTTTATTCGACAGGTCATTAAGTTGTTTATTCAACCAAATATAACCTCGGAAGAAAATGTTCCTGGAAGGAAAGAGCAAGCTAAGGCACTAGCAGCTCTCGAGGATCTCAGGAAGATCAGTGATCGTTTGCGCTGTGTCTAACTAGTACAGCTCTATATCTATTTGTGGATCTTGACTCTTAGGAGTACAGCATAGCTATCCCTTTTACATATGCGTTCCAGTAGATATTTGACAAGATCTGCAAATCCTTTGGATGACTGGTGTCAGCGTTCAGAGTGATGCAAAATACATTTTCCTGAATAGTTTTGTACATGATCCATGTAACCTGATAAAGAATAATAACTCTGTCTGGACACATTGTCTGGCTGTGAAGTAGTGAAGTTGGGCACCCTATTCTCTATTGTTGCCGACTTTGTTCGGGCGCCTGATCAATGATGGATTTGTGAAGTTTCTTGTTACTATTATTTTCCGTTTCTTAATTTTTATAGGAACAACCAAAGGATGGTTTTCCTGCCCTTGAGACAATACTGTCAATCTATGTGACAAAATTCCATTCCATAACATAAAATGTGCATTTTCTTTTGAGATTCAGTATTGGACCACACAAAGATATTAGTGCTAGTGAGCATTTGCAGGCCATCTATTTGGCCCATCTAAAGCTTGTTTACTTAATATTTATGACGCTGATTGATTGGTTTATAGCAATTGTGTCAAAAGGAGCATGGTAGCACAGCTAAGCGGCATCTCAAACCCGTACGGTGTCACATCACAGGTTACCACAAGGCACAACAATGAAAATATCAATGGGTCACCGGGACTATAAAATGGGTAACCAAAATTGGGATGCACCAGCGATGCCGTTGTAACAGCCAAGTGGTTCCATACATCAAATTACATTAAACGTCAAAATGTTTGATACGATGCCACTATTTTCTCATCTTACAAGTACAACTGCTCCCGCGTACGCCAACCAATCTCTCTCATTTCTTTCCCAGCTATGAGTCTGATCCCATCGTCCTGCAAGGAGTGGATGTGAAGGTCAATACTGTACAAATAGTTGCAAGACAAAGCATGACACCAAAGAATCCATAGAACAAAAGTTGCAATCCTGAACAAGAGGGACAATGGCATGGCAGGACTTCAAAAATTTGCGTCTCTTAGTAATTATGGAAGCACGACAGGGACAATGATGTGTTTCTCCTGGTTATGCTAAACCTCAGTGCAATATGCAAACATGCATTGGCAGCAGATGGTCCACATACAAGCTCAGAAGGATGCATTGTGAAACCTTAAAAGACTCGATGTTTAAGTTCCTACAGGATTGCTCCAAGTTTAAGACTCTACAAGAACAAGGAGTACCATGTGTACCTCCAAAAGCTGAACCACAGCTAACTCCAAAGAAACCAACATACAAGGACTACTAAGAAAATGAATTCTCATAATCAACTACCCAAATAATAACCAAAACCTAATGAAAACTCATCCTCCTAGCTTCTTCCTAGGTAACATGATAAATACAATTGTGACGTGGCTAAATTCTGAAGTTTTTTACTTCTGTCGTAGACAAACGGGACCAACATTGGTTGTTCTAATTCTGAAGGATTTACCAAGGCAAGATAACTATTAAAAGGCCTACTACTTACAAGAACATGTAGCAAACATGAATCTATTAGTCCACGTCAATCAGCAGAATTCTTCAATTAACAAACAGCTTGCCAACCAATCCGCTGATGGATTGGAAGCTCTTGGGGCTCACCACCAACCTACTAGTTATAATCAGAGTTCCAACTTCACATTCTCCAAAAAAAAAAAGAGTTCCAACTTTACATTCTCGAAAAACAAGAGTTCTTCAACTTTACAATGCCATTCTCCTTAACTTTCTACACAAAATGAACCTAATATAATGAGGAATTGGAAAGTCAAATATCTGTAGGGGTAGGGTGTAGTAAATTTCCTTCCGTACAAAAAGGGTGTACTAAATCCTGAGCATTCAGAAGTGTTCAATCAACCCTAGCTGTCACACTAAACTTGCAAGAAAACCGAAATCAAGACTTCCATAGATACAATTCCTAACCCAAGATACTAGTAAACTAAGTCAGTGCTGCTGTGGTAGTTACATTCCTAATCAGCAATCTCATCTCTTACCAACTAGTACCAAGTACCAATAGCATCATAGTTCTCACTCGGATGAAAGTTACACACAACCAACGTGCCTTCGAAAGCTAAAAATCTCATGACAGTTAATCACTGATAAAAGATCACACGTACAATACACGAAGAAATTATTATGACCTATTACAGTAACAACGAGCACAGATTACACAGGGAAATGATCTCTTCATCAAAACATAAGGAAAATTCTAAGCTCTCAAACTGAAATTACAAACTCTACCGGGAGCAGCGGATTCAGTCCAACCGCGCAGAAACCTTTACCTTCAGGCGACGGCGACGGGTTGCGGCGCCGCCTTCTGCGGCGGCTCCTTGGCGTCGGCGAAGTCCTCCTCGTTGTATACGACGGTGAGGAAGAGCGAGCAGGATGGGCACCGCGCGATCTCCTCCCCGAGCCTGAGGTCGGCGAGCGTGATCTGGAAGAGGTCCCCGCAGGGGCACGGGTACGTGTACGCCCCCAGCTCCTCGCTCCACTCCATGTCCTCGATCTCCACCTCGTCGTACGCCGACATCCTCGCTCGCTCGCTCGCCGACGACGACGATGGAGAAACCCTAGCTCGCTCCCGCAAAATTCCTCCGCCGATAGGTTCGCGCCGCCGCCACAAAACAGAAGGAGAAAAGTGAGGAACGCTTCTCCGCTGAGCCCCTCCTAATCTTATTATTCACGACGAGGCCTCTGAGGGTGCAGAGGGCAGACTCGTCAATACACTGGTCAAACCGGTGGCTGCGACCCGTGGTTTTCTTTATTTCCTGGGGCCGAAACCGTCTTTATATTAGGGGAAAAAAGATCTAGCCAGTTCTAGCCCGAGACGGAACCGTGGACGGGTAGTCGACCGTGCTATTTGCGGAGAGGCCCCGGGCCGACAGCTATATTACCACCGGCTCCACACCCACCTCCCCTCCCCTCCCTCCAGGACCTTCGCGACACCACCACGCACCCCACGCGACGCGCGAGGCTTCCACCGGTTTCCACGAGCTCCGACCACCTCGGCGGCGTGAGTATGGCGCGGGTGCTCTCCTCCCGGACGGCGGCGGTCCTGGCGCGGCGGCTCGGCGGGGGGCAGCCGGGCGGGGTCATGGCCCGCCGGGCCAACCACACGCGGCGGACGGGCCCAGCGGGGGCGATGTTGCTGGAGGTGGACGCGGCGGGGGCGTCGTCGACGTCGCCCGAGGGCGCGAGCGCGCTGAAGCGGCGCCTGGAGGAGGCCATCGACGGCGCCATGGCCCGGATGTCCGAGCCCGACTGGGCGCCCTTCCGGCCCGGGACCTCCTACTTCGCGCCGCCCCGGCCCGCGGGCGCCGCCATGGGCCTCCTCGAGCTCGTCACCCGCGGCGGGATCGGGGTGCTGCCGCCCCAGCTCTCCGACGACGAGGCACGCGCCATCGCCTCCTCCTCCCGCGGGTACCCCTGCTCCGCCTACTACGTCGATGGTGAGAAATCAAATCCCAGATCTCCCTCTCCATTCCCCTCTCCCCAAGTAATAACAATAACTCTGAAATGCCTCGACAAAGACACATATTTGCACAGCGACACCCTCTACAATCCAGAACCACTCTGACCTACTAGCTTTACTCTGCAATCGAAGCTGATGTTGCTTCTTCCCTGTTCAGTAAATTTACTCACTGAACAAAAACAATGATCAATTCATCATCTACCCACACTGTGTTCTTGCACTTGCTTGTATTGCATCCTTCCTGAGAACCGTAGCTCACCTGCGGATTATTAACATGGTCACTTACACAGGCCACTTTCCGGATGAAGCGGAAGGATCGATAGAGGATGCAGAACCAGATGAAGAGGAGGGATCAATAGAGGATACAGATCCAGCTGAAGTGGACCAAACTGCAGGGGATTAGCTCACTGCACTGGGTGAAGTGAAGTGGGGGAATCAAGAAAGACTTGTCTGTTTTATGTTTGCCTATTGTTTCCTGCTACTACTATTGTACATATGTAGAACCCATGAATTCATGGCCTGTTATGGGAAATAAGAACTTGCTGAATTCATGTCATGTTTTCTGGTCATCTGTAACACTCGTCAGTATGAGATCAATGTTAGTTTTCTTGAATCGCCGTCGCTTGTGGTAACTTGTTTCGTGAGCTGAATAGTTACAGTTACCCGTGGGTTTTCTAGATTATACGATGATAACATGCTTATGTATTTGCTGAGATGTGCTCACTGGTCAAAATTGTGGGAACATACTGGCATTCAAACGATCATATCATATCAGTTTCTGAATGTGAGTTATACAAATGCGCTGTCAAAGATGTGGAATTGAAAAAGTTACAAACTAAACAAGTTGCTTCTCAAAGTTGGAAGAGGGATATATATACAATCAAAACTAGAGGAAGAGGCTGCAATTCGGGCTAATGTGGATTGCCTTGCTTTGCCGGATTCGCCATCGTGACGAGACTGCTGAATGGATCGCCGAACGGGTTGGATAATCCGGCATTGGTGGCGTACTGAGCCTGCTGCTGCTGGTATGTTTGTGGTGGCATCATCACCATCTGCTGTTGTTGCTGTTGCACCTGGTAGTACTCCTGCTGCTGCATCTGGTAATAATGCTGCTGCTGCTGCTGCTGTGCCATCATAGCTAACTGCACATTTGATGGCGGCGCGAAGCTGCTGGACACGGTGAATGGGTCGTTGGAATCAAATGGGTTCGACGCGACGCTGCCAGTGTAGGTCACACTGGCTATTTGTTGTTGCCTTGCCGTGTCTTCATATAGGCTGTCTAGCAACAGCTTGTCGAACCCTCCAGCCTGCTGAGAAAATACAGATGAATCAGTCACCTCTCGAGTTCTTGTACTTGCATTCAGATTCAGTTATAGGCTGCATTCGGCATTGCAGTGGATTTTCAAAAGCACTTCGTTTTTTCTATTTTGGAGATTGAAAGGATATTTTACAACGCAGAGCAAAATGTCACTAGAACTAGTGTAAGTGTCTGAAACTAACTAGATTCTTCTGTTCAGATTCAGAATAGCACAACTCTACAGCCGCAGACATACTGTGACAGTCGTTTTCACTAGTACTACTCTATGAGATGTTATGAACAGGTTGAACCTAAAGATTGCAAGATATACATACCAATTGGTTGCCAGCTGGTTGACTTGTATGGATACTTGGTGCGGTGACCAGTGCCAATTCCCACCCAGATTTATCAATGGCGAACAAGTCTTGGGAAATTGAGGTATTGTTCCCACTCCCTACATTTCTCAAGAAATCACGATGCGGTCATGGTAAAAAAATCAGGATGCAGTATTAAGCACCAGATGCGGCATTTAAAGATGGAAACATTCTCGGCACACGAAATAGCACTGGTGCAGATTAAACCTATTGGATCATGAGGTGTTGTCCTTGTCAAAAGAACTGTTACTTGTGTGGTTTTGCTTAATCAGTTAACTGGAATTATTTAGCAGATATTACTTCCAGTACATACCTGGTCCCACAATAGCAAGAGCAAGTGCGTTGCTTTGTTCAAGATCTGCAATCATGGGATGTAATTCTTCGTCCAAGTTCTGCAAGTAACATAGGAGTAAGCATGTAAGATTCAAGTAAACATGCAATATTTTTGGAATGAATATAGATCAGAATGGGTTAAAATTACTAATAGATCTCCAGTTGTGGGTAACGGATGGGGTTCATCTTCTTCTGAGAGCTCAGAAGTAGATGGTGGCTCCTCTTCAGGCTCCGCATCCACACGCTCTTCTGTTTCTTCTTCCACCGCTTTCTCGGTTTCTTGCAGAACTTCGTATTCGTTATCACTAGGTAAACTCTGCTCCTCAGTATCCTGGTTTATCAACAGAAAGAATTAATAGAATAATAGTAGATACTCAATCTCTTGACTTTCTTTTTCTTTTCTGTTTTACTAACAGTAAACACACTCACCACACTCTTGCTCGTGCTGGCACGGGGTGCTTCTCTGATGTATTCTTCCATAGTTACAAGGAAAGAAGAAGGGGGCTGCATGTTGGTAGAACAACAACATATCGCTAAATACCTAAATCCTTGTAACCGGGAGATTCAGTGGAAAAACTAATTGACATGTATAAATAGAAGTGCAAAGAAAATAGTAATACTAATTGTGAAGACAACCGTAGGTCATTTTCAAATTTTTTTGTTTTAGTTAGGCTTGTGCTTCCTTTTTGTTTATGTTTTGCTAGCTTTGTAGTTCTTTGGCTGGTTTGGCTTTTATAACTTAACACGCCCTGTGGGTGTTCTTTTAATGAAAACAAGAAAATTGTCAGTTCAGACCTAATGACGGCCATGTTTACATAAATACACTACTTAAGGTACTAATCAGTATCAAGTACTTTATCCTTAATCAGCCTATTGAATTAAAGATCGTGAAGTAGTGTTTGAATTAGGTATTGATGAATCAGTGGGTGAGCATACCTGCCTCAAAGTAGGAAACTGGAAAGTCCTAGCCAGCTCAAGACGTTTGCAGTAGTCATAGAAGGCAGAAAGCCTTTCTGCCTGTAACATAGGCAAAATTACATTATGGAGTCCCAAGAACCGGTTGGTTGACCCGCTGTACAGAAGAAAGAAAATATGACTTTCTGTACCTGCTGGCCAGATCTCTTATAAATTTCAAGTGCCTTGATAGCATCGACTTTTGCCATCTCAAAATACTGTTGAGACGAGAGGAATAAGAAACTGAACTTATGTTTATGGATTATTAATTATGGACATATGCATAACACATAGAGATGATATCCATAAGAGTTGTTACCATATCAACAAGATTAATGATGCCATCATTGATCGAACAGTATATTTTGAAGCTCTCCTTCAAAACCTGAGGTCCATAAGGTCACTAAGAAATACACACTATCGTGTGAACTAAAAGGAACAAATATTTTAACAGAACAAATCACAACAAGTTTTTGACTTACGAGGGCTAGTGCATATTGTACGAGGTAATTTGTGCAGGCCGTACCTTCGGGCTGTGATAATGAAGAAGATGAACAAGAAGAAAAGAATAATAGCACAGAAGTGTATGTTTACTAGAATCAAACCTGGCAGGAAATAAGTCTAAGTAATAGTTTCTGCAACGCAGGCAAATGATCTAAAAGATCTGCGCATGGAAGGGTTCTCGTCCTACTGTGTGCCTGGCATAAATTAGCCGACATTGCGAAATCAGTAAACCACAGTGCTGTAATCGTACCAAGACTGCGCACCAGATCAGTATGCAGCTTAGAAAGCTGATAATACCTTTCCAGAAGCCTTGGGTAATTTCAGCAGACGATCGGCTTCGACATCGTATTTTAGAACCCTAAAGCACTCGACACGTTCATCTAGGTATTGCGCATACAGGCGGACCCAAGCAGAGCAATCCCAAGCTGACAAAAGGAGGTAGGAGAGCATCGCTTCAGACATCAAAATAGAATAGTGGGAGTTTCCTTGGATGCTGCAGTTCAGAACAATGCGCGACGAACAAACCTAATGGGCTCGAGTCATCCTTGAAATGTGGAATCTGCAAAATATTTCCTCTATACGAATAGCTCAAGAAGTCGTCTTTGAATGTCACATCACCTTCTCTCAGTAATCTATGTATCACTATCAATGTTTTCAATGCAACCTACAGCAGACAAATTGGTTAATATTCACCCTTGGATGCACCAAATGAATACTTCTCACTGGCTATCCATTCATCTCACAAGAAAAAAAGAGAGGGGGCATTTAGGGGTATATATATGATTTGAATCAAGGATCGTCATCAAGATAAACAGTTTAAAAAAAACAAATGTTTGACATGAACAAGTAAAGCACAAGACCCACTATCCAGTTCTTGGTCTTGGACAATCTCCTGGCCAATGAGCATATGGAGTAGGCGACATCCGCTCGCGGGCGATTCACCGTGGTCGCGAAGAGTATCCCTGCATCCAGCAAGAAGATAAACCTAGGAATGTTTTGTTCACACAGGATTGGGCATGGATGATACACATCCCAACAGATAAATTAGAGTCTGAGGAAGAGTGAAATCACTCACTCCTGAGGTGCCGCTCCTTGGGCGGGCACTCCACGTGGTTCGTCGCCTTCACGATGGCGATATCCAAATCCTGCAAGATTACAAAGGGGGCATCCGTCGACCGTCGGGAGATTTCAGTCGATTCCCGGGGTGCCGCGTGAAAAAAAAAAGGAAATTTCAGTCGATGCGTCAATCTGCAGGGTAATCGATGGAGCAGACAAAATCCGAAATGCGCATCGCGTGCGGCGACCGGCGGCGTGAACAGCAAATGCAGGGCGATTTGTTGACCGGAGAGGAGCTGACCTTGTACTCGCTGTTGAAGTTGGCGAGGCCAACCTTGGTTGAGTCCTTGAGGGCGCCGTACGCCTTGCGCCAGGTGCCGGACCCCATCCCCGCCGTCGCCGGCCACGCCCTCGGCCCCGCCCCGCCGCGCCGCGTCCGCAACCGCGGTCCAGCCGTGCACGCACGCACGCACCGACGATGGCGGTTAGCCCGGTGCGCCAATTTTAGCAGGGGTGAGGAATGGGAGGGAGAGGAGGGGAGGCGCCCATTGGCCAAAAGAGGCGTGCGTAGTAGCGAGCCGGATACTTCGGCGGTGTGTGTGTGCGCGCGCCCGCGCGCTGGTGGTGCTCTGCTCGGGGGAGACATTGGGCTGGAGGTGTGGACGGGCTTGTAGGGGATGGATGCGTGGGGGCGGCGGGTGCGCCGCCCATTCGCTCGCCGTCGCCGGAGAGGTTGACAGCCGCCGCGTCGCTCGCCGGAGAGGTTGACGGCTTGACGCCTCCCAGTCCCAGTTCAGTGTGCAGCACGGCTGGTTTGGTGGAGTACTCGTCTGTTGCCACGGCTCCTCTGTTCTTTTCTTTTTAGGGAAACCATGGCTCCTCTGCTTCGAAGCTTGTCTGGCTCCTCTATTGAATTGTATTTCGGTTAGAGATAATCCATGGTTGGTCATACTACTAACCAACGATGAGCAGTTTGGTCACACAACTCCAGTTTAGGAGTGCGCTAGTTTTGCATTGTCTGTTTGGATTATTTTGATTTTGAATTATTTGATTTAGAATCAAAGAGAGTTTTGAGTTTTAATTAATGTTCTTGACAAACTCTCGATTTTTCTCGAGAATCTTCGAGTGTTAGTCGAGGATTGCACATCAGAATTAAAAGTCATGGGAGATATATAATGATCAATCTACTTAGTGCACAAACAGAATAAAAGTAGGGCTACTTAGGTTTTCACACGTTCGGGACATGATCAATCTACTTAATGCACAAACAGAATAAAAGTAGGGCTACTTAGGTTTTCACACGTTCAAGACATGATCAGTCAGGTTAGTGCACAAACAGAACAAAAAGTGGTGTCATCTCTGTTTGGCCACTAACTCAATCATGTGCAACTTCATGTGGTCAAGTTTGAGATTGAACAAATGGTGGTGCTTGGGATGTGTCAACATCAACATCAGCAGCTTGTTCTTCTACATGACCGGTCTGTCCTTCTCACCACAGTAGCCATTGTGTCCTTCCTCTGCCTCTAGCAGGTATGTTAGTCAAAGGTTGCTCTATAGGGCCAGCCTCTTCTACTCTTGCTCTTCTTCCAGTAACCTTGTTCCCCTTGTGCCACGATTCCTTGCCCTGGTGCCACTTGATCCAGCTCCCGCTCCTCTTATCTTGCGACTCTTGTGTCAACAGACATTCCCCTTCCCCTTCCTCTTCCTTTTGATCTACCTCTTCCTCCTCTCAGAATTGCCCTGCCATTAGAAGTGACAGTAGTAACTCTAGCTCTGCTGCCAGGGATGTTATCTCTATATGATGCCACAAAATATGACTCCTCGGGAAAAGGATCATCATCAGTAAAAATGATATTGGTACTCTGCAAATGTATGTTGTCACTATGAGAATATATCTTTATTTGGGACATATAAGAAGGTAACAAACAAGTAGATTATTTGTACCTCATGGTTCAATGAATTAACCATGGAATCATCTAGGTTTGATGGATCAAGTTCCACTTGGTCAACATGCTACATAACAATCAAGAGATACAATTGGTAAACATGCTACATAACAATCAGGAAACTAACTAAGTTGTGTGCTAAAAAATAAATGATTAGTATGTGATAATGTACCTCCAACATGTCAAGGATATCTGCATCACCATATTCATCAATATGAGTTGGACGTCTGGTACTATTAGGAATGTTGACCTGCTCATAAATTGTCCTTCTCTTATTCCTTTTAGGTCTAGGTTTCGGCATAGCTTCATCAGTTGCCTCATTGTGCTCAATATCATTATGTCCTGCTTCATTTTCTGCAGCTTGGGCCCTTGCTTGCTCAGCTGCTTCAACATCTCTTATTACCCGCAATCTAGGACATCCACACCTATTGTGGACAACATCTCTATAGTATCCACAGTGGATAACTACACTAGCCCTACTCAGCCTTGTTCCTCCTTCTATTTCTTCTGGATTTGTTCTCCTGCTTTTCTTTGGTCTACCAACTTTCTTATCATACATAGGTGGCTGCACCTCTGGTCCATTTGTCTTAGCCCATTCTGATTGGTCCCTCAATGGCCTAATGCTTGTACCATAAGCTTGCATGTAAGTATCAATGTTGTAGCACTTGCAAACCATTTGCTCAGGTTTCACCTCTTCATGTCTGAGGCAAGCACAAACATGTGTACATGGGATGCCAGTTAGCTGCCACCTTCTACAAGAACAACTCCTCAAGTTCGGCTCAACTATATATGAGATTTCATTTCTAACTACCCGGAAGACCCCTTTCCCATTAGGCTTTGCTTCATAATCAGCAGACCAATCAACAATTTTATTCAGTTTGCTCTTTATTTTGGGACAGTTTGCCCAGTCCAATCTTTCAATGCCTCCTTAGGTTTGTTGTAAAACCAATCATTAGTTGACCAAACATATCTTCTAGCATGCTCAACACTAGATATTCTCTAGCTTCTAGGATCATCCTGCAAGCAATGAAGAATTGATCAGTACAAAGGTCAAGTGGCCAAGTATCATCCTAGAGATGCAGCCACCAAAGCTAGTGGCCATTACCTATTGAAAACCTCATAAGAATTATTTAGTAGAAGGTCACACTTAGGAAAACCTGAGAAGAAATCTCTAGCCCAAGTATTTGGTGTCATTTCCTCTAGCCAAGCATGTGCCTCAGGGCATTCTATCTTGAAGGCCTCCATATTATTCTCCCATCTTGCCACATTGCTTGCCCTTGCACAAGCCCACAAGTGTTTTGATACGTCGGAAACGTATCTATAATTTTTTATGTTCCATGCTTGTTTAGTATCTACTTTGCTTTGCTTTGTCCACACTTTGAGGTGCTTTTTATATGTTTTCTGGTACTAACCTATTAGCAAGTTGCCACAGTGCCAATTGCCTATTTTCTTATGTTTTTGGTTCCAGAAAGGCAGAAAATCAATATTCTCGGAATTGGACGGGACAAAAGCCAAAGTCAATATTTTACCGTGGGGAACATGAAGCCGGAATACGAGACGGAGGAGACTCACCAGGGGGGCCACACCCCCTCGCCGCTCGGGTGGGCCCACCCCGCGTCTGGGGGGTGCAGCCGCCCTAGTGGCCCCCAGCCTTGCCTCTTCGCCTATAAGAAGCCCCCGATGCCTAAACCCTAAGCACCTGATCAATATTCCACGAAACCGTCTGTAGCCGCTGCCACCATCGTCCCTAGATCAGGGGGATATGAAGCTCTTCCGGGCACCCTGCCGGAGGGGAGATCATCGCGGAGGCCTTCTTCTTCATCATGCCAGCCTCCGGTATGAAGAATGAGTAGTTCCACCTTGGATTACGGGTCCATGTAGTAGCTAGATCGTTGTTTATCCTCATTTGTGCTTTCATGTCTAGATCTTGTGAGCTCCGTTCATGATCAAGATCTCATCTATTTGTAATCATGCATGTAGTGTTTGCGGGGATCCGATGGATATTGAGATTACTATGTCATATTGATTAATGGTTTTGTCTTATTGATTCTATCATGTCTGTTTTGTTTGTGATCTTGCATGCTCTTCGTTGTTAGTAGCTATCTTAGCCAAGTAGTTGCTAGTGACTCTAAGAGGGGGTATTTATGCTCGATAGTGGGTTCATGCCTCTACTTAATCAAGGGAAGTGACATAAATCTCTACGGTTGTAGATATATTGTTGCCACTAGGGAGAAAACAACGGTCTCTTGTTCATGGAACAAGTGTATTGTTTACCTTACACACTTTGCCTAAAGCAGTTGTCTGTTGCTTGCAACTTAATATTGGAGGGGGTTTGGATGATAACCCAAAGATGGACTTCTAGTCATAGATGCAGTTGGATGGCGGTCTATGTATATTGTTGTATTGCCCAATCGAATCTTATAGGATATTTATGTATAGTATTGCATTGTTATGACTTGCTCAGTCCTGTCAATTACCATGTTGTAATTTATTTACCCAGCATGCCATGTTTGTCTATCTAAGGAGAACACCTCTAGTGAATGATACGTCGGAAACGTATCTATAATTTTTTATGTTCCATGCTTGTTTAGTATCTATTTTGCTTTGCTTTGTCTACACTTTGAGGTGTTTTTATATATTTTCTGGAACTAACCTATTAACAAGTTTCCGCAGTGCTAGCGCATGTTTTCCTCTGTTTTTGGTTCCAGACAGACAGAAAATCAATATTCTCGGAATTGGACGGGACAAAAGCCAAAGTCAATATTTTACCGTGGGCGACACGAAGTCCAGAGGAGAGACGGAGAAGCGGGCCAGGGCGGCCAAACCCCCTAGGCGCGGCCAGGGGTGGGCCCGCGCCTGGGCAGGGTATGGCCCCCCTGGTCGCCTCCCAGCCTCGCCTCTTCGCCTATAAGAAGCCCCCGATACAGAAACCCTAGGCACCCGATCAAAACTCCACTAAACCGTCTGTAGCCGCCGCCACCATCGTCCCTAGATCGGGGGGAGGGATCTGAAGTTCTTCCCGGCACCTTGCCGGAGGGGAGATCATCCCGGAGGCCTTCTTCTCCGGTATGATGCGTGAATAGTTCCACCTTGGACTATGGGTCCATGTAGTAGCTAGATGGTTGTATCTCCTCCTTGTGCTTTCATGTATAGATCTTGTGAGCTCCGTTCATGATCAAGATCTAATCTATTTGTAATCATGCATGTTGTGTTTGCGGGGATCCGATGGATATTGAGATAACTATGTCAGATTGATTAATGGTTTTTTATATATGATTCTATCATGTATGTGTTGTTTGTGATCTTGCATGCTCTCCGTTGTTAGTAGCTATCTTGGCCAAGTAGTTGCTAGTGACTCCAAGAGGGGGTATTTATGCTCGATAGTGGGTACATGCCTCTAGTTTCCAAGGGAAGTGACAGAAATATCTTCGGTTGTAGATGTGATGTTGCCACTAGGGAGAAAACAACGGTCTCTTGTTCATGGAACAAGTGGATTGTTTACCTTACATACTTTGCTTAAAGCAGTTGTTTGTTGCTTGCCACTTAATACTGGAAGGGGTTCGGATGATAACCCAAAGATGGACTTCTAGTCATAGATGCAGTTGGATGGCGGTCTATATATCTTGTTGTATTGCCCAATCGAATATCATAGGACCTTTTGTCTGGTATTGCATTGATTGCCTTGCTCAGTTCTTGTCAATTTCCCTGCTGTAATTTGTTTACCCTTCATGCCATGTTGTTTATCTAAGGAGAGCACCTATAGTGAACTATGGACCCCGGTCCAATCTTTAGCATTGATACATCTTCCAATGTTACTTGTTTACTTGTTGCAAACCACCGTGAACTAAGGAGAGCATTGATACCATGCGTTTAATCCTTTGTTACAGCAACCGGTGAGATTGACAACCTCACTGTTAGTTGGAGAAAAGTCTTGAGTTTGTGTTGTGCAGGTCTCCGCATTGCTTGCAACACCTGTGTGACGTTTCCTTCCTCCTACTGGTTCGATAACCTCGATTTCTTACTGAGGGAAGACTTGTTGTTGTGCTGCTTCACACCTTGATCTTGGGATTCCCAACAGGCTCCACATCAACTGAGCCATCAACAAGTTTTCTGGCGCCGTTGCCGGGGAGGCCAAGGACGTCTTCACAAGGGGATTCCTCCACTTCCTTTCTCTTTACTTTGTTTTTAGTTTTCTTAGTTTCTTTTTCTTGGTTTTGTTTGCCTCTTTTCAAAAACTCCAAAAAAATTAGTTTAGTTTGGTTTGCTTTCTTTATTCAAAAACATAAGAAAAATTAGTTCATGCTCTAGCTGCTGCTGTTTTTGGCTTGCCCACCTTGGCCAAAATGAACTCTGCTGAGAACACCACGTTGTGTGACTTCACTAGCACCAACAACAATGATTTCCTTAGCACTCCTATTTCTCCACTTGCTCCTAATGCTACCTTTTATGAAATTAAGCCTGCTTTGTTGAATATTGTGATGAGAGAGCAATTTTCTGGTGCTAGTTCTGATGATGCTGCTGCCCATCTCAATAACTTTGTTGAACTTTGTGAGATGCAGAAGTATAAGGATGTAGATGGAGATATTATTAAGCTCAAGATTTTTCCTTTCTCCTTGATAGGAAAAGCTAAAGAATGGTTGCTATCTTTTCCTAGAAATAGTATTGGTTCTTGGACTAAGTGCAAAGATGCTTTTATTGGAAAGTACTACCCCCTGCTAAGATTATATCTATGAGAAGTGACATTATGAAATTTAAACAACTTGATAATGAACATGTTGCTCAAGCTTGGGAAAGAATGAAATCTTTGGTTAAGAATTGTCCCACTCATGGACTCACTTCTTGGATGATTATCCAGACTTTTTATGTAGGTTTGAACTTCTCAAGAAACCTGTTGGATTCAGCTGCTGGAGGTACCTTTATGGGCCTCACTTTGGGTGCTGCTACAAAACTCCTTGATAATATGATGGTTAACTACTCTGAATGGCACACTGAGAGAGCTCCATATGGTAAGAAGGTAAACTCTGTTGAAGAAACCTCCTCTTTAAGTGATAAGATTGATGTTATTATGGCTATGCTTGTTAATGGGAAAGCTCCTTTAGATCCTAATCATGTCCCCTTAGCCTCTTTGGTTGCTCAAGAAGAGCAAGTTGATATGAACTTCATTATAAACAAAAAATTTGGCAACAATACTTATGGTAATTATAGGCCTTATCCTCCTAGTGGAAGTGTTTATCATGGTAGATCTGGGATGCCTAGTGAAGAAAGGATTCTAGAAGTAGAGAGATCCACTAAGAATTTTATGCAGATGCAATATGAGCAAAATAAGATTTTCACTAAAACTATGGAGGAACAATTTATTATCTTGAAAAACATTAGTCATCAGCTTGAGAATCTGAATAGAGAAATTCCCAGTTTACAGTCAAAAATTTTGAGTGCTGAGAAGAACATATCCTCTTTGTCTAAAGCTCAGTCCTCCTTGATTAATAAAATGGCTGCTAAACCTGAAACCATGGAAAGTACCTTTGCTGATACTCATGCCATACAAGTCACTATTGATGAAAATATTAGACTTTTAGCCCAACTTCATGCTAAGTGGGAAAGGGAAGCTGAAATTGATAGAAATAACAGTGTTTGCACCATCACCACTAAACCACAAGTAGTCTCTGTTCCTTCTCCTACTATGCCTAGACTATTGAGCCTACTACTAGACACTAGTGATTCTAAGTTTGATTTTGATATTGATGGTTGCAATATTTCTGAAGTGATTATGTTCTTACAAAATCTTGCTAGAAGTCCTGATGCTAGTGATATGCATGTTGCTTTCACTAAACACATTACAGATGCTCTTGTTAAGATTAAGGAAGAGAAGTTCAAACACAAAGCTTCTATTCCTAGGAAAGTAGAAGATAGTTGGGAACCCATTATTAATATACAAGTGAATGACTTTGATCTCAAAGCTTCATGTGATCTTGGTTCTAGTGTCTCCATTATGCCTAGTAAGATTTATGAAATGCTTGATTTGCCACCTTTGGAAGATTGTTATTTAGATGTCCCACTCAATGATAATGCTAAGAATAAACTCATGGGGAGTATTAATGATGTTCTCATTTTGGTTAACAATGCTTATGTCCCTGTGGATTTCTATGTTTTGGATGTTGAATACAATGCTTCTTGTCCTATTACTTTGGGAAGACCTTTTCTTAGAACTGTTGGTGTCATCATTGATATGAAAGAAGACACCATTAAATATCATTTTCCATTCAAGAAAGGTATTGAACATTTCCCTATGAGGAGAGAGAAGTTTCTTTTTGCTCCTCCTTTGAAAGCAAGATTTGATGTTAATACTTCCTCATTTGAAAATACTTGATTTCTTCTTGCTTCTTGTGCCTAACTTAAAGGCGTTAAAGAAAAGTACTTGTTGGGAGATAACCCAAGAGTTTCCTTGAGTATTGGAAGTTATTACTTCAGTAATGACCTCTCCTTATCCTTTTTGTTTCCTTTTTGTGCCAAGAATGACCTCTAATGAGAGGAAAGTAAGATTTGGAGAGTTGTTGTCCCGAAACAGATTTATGTCCTCCACCATAAAAATTTGTGAGGAGTCTCTGTCACTCGGATTGAGCTGATAATTTACGAATAAATCCCCCAGTATGTTAGCCCGTTAGTTCAACACTTTTTTATTTGAGCAATAGAAGATTTTCTAAAAAATCGGTTTCTACCTGCTGGTCTGTTTTGACAAATTTCTACCATTATTTGCATTTGCTTCTTATTGATTCCTTTTCGAGTTCTCTTTTGGGGAAATTGAGATTTTTGAAGGAGTTACTACAGTAGCTTGTGTTTTTAGTGAAAACATTTTCTGTTCCAAAGCTTTGCCTTAGGTCTAATATCTTTTGAATAAACTAATGTTGCTAATGAAGATTGTGTGAAGTTTTGTATGAAGGAAAAATTTCAAGTGTAGAGAGAGAATGATGCAATGAGATGAAGAATGGACAAAATATCAAGCTTGGGGATTCCACCATGGTGTTACCCCAAGAAATATCCAAGAAGTATAAGCGTCATAGCTTGGGGATGCCCAAGGCATCCCCTTCTTCATCAATAAAAAGCTCAGGTCTGTCTAGACACTTCATTTTTATTGTTTCATGCATAGTTGTGTTGTTCTTGGAGCGTCTTAGTTTTCGTTTGCTTTGCTTAGGTTGTTTATTTTGCTTGAATAAAGTAGTTTGGCCCCCGTTCTCACTGTGTTGTTTCAAATAAGTTGCTTGGTGTTGGACAAGAGTAGGAAGTTCCTGCTTGAAAGTGCAAGAGGAGCTTGCATTGACTCTAACTTAGAATTTAGCATGATATGCTAGGTGTTGTTTTTACCTTATGATTAGTGATTATTGTTGTAGCATGTCTTGTTCCAAACAATAGGGATTGCTTAGTGTGCCTTGAAGAAATTATGCGTTGTTTTAGCATGCAAAAGCATAGTATTGTGGTATTCTCCTTTGATGCTTTGTTTGGGTTGAATTGGCACATGCTCACACCATGTTATGACTATGAAAAGTCACCATAGCCTCCATGATCATTTAGTCCTTGACTTGTAGTAACACTCTATGCTTTGATTAGTAATGTTTTGTCGCTCTGCATGATTATGGCCATTATTGCCCTCTTAGTTGGTTGCTCCCAGTCTTTTGCTAGCCTCCACTTGTATGAGTAAGCTCTAATCATGCTTCCAACTCCCAAGAAACCTAGTTATTCCAAAGTGTCCACTATAAACTCCTATGCATGGTGTGTTACACCATTCCAAGTATATTCTTTTTTTCAGCTATCTTCCAATTAAAAGCTATTTTGTTATGTGAAAACTTAGTGATTAAAGCCCTCACAAACTTGATGGCACACTTTATATTCTTTGCCCCTAATAAACTTGAACCATTGTGTCGTCTATGTTGTATATGCTTGCACTTATACGTTGGAGTTAGCAGAACCATGCTGTCATGGGGAATGTTTTCAACATTGCACTTGTACTTTGTACTCAGTTGATATCATGCTCTTTTGTCTATGGATGTCACCGGTGTGAAATAAAGAGGGAACTTGTAAGTCCATGGAGTTTGTATTTTGTGTTAGAGAAACGCCTGGGCCGCTAGCCTAAGCCATGCCTAATCATGGTGGAAACTTGCAGCACCACCATACTGAGCTAAGCATCCTCAATTAAAAGCTATGCACATAGTAAATAGAAAAGATCGCTGAGATGCTCATTGTCTGCTTGCCTTGTCATTTTGGTTATGGGATAGGTCCTGTGCCATGTGCAAGGGGTACCCCGTTGGCGGTTCTCTATGATATGCATATACTTACAATGACAAGAACTTACAGGTGACTGAAGTTGAGTAGCATGAGGTGTGGCCCTCATATTCAAGGGACTTGAGATTTCCAACTTATACTTTGTCAAGCATATACTCCATAGTTTATTCACTTTAACCTTAATCACTTCAAGATGCTTATGATAGGGGCAATGAGGGCTGAAAGCTAACAAGTACCATAATTTTTGGAAGCTCTTTTTGAAACTTGAAATCCCTACTTCCCTTTATGAAGGGCCTTTCTTACACTATTATATTGAGTCTCCACCTTCTACCTTTAGGCACCATTAAGAGAGCAGAGTTGTAATTCTTAGTTCTATGTGCATTGTCCCAAAACTTATTGATTGATGCATATTGTGATACTACTTGTTCTTATGCTATTTGTTTCTAGTCACCCTTGTGAACTGTGAAAGTGTCCCATGCATCTATTTGCTACTCTATGAGGGACAAGCTGATTGCCACTATGCCATGTTTTCTGTATGTGAAATAAACAAACGTTTTTCAATGCATGCTATTCATGATCTTTGTTTGTAGCCTTTCATGTTGCATGCATAGTTACTTTGTCTTATTGTTAGAACTCCATCTTTCATGCACATGTTTAGAGTTCTTTGATCCCATCTTTCAATGCTTGAAAATAGTTTGATCTAGGTTTTGATGGTGCATGTCACCTCAAAAATTATTCTTTTTATCACTTACCTACTCGAGGACGAGCAGGAGTTAAGCTTGGGGATGCTTGATATGTCGGAAACGTATCTATAATTTTTGATTCCATGCTTGTTTAGTATCTACTTTGCTTTGCTTTGTCTACACTTTGAGGTATTTTTATATCTTTTTTGGAACTAACCTATTAACAAGTTGCCGATGCGGTTGCATTTTTTTCTGTTTTGGTTCCGAAAAGCGTAAAATCAATATTCTCGAAATTGGACGGGACAAAAGACAAAGTCAATATTTTACCGTGGGCGACACGAAGTCCAGAGGAGAGACGGAGAAGCGGGCAGGCGGCCACCCCTAGGCGGCCAGGTGGGCCGCCTGGCAGGTATGGCCCCTCGCCTCTTCGCCTATAAGAAGACCCCCGATGCCTAAACCATAAGCACCCGATCAATATTCCACGAAACCGTCTGTAGCCGCCGCCACCATCGTCCCTAGATCGGAGGATATGAAGCTCTTCCCGGCACCCTGCCGGAGGGGAGATCATCCCGGAGGCCTTATTCTTCATCATGCCAGCCTCGGGTATGAAGCGTGAGTAGTTCCACCTTGGACTACGGGTCCATGTAGTAGCTAGATGGTTGTTTCTCCTCCTTTGTGCTTTTATGTCTAGATCTTGTGAGCTCCATTCATGATCAAGATCTCATCTATTTGTAATCATGCGTGTTGTGTTTGCGGCGATCCGATGGATATTGAGATTACTATGTAAGATTGATTAATGGTTTTGTCTTATTGATTCTATCATGTCTATGTTGTTTGTGATCTTGCATGCTCTCCGTTGTTAGTAGCTATCTTGGCCAAGTAGTTGCTAGTGACTCCAAGAGGGGGTATTTATGCTCGATAGTGGGTTCATGCCTCTACTTAATCAAGGGAAGTGACAGAAATCTCTACGGTTGTAGATGTGATGTTGCCACTAGGGAGAAAATAACGGTCTCTTGTTCATGGAACAAGTGGATTGTTTACCTTACACACTTTGCTTAAAGTAGTTGTCTGTTGCTTGCAACTTAATACTAGAGGGGGTTCGGATGATAACCCAAAAGTGGACTTCTAGTCATAGATGCAGTTGGATGGCGGTCTATGTATATTGTTATATTGCCCAGTCGAATCTCATAGGATATTTATGTCTAGTATTGCATTGTTATGCCTAGCTCAGTCCTGTCAATTGCCCTGCTGTAATTTGTTTACCCAGCATACCATGTTTGTTTATCTAAGGAGAACACCTCTAGTGAACTATGGACCCCGGTCCAATCTTTACCATTGATACATCTTCTACTGTTACTATTTACTTGCTGCAAACCATTATCACCTTCCACACCATACAGTTAATCCTTTGTTACTGCAACCGGTGAGATTGACAACCTCACTGTTAGTTGGGGCAAAGTCTTGAGTTTGTGTTGTGAAGGTTTCCACGTTGCTTGCAACACCTGTGTGACGTTTCCTTCCTCCTACTGGTTCAATAACCTTGGTTTCTTACTGAGGGAAAAGTTGTTGTTGTGCTGCTTCATACCTTGCTCTTGGGGTTTCCCGACGAAGCCTCCACCACGCATCATGTTTCTTCACTGTTTCTCCTTTGTGAAGCTGGTTCATGTTGTTGTACATGTGCCTTACACAGAACATGTGCTCAGAGTCAGGAAACAGCTCCATAATAGATTTGATTAGTCTCTTATGTTTATCAGACATAATTATGAAGGGAGAGGTGTTGATGATGTTCAAATTCTGTTTTAGTGTGGTCAAAAACCACATACAGTCGTTGTAGCATTCCACTTCAACAATGGCCCAGGCTATTGGATAGATTTGGTTATTACCATCTACTCCTATTGGAGTCAAAAATTGCCCACCAAACTTTATCTTGATATGTGTTCCATCTAGACAAATTAGAGACCTGCACCCTTTCAACCACCCCTCTTACATGCATCAATGCACATGTACAATGAACTGAACACTAGGCCAATTGTCTTAAATATGAACTTGCTGCCAGGATTTGTGTCCTCAACTCATGTGCATAGTCCCACAGCTGATCATACTGAGCTATCTCATCCCCTCTTATCTTCTTGAGACAAGCCAATTTAGCCCTTGCTAATTTAAATCTATTTGGTAGCATGTTGGTTTCCTTTTGCACCTTCTTAGCAAAGGATTTTAGTGACACATTATCATTATCCCTTATCTCTTCAGATATTCTTGTGCAATGAGAGGAGGAGTAAGTTCCTTAACCTCCCATATATACTCTCTCACATGTATGCACATCAATCAACTTTGTGACAGTAAATCCTTTTGTCCTTGTCTGCTTTGTGGCAACCATTTTCCATGGACATTTTGGTTGACAAACAGCTTCTACTCTTATACTTGTTCCTCTGCTTCTTCAGTTGCCTCCTATTCCTGACACAGTACATGGAAATAGCATCTCTCACCTCTTGAACATTGGAGAAAACCATGCCAAATTTGAATTTTGGACTTTGCATGTATGTGAGCTTGTTGAACATCTTCCACTTGTAAGTAATACCTGATTTATGCTCTTCAGGAAGCTCTAGCTCTTCTACTTCTCCAACATCTTGCTCAGGTTCTCTATGAATATTTGATTTGGATTGTGTCTTATCAATCAAATCATCTTTTACACCTTCATCAACATTATTCTTGAACTTCTCATCATCTTCTTCAAAATCATAATCATAGTCCACAAAATCACTGTCCAAATTTGAAGAATTGGCACTGCAATAAGATATCATAGTAGTTGTGTCATCATCTGAGCTCAATTCTGCCTCATACTGTCCTTCTGCATCATCTGTAATTAGTTCTTCAACAGTCATAACTATTTTTCCCTTTGCTTTCTTATTTTTCTGCTTCTCAATGCTAACAACATCATCTACTTCTGATCTCTTATTCTCACCTTATTTGGATAGACTCAAAACAGGAGGCAACTGAGCTTGTTGCACACTGATAGCATCCCACCTCTGCTTCTCTAGTAAGTTAACATGATCAATATATACCATCAGCTACTTCTCTTCAACTACACACTTCTTCATCAGGTTTGCATCTTTATCCCACTTAATTGCCACAAGACCATCTCCAATTTTATGGCCAGGCTTGCACCAGTACATCCTTATGTTTTGATTAGCTGGACTATACCCCAATTCCTTTAACACATAGTCCATAATATCACAATTGAAACTATCTTTACTGAACTCATCAAAGATGTCAACTTTGCTATTAAGATATGCTTTGTTTAACCCTAATCCATAGCAGAAACCTCCATGGAATACTTGAATACTGAACATATCATCATTTGGACCAATATTGCATCAAAATACAGGACATTTAATTATTTTCTCCATTGCAACTATACTTGAAGAATACCAACTGATACAGACCAAAACGACAAAAATTCTGACGTAATGACAATAGCCCTAGCAATTTAAGCCGACTACAAGAGACTCCATCCATAAAACAAGAGCCAAAATCAAGCCCTCAATCCCAGGTGAAAACCCTAGCTAAAATCCCCAAATCGGGCCACAGACGGAATACATACCGTATTTAGGTCGCTCCATCCATGGATCTCGATGGCGCAACAGTCCTAAAGATTCCCCCGCGCGCCAATGAGAGCTGCCGCCCGTGTCATCGCCGAAGAGCTTGCCGGTCGCCTGCATGACGAGGGAGACGAAGCGAGCTAATGAGGTGAGCATGAATGCTTCCAGACTTGCACTGCCAGGGCATTTTTTCAAAAAAATGGTCGATCAGCCTGGTCCACACGACAATCAACCTTCCATGTCCTCAATAATCACGGCGCATTGACTATGCTGCTCATAAAATGGACCTAAGTGACCAGCGTGCTCCTGTACTAGAGTTTTGTGACCAAACTGCTCATCACTGGTTAGTAGTATGATCAACCATGCGATTATCTCTTTCGGTTAAAACATTCTCCAAACAACATTTTATCTAGCTTTATAAATAAATTCACATGGCCAAGCCTCTTACAAATCAAAGAAAAGATAAATAAGGAAAAGTTGGAGTAGCTACACCCCACAAGAAGCACCCACGACTACCGTCTAGACATGACATGGTACCTCGTTGCGGTGTGGTTGTATTATGGTCGAATGCCCAACAGTCTGGCCAGGGTGGGTATCATGTCCCTCTTGGGGACGCCGTTGTGATCATCTTACCCGTGCTAGGGTTTCAGGCAAAAACCCTTGATCATTTTAGTCTGGGCAATAACGGCACCTAGTGTCATCACCCTTTTGAGAGCTGAAGTTACCTTTGGTCTAACCATCATCCGCGGGCAAAGCTCAGATCCATTCTTGAAGCTCTTGGTGCTGGTGTGGGGTTGTCTCGGTGGGTTCTTTCTTCGTTAAAACATAACTAGACATCTTACAAAGGGAAAAGAAGTGGGTTACCTATGTCCCATTGAAGGGAAACCTAACTGGATGTGTGGGGGCGATGCACCGCTCGCTAGAGAGGTTGATGGCTACCGCGTCACTCCGATGAATCACATGTTTCCACCCAGTTTGGTCCAATTCTTTCGGCGGCTTGTCCGAGCTGCCCTACCCGAGCTTCCTGGGAAACCGGTTTCAAAATTTTATGAGTATTTTGAAAGCTTCACGAAATTTAAAACTAACTTCCCAAAAAGCTGGGTTAGCTTCTTGGAGAAGCCACCTAAAGAACTGGTAGATGAGTACTCCTCTAACCTCTCGTTTGTGACCCCCAGGGCGCCACTTGGGGAGATCCTATCGTGCTGGCCCCACACATCCGTCACATGCGCCTCTCGCCGCCGCTACCACCGGCCCTCGCCGTGGCGGCGGGCCCGGCCGACAAAGGAGGTCTGGGCGTGGTGGTTTGCCGAAGACAGCCACCTTGGCTGCTGGGGTGGAGGCAGCCCGCATGTCGATGAGCAGCGGCGAGGGCGGCACCCCTGGCCGGGGTGGTGGCAGAGGTGCCTTTGGCAGCGCTTGACTAACGATGAGGGATGGGATGCGGGTCGGGTCGGGACAAACCCTTGATCTTGATCTAGGTGGTTCCCTATGTCGTCTCTCCATGTCCTCCTCAAAGTGTCACAGTCGGTTCTAGTGTTGGATCGTCCCCGCACTGTCGTATCCTTGCACGCCGCTAACTATGGTCGTCGATTGGGCTCGGTGAGGCAGATCTCGCAAGCTGTCGGCGGGTGGCGAAGGGGCTGCCGGTCTAGCTTCGAATAAAGGGGATTTGGTCCTAGGATCCCTCTCGTGCCAAGATGAAGATCTACCTGCTGCATGTCTTCATCGATCTAGCCAGAGTGTCGTGTTCGAGAAGGCTTTGCTGGCAAACTCCAATGGACAACATGCCTGGAGTTAGCTAGATCGGATGGGATTCGGTCGCACGTGGCCATGTTTTTTCTAGTTTATTTTCAGAGGGAGCGATGCGAAGCTTTGCAGTATGTTACCATCATGGGACATGTATTTAGTCCCATGGTGAAGTCAGTCATGAATAGTAACATGAAAGCTAAGGTCTAGAGACTAGCAATGGTGATTTGATTCCTGGTAGCTATGTGGTTTTGGCTTCGTGATCCATGACTTAGAGCAGCGGGATCGAAAAGTGAGGGCGACATCACATGAGAATCTCAGGGTTCAATCTTGTAGGGTGAAACCGCAAGGTTTGGCCTCAATTGGTTTTGCCTGACAATGGCATTGTTCACTACTAGGATTTTAATTCTGTGACGCATATATGAAAAATGCTCCACAGTAACTTAATTCGGTGGCGCATATAGAAAATGCTCCACAAAATTCTTGCAATTCTATGGAGCATATAGATATATGCGCCACAGAATTCCTGCGGGCCCCATGTGTGCCTGACCCAGCACATGGGCAGGCCAGAATTCTGTGGCGCATATGGCTATATGCGCCACATAATTCTCACTTTATGTGGCTCATCTAGCATATGTGCCACAGAATTCTCACTTTCTGTGGCGCATATATCTATATGTGCCACAGAATTTTGACATTCTGTGGAGAATTTGCTGTATGCGCCACAGAATGTGCGAAACAGATATAAAAAATGTGGCATCCCCTCCCTTTTATTTCAAATCAAAACACTGGTATTTTCAGATATCTCTATTTATCTAAAAACAATTTACAAAAGACTTTTAAAATAAAATATATAAAAACCTTAAATATTTTATTGTGGGGAGGCAGTTCATCCGGTCAGGCCCAAAGGCCCAACCATACAAACCACCTACTACCCCAGAAAACAAAACCCTAGTCGCACCTAAAACCCTAACCCTAAAAAACCCCACCTACCACACCCTACCCCGCCACCGGTTACAACCTGTACCCACCATACCCACACCACAACCCAAGTCCAACACACAACACACACAGCCCAAGTCCAACACACACGCATGCCACCCCGCGTCACGACCCACTTCCCCGGACCCACCCCGTCCTCACCAATCGCTCGCTCACGTTTCTCTCACGCGAACCCCTGCCGCATCGCGTCGTCCTGTCTAGCCGCTTGGCGCCACCGCCTCCCCACGCGGAGCTGCCGCCCCTCCCCGGTGCTTTGGCCACAGATCCTGCCGCCCTCGTCGATCCCCTACCTCATTTTCCCATAAGTTGCCGCGTCTGCAGCTCCTCCCGCAGCCGCATACATCGCCCGCCATCCCGGCCGTGGCCCCGTGCGCCCCTGCCCTCCATCGGTACCGCTGGCCACGGCCATGTCGCCTCGCCATGCTGCATCATCGAAGGTCGCCGCCGCCCGCTGCTCCTCGCCAAGCCACGCACGTCACCATCGCCATGCGCCCGCCTCTTCCTCGCCATGCTCGTCGTCGTGGTTCCCCTGCGGTCGTCTGCTCGTCTGCGCCCTCCTCTTCTATAACATCCCAGCATTTAGGAACCAACGAAGGGTAGATTTAGGAATTTGAGATAGTGCATGCATTCATCTATAAAAATGTTGGTAAATTTTTCACCAAATAAAAACCTAAAGTGATCAAAGTTTCTTTCATACTCTGAGATTAGGTATAGTCTTGAAGGATGATTGTTATAGACTTTGATATGATCTTGCTGGACTTATGTGTTTTGGGAAATGAAATTTGAATTTAAAAAACTTGAGTGTTTTAATTATAATTCAAAAGGATTTTTGAATGATCTTTGAGTATTTGATTTAATTAAGAGTTAACCAGTAATAACTCCTACTTTATATAAAGAAAGCAATTAAGAATAGGAATCTCCATTTCATAATTTTATTCAATAAATAAGTTACAAAAATGTAACTTATGAAAATCATCCACAATCTTTACAATAGTAAATAAATAAAGAATAATATTTCTTTATTGATGTTAGTATAATCTTTATTACAAAATAATAAAATAAAGAGTACAAAAGAAGATTACAATTGAATATGAGAGTTTACAAGTGACTATTTAAAATAAAAACCTAAACTAAAGTCTTGATCTTCAAATCTGGTACCTGCAAAATAAACATAAACAAAAGAAAGAAAGTTAAGGTTAAAAGAATATTACTCTCAGACTTGACAGTGAAGTGCACTGATCAAGGTTCATCATTCATTAATCTTTTAAAAAGGGGCAAATTTCACCAGCCAAGTAAAAGTAACCAGATAAAGGTAACTTCACAACCAGAACATATCCACAATCTGTGCAGCAGGCACACAAGCAGCACACACACACCAAACTGCATGGTGTGTGCTGTCAGCACCACAGCAACAGCACAACCAAACAAAACCATCAGCATAGCCGTGGGAATACAACCCCACATCACTTTATTGTTCATACACACCAAGAACAACAGCCAACAGCTAAACCCAGCCAAAGCCAAGCTAAATCACACCAAACAAAACCTTGGATCACACCACCAAGATGGTTACATAAGGAAGGGGTGGATCAGGTGGATAGCTAGCCCAAGATCAAGCCATCAAGACCAGGAGGAGAAGGGCTAGATCAAGGACAAGCCAGGAGATGGAAATACCAGGGGAGCATCAGATCAAGATCAACCACAGGAAAACCAACATCAAGTGACAGTGGTGAGTAAATAGACCATCACATGATCTATCTGTCTAAGATTAGACAAGCATACATGATCTGTCTCTTATTCAAACTCTAAGAAAGCACCCAAGTGGGGTGAATCCATCACTGAGGTTTTAAACTCTAAAAGCAATCAGAAAAGTATAAGGATCCAACTAAATCTCAGAACAACATCATTGATCTAGCTATCAAGCTATATTTCAATTCAAGAATGAACATAGCTAAGATTTAAACTTTTAGGCACATCTCTAAGACAAGAGTAGCACCTTAGAATTTAATCTTATGGATCTATACAAGTGATCAAGCCTACCATCATTTTTCCCAAACTTTGATTCAAGAAATAGTAGCTGGTATTACTACTAGAAACCATCCATGTGAATCAACAAGTTAAAGGATTAATCTCTAAACCTCAGACCAACATCATGGGTCTTAGGGATTTAAGAAAAGAAGTTTCTACTTATCTTTAATGCCAAACTCATTTTAAGCTTGAACCAAACCAAACAAAGAAATAGAATCCAATCTTGTGTGCCATACAAAGATAGTGTCACAAGAACAGTTCTACACTAATCATATTAAGCATTTAATCTTCACAGATTCAACCAACCAACTACAAATCATTTTCCTGTCATCACATGAATCATAATTAAGAAAATCCCTATGTATATCTTCACTGTTTGAAACCAACTGATCGCAAACTACATATGAATTATTAAAGACAACAAGTGCTAATACAGCAACTTCATCACATAACACTCACTGTCATTAACCAAGTAATGACAATGGTGTGTTATTAAACCACTAGAATTCCAAGTATTGCTTATAGAGCAACTTTATCATCTGACCATATCAAAATTAATCCATAGAATCATCTGATAAACCACTAGCATCACCACAGCTAATTATAAGCAGTAAGCCACAGCAAGTCACCACTTAATAGGTTCAAGGATCATTAACACATGATTCAATTCATGAGTTACTTAATCAACAGCAGGGTATGAACCCTAAGCAGAACCAAGAACCCTAATCAGGACAGGACAGTAACCAGGAAGGCCACTACCAACATCTAGCTTGGGAGGGCCTAGCACAGAGAGCATGAGAGGAGAGGAAGCACTCACCGAAGGTCCTCGCTGTAGAATAGAAGAGGAAGCAGAGGGGCCGACGAGCATGGCGGCACGGGGAGCACCCCAAAGGGGGCGCTGTGACCCATACAGCGCCACGGCGGTGACCATAGCCACGCTTGGGGGCAAGAAGAATCTCCATGGCACACGACAATAGTGGCGGCATCAGATCAACGCCAACCCCAAACCCTAGGGTTCAGGACGACATTGATCTGGTCGCTGGAGGGCTCCAAGTCCAAATCCAGTTCGACAGGAGGGAAGAGCAGGGTAGACAACCTCTTATAGCACCACGGCGGCGGCCAGGGCGGTCCACGGCGGCGCGAATTGCCGGCGATAGCACCGCTGACCACGGGGTCGGGGAAGGAGAAGGAGAGAGGTGAGCTCGAGAGAGAGACAGGGAGTGATGGGCTGGGTTGTGTCGGGAAACCTTCGGGGTGGTTGTTTTGACTTTTCCTAATGGGCCACAAGGGCCCAATAAAAATAAGCCAGCCCAAATCATTTAGAGCCTGTTTTAATAATTGAAAAAAGACCAAAATGCCCCTGAACCTAAATAAATTCTAGAAAATAAAATAAAATTCCAAAAATTATAAGTAAGATATTTTTGGATTCACAATAATCCAAACTATCCAAATAAATTAAGAGATAAAATTTTAGACATATAAATTTTATTAAGAATTTTGTAATTTATATATTCCTTATGGAATTTTACAAAATTATTGAAAGTTGATAAAAATAAATAAAAATCACTTTCATTACATATTAATATTTTAGTATTTAATAAAAATATTAAACAAATATTTAATGTCAATTTTTTGTAATTAATGATAATTCTTAAAGGAATTATAAATTAAATAAAAGGCGGATAAATTGAAATAAAATAAAAAGAATACAATATTCAATAAATATTATAAAAAAATATAAATTCTTTCTCATTAAAAGAATTTTTATAATTTAAACCAATAGGGAAGAATACATATAAAGCTAAATGATGCATTACATTACTTTGCATAATCATTTTGCTTCTTTAAATATTGTCCTTACCGGGCAATAATGATGTTTTTATAGACATAGAAGCTCAAGGTCGAGTGCAAGCATAAGACTTCACTACCTTGCCATCACAAGGCAAGTTCATCACTTGCTCATATCCTTTGAAGAGTCTTTATCCAAGTATTTGCAAATTGTGTGTTATCATATATACTCCAAAGAAAGAAAATATTATTTTCACAATTAAAGAAATCATAGATATCATCTTAAATGATGATATATTGGAGCAATAGAACTTAGGGTTCTATTTGCAACAATGATGATTAATTAGGGACTTAATAACCCCTAACATCAGTGATTCTAGCGTCGTATATTACGTGTTAACCATGAGATTTGGAATGGGACAGAGAAGTCAGCTGTATCTTCTTCCTCTCGCATGAAGCCGGATGTGCATGCCGTGGCTGTTATCCTCGTAGTGCGCATATTAATTGGTAATTCGTAGAGGATATGCAGCATATGGGTGGGAACCCTCAACGTCCCATGATAGTTCTGGCATCTAACGGTTTGTACAAACCATTGCTGTAATTCATTATGTGGGCATGGTGTATACCAAGGAGGCATGCGAGGTCACGAAGGGGGCAGTGATTGGCTTGGACCAACTACTGGTCCCCACATAATGGAATTGTGGACGGGAAAGTACGCCCGGTTATGCACAAGGAGTTGATCTCTCATGGGTAAAGTAACGCACCTCTGCAGAGTGTAAGAATTGTAACTTGTTACTCCCTGTTCTGGGAAGGAGCTACGAACGCGGCAGGAAAGGAACTCCATGAAAGGTCTGGTCAACCTGTGAAGGCTGATAGTCATAGATTTTTATAATAAAATCAATCTTTGAAGAAAGATTTACAAAATCTGCATAGTGCCAAGGACTTATAGTCTGAGGTGGTAGTTAGCGCATCAAACTTCCCACCTTGCATATAATGAACTTGTTGGGTAACGTTGTTACTCATCCTTTCCTTTGATCCCTTGCTTACACTCTGAGGATCCCGAAGACGTGCCAATGTCTGCAGCCGAATGTCAAGAAGATGTGTTCTACGAGGAGCCTGACCTGTCAGGAGGTGTTGAAGGAGTGGATTACGAAATCCACTATGGTGTTGATGATAATGAGTCCAACTAAGTATCCTAGATAGTAGTAACCAACAGAGCCGAGCAACATGAACTCTATAGAATAAGATGTTGAGCTCAACTCCTAGTTGGAGTTGCTACTTTTAAATTCCGCTGAAACTTTATATTTTGGTTTGTAAGTTGAAACCTTTTGAAGTCTTGAACTTCTGGTATTGTAATAATAATAATGCGTGAATGTTTGTAATATGGACCCGCAATGTTTCTGTTGTACCACTCTGAGGGATGTGATATTTACGGAACGGTTTTCTATGGGTGTCATGTCAACGATTATAGTGTACTACACATGCAGTGGTATGTTGGGTCACCGCAGTTGGTATCAGAGAAAATTGCTTTGACCTTAGGTTGGAAACCAAGTAAGGGGTATTAACTGTAGGAGAGTGTAGCAACGATAAAGAATTCTCTAAAAGTAATATAATGGGTATTCAAATGAGAATATTCCGTTATATGTTTTAGTGCGATAATTCTTTGTTATGATGCAATCTATTATTGGTTACTAATAAAATATTTTTCTTATATATAGAGCTATGGCACCAAAGTTTCCAAAACAGACTTTGGTAAGGAAAGAGGAGATGCTTGATGATTATTAAGGATCATTCACAGACCAACTTCGTCAACTTTTAAAGATTTTTAGTTGTCCAACTAGAATTCCAGTGAACACTATAACCTATTATGATGGACGGATGTTATCCAAGTATCGTGTGAGTATCCAACTCCCTGAGGAGCTTGGATTATATCACGATCTACCTATAGGTGAAGGTAGGAGTCACTTAGCAGCCTATCATGTTGTTGTTGTGGAGGCGATAGCTAATATCCGGGAGCATAAAGCCAAGGAGTTAGAAGGTAGCACATTCTCTATGATACCTCATGATTCTATAGACTTGGAGCCTATGCCAGATCATCTTACTTTGGTTAAGAAGCATCCTAAGTTAGCATCCAAGTTTATGGATACATACCGAACACTCGTTGCGTCTTTTTATAAGAAACATCAAGTGATTGTCAAAGATAAAAATGACATGTTAGAGGATCTAACTGATCCAGAAAGGAGGAAGCAGTTAGCATTCCAGTTAGAGAAGGAAGCAAGTAGTAGTGCAACACCTATATTTGAGGATATACTTATAGATCATGAATCTTTTACACCATATCCTTATTCACCAAGTCCCGAACCTATATATGATCCTACTATGGATATGAGGTATGAAGTACCACAGGGTTCAGGGAATGGTTCTGATTCAGAACTTCCTATTGGCAATTCTGATGGTTGGAGAAGGGGATCATATGAAGGATCTCATGAACACCAGATGTCCACATATGGTTCTGACAAAAATGTTGGATAATCTAGCTGGATGGGTGCAAGAATTAACCCTAGTAACAGTAGTAGAAATGTCATGTCGATAGATGATCAGGATGAAGAAGAAGATCCTGAGGAGAGAGTGTTTGAATCATCAACATCTTCTCAAAACCCAGGGAATATACATTATCCAATGTTTAACTATCTTGCCCAAAGGAGCACATGGGAAGCAGCGGGATCTGTGTATCCTGTTGACAACTCAAGGAATGAAGCTTAGGAGATGCAAGCAAGAGATAATGTTGAATATGTTTCTGAAGACTTTTCAGCTGAGCTGGAGGGAGTCAATGCGCTCAGATTGAGTAATAACTCAAGTCCTGACACTTCAGATACTGAGTATGTTCCTTCTGGAAGGCCATTTATTTCACAAACTATGCGACGAACGACACATCATCACGGTTGGACATCAGGCATGTATGATGAGCATAGTTACTACTAGAAGTAGGCAACTAGTTAGAGGTATGAAGTACCGTGTATTGTACCCCAAGAAATAAGATAGTTAGATAAATAAGGTAGTGTTGTTATTATATCTATATGGTATATGTTGTAATGACTTTGTATTATTAAGATATTATGTATAATATGTAAAATGCATATTTGGATTTTCTTTGGATCTTCATTGTCTGACTAGTTCTGTGCGTAAAGTCGAGATCAGAACACATGTGCATGATGTAATTATGAGTATTCGCTTTATACTGCAGGACTAGAGGGTCATGGATACGGGTGTAGAAATCGAAACTGAGCAGCAGCGAATGGAACGAGAGGCCAAGGAGAAGGCCTATGCAGATGTAGCAAATCAGGGAGCATCGCCACCACCACCACCAATGAGGTTGTTAATGGAGCAGAACTTTATGCAGTGTATGTAGATGATGCAAGAGACCCAGAACAAGTTCATGGAAGAGTTGCTGGGACGAGCAAATCAGAGGGCACCTGAAGGTGGAGGAGTGAGTCTATCTGACTTCCAGAATGCACGGTCGTTACCTTTTGCATCAGCTCCTAAACCAATGGATGTAGAAGATTGGTTAGCAGACACAGAAAGAAAACTGAAGACTGTAGGTTGCAATGACGAGGAAAAATTGAGGTATGCAACTCATCTTTTGACTGGACCTGCAGCATCATGGTGGGACAATCAGTTGGCCATGCAACAACCAGGAAGGGAGTTCACCTAGGAGGAGTTTAAGTAGAGATTACGTGAATATCATATTCCGGAGTGTGTTATTCCGGAGTGGAAGCAGAGAGAATTTTAGGAGCTTCAGCAGGGATATACTAGTGTTATGAAGTATATTCGGGAGTTTAGTCATCTGTCTCGTTATGCCGAGGAGGATGTTAACACTGAAGAGAAGCGGAAGAAACTTTTCTACGTGGGTTAAACCCATTTGTGAAAATGCAGTTAAGGTTAGCTAATAAGCAAACTTATCAGAAGTTGCTGGATGTAGTCATTACTTTCGAAGATGATTATAAGAATGTCCAAGAGGATAGGAGGAAGAGAGCCAAGAAGGAAACCAAGAGAATTCAGGCAAGTAAACCTAAACCCAATCTAGAGTTCAAACCTCGGAACAAGAACTATGGTAACAATAACAATAACAAGGGCAGTGGTGGAAATCAATCCAATCCTAGAAATAATGTTATTTGTAACAACTGTGGAATTCCAGGGCATTTCTAGAGAGAATGCAAAAATCTTGTAGTGATCTGTTACGGTTATGGTCAGAAGGGGCATATCAAGCCCGATTGTCCGAGCAAACCACCAGGAGGTTGGCCTACCAAGGGAGGAGGACAAACCAGTGGAGGAAATTGTTGGAATTATGCCCTAGAGGCAATAATAAAGATGTTATTATTATAATTCTTGTTCATGATAAAGTTTATATTCCATGCTAGAATTGTATTAAGCGGAAACTTTAATACTTGTGTGGTTTGTGAACAACACCGTGTCCCTGGTACGCCTCTAAGGACTAGCTCATTGATCAATGATGGTTAAGGTTTCCTAACCATAGACATGAGTTGTCAATTGATAATGAGATCATATCATTGGGAGAATGATATGATGGATGAGACCAAACTAAGCGAAGCAATTAGATCGTTTCATCGTGTTCATCTTTGCGAAGCTTTCCTATGTCAAATATTGTATTCCTTAGACCATGAGATAATGCAACTCCCTGGTACGGAAGAAATCTTTGAGGTCATCAAACGTCATTCTATGAGAGGGTGATCATAAAGGTGTCTCTCGGTGATCGGAAAGTATCTGTTGGGTTGTATGTATCGAGATGGAATTTGTCCTCCCAAGTCGGAGAGATATACTGGGCCCACTCGTGAATCGATATCAACACCGCTTGCAAGCATGTGGTTAAGGAGTTAATCACAAAGTGATATCGGATTACGAACGAGTAAAGTACTTGCATGAGATTGAACTAGGTATGATGCAAACGATCGAATCTCGGGCAAGTAAAATATCGCGAGACGAAGGGAATATATATGGATTGATTGAATCCACGCATGGTTCATCCGATATGATCATCGATGAATGTGTGGAGTCAATATGGGTGCCCAGACCCTGTTGATTATTGATACAAGATCATGTGCGCATATTGTCGAACCCGCGGTCACACACTTAACGATCTACGCTAGGATAGATTGGATAATTGGTTTATGAATTTTTGTTGGTCTCGGATGGGATCCGGGACATCACGAGAGGTTCGGAATGGTCGGAGAATAAGATTCATATAAGGCGTGCATTTTGAGTTCGGAATTGTTGGTTAATCGGTATTATGGGAAGCTTCTAGAACCTTCCGGAAGGGACCAACGTGGCCCCACCTTCGGGAGGGCATGGGCCTATGAGGGAGTGTCCTGGCGCATTGGGCCAGGCACAAGGCCCCATAGGGCCCAGCCGATTCTAGAGATTTGACTCGTTTAAATCTCGGGATAGAATTTCTAGATAAGGGAGAGTTTAAATCGTTTAAACTAGAGATAGGATTTCTAGATAAGGAGAGTTTAAATTGTTTAAACTAGAGATAGGCTTGGAGGAGGGAAGGGCTGGCCGCCTCTATATATAGAGGGTGGTGCCCCTCCCTACACACCTTCCTCCAAGCCCTAGCGGCCTTGCTACCTTCCTCTCTCCTCCCATTTGTTTGTAGGCGAAGCCACTGGCAGAAATTCTCCACCATATACACCACGCCGTGTTGTAGATCCAATCTATCTCTCCACCATACTCGCTGGTCCGAGGAAGGAGGAGACGCCGAGTCTGCGCGTGTGCATCTCACGGAGGCACCGCCACTTGTGGTGCTAGATCGGATCGAGATCGCGAGGAGGAGGCGAAATGCGACTACATCACCCACGTTAAATGACGTTCGCTGTGCGAATCTTCAAGGGTATGAAGATATAATCCAATCTCTCTCGTTGATTGCATCTCCTAGATTAGATCTTGGCTTTCCCTCGCATATCCGTAGAAAATTTTGATTTACTATGCCGAAACCCTTCTGGTATCGAGCCGGTCTATGCGTAGATGTGTTTCACGAGTAGAACGCAACATGGTTATTACGGCGTTGATGTTTTCGCTGCAAGCCTCTTGTTTGTGTTCTTCTTATGACGCGCGGGATAGTGAGATTGAAGCGGTCCAGACAACCTTACTGACGTCGTTGCGACCGGCTCCGCACTTGACGTGTGGCTTGTACCACACATGCCGGTGGATGTCGTTTCTCTCACTATAGTTGTCATGGGATTAACACGAGTTTGGCAACCAACCATAATATCACCGTTGTGGCTTTCCGTAGGTAAGAATCGTTCTTAGCATCTACTCCCACAAGCCACGTAAAACATGCAACAACAAAGTAGAGGCGTCTAACTTGTTTTGCAGGAGTGTTTTCGTGATATGGTATGGCCCAAGATGTGATGTGTATATTGTATGCGATGATCATGTTTTGTAATGTTTCACGACTTGCATGTCGATGAGTACACAACCGGGGGAGCCATATGGTTGTCTTTATAATTGTGTATGACCATGAGTCAACTTCTTATACGCCATGTAATAGCTTTACTTTATCTCTAAGTAGTTAGCAATAGTTGTAGTTGCTATTCGTGGTGGAGGCATTCATGGTGGAGTGATGGAGATCATGCCGAACGCACAATATGGAGATCATTCGCGAAGATTGGCTATACCATGTCACATAAAGTTATATGCATGTGATGTTTATCCTTTTATGTATCTTATTATGCTTAGATCGCGGTAGCATTATAAGATGATTCCTCACTTAAAGATCAAGATAAAAGCATGTTCTCCCCAAGTATGCACCGTTGCGAAAGTTTTACGTTCCAAGCATCACGTGATGATGGTGCTATAGACTCTACGTTCACATACAACAGTGCAAGCCAGTTTTGCACACGGAAATACTTGGGTCTAACTTGACGAGCCTAGCATGCAGACATGGCCTCGGAACACAAGAACTGAAAGGTTAAGCATGAGTCATATGAATGATATGATCGACGCCGTTGTCCACCATTGAAATCACATCTCTTCTCGTGATGATCGGATTAGGTGTGGTGAATTTGGATCGTGTTCACTAAACAACTTGAGGGATGTTGAATTTAGTGGAGTTCATCTAGTAATTTGATTAAGTTGAACTATTTATCATGAACATAGTCTAAATTGTACTTGCAAATCTTGTAGATCCAATGGCCAAGTCCAACTTCAACTTCAACGTTTTCTTTGAAAAAGCTTAGAAACAATGGGTCTAACTTCACCAACTGGTTCCATAATCTAAGAATCATTCTGCGCGACAAAGGACTATGTCCTTGGTAAAGCGTTAGGTGACCCTCACTGCTGCAATTGCGCGGTGATGAGAAAGCTGTCTATCATCGCAAAAGATGATTATGGTGTGATTAAGAGCACCATGTTGTTTGCTATGGAACCGAGCTTCAAAATCGTTTTGAAACCTATCCGGGCCCTTTGAGATTCTCGAGGAGCCGAAACCATGTTTTGACTCAAGCCCGTTCGAGAGATATGAGATCTCCGAGAAGTTCTTTAACTTGCAAGATGGAGGAAGGAGTTCGTTAGTGAGCACGCCATAAAGATGTCGGGCTACACTCAACGCCTTGAGCAACCGGAATGCACGATTCGGAGGAGCTCAAGATTGACAGGTTCTACAATCACTCCTCCCATCTACAAAAGTTTTGTAGTGACTCATAATCAGATTGGTTCCAGATCGATCACCGAGCTCTCGCAAAGTGAAGGCAGAGGTGGACATCAAGAAGGATAATCATGTGTTGATGGTCAACAAGCCCTCCTTTAAGAAAGGTAAGGGAGCAAAGAAACCCTTCAAGAAGGGCGTAAGCGTTTAATGCCCTCGAGAAGAAGCTCAAGTCCGGTCCTAAGCCCGACTAATCGAGTGCTTCTATTGCAAGGACACGGGTCCTTTGGGCGAAGTCCAAAATACTTAGCGGACAAGAAGGTGGCACCATCAAAGGTATATTTGATATACATGTTATTGATGTTTTCCTTACTAGCCCTCGTTGTAGTGCACGGTATTTTATACGGTTCGTTGCTAATATTTGTAACTCAAAGCAGAGCTACGGAATAGAGCGGCTTGCGAGGATGAGGTGACGATGCGTTGGGAGAACAGATCAAGAGTTGATGTGATGGCCGGGCACACTCTCCTTAGTTTTACCTTCGGGATTAGTTTTAAACCTTAATAATTGTTATTATGTACTGCGTTGAGCATGAACATTATTTCGATCGTGTTTATTGCAAGACGGTTATTCATTTAAATTGGAGAATAATGGTTGTTCTATTTATATGAGTAACATCTTTTATGGTCATGCACCTCTTGTGAATGGTTTATTTCTTCTAAATCTTGAAAGGATGAAACACACATCCATAACATTGAGGCTAAGAGATGCAAAGTAGATAGTGATAATACTACTTATTTGTGGCACTATCGTCAGGTCATATTGGTGTAAGCGCATGAAGAAACTCCATTCGATGGACTTTTGGAGTCTCTTGATTTTGAATCATTTGACACATGCGAACCATGCCTCATGGGCAAGATGATCAAACCCGTTCTCCTATGATGGAGCGAGCAACGGACTTGTTGGAAATCATACATACCGATGTATGCGGACCGATGAGTGTTTCACGTGGTGGATATCGCTATTTCCTCACTTTTACCGATGACTTAAGTAGATATGGGTATATCTATTTAATGAAACATAAATCTGAAACATTTGAAAAGTTCAAGGAATTTGAATGAAGTGGAGAACCATAAATGTAAAGATTAAGTTTCTACAATCCGATCGTGGAGGTGAATATTTGAGTTATGATTTTCTCACGCATCTTAAGGCAAGTGGAATCGTTCACAACTCACGCCACCCGGAACACCACAGCAATGTAATGGTGTGTCTGAGCGCCGAATCGAACCCTATTAGATATGGTCCGATCAATGATGTCTCTTCTTGATTTGCCGTTATCATTTTGGGGTTATGCATTAGAAACCGCTGCATTCACTTTAAATAGGGCTCCATCTAAATCCGTTGAGACGACACCGTATGAACTGGTTTGGTGCTAAACCTAAGTTGTCGTTTCTTAAAGTTTGGGGATCTGAAGCTTCGTCAAGAAGTTGATGCGGACAAGCTCGAACCCAAAGCGAGAAATGCGTCTTCATAGGATACCCTAAGGAAACTATGGGTATACCTTCTATCACAGAACCGAAGGCAAAGTGTTTGTCCCAAAGAACGGTTCCTTTCTTGAGAAGGAGTTTCTCTCGAAAGAAGTGAGTGGGAGGAAAGTAGAGCTTGACAAGGTTATTGAACCTTCTCTTGAATTGGAGAGTAGCGCAACACCGAAATTGTTCCAAAGGTCGCTGCACCAACAATAGAGGAAGCTAATGACAAGGATCATGAAGCTTGGACGATCTTGCCATCGAACGTCGCAGTCGACAAGGTCGCGTGCCCTCCCGAGTGGTATGGCAACCTGTCTTGATCTTGTTAGTAGAAGATGTGAACCCACGAACTATGAGGAAGCGATGATGAGCCGGACTACGAGAAATGGTGGAAGCCATGAAATCCAATTGGGATCCATGAGCGAAAACCAAGTATGGACTTTGGTGGACCTCCTAGCGACCGAAGGCCGTTGAGTGCAAATGGATTTTCAAGAAGAAAACGGACGCGGATGGTAATGTTATCGTCTATAAAGCACGGCTTGTCGCAAAAGGTTTTCGACAAGTTCAAGGTGTTGACTACGATGAGACTTTCTCTCCCGTAGCGATGTTTAAGTCCATTCGGATTTTATTAGCAATTGCTGTGTTTCATGATTATGAAATATGGCAGATGGATGTCAAGACTGCTTTCCTCAATGGGAACATTGATGAAGAGTTGTATATGATGCAACCCGAAGGTTTTGTCGATCCTAAGGATGCTAGTAAAGCATGCAAACTTCAGCGTTCCATTTATGGACTGAAGCAAGCATCTCGGAGTTGGAACTTCGTTTTGATCAAGTGATCAAGAGTTTTGGATTTGTTCCAAATTGCTACGAATCTTGTATCTACAAGAAAGTGAGTGGGAGCTCGGTGACGTTTCTGGTACTGTATGTGGATGACATATTGATTATCGGAAATGACATCAACATGCTTAACGATGTGAAGAGTTATTTGAACAAGTGTTTTTCAATGAAAGACCTAGGTGAAGCTGCTTATATATTGGGCATCAAAATCTATAGAGATAGACAAAGACGCCTAATAGCTTTAAGCGGTACATACCTAGACAAAGTTCGAAAAGGTTCGAATGGATAAGGCAAAGAAAGGTTGATTGCCTATGTTGTCAGGTAAGATATTGAGCAAGGCTCAGTGTCCAGCTACGGTAAATGATAGGGAAGCTATGAGCAAAGTGCCTTATGCCTCGGCCATAGGGTCCATCATGTATGCCATTCTGTGTACTAGACTGGATGTGTCCAATGCTCTTAGTTTGACGAGCAGATATCAAAGTGATCCAGAGTGGAACCTTTGACAGCCGTGAAGAACATCCTAAAGTACCTAAATAGAACTAAAGAAATGTTCTTAGTCTATGGGGTGATGAACACTTGTCGTAAAGGTTACGTCGATGCTAGTTTCGACACCGACAAGGATGATTCCAAATCTCAGACGGATACGTTTATATTTTGAATGGAGGAGCTGTGAGTGGAGAAGTAAGCAAAGCGTGATCGCGGGATCTCAAAGTGGAAGCGGAATACATGGCCGCAGAAGCATCAAGTGAAGGAGTTTGGATCGAAACTTCATCATCGAGCTTGGCGTGGTTCCAAGTGCATTGGACCCACTAGAGATATTGTGTGACAACATCGCGCCATAGCACTCGCTAAGGAACCAAGATATCATCCAAAGACCAAGCATATCAACTAAGTTTCATATAATCCGAGATTATATAGCGATGGAGATCGAAGATTAGCAAAGTACATACGGATCCCGAATGTCGAGATCCATTGACTAAACCTCTTCCACGTGTAAAACATGATCAACACCTCGGTGCCATGGGTGTGAGATTGTTGCCAAATGTAAACTAGATTATTGACTCTAGTGCAAGTGGGAGGCTGGAATTATGCCCTAGAGGCAATAATAAAGATGTTATTATTATAATTCTTGTTCATGATAAAGTTTATATTCCATGCTAGAATTGTATTAGCGGAAACTTTAATACTTGTGTGGTTTGTGAACAACACCGTGTCCCGGTACGCCTCTAAGGACTAGCTCATTGATCAATGATGGTTAAGGTTTCCTAACCATAGACATGAGTTGTCAATTGATAATGAGATCATATCATTGGGAGAATGATATGATGGACATACCCAAACTAAGCGAAGCAATTAGATCGTTTCATCGTGTTCATCTTTGCGAAGCTTTTCCTATGTCAAATATTGTATTCCTTAGACCATGAGATAATGCAACCCCTGGTACCGGAAGAAAGCTTTGAGGTCATCAAACGTCATCCTATGAGAGGGTGATCATAAAGGTGTCTCTCAGGTGATCGGAAAGTATCTGTTGGGTTGTATCGAGATGGAATTTCCTCCCAAGTCGGAGAGATATACTTGGGCCCACTCGGTAATCAATATCAACACCGCTTGCAAGCATGTGGTTAAGGAGTTAATCACAAAGTGATATCGGATTACGGAGCAGTAAAGTACTTGCGTGAGCGAGATTGAACTAGGTATGACGGCATCGACGATCGAATCTGCAAGTAAAATATCGCGAGACGAAGGGAATATATATGGGATTGATTGAATGGCATCGTGGTTCATCCGATATGATCATCGATGAATGTGTGGAGTCAATATGGGTGCCTGACCCATTGTTGATTATTGATAGAAGATCATATGCGCATATTCTCGAACCCGCAGGTCACACACTTAACGTATCTCGACGCTAGGATAGATTGGATAATTGGCTTACGAATTTTTGTTGAGTCTCGGATGGGATCGGACATCACGAGAGGTTCCGGAATGGTCCGAGAATAAGATTCATATAAGGCGCAGTTTTGGAGTTGAATTGTTAGGGTTAATCGGTATTGTCGAAGCTTCTAGAACCTTCGGAAGGGACCAACGTGGCCCCACCTTCGGGAGGGGCATGGGCCTATGAGGGAGTGTCTCGGCGCATTGGGCCAGGGCACAAGGCCCCATAGGCCCAGCCGATTCTAGAGATTTGACTCGTTTAAATCTCGGGATAGAATTTCTAGATAAGGAGAGTTTAAATCGTTTAAACTAGAGATAGGATTTCTAGATAAGGGAGAGAGTTTAAATTGTTTAAACTAGAGATAGGCTTGGAGGAGGGCAGGGCTGGCCCCTCTATATATAGAGGGTGGTGCCCCATCCCCACTACACACACCTTCCTCCAAGCCCTAGCAGCCTTGCTACCTTCCTCTCCTCCCGATTGTTTGTGGCGAAGCCTCGCAGAAATTCTCCACCATATACACCACGCCGTGTTGTAGATCCAATCTATCTCTCCACCATACTCGCTGGTCCGAGGAAGGAGGAGACGCCGAGGTCTTTGCGTGTGCATCTCACGGACACCGCCACTTGTGGTGCTAGATCGGATCGGATCGAGGAGGAGAAGCGAGTGCACTACATCACCCACGTTCCCGAGCGTTCGCTGTCACGAATCTTCAAGGGTATGAAGATCTAATCCAATCTCTCTCGTTGATTGCATCTCCTAGATTAGATCTTGGCTTTCCCTCTGTTCGCATCCGTAGAAAATTTTGATTTACTATGCCGCAAAACCCTTCAGAAATGGACAGCCCAATAAAGGAGGAAATAATGGCAAGAACAATAATGGCAAGAGGAACAGACCTACCGGGAAACTGAACTATGCAACCCTTGAGGAGGTGGATAATTTGGAGCATGCAGTGATAGGTATGCTCAATATCCTTACCAATCCCGGCAAAGTACTATTTGATACTGGTGCAACTACTTCATTCATTTCTGAAGAATTCTGTGATAAATTCGGGATTAGAAGGGCAACGTTAGAAAACCCTATGACCGTGAATTCTGGCGGGGGAATGTGATCAGACGCATACATCAAACAAGATCAGGTTATCTCAATCTGTGGTTGTACATACTTTGCAGACCTTTATGTGATTCATTTGAAAGGAATTGTAGTAGTGTTGGGGATGGACTGGATGATGGAACATGGAGCTCAAATAAATTGTGAGGAGAAAACTGTCTCAATCAAAACTCCAAGTGGAGCAAGGATAGTTTACCAAGCAGATAAGCAGAGTCATATCATGATGGATCTGCAGTTGAACTCGATGAAAGAGGTCAAATTGGAAGATATTCCTATAGTAAATCAATTTTAAGATGTTTTTCCAGCAGAGCTACCGGGAATGCCACCAGACCAGGAGATAGTTTTCACTATTGATCTAATTCCTGGTACGGCACCAATAGCTCAAGCACCATATAAGATGGGACCCAAAGAGTTAAAAGAACTCAAAGAACAAATTGATGAGTTAGCCAGAAAAGGATTTATTCAGGAAAGTGTATCTCCATGTGGAACACCAGTAATCTTTGTGGATAAGAGGGATGGTGGAAGAAGGATGTGTGGAGATTATAGAAATTTGAACAATGTTACTATCAAGAATAAGTATCCTTTACCAAGGATCCAAGATTTGTTTGATCAAGTGAAAGGAGCCGGAAATTTTCAAAGATCGACTTAAGATCTGGATACCATCAAATAAAAATCAAACCGGAAGTTGTTCCAAAGACAACATTTGTCTCAAGATATGGACATCATGAATACTTGGTTGTACCATTTGGTTTGACCAATGCACCAGCAATATTCATGAATCTGATGAACAAAATCTTCATGCCATATCTGGACAAGTTCGTCATAGTCTTTATTGATGATATTCTGATTTATTCCAAGGATAAGGAAGAGCATGCTAATCATTTGAGAATAGCATTACAGACTCTAAGGGAACATAAACTTTATGCTAAGTTTAGTAAGTGTGAATTTTGGATAGATGAGGTAGAATTCCTCGCCCATGTGATCAGTAAAGATGGAATTGCTGTAAATCCATCTAAAGTTCAGTCGGTATTAGAGTGGACTGCACCAACCAATATGTGAAGCAAATTCGAGGTTTCTTAGGAACGACTGGTTATTATCGGAGATTCGTTGAAGGTTTCTCCAAAATAGTTGGACCAATGACCAAATTGTTAAGAAAGAATACCCCATTCAATTGGGATGATAAGTGTGAAGCAAGTTTTCAGGAGTTAAAGACCAGGTTAACCAGAGCTCCAATTTTAGCAGTTCCAGAAATAGGAAAAGACTTCACAGTATACTGTGATGCATCTAAAGAAGGTTTGGGTTGTGTGTTAATGCAATATCAGAAAGTGATTGCTTATGGTTCAATACAACTGAAACCACATGAAGTCAACTATCCAACTCATCATTTAGAGTTAGCAGCAGTGGTTTTTGCACTAAAAGGATGGAGGCATTTTATTTACGGAGCCAGATATGAGTTGTACACTGACCATAAAAGTCTCAAATATTTCTTCACTCAAAAGGAATTGAATATGAGATAGAAGCGTTGGTTGGATCTAATCAAATATTATGATTTAACAATCAACTATACTCCAGGGAAAGCAAATGTTGTAGGTGATGCTTTAAGCAGAAAGAGTGTAGATATTCAGCCTAACAATCGGGAGCTACCAAAAGAGTTACAAATGGACTTGGAAAGATTAGAGCTTCAATTCATTAGAACAGAGGTTCTTGGAGGATTAGATACTATGCAGGTAGTTGCAGAGCAGGACAGTGATCTTAAGCACAAAAATTTTAGACATCAAGCAGAAGATCCTTTTTTTGCTGAGGAAATTCGAAGGATATCTCAAGGGCAAAAATCAGTTTTTCACCTTGGAGATTATGAGTCCTTATGGTTTCAAGACCGTTTTTGTGTTCCAAATGTGACTGAGATTAGAGAAGTCATACTCAGAGAAGCACATAAAACACCATATTCTATACATCCAGGAAGTACTAATATGTATATGGATTTGAAAGAACTATTCTGGTGGAATAACATGAAAAGGGACATTGCTAAATATGTATCAGAATGCCATACTTGCCAAAGGGTGAAGGCTGAACATCAAAGTCCAGCAGGACCATTACAACCTTTGGAAATTACCGAATGGAAGTGGAAAGAAATAGGTATGGACTTTATCACAGGATTGCCCATGGCACCTAAACGGAAGGATATGATATGGGTAATTGTGGACAGACTCTCTAAGAGTGCACATTCTATTCTGGTAAATCAGAAAGATAATGCTGAGAAGTTAGTAGAAGTTTACATCAAAGAGATAGTAAGTAAGCATGGAGTGCCCAAAAAGATCAAAACTGATAGGGGATCAGTGTTTACTTCAGCATTTTGGAAGCAATTGCATGAAGCACTTGGTTCAAAGTTAGATTTTAGCATAGCCTATCATCTAGAAACAGGAGGTCAAACAGAAAGAACAAATCAGATACTAGAAGACATGTTAAGAGCTTGTGCATTAGATTTTGGAGGTACATGGGAAGATCATCTACCATTGGCAGAATTTTCCTACAATAATAGCTACCAGAGTAGTCTGAAGGCAGCTCCATACCAGGTTCTGTATGGAAGGAACTGTAGATCACCAATATGTTGGTATGAGCCTAGAAGTAGCAAGGAGTTTGCACCAGACTATATCAAGGAAAGACAAGATATCATTGATAAGATCAGGGATAGACTGAAAATAGCTCAAAGTAGGCAGAAAAGTTATGTTGATCAAAGTCAGAGATCTTGGCATCCAGAAGTAGGAGACATGGTATATTTGAAAGTAAGTCCAATGAAAGGGGTGAAAAGGTTCGGAGTAAGGAAAATTGAGTTCAAGATATATTAGACCATTCAAGATATTGAGTCAGAACATAACTATAGCTTATGCTTTAGAGTTACCATCAAGATTGGCTCAAGTGCATAATGTTTTCCATGTGTCACAACTTCGTAAATGTTTGAAAGTTCCAGATGATGCAATCACACATCAGGAGATAGAACTACAAGCAGACTTGACCTATGTTGAAAAGCCCTGTAAAATTTTGGAAGAAAACTGGAAAAGGTTGAGGAATAGGGCAATCAAGTACTACAAGATACAGTGGTAACATCACCCTGAAAGGGAAGCCACTTGGGAGAAAGAAGAGGATTTAAGAAAAGCCTATCCAGAATTATTCACGTACATTTCAGCAAACTTCGGGACGAAGTTTAATTTAAGGGGGGAAGTCTGTAACATCCCAGCATTTAGGAACCAACGAAGGGTATATTTAGGAATTTGAGATAGTGCAAGCATTCATCTGTGAAAATGTGGGTAAATTTTTCGCCAAATAAAAACCTAAAGTGATCAAAGTTTCTTTCATACTCTGAGATTACGTATAGTCTTGAAGGATGATTGTTATAGACTTTGATATGATCTTGGTGGACTTATGTGTTTTGGGAAATGAAATTTGAATTTAAAAAACTTGAGTGTTTGAATTATAATTCAAAAGGATTTTTGAATGATGTTTGAGTATTTGATTTAATTAAGAGTTAACCAATAATAACTCAAACTTTATATAAAGAAAGCAATTAAGAATAGGAATCTCCATTTCATAATTTTATTCAATAAATAAGTTACAAAAATGTAACTTATGAAAATCATCCACAATCTTTACAATAGTAAATAAATAAAGAATAATATTTCTTTATTGATGATAGTACAATCTTTATTACAAAATAATAAAATAAAGAGTACAAAAGAATAAATTAAATATTACAATTGAATATGAGAGTTATTACAAGTGACTATTTAAAAAAACCTAAACTAAAGTCTTGATCTTCAAATCTGGTACCTGCAAAATAAACATAAACAAAAGAAAGACAGTTAAGGTTAAAATAATATTACTCTCAGACTTGATAGTGAAGTGCATTGATCAAGGTTCATCATTGAGTAATCTTTTAAAAAGGGGCAAATTTCACTAGCCAAGTAAAAGTAACCAGATAAAGGTAACTTCACAACCAGAACATATCCACAATTTGTGCAGCAGGCACACAAGCAGCACACACACCAAACTGCATGGTGTGTGCTATCAGCACCATAGCAACATCACAACCAAATAAAACCATCAGCATAGCCGTGGGAATACAACCCCACATCACTTTCTTGTTCATACACACCAAGAACAACAACCAGCAGCTAAACCCAGCCAAAGCCAAGCTAAATCACACCAAACAAAACCTTGGATCACACCACCAAGATGGTTACATAAGGAAGGGCTGGATCAGGTGGATAGCTAGCCCAAGATCAAGCCATCAGGACCAGGAGGAGAAGGGCTAGATCAAGGACAAGCCAGGAGCTGGAAATACCAGGGGAGCATCAGATCAAGATCAACCATAGGAAAACCCACATCAAGTGACAATGGTGAGTAAATAGACCATCACATGATCTATCTGTCTAAGATTAGACAAGCATACATGATATATCTCTTATTCAAACTCTCAGAAAGCACCCAAGTGGGGTGAATCCATCACTGAGGTTTTAAAGTCTAAAAGAAATCAGAAAAGTATAAGGATCCAATTAAATCTCATAACAACATCATTGATCTAGCTATCAAGCTATATTTCAATTCAAGAATGAACATTGCTAAGATTTAAACTTCTAGGCACATCTCTAAGACAAGAGTAGCACCTTAGAATTTAATCTTATGGATCTATACAAGTGATCAAGCCTACCATCATTTTTACCAAACTTTGATTCAAGAAATAGTAGCTGGTATTACTACCAGAAACCATCCATGTGAATCAACAAGTTAAAGGATTAATCTCTAAACCTCAGACCAACATCATGGGTCTTAGGGATTTAAGAAAAGAAGTTTCTACTTATCTTTAATGCCAAACTCATTTTAATATTGAACCAAACCAAACAAAGAAATAGAATCCAATCTTGTGTGCCATACAAAGATGGTGTCACAAGAACAATTCTACACTAATCAGATTAAGCATTTAATCTTCACAGATTCAACCAACCAACTACAAATCATTTTCCTGTCATCACATGAATCATAATTAATAAAATCCCTATGTATATCTTCACTGTTTGAAACCAACTGATCTCAAACTACATATGAATTCTTAAAGACAACAAGTGCTAATACAGCGATTTCATCACATAACACTCACTGTCATTAACCAAGTAATGACAATGGTGTGTTACTAAACCACTAGAATTCCAAGTATTGCTTCTAGAGTAACTTTATCATCTGACCATATCAAAATCAATCCATAGAATCATCTCATAAACCACTAGCATCACCACATCTAATTATCAGTAGTAAGCCACAACAAGTCACCACTTAACAGGTTCAAGGATCATTAAGACATGATTCAATTCATTAGTTACTCAATCAACAGCAGGTATGAACCCTAAGCAAAACCAAGAACCCTAATCAAGACAGGACAGTAACCAGGAAGGACACTACCAACATCTAGCATGGGAGGGCCTAGCACAGAGAGCACGAGAGGAGAGGAAGCACTCACCGAAGGTCCTCGCTGTAGAATATAAGAGGAAGCAGAGGGGCCGACGACCATGGTGGCACGGGGAGCACCCCAAAGGGGACGCTGCGACCCATACAGCGCCACGGCGGTGACCATATCCACGCTTGGGGCGAGAAGCATCTCCATGGCACACGATAGCAGCGGCGACATCAGATCAACGCCAACCCCAAACCCTAGGGTTCAGGACGTCATCGATCTGGTTGCAGGAGGGCTCCAAGTCCAAACCCAGTTGGACAGGAGGGAAGAGAGGAGTCGACAACCTCTTCCTGCACCAAGACGGCGGCCAGGACGGTCCACGGCGGCACGAATCGCCGACGACAGCACCGCTGACCACGGGGTCGGGGAAGGAGAAGGAGAGAGGTGAGCTCGAGAGAGAGACAGGGAGTGATGGGCTGGGTTGGGCCGGGAAACCTTCGGGGTGGTTGTTTTGACTTTACCTAATGGGCCACAAGGGTCCAATAAAAATAAGCCAGCCCAAATCATTTAGAGCCTGTTTTAATAACTAGAAAAAGACCAAAATGCCCCTGAAGCGAAATAAATTCTAGAAAATAAAATAAAAGTCCAAAAATTATAAATAAGATATTTTTGGATTCACAATAATCCAAACTATCCAAATAAATTAAGAGATAAAATTTTAGACATATAAATTTTATTAAGAATTTTGTAATTTATATATACCTTATAGAATTTTACAAAATTATTGAAAGTTGATAAAAATAAATAAAAATCACTTTCATTACATATTAATATTTTAGTATTTAATAAAAATATTAAACAAATATTTAATATCAATTTTTGGTAATTAATGATAATTCTTAAAGTAATTATTTATTAAATAAAAGGCAGATAAATTAAAATCAAATAAAAAGAATACAATATTCAATAAATATTAAAAAAATTATAAATTCTTTCTCATTAAAAGAATTTTTATAATTTAAATCAATAGGGAAGAATACATATAAAGCTAAATGATGCATTACATTACTTTGCATAATCATTTTGCTTCTTTATATATTGTCCTTACCAGGCAATAATGATGTTTTTGTAGACATAGAAGCTCAAGGTCCAGTGCAAGCATCCGACTTCACTACCTTGCCATCACAAGGCAAGTTCATCACTTGCTCATATACTTTGAAGAGTCTTTATCAAAGTATTTGCAAATTGTGTGTTATCATATATACTCCAAAGAAAGAAAATATTATTTTCACAATTAAAGGAATCATAGATATCATATTAAATGATGATATATTGGAGCAATAGAACTTAGGGTTCTATTTACAACAATGATGATCAATTAGGGACTTAATAACCCCTAACATTAGTGATTCTAGCGCCGTATATTACGCGTTAGCCATGAGATTTGGAATGGGACAGCGAAGTCAGCTGTATCTTCTTCCTCTCGCATGAAGCCGGATGTGCAGGTCGTGGCTGTTATCCTCGTAGCGTGCATATTAATTGGTAATTCATAGAGGATATGCAGCATATGGGTGGGAACCCTCAACATCCCACGATAGTTTTGGCATCTAACGGTTTGTACAAACCATTGCCGTAATTCATTATGTGGGCATGGTGTACACCAAGGAGGCATGCGAGGTCGCGAAGGGGGCAGTGATTTGGCTTGGAACAACTACTGGGCCCCACATCATGGAATTGTGAATGGGAAAGCACGCTCAGTTGTGCAATAAGGAGTTGATCTCTCATGGGTAAAGTAACGCACCTCTGTAGAGTGTAAGAATTGTAACTTGTTACTCCCTGTTCCGAGAAGGAGCTACGAACGCGGCAGGAAAGGAACTCCATGAAAGTTCTGGTCAACCTGTGAAGGTTGATGGTCATAGATTTATATAATAAAATCAATCTTTGAAGAAATATTTACAAAAAACTGCATAGTGCCAAGGACTTATAGTCCGAGGTGGTAGTTAGCGCATCAAACTTCCCACCTTGCATATAATGAACTTGTTGGGTAAAGTTGTTACTCATCCTTTCCTTTGATCCCTTGCTTAGACTCTGAGGATCCCGAAGATGTGCTAATGTATGCAGCCGAGCCAACTAAGTATCCTAGCTAGTAGTAACCAACAAAGCCGAGCAGCATGAACTCTATAGAATAAGCTGCTGAGGTCAACTCCTAGTTGGAGTTGCTACTTTTAAATTCCGGTGAAACACTTTATATTTTGGTTTGTAAGTTGAAACCTTTTGAAGTCTTGAACTTCTAGTATTGTAATAATAATAATGTGTGAATGTTTGTAATATGGACCCGCAATGTTTCTGTTGTACCACTCTCAGAGATGTGATATTTATGGAACGGTGTTCTGTGGGTGTCATGTCAACGACTATAGTGTACTACACATGCAGTGGTATGCTGGGTCACCGCATCTTCCCAGAGCCCGGCCAGCTGGCAGTAGCTCCCTGCCTGACTGCCTCACCTCGGTCCTGTGGCATCGGCCCGCTGTCGCTGCGTCGGCGTGTCGCTGCCTCTCTACTCTGTTCCTCACAGCCGCCTCGATGTCTGCGCCGTATTTCCGTCGCCGTTGTCTCTCCTCCTCCTGTCGTGGACACTGCCCGGGCCTCCGCTGGCTGTGTTTCTCACCAGCTATTTTTTCCTTTCTGCAGCACAAGCACGACGCCCTCCCCACAAGTTGTTCGAGCCAGTGACCATATGGGACATGCCCTATTTGTTTGTTCTGCCTTCGGTGTCTTTGCCCTGTGTCCGTCTTGTTGATGGTTTGTCGTAACGGAGATGGCCCATGGCTCCACAAGATCTGCCCTATGATTTGAAGTGGATGTGAGTGAGATGAAAATGTACTTGTACACTTATTTGGTTCTAAGTGATGTGATTGATGAACACTTATGAACATTCGTACTTGTTGATGTATTATATGTGAAGTGGAACATTTGTACTGCTGTGTGCAGCTTTTCTATGTATGTCTATCATTTTTTGTGTATTTCATGTAATATACCTTGTATTTGTACCAGATTCTATAATTTTTGAATTTTTTTTTAAAAAAGGATTTTGTGGCGCATATGGCCATATGCGACACAGAATTTTTAGAATTTTGTGACGCATATGCATATGTGCCACATAATTCAAATTTTAGTGGCGAGAATTTAGTGGCGACCACCAGATGCGCCACAAAATTCAAATTTGGTGCACCACTGGTAAAGTTTTTCCTAGTAGTGGTTGAATGCATTATCGCTTTTGGAGAAACTGGACTTCTGGTGTTTTCTTGGTGCGTGGTGTTTAGGTTTGCTGCTACAAGCCGTAGCAGGACTTTTCTTTTTTGTAATTCTTTTTTTGGATGTATACATCCGTAAGTCCGCTAGGCAATGTATTTTTTGCAAAGGCTAGGTATAATTGGTATCTTCACAATAATTAATATATGCTTCTTATTAAAAAAGATGAGTACTCCTTTGTTGCCACATCTCCTCTACTTCAAAGTTTCCTCGGTGTTGTGTTGCACTTATGCACATACAAACATGTATATGAGAGATAGACTCCAATCACCAATATCTGTACTTTTAGATTTTTTACTGAATTATTTTTAAAAAAAATCAATCAACTTCAGAAAAGGTAGCAACATATACGACATTATCTTGATATATTATAAAACTAAATTTAAATATAGATCTAGTGGCACTAATTTGGTGTTTTAGTGCTACTACCTCTTTCTAGTAAGCATATTCATAGTGTACTCCCTCGCTCTCAAAATAGATGTTGGGGATTTGTCAAAATTTGGATCTATCTATATATTGAATGGTGTGTACATTTATCCAAATTTTGAATACTGATACGCCCAATTTGCATCATCATTCTATATCATAATTTACCTCTATTCATTGATATCTGTCTTATTATGAGGTATTACTTATGGCTTTTCATATGTTTATGCATGTTGGATGATTCTTGAAGGATGGACTGCCGGAGTCTAGATTCTGATGGAAAAGAAGGCATTTTGGTGCAATTTCACGAAGATCAGAAAAATATGGAAACATATTATTTTACCAGAAGATGGAGGGAGACCGAAGGAGGAGCGAAAGGGGCCACAGGGGGCCCACACCCCCCTAGGCATGGGCCCACCTGAGGTCGCGCCTAGGGCAGGTGTGGCCCACCTGCCCGGCCTCCGACTCTCCCCCTTCGCCTATAACTTTTTCCTAGGGCAGGAACCCTAATACACGGGGAGCGACCACAGATAGATTTTTGCCGCCTCTAGGGGCGGAAAACACCGAGAGAGAAAGATCTCCCCGGCAGACAGATTTCTGTCGGGGGAATTCCTTTCCGGAGAGGGGATACCATCACCATCAACACCATCATCAAGCTAGGCTTCATCGGGATCATCATCATCATCCACACCATCATCTCCACCAGCACCATCATCACCACTTCGTCTCGCTGTAAAAATTGTGTTGGATATTGCTTTAGTTCGTAGGGGAAACTTTCCCGGTGTTAATTAGTATTGTAGTTGATGATTGTGAGTGGAACGGTTGGATTATTGTTTATGTTCAGATTGTTATCCATTACCATATCATCTTGATCCATATGATGTCTTGTGAGTAGTTCGTTGTGTTCTTGAGGACATGGGAGAAGTCATGTTGTTAGTAGTGAATCTGTGATGAGTTATTATTCAATGGTTTAGTATTTAAGTTGTGGTGCTATTCTTCTAGTGGTGTCATGTGAACGTCGACTACATGACACTTCACCATTTATGGGCTTAGGGGGATGCATTGTGTATTTGGGTACTAATCGCGGGGTTGCTGGAGTGACAGAAACCTGAACCCCCGTTAGGACACCTTTGCACAAGGGAGTGTAGGATCTCAGAGTTTAAGGCTATGGTTAGATTTATATCTTAATTACTTTCTTATAGTTACGGATTTTTGCAGGGGGTTTAATCACAAGTATGTATTATTCCTAGGAAGGGCGGTATGTTAGCACAGGTTCACCCACACAACACTTACAAACATCAAAGAAGAGTAGTCAGCTATTTGTAGCGAAAGCACTTGACAGAATTCCCATGTGTCCTCGAGACCATTTGGTCCTTATAAGTATTTCCACCGGCTTGTCCTTTGCTAAGAAAGGTTACCTTGTCAGAAAACCACTAAAAATCCATTTGCTAAGTATTCACAGGGATTTCCTGCTCCATACCACTGTTCAACACCTTTTGCTTCTCGTTGGGATCGACACTCCTATTTATCAAAAATACTATGATACCCCTCCCCCCTATACTTATGGGTCATCAAGACTATTTTCTGGCGCCGTTGCCGGGGAATAAAGCGCTATTGAATAGTGGAACTGGTAAGGGAAACTTTTACTGTAAGTATTGCTTTTGTTACCGCTTGTTACTTTGTTTCTAATATGGATAACCCACTTGGTTTTCTGTTTGGGAAAACTACTACCACTGCTAGGGTAGTATATGAACCACCACCTGGTGAGATGGATCCTTTTAAGATACCTACAAGTATTGTTGACCATGTTATGGATAATTATTATTTTGGGGATGGAACTATCCATCCTGGTGATCACTTGCTTTTTATCCATGAATTATGCGGGTTGTTTAAGTGTGCATGTATCAGAACTAAACAGGTGAAGAAGAAGTTACTCTCCATATCCTTGAAAGGGAGAGATGAAGAATGGTATAAGCTGCTAAAGAATGGACAATCCATGGAATGGGAGGAGATGTCATCTCTCTGTTACTCTAAATTTTATCCTCCTAGTGAAATTCATAAAGATAGAAACCTTATATATAACTTTTGTCCTCTTGATGGAGAAAGTACAGCTCAAGCTTGGGGGAGACTGAAGTTACTAATGCTTAAATGTCCTATTCATGAACTCCCTAACAATATTATTCTCAATAACTTTTATGCTAGGCTTTCTCTTCATGATAAAGATTTACTAGATTCTTCTTGTGCTGGATCATTCACACGTATTAAGGAAGAAGCTAAATGGGATCTCTTAGACCGTATTCAAGATAACACTGAAGCTTGGGAGAATGACAAAGGAAGAAAGTCAGGTATCAATAATGATTATGAATGCATTAAATCATTTATGGGAACTGATGACTTCCGTGATATTAGAAATGAGTTTGGTCTTGATTCCCAAAGTATTGCCAACTGTTTTAAAGCATTTTCCTCTTACATAGAAATTCCAAAGAAGAAGTGGAATAAGTACCATGCTCCTTATAAAGATGTTGTTAGTCATGTTCCTGTTATAAGTACTCAAGTTTGTACTACTAATCATATTATGCTTGAACCTCATGTTGAGAAAATGCCTTTCCCAGCTAAGGTAAAGGAGTATTCTATGATTATTAATGCAAATAACAACAAATAAAACTATGGAGCCTGGTAAGCAATTGAGTGATGAACCTGTGGTAGCTATTGTGAAAGACACTGTCATTAGAAATATAGAGGATGAGCATATTGTTTTCTGTGAAGACGCTTCTAATATTATATCTCATCCTAGTAAGGCTAGAAAAGCTAGTGTTCCTGTGCTTTCTGTTAAAATTGGTGATCATTGCTACTATGGTTTATGTGATATTGGTGCTAGTTCTAGTGCTATTCCTTATGAGATCTACAAGGAAATTATGCATGAGATTGGTCCTTGTGAGCTTGAGGACGTTGATGTGGTCATTCACCTTGCTAATAAGGAAACAATTTGCCCCATTGGCATTGTAAGAGATGTAGAGGTTCTCTGTGGTAAGATTAAATATCTTGTTGATTTTCTAGTAATTAATTCGGCAGCTAGCAAAACTTGTACTATCATTTTTGGTAGACCCTTTTTGAATACTTGTGGATCTATTATTGATTGTAAGAAAGGAAAAAGGTTTAACTAAGTTTGATGGAGATTCTTATGAGTTTAACTTTTCCAAATTTTCTAAAGCTCCTTGTGAAAATAGCTTGCCTAATAAAGATTTCAGGATGGAACAACTTGCTTCTATTGATCTAGTCTATGACCTTGGACCTCTTTTTGATGACTGTAAGTATGCTTATTCTGATGATAAAGTTGTTTCCAGTGATAGCTATATTGTCAAATTTATTCAAAGTGTTACTGAAAGTTATTATGAGAGAGGGAAGCATGGTTTTATGCATCTCAATGATGTTAAGTTTCCCCGTTTTATTTTGAAAGCTTTGAAGTTGCACTTGTTTTGTCTTCCTATGCTTGTGGCTTTTTGTTTCAACAATTCATTTTATCATGATACTCCCATGCATAGGAAATGGGTTAGACTCAAGTGTGTTGGTTATTTACTTCTTGATGCTCTCTTTCACTTCAAATATATATATCCTAAGTGAGCATCTTTGAAAGTTTCAAGCCTAACTTAAAGGCATTAAAGAAAAGTACTTGTTGGGAGATAACCCAAGAGTTTTGTAGTGTCTTGGAAGTTACTACCTTAGTAATAACCGCTCCTTATCCTTTTTGTTTTGGTTTTTGTGTCAAGTTCAACTACTTTTGTGAAGTAGAGGAGTTGTGAAAAGTGGCTGTCCTGGGACAGATTTTTGTGCTATATTGTAAAAATTCGTGAGGAAGCTCAGTACTTCGGATTGAGCTGCATTTTTCTGAGCTTGTTCTCCAGGTTGTTACCCAACTTTTATTAGTTCCGCACTTTTTGATTTGAGCAACAGAAGGTCTTTGAAAAATTCAATATTTGCCTGCTGGTCTGTTTTGACAGATTTCTGCCATCCTTTGCATTTGCCTCTTTTAGAAGGTTTTGTTTTGATGGGTTTTCGGTTGAAGTGTGTACCAAATTTTTATTGTTTTTCTTATACTAATTTTTTCATTGATTTTGTGCAAAGTTTTTGTATGAAGGAAATTCTCAGGAGAAAGAGGAAAGGAATCTGCAGAGTTCATCTTTGAATAGGTAAAAGTGGTGAAAACAGAAGGTTCGTGAAACTCCAACCTTTTTATATTTTTGATGTTTTTAATACATAAGGGAAGTTACGAGACGAAACTGAAGAGGAAACGGAGCCCGGGGTGGACAAACCTGTTGGAGATATGCCCTAGAGGCAATAATAAATGTAGTTATTATTATATCTTTGTGTTTATGATAAATGTTTACATTCATGCTATAATAGTATTAACAAGGAAACATTGATACTTGTGTGATTTGTAAACTTAATTTGAAGTCCCTAGTATAGCCTCTATACTTCACTAGCTTGTTGGTTGATTAATGATTGTGGTTTCCCTATCATGAACATTGAGATGTTATCAACAACAAGATCATATCGTTAGGAGAATGATATGGTGGACATACTCCTATAGATAAGCGTAGCATAAAGATCAAGTCATTTCATTAGTTCAATTGCTATATGCTTTACGATACATAGTAACCTAATTCCTTGACCATGAGATCATGCATATCACCTTTACGGATGGATGCTTTGATGACATCAAACACCACACCGTAACGAGGTGGTTATAAAAGTGGCATTGAGTGTTGGAAAGTATTGGTTGAGACACATGGATCAAGAGTGGGATTTGTCCATCCACATGACGGATAGATATACTCTGGGCCTCTCGGTGGAATGTCATCCAATTAGCTTGCAAGCATGTGACTTGGTCAAGGATCACATATCAGGAGCGAGAAAAGAGTACTTATCGGTAACAAGGTTGAACTAGGTATGCGGAGATACCTGACGATCATAACCTTGGGTAAGTAACATATCGTGAGACAAAGGGAAATTGGTATCGTATGTAAGTGGTTCATTCGATCGCATAAGTAATAGAAATATGTGGGAGCCATATGAATTTCAGATTCCTCTATTGGTTATTGTTGGAGAAGTGTCTCGATCATGTCGCATAATTCACGAACCGTGGGAGACACTTAAGGATTCGGCGTTGTTTGAGTAGTTATGGTATTATGAGAAAGAGACCGAATGTTGTTCGGAGTCTCGGATGGGATCCGGGATATCACGAGGTGATCCGGAATGGTCCGGAGAATAAGATTCATATAAGGAAAGTCCGTTTGGAGTTGGGAATGATTAGTGTTTTCATCGGGAATGTTCTAGAAGGTTCGGATTGTCCGGCACTCCGGGGAAGGGTACATGAATGTGTCATTGATCATTGAATGATTGCATCATGTACTAAGTGTTATTGCTGTCCCAAATAAAGGATTAAATTGAATCCTAAAGCAGAAAGTCAAATGTCAGTTTGAAAGTCAAACCGCCAAAACAAGCGTGGAAACAAGCAAGAGGAGTTGGAACCAACTTTGGAGGAGGAGTAGGACTCCTCAGGCCGCCAGCCCAAGGCCGACTTGGGAGGACTCCCTCCCTCCTGGCCAGGACCTCCCTCCCATAAAAGGAGGCGGGGCTCCTCCCATAGGCGCTTTACTTTCTACTCTAGATCTCGGTTTAGAGCTGTTTTGGTTTAGAGCTTCTAATTGCTTTAGCCAACAGTTTAGAGCCTTCTAATTGGTTTAGAGCCTCTAATTGGTGTGTCTAATTACTAGGCCACTAATCCTCTCTCTCATAAGCTCCACCATACTACTTGGCTTGGCGAAGCCTGCGGGATCTCCCTCTACTTGGGTACCACGCCCGTTGTCTTCTTAGGAATCGCGAGAGAGTGCTACAACCTCCATTTTCTTTGGAACAAGGAGAGGAAGGTCTTCGTCAGTACCGAGCGTGTGACCGATTGCGAAGCGCTGCGGAGCGTGGTATTTGGAAGGATCGTCACACGATCTTGAGATCGGAAGAATGCGACTACATCACCCACGAGAATCCGCTCGTTAACCACTTTGGAATCTTCGAGGGTGAGTTCCTCCATCGACTCGTTGCTACAATCTAGTAGATAGATCTTGGCTTGTTTGTTTGTATGCGATAGAAAATTTTTTGTTTTCCATGCTACGAACCCCTACAGTGGTATCAGAGCCGTGTCTATATGTAGATCTGTTGCACGAGGAGAACAAAATGCTCATTGTGGGCGTTGATGCTTTTATTGTAGATTGCTTTTTGTGTACTTTGCATCTTGCGGTATGTTGGGATGAAGCGGCCCGGGCTAACCTTACATGACATCGTTCATGAGACTTGCTCCACGCTTGACATGTAACTTGTATTGCATAAGTGGCTTTGCGGGTGCATGTTTCTCCTAGCATAGTTAAGATCCAATTTACAACGGGTGATCAACAATGCTAGTATCAATGTTGTGGTTCTTGTTAAAATTAGAGCGACACTTATTGAAAGCCCCAAACCACGTAAAATATGCAAAAGAAAGTAGAAGCGTCTAACTTTGTTTTGCAGGGGTGTCTGATGATGTGATATGGCCATGATTGTGATTATATTCGATGTATGCAATGTTCCTTATTGTAAGTCGACAACGGCAGGAGCCATATGGTTGTCTTTAATTTATGTTAAGACCTCGTGTCTATTCAAAGTAGTTGTAATAGTTGAAGCGGTGGGCGACAACCATGGAAGCGTCATTGACCTTGATGCAATGCGGTGATGATGGAGATCATGTTCGTGCTTGAAGATGGAGATCGGAGGCACGAAGAAGAAAAACCATATCATATCACATATATATTGAATTGCATGTGATGTTAATCCTTTATGCATCTTGTATTGCTTAGTAGGCAGCGGTAGCATTATAAGATGATCCCTCATGCACATCAATTTCAAATCATAAAGTGTTCACCCTTAGTTAGCACCGTTGCTAAAGCTTGTTGTTTGAAGCACCACGTGATGATCGGGTGTTCTAGATTACGCAAGTGTATACAACGTGAGCAAGCCAGTTGCTCATGCGAAACTAAGGTTTGATCTTGACGAGCCTAGCATGTACGGACATGGTCTCGGAACACGGATTAGAAAGGTAAAGCATGAATCGTATAGTAGATATGATGAACATGATGATTGTTAAGCCATTGAAACTATATCAACTCTCGTGATGATCGGTGTTGATGTAGTGGATTTGGTTCGTGTTATCACTAAAACAATGTGAGGATGTTGTTTTGGTGGGAGTTCACCTAGTTTAATTTCATTAATTAATTTGAACTCAATTTGTCATAAACTTAGTCTAAACTATTGCAAATATGTTGTAGATCAATGGCAGCCTACCATCAATTTTAATGCGTTCCTAGAAAGAAAAGTTGAAAAACAATGGAAGCAACTTGCGGATTGGTTCCGCAATTTGAGGATTGTCCTCACATGGTAATTTGACCTATGTCTTGGATGCACATTGGGTGACCCACTGCTTTGCTTCGATGAAGTAAAGAATGTTTACCTCGCTCGGAAGAATCGGTACTCCATAGTTCGGTGTGCTATCTTGTATGGTTTAGAATCGGAGCTTGAGAAAAGGTTTGAAGAGTCGGACCCACATGATATTGTCGAGGATCTCAAATTAATTTTTGAGACTCATGCGGCAATTGAAAGCTATGAGGCTTACGAAAAGTTCTTTAAGCGCAAGATGGAAGAAGGCAGCTCCGTCGGTGAGCATGTGCTTAAGATGTCGGGCACGCATAAATAAACTTCAAAGCTTGGGTATAGTGATTCCTAATGCTTTGGGGATTTACCGTGTCCTACAATCACTACCACCAAGTTACAAGAACTTTGTGATGAACTACAACATGCAGAACATGAACAAGGCGTTGCGAACTCTTTGCCATGTTAAAATCTGCGAAGTGGAGATCAAGAAAGAGCACCAAGTGTTGTTGGTCAATAAGACCACCAAATTCAAGAAAGGCAAGTCTAAGCAAAGGGACACTTCAAGAAGGGTGGTAAGAAAGCTACCACGCAAACGAAGAAGACCAAGGCTGGACCCAAGCACGAACGAGTGCTTTCTTGCAAGGGAGAAGGTCCTTTGAGCGGAATTGCCCAAAGTACTTGGCGGATCTGAAGCGGCAACATCAAGAAGAAAGGTATATCGATATACATGTTATTGATGTGTATCTCACTAGTACTAAGTAGTGCAGGTATTTAATCTTGGTTCGGTTGCTCATATTTGTAACTCGAAGCAGGTCTTTGCGAATAAGCGGAAGCTAGCGAAGAGCGAGGTGACGATGCGGCGTGGGAAGCGGATCAAAGGTTGATGTGATCGCGGTGCACGCTACCCTTCATCTACCATCGGGATTAGTTTTATACTTAAATAATTGTTATTTAGTGCTGCGTTGAGCATGAACATTATCTCGGGATCTTGTTTATTGCAAGGCGGTTACTTGTTTAAGTCGAGAATAATGGTTGTTCGATTTATATGAGTAATATGTTTTACGCACATGCACCTTTGATAGATGGTCTATTCTTATTGAATCTCGATGGTGGAAATACACATATCAACAACATTGAGGCTAAGCGTTTGAAATCAGCGATAATTACCTATATGTGGCCTTTATCGTCTTGGTCACATCGAGTGAAGCGTATGAAGAAACTCCATTCGATGGACTTCTTGAATCACTTGATTTTGAATCACTTGAAAGATGCGAAGCATGTCGATGGGAAAAATGACTAAGACTCCATTTTACGGTATGATGGAGCGAGCTACGGACTTATTGGAAATCATACATACCGATGTGTGTGGTCAATGAGTGTAGCATCATGTGATGGTTATCGTTATGTTCTTACCTTCACGGATGACTTGAGTAGATATGGGTATATCTATTTCATGAAACATAAGTCGAAACTTTCGAGAAGTTTAAGGAGTTTCAAAGTGAGGTAGAGAATCAACGTAACAAGAAGATTAAATTTCTACGTTACGATCGTGGAGGTGAATATCTAAGTTACGAGTTTGGCGAGCATTTAAAGAAGTGCGGAATACTTTCACAATTGACACCCGGGAACACCACACAGTAATGGTGTATCCGAGCGTCGTAATCGAACTCTCTTAGATATGGTTCGTTCTATGATGTCACTTCTGATTTACGCTATCATTTTGGGGTTATGCATTAGAAAGCCGCATTCACTTTAAATAGGGCACCGTCTAAATCCGTTGAAACGACACCGTATGAATTATGGTTTGGGAAGAAACCTAAATTGTCGTTCCTTAAAGTTTGGGGATCTGAAGCCTATGTAAAGAAGTTCTGAGGACAAGCTTGAACCCAAAGCGGAAAAATCGTCTTCATAGGATACCCGAAGGAAACTATTGGGTATACCTTCTATCATAGATCCGAAGGCAAAACATTCGTTGCTAAGAATGGATCCTTTCTAGAAGAATTTCTCTCGAAAGAAGTATTTGGAAGGAAAGTAGAACTTGTGAGGTTGTTGAACCTTCTCTCGAAATTGCGAGTAGCGCGACCGGAAGAAGTTCTGTGGTGCTGCACCAATAAGGAGGAAGCTAATGATGATGATCATGAAACTTGGTTGAAGTTACTCTGAGCCTCGGAGGTCAACGAACTCGTACCACTCAGTTGGTATGATTCCGTTATGAATGTCATGGTGGTGGACAACACCGATGACCCCGAGACATATGAGGAAGCGATGATGAGCCCAGATTCCAATAAATGGCAAGAAGCCATGAAATCCGAGATTGGATCCATGTACGAAAACCAAGTATGGACTTTGGTGGACTTACGGATGGCGGAAGGTCATCGAGAACAAATGGATTTTCAAGAAGAAAGCAGATTGATGGTAATGTTATCGTCTATAAAGCTCGACTTGTCGCAAAAGGGTTTCGACAAATTCAAGGAGTTGACTACGATGAGACTTTCTCACCGATGTGAAGCTAAAGTCTGTGAGGATTATGTTAGCAATCGCTGCATATTATGATTATGAGATATGGCGATGGATGTCAAAACGGCATTCCTCAATGGAGACATTGATGAAGAGTTGTATATGATGCAACCCAAAGGTTTTGTCGATCCTATAGATGCTAACAAGGTATGCAAACTTCAACGGTCCATCTATGGATTGAAGCAAGCATCCCAAGTTGGAATCAACGTTTGATAAGGTAATCAAAAGTTTTGGTTTTATACAAACTTATGGAGAAGCTTGTATTTACAAGAAAGTGAGTGAGCTCTGAGCATTCTTAATACTGTATGTGGATGACATATTGTTGATTGGGAATGATGTAGACCTTCTTAATAGTGTCAAGGAATATTTGAATAATAGTTTTTCAATGAAGGATCTTGGCAAGCTTACATATTAGGCATAAAGATTTATAGAGATAGATCGAACGCCAAATATCATTGTCACAAAGTACATATTTGGACAAAGTTCTAAAGAGATTTGGAATGGAAGAAAGCAAGAAAGGGTTCTTGCCCATGTTGCTCGACCTTGAGTAAAACTCAAAGTCCGACATCGTAAGATAGAGAAAGGATGAGTAAGACTCCTATGCCTCGACCATAGGATCTCTAATGTATGCCATGCTATGTACTAGACCCGACATTGCATATCTTTGTTAGTTTAACTAGCAGATATCAAAGTGATCCAGAGTGGATCATTGGACAATGATCAAAAACATCCTTAAGTACTTGAGAAGAACTAAGGATATGGTTCTTTCTTATGGAGGTGATGAGCACTTCGTTGTTAATGGTTACACCGATGCTAGTTGGAACACCGATCCGGATGATTCTAAATCACAACTGGATAATGATTTATTTTGAATGGTGCAGATTAGCTGGAGGAGTGCAAAGCAAAGCGTTGTGGCGAGATCTTCAACTGAATCGGAATACATGGTCGCCGGAGGCTTCACAAGAAGCGATATGGATGAAGGAGTTCATTACAGCTGGGTGTGGTTCCAAGTCGCTGGACCCAATGTCTATCTTGTGATAACATGGGCGCCATAGCCAATGCGCAAGAACCAAGGTCACACAAGAAGTCATATCAAGCTGCGTTTTCACGCTATTCGAGAACATATCCAGGATGGGGATATAAAGATTTGCAAAAGTACACACAGATCTGAATGTGGCGGATCCGCTGACTAAACCTCTCCCGAGGGCAAAACATGACCAACACCAAACTGCCATGGGTGTTCGATATTACCATGTAATCTAGATTAGATGACTCTAGTGCAAGTGGGAGATCGTTGGAGATATTCCCTAGAGGCAATAATAAATGTAGTTATTATTATATCTTTGTGTTTATGATAGATATTTACATTCATGCTATAATAGTATTAACAAGGAAACATTGATACTTGTGTGATTTGTAAACTTAATTTGAAGTCCCTAGTATAGCCTCTATACTTCACTAGCTTGTTGGTTGATTAAGGATTGTGGTTTCTATCATGAACATTGAGATGTTATCAACAACAAGATCATATCGTTAGGAGAATGATATGGTGGACATACTCCTATAGATAAGCGTAGCATAAAGATCAAGTCATTTCATTAGTTCAATTGCTATATGCTTTCGATACATAGTAACCTAATTCCTTCGACCATGAGATCATGCATATCACCTTCTGGGATGGATGCTTTGATGACATCAAACACCACACCATAACAGGTGGTTATAAAAGTGGCATTGAGTGTTAGGAAAGTATTGGTTGAGACACATGGATCAAGAGTGGATTTGTCCATCCACATGACGGATAGATATACTCTGGGCCTCCTCGGTGGAATGTCATCCAATTAGCTTGCAAGCATGTGACTTGGTCACAAGGGATCACATATCACGGAACGAGAAAAGAGTACTTATCGAACAAGGTTGAACTAGGTATGCGGAGATACCGACGATCATAACCTTGGGTAAGTAACATATCGTGAGACAAAGGGAAATTGGTATCGTATGTAAGTGGTTCATTCGATCAAAGTAATCGAGAAATATGTGGAGCCATATGAATTTCATTCCTCTATTGGTTATTGTTAGAGAAGTGTCTCGATCATGTCCGCATAATTCACGAACCGTAGGGAGACACACTTAAGGATTCGACGTTGTTTGAGTAGTTATGGTATTATGAGAAAGAGACCAATGTTGTTGAGTCTCGATGGGATCCGGATATCACGGTGATCCGGAATGGTCAGGAGAATAAGATTCATATAAGGAAAGTCCCGTTTGAGTTCGGGAATGATTCCGTGTTTTCATCGGGAATGTTCTAGAAGGTTCGGATTGTCCCAAGACTCCGGGGAAGGGTACATGAATGTGTCATTGATCATTGAATGATTGCATCATGTACTAAGTGTTATTGCTGTCCCAAATAAAGGATTAAATTGAATCCTAAAACAGAAAGTCAAATGTCCAGTTTGAAAGTCAAACCGCCAAAACAAGCGTGGGAAACAAGCAAGAGGAGTTGGAACCAACGGAGGAGGAGTAGGACTCCTCCAGGGCGCCCAGCCCAAGGCCGACTTGGGAGGACTCCTCCCTCCTGGCGCCAGGACCTCCCTCCCATAAAAGGAGGCAGGGCCTCCCATAGACGCTTTACTTTCTACTCTAGATCTCCGGTTTAGAGCTGTTTTGGTTTAGAGCTTCTAATTGCTTTAGCCAACAGTTTAGAGCCTTCTAATTGGTTTAGAGCCTCTAATTGGTGTGTCTAATTACTAGGCCACTAATCCTCTCTCTCATAAGCTCCACCATACTCGCACCGGCTTAAGGCTGCTGGGATCTCCCTCTACTTCGGTACCACGCCGCCAGGTCGCCGGAATCGCGAGAGTGCTACAACCTCCACGCCTGCTGGAACAAGGAGAGGAAGGTCTTCCGAGTCAACGCAGGATGTGACCAGTGAAGCTACTTAGGAACGTATACCTGGAAGGATCGTCTACCACGATCTTGAGATCGGAAGAGTACTACATCACCCACGAGAATCCGCTCTCGTTAACCACTTTGGAATCTTCGAGGGTGAGTTCCTCCATCGACTCGTTGCTACAATCTAGTAGATAGATCTTGGCTTGTTTGTTTGTATGCGATAGAAAATTTTTGTTTTCCATGCTACGAACCCCTACAAAACCCACCCCAGGCACGGGCCCCAGCCTGGCCGCACCTGAGGGGGGTATCCTCCCACCCGTACTCCGTCTTCGCCGCGGTTCCGTGTCAAAACTTTCCTTATGCATTGAAACTTTGTAATATATAACCCCCCCAGATCCCCCGAGGTTCGTGCATCGTGTTCTCATCGTGTTTTCGTTTCGATCTATTTCTGTTAGGCAAATTTCTCAGTTTTGGAGCTATAATGTCTTCCTCTGGATCACCCATGGAGGATTCCTCTGTGGATGTTCTCAACCCATATATGTATGAGTTGAAGATCCATCCAAAGGAGCTGATTCTCAAAGATGGGTAGGTACATATGAAATAAGTTGAAGGCCCCAAGGGAGAAAGAATTCTGGAAGACAAGATGGAAGCATTGGAGCAGGAGGTTTTCAGGTATAAGAAGATGGCGGAATGCGAAGTGGATGTTATCCACAATATAAGTTCAGAACTTATCACCAAGCACGAAGAAGTGGTGGATGAGCTTCGAGAAGAGATCTTCTCACTTCGTCAGACCACCAACCAATTGCAAGCACAACTCTATGACATACAGAATCAAAATTGTGAGTATGAGGCTAGATTTGATCGCATAAGCTCCACTGCTAGTTTCAGGATTGCAGAGACAAGGACATCCTTTCTAGATGGGGAACCATTGCCCTGGAAGCTTTATGATGATAAGAGAACACCACCACCACCAAAGGAGTAATTCGTCATCAGGTTTGGCATCCCCTTGGCTTGTTCGAAGCTTGGGGGAGTGCCACGGTATCACCACCACTATCTTCCATATTTTACCTTTCTAGTGGATTCATATCTGTGGTCGAGAAGTTATCTTATAGTTTGGTTTGCATGTGGAAGTATCTCTCCTTTAGTTGATTATCTATGTATCCCTTGGTGTGAGTGCCTTTATTGAATATTAATGAGAAGTCTCATCTTTTACTTTTTGCACTTTTTATTTTAGTTTGCAATCTCTATTATATGATGGATCTTGTTGACCAGTATTGGCACCACTTTGGGAGCATCAAGTGGATCTAAATTGGTTTTGGCAAATCGAGTTCTGGTCAGTAGCAACAAATTTTGAGGTTTGAAAGAAAAAGAGAAAGAAAAAGCTTATAGGTATTTGGTATCATTTGTTTTCTTTCTTGTTGGCTCATAAGTTTAGTATTCTTTATTTAAGATCTTTTGTGTATTCAAGGAAGATTGCATGTTTGGCTTTATTACTTGTATGTTTGCTTGTTTCTTTCAACTCTCTTGCTTGCTACCCAGCCTTGCTAGCCAAAAACCTGTTTTAAGAAGGCATACTTCTCATGTTTCCAAACTCCTTTGTGTAGGGTTCGCAGCATAGAAAGCAAAAAATTTCCTACGATGGGAACAACTATGTACCAAGATCTATCTACTAGATACAAACAACGGGCGGATGTATATCCGTAGAGAACATACCCTTGAAGACCGACAAAGCTTAACGAGTCCAAACTCGTGGTTGATGTAGACGATCTCTTGCCGATCTCAAGATCGAGAGGAAGTCCTAGCGCCAAGAAAAAGGCGCATCCGTGCTCGCACACACGCTCGAGGCACCGAGAAACCTCCGCCTCACTCCAGCGATGCAGCGAAGCACAACTCTTTCTTGCCGAATAGCCACCGGGAACATGTATCTCGCTAGTCCGAGACCATGGGGGATAAATTCTAGAGGGGGAGAGAGATCCTTCACGAGGAGGTGTGATGTGAGAGGAGGAGAGGGGCCTTTATAGGGAGAGGGCACCCAAGGGGCATGGCGCCCAGCCATGGGGCTGCCCCCACCTCTTCCACATTCATGTGGGTGGAGCTCCCACTCAAAATGAAAAGCCTCCACTCCCATTAAAAAGCCTCCACTAAAAAATCCACTCACATGCATTAAATTTCCACCAAATTTAATGCAAGCTCTCATTAAATAAAACTCTTTTATTTATTTATTCAGAATTTTGTTAATTACTTTAATTAACAAACATTCATAAAACCCTTGCTAGTATTCCATTTCACATGCGAACTGGTTTCAATTTCAACCAAGCAGTTTGATTGTCTAGTGAAATAAATTCCTGCTTTCCTTTTCTTTTCGGCATGAAACTTTTGCTCCAATTGGATATCGGTGTCTCTTAAGTGTGTCACCCTACGGTTCGCAAATAATGTGGACATGATCGAGACCCTCTCGGATCAATAATCGAGCGGGATCTGAGACCCATCACCTCCCACATTCAACGATGACTTTCTTGTGATCGTGGAACCTTTACGCTAGTATCTTAATCCTTTGTTTAGCGATATATTACATGTCCAAGATTCGATCATCGGTATCTCCATACCTAGTTTGATCTCAATTCTTGACATGCACTCTTTTCTCGTTCCCGTGATATAACATTCTAGTGATCAAATCACTTGCTTGCAAGCTAACCAATGTGATATCCGAGAGGGCCAGTATATCTATCCGTCATCGGGATGAACAAATTCCACTCTCGATCCATGGGCCTCAACATAACACTTTAGTAGTTACGAATCCATCTTTATAATCACCCCATTACGGTGTGACGTTTGATGTTATCAAGAAACTCTTAGGTGTTAGTGATTGACATGATCTCATGGTCTAAGGATTAGGATCACTGTAGATGTTATAGCAATATAAACTCAATGACTTTGATCGTAATGCTATACTTCGGATGAATGTTCATCACACCATTACACTAATGTTGTGACCTCGTTATTAACAACATCCAATGTCCATGATCGAAACCTATGATCATCTTGTTAATCAACGAGCTAGTTTATAAGAGAGGCATAACTAGGAACTTTCTTTTGTTTATTAAACACACATGTATTAACGTTTCCGTATTAATACAATTATAGCATGTAAAATAAACATTTATCATAAATAGGAATACGATAATAACCACTTTATTATTGCCTCTCGGGCATATTCCTTGATCTCCCACTTGCACTAGAGACAATAATCTAGTTTGAAAACTTTGTGTATTGAACACCTATGGCTTTCTGGTGTTCCAAATACGCAATTACAAGTGGTTAACATAATCTATGGATCTGACGCTTTAGGTCCGTGTGTATTTGCATGTCTTTGCGTCTCCACGCATCACTCATTCTCCAATGAGATGGCATTGTATAAATTTGGTCTTTTGGTGAGACATTTAGTTCCTTGGGGTTAAAACACATCGATACTATTGTCATACAATATATCTTTAGTGTTAGCCGTTCGAACCACCTTAGTTTGATAACAAACTACTTGACAAAATTCCTCCTTCTTCGCTACTATAGCAGTCATATACTTAGCCTTTTATTGTAGTATTCGTCACAATGTCTTAACTTTGGAACTCTTCCAAATCCATCATGGAATCTCCTTTCCATTACATTGTGCCACCCATAGTTTAAATTGAGATAAACTTAATATGTATCTTGTGACAAAACTAGTATCAATGTAACGCTTTACAACGAACTATTTGTAATTGTTTGTCACCTATACACAAATATATTCTTAGTTCTTCCAAAAGATCATAAGAATATCCTCACTATCGTCCAATGATCATTTTATGATTCATTCTGGTATATGCTCATAACACTTAGAGCATAGGACATATCTGGATGTGTACATATCATGGTATGATTGATCAAAACATTCTCGTGATTGCACTCATCAAGTGTCAAAGCACTTGAATCTTGTTTCACTTATCAAGTGTTGATACACTTGAATCTTGATTCAATTCCTTTCCATGCAACAAGAACTGTTTCTTGTCGTTTCTATATTGAACTCCTTCAATATCTCATATATGTACGTTTGGCATAAACATATTAGCGTTACCATCCACTATAGACATTCATGCTAAATATTCGGTTTTGCCTAAGTCTTTCATCGAAATGAAATTCTTAACCTTTGTCAATAAAAGATACATCATTTCTAATCAACAAGATGTCCTTCACATAATGTATTAGAAATATGTCTCAGCTCCACTTAATTTCTTGAAAATGCAAGCATCTTCATCGTCTCGGATGAAAACTCATTTTCATCATGGTGAAGATTCCAACTCATGATGCTTACTTCAACCATTGAAGTTTGCATGCCCTTTTAGCATCCTTTGAATTTAACAAAACCCTTTGGACCGTGTCATGTACACGTCCTAGGTAACCATTCTATTAGAAGAACTTTGTTTTGTTTATTCATCTACCATATACCAAACTATATGTAGTGGTTGCTACTTTAATCCGTTCAGACTAAATATCGCTATGAAAGATCAAATCTTGTCATAGTCAACTCTTTGAACATTGTCATAAAATACTTTACGACATGTCGAATATTTCATAGATGTGAGACATCCATGTACATTTTTATAGATCCAAATCGACCGATAGGTTTTACACCTTTTCGAGGGTCTTCCAAGTTCAAAACTTGATTTCTCGTATATGGAACTATCACGGATTTTATGGCTTCAAGCCATTTGACGGAGTCAGGGCCCATCATCGCTTCTTTGTATGTATTCGGTTCATCATTGTCAAACAATAATGATTTACTCTCAAATCTTAGCATTTGATTGTTTAACCGACCTTCTTGGTTCAATAGGAACTTTAGACCTCCGTGACCACAACCTTTGAGGCACATAAGCTATGAGCATTATGGCAGCCTCCAGAACGATTTCTGGCGCTGCGCAACTCAGCACATTTAGCTAAGGTTCGTTAACCTTATCAAAGTTCTATTGTCCTCCCACTTAACTTTTGCGAAAAATTCCTTTTTCAAGAAACTTCACATTTCAAGCGACAAACCCTTTTGTCCTCGGTGTTATGGAGGAATAACCAATTGTTATTCGGAATAACCTACAAAGACATGCTCATCCGAATTCGGTTGTAAACATCTTACTTATGTTTAGCATACCAAAATTTAAGAAATGACAACTTGGGTTTTACCCCAAACCATAACTTCCATGGTGTCATTTCAACGGATCTAGATGGAGCTCTTTTAAGTGTAAAAGCCGTAGTCTCTAATCCTTTACTCATTTAAAATATAATGGCAGTTTATAAATAACACCTTTGATCCAACCATGTCTCACAAGGTTTCATTACAAATCTCAAACACTCCATACTCCTATGGTGTTTCGGAGATGTAAATCTAGGTGTTTTGCTAAACTTGCAACTCAAATAAATCCTTTATGATAAAATCATAATTCATTTATTTTCTTGTTACACTTGTAACTCAAATAAATCCTTTATGATCAAATCATAATTCATTTATTTTTCTTGTTACAATGATTTTCCACTTCATCTTGAAAGTCTTTGAAACATTTTCAAATATTTCATACTTCTTTCTCATTAAGTGAACATTCACTCAAAATTCCGGAGAAAGCATATGAAGTTGAAACCCATCGCTACGACTACATAATGGACTACATACATCGATATGTATAAATTCCAATAATTTAGTCGTTCGTTCTTCTTTGGCCTTTGAACCAAGTTTTAATTATCACGTGGAAAGTCTCACAAGCGTCACTTGATCAAATCAAAGACTCCAAAAATCCATGAATATGGATATTCTTCATGTTTTCTTTCCAATATAATTTAAACAGCGATGTCACTTCATAAGTGATCTTTCAATCATTTGTCTTGCGACATTTTAGCATTAGGTTTTATGGATGTGATTTCTTCAACTAGATTTGTAAATCATCCATCTTATATGGAATACGGTAATTATTTGAACAACCTTTGTTCTCATAATACCTGATTCAAATAACAATTATTAAAACAAATCTTGAAGTCAAGCTTTGATGTCAACGAGAAATACAAACAACGGTTTGTTTGTTTTCGATGAACATCATCACATATTCTCTTGCTAGTTACTTAGGCCATTGTGGTTCATGAATTGCATTGTTCCGTATGAAATTTCATACCAACCAATTCGGTATCCAATACCCAAGAACCACATTGTTTAACAAGCAAAGAATACAACCATAACATGTATATCATATATATACCTAAATTGGATATTTCCAATCTTTTCTTTTCTGCCAAGTATATTTTATAGATTCTCTTTCAGCATTTCCTTTTCCTTTTTAAAAGAATTTATCAACATCAAAAGTGGCGCCATATACATGACACATAGTCCAAAGCGTGTATATTCAAATAATAATACCTTTGGACTTGCACTTTGAAGTAGATCACCATCATCAAAATGATCGGTATTCTTTCAAAATCCATTCTTTAGTAATCTTTTAGTGTAGTAAACACTTTACATACATCTTCTATTCATCCTTATCATGACGACTTTCATGATCAAGCTACTGTAGCTTATAAAGGCGAATCGTGAGTATAACATTACTTTCCAAAACCCTTTTGGATGATTAGGATGTCTAGCATCTCCAACCTTTGTAAATTCTCATCCAATATGAGAACATATATTATACTCTATCATATTGCAGCAAAACATTGTTTGAGATATCGTTATATCTGCCACATGATGGTTTCTGAAACAATTCTTTCAGCTCCTAGATAAACTTGATATTAAAAAAAATCAAGTATCATGGAGGCAAACATGATACTTAAGATACTAACTCTGGAATTGTTACTCTCGATTTAATACCAACTATTAAATTTCACGGAGTAAATAGAGTTCTTGAAAGTTTGCAATAGGACTTAAACTTTAGATTGACACTCAACACAATCGTTACCGGTTAAGTAAAGTATATATCCAGAATTCTATAGTTCTATTATCTCAATTACAACTAAGCATAAGGTGGTGAAAGAATGCCAATAACTACAAGAAATTATGCAAATTCACTTTGATTTAATTTATGATAAATTGAGTTCTACTAATCCAAATTAGAAATGAACTCCCACTCAAAAACGACATCCCTCGTGTCTTTTTGGTCATTACATGAACCAAATCCACTACACCAAGTCCGATCATCACGTGAGTCGGTGTAGCTTCAAAGGCGAGCATCCATATGGTCATCATATCAAAACATATGACTCATGCTTAACCTTTCGGTCCGTGTTCCGAGGCCATGTTTGTACATGCTAGGCTCGCCAAGTAAAAACCTTAGTATTTGCGTGTGTAACTGTCTTACACCCGAGATATGCTCATGGATTCAAGTACACCCGATCATCACGTGATGTCTTGAAGCGACGAAACATTGTCGGTGCATAATTAAGGAAGAACACATTTTTATCTTGATATCTAAAAGAGGGATCACCTTATTATGCTAACAAAGCGCTAAACAAGCAATATAAGATGCTATCAAACATCATATGTTTATTAGTGAAATGATATGGTTCCCGCAGATGATCTCTATCATGTGCACCGTAGTATGATCACTATCATACCTATATGTGTAAATCCAAGGTCTATGGAGTTTACACGCTATGTGTGTTGTAAGAGTATCATCTCATACTTATACTTACAACACTACCATATCATAACCCTAGCCCAGCAACAATCTAAACTAGACACCTCTAATTTATCCATTGCAAATTTTACGTGGCTTAGGGCTTTCGAAGATAGAACCATTCTTACCTACGAACATGAACCACAACGAGGATAACCAAATTGTTGACAACTCGTTGCAAATTAGATATTGACTATAGTAGGACAGACAGACACCCGCTAGCCACTTATGCAAACTAGTTGCATGTCAAGCGTGGAACAGGTCTCATGTGTGAGGACATGTAAAGTTTGTCCGGGCCGCTTTATCCCACTATGCCACCAATATCCAAAGTACAACTAAGAAGCAATAAAATGATCATCATCGCCCACATACTCATATGTGTACTACCCGTGCAAAGTATTGACGCATAGATCCGGCTCTGATACCACTGTAGGGTTCGCAGCATAGAAAACAAAAAATTTCCTACGATGGGAACAACTATGTACCAAGATCTATCTACTAGATACAAACAACGGGCGGATGTATATCCGTAGAGAACATACCCTTGAAGACCGACAAAGCTTAACGAGTCCAAACTCGTGGTTGATGTAGACGATCTCTTGCCGATCTCAAGATCGAGAGGAAGTCCTAGCGCCAAAACAATGCGCATCTGTGCTCGCACACACGTTCGAGGCACCGAAACCTCCGCCTCCTCGCTCGGCGATGCAGCGGAAGCACAACTCTTTCTTCGAATAGCCACTGGAACATGTATCTCGCTAGTCCGAGACCATGGGGATAAATTCTAGAGGGGAGAGAGATCCTTCACGAGGAGGTGGTGTGAGAGGAGGAGAGGGGGCCTTTATAGGGAGAGGGGCACCCAAGGGGCATGGCGCCCAGCCATGGGGCTGCCCCACCTCTTCCACATTCATGTGGGTGGAGCTCCCCTCAAAATGAAAAGCCTCCACTCCCATTAAAAGCCTCCACTCAAAAATCCACTCACATGCATTAAATTTCCACCAAATTTAATGCAAGCTCTCATTAAATAAAACTATTTTATTTATTTATTCAGAATTTTGTTAATTACTTTAATTAACAAACATTCACATAAAACCTTGCTAGTATTCCATTTCACATGCAGAACCAGTTTGACAATTTCAACAAAAACAGTTTGTGTCTAGTGAAATAAATTCCTGCGCTTTCCTTTTCTTTTCGGCATGAAACTTTTGCTCCAATTGGATGTCGGTGTCTCTTAAGTGTGTCACCCTACGGTTCGCAAATAATGTGGACATGATCGAGACCCCTCTCAGATCAATAATCGAGCGGGATCCGAGACCCATCTGACTCCCACATTCAACGATGACTTTCTTGTGATCATCGGAACCTTTTACGCTAGTATCTTAATCCTTTTGTTTAGCGATATATTACATGTCCAAGATTCGATCATCGGTATCTCCATACCTAGTTTGATCTCGTTACTGACATGCACTCTTTTCTCGTTCCCGTGATATAACATTCTAGTGATCAAATCACTTGCTTGCAAGCTAACCAATGTGATATCACCGAGAGGGCCCAGAGTATATCTATCCGTCATCGGGATGAACAAATTCCACTCTCGATCCATGGGCCTCAACATAACACTTTATTAGTTATGAATCCATCTTTATAATCACCCTATTACGTGTGACGTTTGATGTTATCAAGAAACTCTTAGGTGTTAGTGATTGACATGATCTCATGGTCTAAGGATTAGGATCACTGTAAGATGTTATAGCAATATAAACTCAATGACTTTGATCGTAATGCTATACTTCGGATGAATGTTCATCACACCATTACACTAATGTTGTGACCTCGTTATTAACAACATCCAATGTCCATGATCAGGAAACCTATGATCATCTTGTTAATCAACGAGCTAGTTTATAAGAGAGGCATAACTAGGAACTTTCTTTTGTTTATTAAACACACATGTATTAACGTTTCCATATTAATACAATTATAGAATGTAAAATAAACATTTATCATAAATAGGAATACGATAATAACCACTTTATTATTGCCTCTCGGGCATATTCCCTTCACTTTGAACCAAACTTTTGCCACTTGTGTCCACCATATCTACCTAGTAGCTTTTGCTATTCCAAGCAAATTCTCAAGCTTCATCTACCTTACGAATTAAAAAGTATTTTGTTATGTGAAAACTAGTTAGTAAAGCTCTCACGAACTTGATGGCACACTTTATTTTCTTTCCCCTAATAAACTTGAACCATTATGGACATCGAAGTTGTATATGCTTGCATATATACGTTGGGATTAGCAGAACCGTGCTGTCACAGGCAATGTTTTCAACATAGCACTTGTACTCTGTATATCGTTGATATCATGCTCTTTTGTCTATGGATGTCAACGGTGTGAAATAAGAGGGGAACTTGTGAGTCCATGGAGTTTGTACTTTGTGTTAGAGAAACGCCTGGGCCGCTAGCCTAAACCATTACTAATCATGGTGGAAACTTGTAGCACCACCATAGTGAGCAATTTGTGAAGCATCCTCAATAAAAAGCTATGCATATGGTAAATAAAAAGATTGTTGAGATGCTCACTATCTACTTGCCTTGTCATTTTGGTTATGGGAAAGCTCCTGTACCATGTGCAAGGGGTACCCCGTTGGAGATTCTCAATGATATGCAAGTACTTACAATGCAAGAACTTGCCTGGGCCTAAAAGTTGAGTAGCATGAGGAGTGGCCCTCATATTCAAGGGACATGAGATTGTCAACTTATATTTCGTCAAGCATATGCTCCATCTTTGTTCACTTTAACCTTAACCATCTCAAGATTCTTATGATAGGGGCAATGAGGGCTCAAAGCTATTAAGTACCATATTTTTTTGGAAGCTCTTTATGACTTGTAATCCTTGCTTCCCTCTATGAAGGGACCTTTCTTCCACTTCCAAGTTGAGTCAGTAAACCTATTTCCTCTCTATCTCCAGCAACCATTTGAGTTGTTGTGTTTCAAGCATTCATATGATGATTTATTCAATAATGTTCTTTATCTTCCTTGTTTGCACAAAACTCTTATCAATTGAGTATTACTTTGAAAGCTTTCACTTGTGAAAAACCTTTTTGAGCAAAGAGTGCTCCTGTTTTGAAACTTCTACAAAAATATTGTTGTGAAACTATTTGCCAGGTGTTCTCTGACCAAGAACAAGTTTGCCAATTCCAATTATGATTTATCTTTATGCATCTCTATTGTGACTGATGAGCTTGGTTGCAAGATAAGTTATATAATGGTGAGTTGCTTTCTTCTATAAGTTGTGCAATGGTAAGTGTGATGCTTCTTGTTCGTATTACTTTATCGACACTTCACTCCATAAACATGTGGACATGTTCTTGAGCTCGAGATTCGCTGGGGACAAGCGAAGTCTAACAGGGGAGTTGATACGCCCAATTTGCATCACCATTCTATATCATAATTTAACTCTATTCATTGATATTTGTCTTATTATGAGGTATTACTTATGGCTTTTCATCTGTTTATGCATGTTGGATGATTCTTGGAGGATGGACTGCCGGAGTCTGGATTCTGATGGAAAAGAAGGCGTTTCGGTGCAATCTCGCGAAGATCAGAAAAATATGGAAACATATTATTTTACCAGAAGATGGAGGGAGCCATAAGGAGGAGCGAAGAGGGGCCACAGGGGGCCCACAACCCCTAGGCGCGGGCCCACCTAAGGCCGCGCCTAGGGCAGGTGTGGCCCACCTGCCCGGCCTCCGACTCTCCCCCTTTGCCTATAACTTCCCCTCGAACCCTAATACACGGTGAGCGACCACAGATAGATTTCCGCCGCCTCTGGGGGCGGAAAACATCGAGAGAGAAAGATCTCTCCGGCAGACAAATTTCTGCCGGGAGAATTCCTTCCCAGAGAGGGGAGACCGTCGCCATCAACACCATCATCAAGCTAGGCTTCATCGGGATCAGCATCATCATCATCCGTACCATCATCTCCACCAGCACCATCATCACCACTTCGTCTCGCTGTAACAATTGTGTTGGATATTGCTTTAGTTCGTAGGGGAAACTTTCCCGGTGTTAATTACTATTGTAGTTGATGCTTGTGAGTGGAACCATTGGATTATTGTTTATGTTTAGATTGTTATCCATTACCATATCATCTTTGATCTTGATCCATATGATGTCTTGTGAGTAGTTCGTTGTGTTCTTGAGGACATGGGAGAAGTCATGTTGTTAGTAGTGAATCTGTGATGAGTTATTATTTAATGGTTTAGTATTTAAGTTGTGGTGTTTTCTTCTAGTGGTGTCATGTGAATGTCGACTACATGACACTTCACCATTTATGGGCCTAGGGGTATGCATTGTGTATTTGGCTACTAATCGCGGGGTTGCCGGAGTGACCGAAACCTGAACCCCCGTTAGGACACCTTTGCACAAGGGAGTGTAGGATCTCAGAGTTTAAGGCTATGGTTAGATTTATATCTTAATTACTTTCTTGTAGTTACGGATGTTTGCATGGGGTTTAATCACAAGTATGTATTAGACCTAGGAAGGGCGGTATGTTAGCACAGGTTCACCCACACAACACTTACAAACACCAAAGAAGAGTACTCAGCTATTTGCAGCGAAAGCACTTGACAGAATTCCCATGTGTCCTCGAGAACGTTTGGTCCTTATAAGTATTTCCACCGGCTTGTCCTTTGCTAAGAAATGATTGGGCCACTTGCTTCGTTTGTTCGTTACTTCTGTTACTTGCTCTTTGTTTTGTTGCCTTGTTAGAAAACCACTAAAAATCCGTTTGCTAAGTAATCACAGGTATTTCCTGCTCCATACCACTATTCAACACCTTCTGCTCCTCGTTGGGATCGACACTCCTATTTATCAAAAATACTATGATACACCCCCTATACTTGTGGGTCATCAAATACACAATTTCTAAAAGACATGTTTTATTGAATTATATTTCGATAAACCTCATCGTAACATGTTATTTCCCGCTTTATAAATAAAAAGCCATAGGATCGAACAATATTAAGTGATGAGCAAAGCCTCTTACAAAGCAAATCAAGTGTAAAACAACAAAAACAGGAGTAGATACACCCCACAAGAAGCAACCGCGGCTACTTTCTGGAGGTGATATAAAACCAGAAGACATTGTTGCACCGCACCAACCAAGTTGTCACCTCAAAGGACAACATGTCCTCTCAATCCGGTCTGTGGAGAGCCATCTTGCCACCGAACAATGAGGACTAGGAGCAGAGGTCCCGGGGTTGTGGGCATTTCGGTAGTGGAGGCTCCCAGAGCGTGTCTTGGGGGCTTGGTTTGCCGACGGCGTGTTGACCATGCCACCTCGGTGCGGTGTGGTTGTGATTTTGGTCAAAATCCCAGCGCTCCAGCACCATCAACGACAACGCTATGGGTATCATGTCCTTGGGGCGCAGTTGTGGTCATGTCCCCCGGCTTCGAATGAAAATCCTTGACCATTTTAGTCTCGGCGATGGTTGTGCCCAGCGTCGTCACCCTCTTGGGGGCATATTATAAGACTAATACACGAATGAGCAAGTAGTATCATCATAGTTTCCAATGAATGGGAGTGGTTAGCATTATCTCACAACACACAAGGTTCAAAGAATATATCAAATGAATAGCAACGAGTTTCACAAGCACAATAAGATGCAAATCAAATAAGCCAATCATGCATAGAGAAAATCTTCTTGCAGACACCAAAGTATCAAAACTAAATAAAAAGTGGACACCAAATAAATACAATATCAACTAGAGATTTATCATCTCTTATGCGTACAAGTTTCTAAGTAGATAACATCACATAGATATATGCCCACAAAGATACATGCACACATAAAATAAATACTCAAGAAAGCACATGGTATGAAAAAAGGAAGTCATAAACTATACCAATAAGATTTTTGCTTGAAAGAATGGCCAAATACTCAATTTCATCTTATTAGACATTAATGAACTTCAAACACCAATAGACCAAATACATCACAACTATAAACAAGGGGGGGAAATAGTTGTAATGCATTGAGAAAGGCAACATGTACACAAGGATTAGTTTTGCAAAATATCATCAATATTTCACATGAGATGACTGTGAGGAAAAAATAAGCAAATGCATTTGCTAGATTGATAAATTTGGGAGATGAATCATAAACATGATTTTATATACTTCCCATGATATGCACTCATCTCAATTTACTCACATATGCAATTATAACACTTGTGCATTGTTTCGTTCTTGTAGGCGTTGCTTTTGGAGAACATCCTTTGTAGTTCGGGTGCTATCTTTGGTGGTGGTTAGAGTGATGCTGCTGCGAAGTGATTGTTCATCGTGGCGGAGTCTTTTTACTCCCTTTTTTGGTGAGGCTGGATGTAATTGGTATCCGCATGATATTAATACATCTCGTTTATAAAAAAACTAAAAGATGATATGCCATCAAATCCTAGAGAGCAGATAATTTCACAGAACAATTTGCATATCTTAGAAATTATTTTCTTTCTCAAAGAAAGAACATGAGAAAACTCAGATTCATTGCCACCTACAGTTCAGGTATAGCTTATGCCCTGACCGAGTAACACATTTCAATCTCTTATAGAAATACATGGTTAAAAGAGGACATGCCATCAAAAATCCAATTGATCATTTTTTCGAGAATGGCCCAGACTAGTTGTAAGCGTTCCAAGATAATCAACTCAATATAAAAAAGGGCAGTCAACTCAATACCAGGCTGGACAATCATGGAACGGAAGTTACAATAGTTTAGAGGAGAATTTTGGTTTGTTTGTGCCGACATGTACAACACACGTGCTGACAGAATAACATGTCTCAACAACAAGAATTTTCCCATCCTTACCCTCGTGCACATGAGTGCAACAAGAGTAAATATACCATGCACATACATACTACATTGAACATGCTATCTTATTGTTAGATATTCTAAGCTTCATAACACCTGCTTAATAATATGACATGCAATTAACTGCTATTGTAGAACGCCGTTCTTTCACCATTCTGGAATATCAACGCACACAGTGTCGTCTACATGATCCAAGGACATGCTCGAGTTCATGTTCTCAATAACTATGATCATGTGTGAAAAACTACTAAACATACCACAACACTATGTTGTTCTCAAGAAGGCAGAGTGTGAAGGATGCCAATACGCCTCATTAAAGACCAATTCAAACTCTATGTTTAGCCACTCCGTAGGAAAGAGCTACATCCTACATGCCTTACATTTCCAGGCAGCAAACCCGAAACCTCGAAAACAACCGAGAGAAGAATTCAGTGTATTCACTCCTAAATCTTTGCAATTCAAAAGAGTTGTAGGATGAGCCATCTTTGACTAACAAGGCATCCAAGTAAATTAGTGGGTGTGATGCGGACCAACATATAGTAAAATAAAGACACTGAAAGTGTGTAAGTTGGTAGTATATAACCGTTTATCTGAATAAAAGAATATTAATTTTATATCCTTTGTTCGTGTCTTGTGCTTTATTTAACTTTATCTTCTCCGACTATTCTCCTTTTCTATCTCCGTCGATTTGCTGCGTTTTGTAGCTCATGCTCACATGCATCGATGAGACATGTGGGTCAATTGTTTTTTAGTACTCTTTTTTGTGGTTCTTGTATTTTTCGGGTCCTACCTATAGCTCCAATTTTGCTAATTCTCGGTTGCTAGAATTATCCAGAAATCCTAGCCACCTAAAAATATTCACCACCTATATACGGTTAAAAAAACACATACCACATAGGTATGTCAAAGTTTTGCAGCTATAGAAAAAAAGCAATCCTGCCACGATAATGCCCTTGTAAATATTTCCCCAGTAGTCCCGATTGCCGACGTAAAAGGTGTCTCATCAATAGGACAATGAAACTTCTCTCATTGGCTGGCCAGGAGTAGGGCATATTTAACCCGGGTACTTCAGTTCGATCCTATTACTGATCCTAAAACACAAACTTGTTTTTAACCCGGGTACCCCAGTGACGATGCACAAAGGCCCTTCTAGATCAGGAGATGTGCTAAAACACAACTTGTTTTTGCTTGCTGGTTATTACTTCAGGATCTGGTGTGTGCTCTATGTGGATTGTTCCTTTGCTCAAGACTGTTGGCAAGATATTGCACAACATGAGAGATACTTGAACACACAGAAACGACGATGCAGGTAGTAGATCAGTGAGACAGTAACTTCACAATCAGATTTTACCTAATCAGATTAGATGTGCACGAGGGCTAACCAATCAACATTAAATTCCCCTCTACGAGCTAGTTCCACACTCCTTTCTTCTACATTATTACTGCTGCCAATGGATTTCAGTTAACGCTACGTGCAATCACGCTGATACCTCAGTTCTAATTTCAAACGGGACAAAAAAAAAATGTTCTCAGCCGTGAGATTTTTTCCCCGGCTTGTACTTATTCTGAACAAGTATTGAATCAGACAAGTAGCTCTCTCTGTAGCTGATCGCAACCTCCCCTCGTAAAGTTCCAATTCATGATCTTAATGAAAAACAGTTCAGAAAGTACTCTGAAGAAGTTACATTAAACAAACTGTGACATCACGCGGTTCTCATAACAAAAAAGAAAGTTCACAAACATGAGGTTTCCCAACTTGTACTTCAATTCTGGAAAAGTGTCAAACCAAACAAAAGGTACAGTTCAGAAAGTAAACTGGACAAGTTACCGTCAATGTCTGAACCAAGCAAACAGGGCTGAAAGTAGAAAGCTCACAACGTGGGAATCCCATCTTCTGCTAAACTTGGGAATTTTGAAGGAGATGGATTCACAGTACAAGTATCTCAATAAGATGAAGTGCAAAGTCCGACAGAGCCGCCACGACATTATTCTCTATGTGGTTTTCGCCCAGTTTTCTTCCGCTAAATTGGCAAACGCTGTTCTCATAAATGAATTGCAGGAGCTTCTGGCATTTCGACGCTCCCTCCAGGAAAAAAAACTGAATAGCCTTCAAATGCAGTGGGATTGCCTCCACTGACCAACTAGTCTTGGTATTTGCTTCCATGTCTTAGGTTTAAATGCAGTTACTGTACATATCACAAACAATGTCAGAACAAACTTGTACAAACTAACATAACATGAAAATTTATAGAACATGGCATTAACAAATGGAAATCTTAAGCCAAAAAAGAAAAGAACGGTTTGCTATGACTCATTATTGCACTATGCATGCCATATCTTGATCTAACTCGTTCAGTTAACACTCTGTCTAGAGCATTTGTTGTTAGATAAAACAATCAGTAACCTCCACTGCAACGTATTTATTTTGTAACTTTTTTTTCGCGAAAACACAAAAGCCTTGCGTTTCGATTCATTGATAGGAAAAAAGAGAGTTTTATACAAAGTATACAAAGGCGCCACAAGGCGCACACCCGACACACTCAAGACAGTACATGGCCAAGGCCGCTAGACGGAAACATTACAACCGACGCCACCAAACAAACCTAGGCTAGATGCGCACGCTGAACACGAGCCCCGCCACGGAGGGAGAATCCAATCCGCAAAGAAGGGCAGAGTTGGGCCACTCCGGTTTTGGGGAAGACGCTCAGGAAGCAGCAGCACCGCCCACCGCCTCGATCTATGTCGTTGCAACATCAGCTATCAGCCGTCGGCCACCCCTGTCGAGTGAATCCATGCAACCGAAACACCGCAATAGAGGATCCTCCACAATCCACAGTCCTTGCCAGTAGGGTAGCCGAACTAGCACAACGTCGGGGCTCCAAGGATCTGCCCGCCAGAATCAAAGTGTGCGCCATCACCATGCGTGCCACCCAGGGTCGTACCACCAAGAACAACGCCTCCAAGGAGGGAGCGACATCCAGGACGCACCGATCTAGCAATCTAGATCTAGGTTTTCACCCGGGGCACTGAACCACGAGGGTTGGGGGTGAAACAATGCTCCTCGACAACACCTCCAAGGGGGAACGAGCCCGAGGGCGCCGCCGTCGTCGGCACCAACTAAGGTTGAGCAGGACTTTCGCCCGGAGCATCACGATCACCACTCACACATCGGCGCAACCGCCAAGACCCGACAGCAAGATCCTGTCACCGAGAACGCCACATCGGTCTGAGAACCCGACTGGCCCACCAACCCTAGATGCAGGTTACGCGGCGACACAAAGCATCACCCGAGGTGGAAACCTCGTCGCATGAGCACCCGTGCACCGGCCGGCTCCGATCCTCGGCAAGATGCCCGAATCAGCATGACAGAGCCGGTGCACGCGGCGGCAACCACCCAGTTCCACGGGCGTCGGCGCACGGAAGAGGACGCGGATTGCAAGAGAACACAAAGGGTCCACCTTGCATATCTCCACCACCTAGTTGGTAGGGAGCTCAGCCGTCAGCACCGCTAGATCCGGGGAGGATTAGGGACCAAGCAACGAGCACGCCACCCTCCCATTCATGCCGACAACCCTTCCCACCGGAAGTCGCTGCCAAGGCCTCGCCTGTGGCTGCCGACACCCACCAAGGAGGGACGGGCACCGCATCACCACCCATGGTGGCGAGCTGCCCGCCACGTAGCGCATCACGTCCAGCCGCCGCCAACCGATGAAAGCGGAGCAACAAGGACAACGACGCTTCAGTGTGTGGAGCGGGCCTAGTTTCGGACGATGGGGCGCACTGGCACGCAAACCCGCACACCATGGAGGCGCCCCACGCCAACTCCGCCACCCAGTGGAGCGCGGGGCGAATGAAGGCGGCGAAGGCTGCACTCCGCCTCGCCGCGCCACCCAGCGCGAGGAACCGTGCCGCGGGCTAAAACAGATCGGGCCCGTAAGGGCCAGATCGACGTCAGCTCGCACGCCGGGCCGCGCCCATCTCCGCCACCGGCGCTGCCGTTGCCAGCGTCGCCTCGGCGACCGCTTCCTCGCGCGCATCTCGCGCCACGCCGCTCATGAAACCCAAACCCGAGCCATGGGAAGAAGAATCCTCGCCGCCACCTTCCTCGACGCCAGCCACGGCCTCCTCACATGGCGTGTGAGTGGGGGCCTGTGGCGCGGCTAGGGTCCCCCGTGTCGCCAGAGTGAGGCGGACAGGTCAAGACTAACTCCTGTTATATTTCCTGTCTCCCTTATTTTGTAACTTGATATGTTATCCTCTTTTAATTCGTCTCCTATGAAATTGGTTTTGCTTTTACGGAAATGGGGAGCATATAGTGGTTTGTTCTAAGATCCTGAGTATAGGGCACATAGAACAACCACTATATGCTCCCCATTTCCGTAAAACAAGTGAGAATAGGGCACATATGTTCAAACTAATTAAATTCCTACACTACTCCCTACTCCGGCTGACATGTATTCAAACAAGTGAGAATTTTCCAACGATTTTTCGTATGATCAATGATAATACTAGTTCCGCAAAAAATTTAGCCCTACAATTAGCATACATGTGGAATTTGGTCCAAAAATATATCATTTGAAGGCTGGGTGGAAAAGAAATTGAACTTCTGTAAAACAAGTTACAATAACATGATCTACAAAAATCTTTCAGTTACAGTAGGTTACAGACTTTCCCTAAGTTACAAATATCATAATCATGATAAGATCAGATTAATATTTCTCTTCTTCATATAGCATAATGTTAATGTTAACAGAACATGGTGTATTCATGTTGTACATGGGATGGGATGCTTGTATTGTTGGTGAAATATGGCAAAGAGACAAAGAAATTCGTTTGTACCTTCATAACAGGCATCTAGTTCTTTGCTGTTGATGCTGCCCAGTTGCTGCTTCAAGCATCGAGGGAGCTTCTTTATAGCAGGACAGTCTTTAATCCGAAGCCTTTCGAGAGCATGGTATACTTGCGGGTCATTCGGTAGGAAAGCCAGGTTTCTGCAGCTGTCAAGCCAAAGGGATACCAACAATGGGGGCTCATTTGGCAGGAGCTCAGACTCTATGTTTAGCGATGTCAACCCCCTGCAATGCTGAATGTTCAGTCTCTTGAGGGATGTGGGCAGACGGAGAATCCCGATCATGCTATCACATGACAACATTGTTAGAGATTCGAGACGAGGAGGAAGGGAATGCTCTCCTCCTCCTCCTCCTGCTGCTGCTGTTGAAGGTTTTTGGATCTCAACCAGCTGACTTGATAGGACATTAATATCACTGCAGCGATCAATAGTTATGACCTTTAAGGACCAAGGAAGGTTTAGGACTTCTGATAAACTATCACACCTAGATAAATATAAATATTCTAGACATGGACAAAAGTGATTCATGGGTGACGATGCCAACTCTGATATAGCTGTTCTCGTGATTGCCTCGCTGCAAGAAAATCCTTCAACTAACTCCGACGTGCCCTGCTGCTTGCCAAATATGGACTCAAGCTTAATGCACCCACAAATAGTCATTCTCTTGAGAGACGTCGGGATGTTGAACATCTCTACTAAACTTCCACAATCATGTATGTCAAGAACCTTTAGGTCTGGCAGGTGTTTACTCCTTCGGGATGTTGATGGCTCAAGAGGAGCTTGTGCGTATCCTGCCAGATTTTCGCAGTTTCTAATTGCTAATCTCCGCAAGGATACCAAGCTTTTGAACACTTGCTCTGGCCAGTGAACAAGCACATCACATCTATTAATATGCAAATCTTCAAGTTTTTCATAATAGTTCCACTTCTCTAGAGCACCAAGTCTAAAGAATGAGTTGCAGCAACCTAGCTCCATAAATATGATAGGACATTTCTGGTTCCTTTTCTCCTCACTCTCCACCAGTTCGATTGAAGTGCGCTTAGCCTCTGATAATGTTTCTGTGTATTTTAGGTTCAATTTCAGATTAGTCAATGAAGCCATATATCTTTCTACCCAATGGAAGATCTCTTGCGCACCATCTTCAATCTCTAAAACACCAAGGATTGGTGCTTCAGGTAAATCTATCAGCTTTGGGCATTTCTGAATTGATAGTTTCTCAAGCAAAGGAAACAACATCTGTTCTCCTTCAACTACAACATGCCATCTCTGAAAGCTCTCCAAGTCTTTCATTTCCAGTACCTTTAGGGCAGGAAACTCTAAGCGTCCCAACTTATCACCTCCACTACATGCTTCAGGTAATGCTATCAACTTTGGGCATTTTTTAATGTATAGTTTCTCCAGACGAGGAAACAATATTTTTTCTCCCTCAACTGCAGCATCCCATCTCTGAAAGCTCTCCAAGTCATTAACTTCGAGTACCTTTAAGGCAGGAAACGCTGTGTGTACCAATCTATAACCACCTCCACTGCATGGTTCTTGCAGAAATGATACAAGCTTTCCACAATACCTGATAAACAACTTCTCAAGTTGAGGAAATATGATCTGTTCTCCTTGGCTCTCATTAATGTCCCACCATCTCTCAAAATTCAGCAGATGTTCCAGCGTAAGATGCTTTAGTTTTGGATAGATGAAGGATGTATTGCCTCTAACCAAAAACTGCAATATTTCACAATGAAAAAGATGGATCTCAACCATGTTTTGCAACATACCCATGCACTTCCCTCCATAGTAATGTATCCTTAGAACCTGCAGCCTATTATGAGGTTCAAATTTGTTGAGAACCTCGCTGTCACAAACGAAAGTCCATCTTAATGTCAGTTCTCTAAGATCCTCTTTATTTCCAAGATAAGACACTTTTTTCTCAGCTTCTTTATCAATATTCTCTATCTGACATAGCTCTAGCTGACCACCAAGGTTTAAATGCTGAAGCTCTGCAACATCACTGCAATCAGGCCCAGTAACTGCTACAACAAAACATGTCAGCGTCTGCAGCTTAGTGAGTTTTCTGAGTCCCGGAGGCATGCTCTTCAACTCCGGACACCCATGAGTGTAGAGGTGACGAAGGGAAGTCATATACTTTAACTGACTTGGAAGTCGATCAAGGAATAGGCAATTGGAAAGGTCCAACATTTGTAGGTTATATAGAATACTTATATCTTCAGGAAGCGCTTTAATAAAACTTCCTGAGAGATCAAGGTACCTCAGGTAACGCAGATACCTTGGTTTCGGTAGAAATGATTCTCTCCCTATATGGAGTTTCAAAGCATGCAAAGAGTTGTACTTTGACAAACGCTGCAATGAGCCTCCCGTATAAGTATCGCATATTAGTGTTCGGATAACAGGGGATATTTTCTTCACATATTCACTTGAATTACCATCAGTTTCTTCACGTGACAAAAACATACCCTTTCTTTTTTCACGTGACAAAAATAAATGCTGAGCAGTATCTGGAAGACGCTCGATGTCGATGTGACTTGATTCCTCAGTTGCAACAATAGTTTGATTTTCCATAACAGACATTGCGATATCATGCATAAGATCATGAATTTTACATGTAGTTCTGGAATAATACTCCCATTCTGTTTTACTTTGCACTATGTCCACAAAGAATGACCTTGAGGCTAGCTCATTGAAAATATATTTTCCAATAGTTTCAAGACTTTCTGCATTCTGTTCTGAGATAAATCCATTTGCAATCCATAGTTGGATCAGCTTCTCCACATCAATTTTGTAATCCTTGGGAAATAGAGCACAGAAAGCAAAGCACTTCTTCATGTGTGATGGCAACTCGTTGTATGCAAGCATTAATATTGGAAAAATTCCAGATTCCTCGGTGCAAATGCTGATTCTAGATGATACATCCTCCCATTCTTTCACGCTGGTCTTGGTACAAAGTATAGAGCCCAATGCAGTTGCAGCTAAAGGAGAGCCAGAACATCGCTCTACTATCTCAGGAACCATCTTGACTAACTCAGCAGGCTTTTCCCGCGAACCAAATGCTTTAGCCTCAATTATTTCCTTTAAGAATCTATCTTCCAAATCATTGAGATGGTAGGTTCTATCTGCACTCATTATTTCAGCAACTCGTTTATCACGAGTTGTTGTCAACACTGCACTACCAGTGCCACCATGCTGAAGACACACCTTCAGCCTTTCCCACTTATGGACCTCTCTATTCCAGACATCATCCAAGACAAGAAGATACCTCTGGCCGCTAACCAGTTTCTGAAGCCTATCCAGTGGTGGTTTATCTATATCTTCATTCTTCTTGGGAGATGCTTCAATTATGCTCTTAGCCAGGGAGTTCACATCAAAGGTATCAGAGACACAGACCCAGAGCAGCAACTGGAAATGCTTCTGAACTTCAGGTTCATTGTATATGAGCTGCGCTAATGTGGTCTTGCCAATCCCCCCCATTCCAACAATGGGAACAACTATGAGATCAGGACTGCTAGCTTGACCAAGTAGTACATCAACAACATTCTTCTTCTCTTTGTCTCTTGATCTCATGGCAATATCTTGCGGGTCGATGATAACATAATCCGTCAGCCTCCACTGCTTGGACTCTGGCGTCTGCCTCAACTGCTTTGACACCGGCAGCGTCTGCCTCAACCCAAAGTCATGCATCTCTGCGATGAGGACATTGATATCCTGCAGAATCATGGAAAGCTTGCGGCCCATTCTGCGACGGAACACAACACGGTTGTGAGTAGTGAGGAGCTTTATTCCACTGAATCCAAGCTCTTTGTAGTGCCCATTCTTCTTGGCTCTACGGCGGAGTGCTTCGTACTTGAACTCGTCGAAGACTCCATGTGCCTCATAGGCCACTGTCTTGAGCTCCTGGAGCCAGGCTTTGGCCCCTTCTCTGTGTGCCGTCGCCTGCTCCTCGGCGTCGGCGATGACGTCGAGGATGATAGGAAGCCTGCGCTTGAGTATCCTGTGCTGCTTCTCCATGCCCTCCATCACGTTGTACTGGTCCAGCAGGTAGCTGGACGCCTTGTCCCTCAGCATCGACACCAGGGGCCCGATCGCCATGGTGACCACTAGCTCCGCCATTGTGGCACGCACGGCACAAGTTTCACTGCACAAATTAATGGACAAGACAATGGTGCTGAGCTTGAGCTCCCAAGTGCTCCCCGCAACACCACACGCACGCAGCACAAGTGCACTGCAGAGATTAATGGTGTATAGATAGAGCTTTGAGATCTGTTCTTGATCCAATTACAAATCAAAATCCAATCTTGCAGCCGTAGTTACCTTCACGAGCTTGCCCCTGAACACACCGGAGCAGCCACGCAGCAACGACAGCTCGGGCGTTGTAGCGGCAGCAGCAGCCTTTGAGGCCGCCAGCGCCGGCCCCGGCGGCGTGGAAGCCTGGGAGTAAGACGTGGTCCTCCCCGGCACGTGGACGGCGAGCAGCTCCGGCGTTGCAGAAGCCTGGGAGCCTGGCCGGCGACGGCGACGCGGAAGCAGGCGGCGACTCCGGTGAAGCTGTGGCTGCCGGCGCGGGTGAATGGGACTATGGGAGTTGGGAGAGATCTGGGAGATGCTGAAGAAGCTTGCGAGCGAGTGAGTGGGAATCGGATTCGGGGGAGGGGAGCAGGTGGAGCCATCCTGATATCCCAATCTTGGGGCAGGCGGCTGCGTTAGGTGTTGCTGCGGGGAAGAAGATGCTCATGTATCGATGGATCACTGGAGCACATCAACGTGTGGATCAATGGAGCCCCCTCTCCAAACTAACTTTTTCCACCATTTCAGGGTTCATCGCATCTGAATTTTAAGGCCTTTCACAATAGATTTAGATTAATGTTTCTTAACACGTTATCGTAGCCATTGCATATTCTAAGAAATGTTCATTTCGACGAAAGGTTTCTTAAGGGTTATCTAAAAAGTTCATGTATTTAATAATTTATGGCTCATGTATATATAGGATTGGCTAGCTAATTTTTATGCCTATGGTTGCATGTAGGAGGTATAGGCTTGTCGTAGCGTGAATAACTTCACTAATAACTAAGAGTTTAACTCAATATTTTTGCTTATGTGACAATGAGTTACGAGGATAGAGATATATAGAGTAACTAGATATGTTAATGTAACATCACACATATCAAAGCTAAGTGAGTCTATAACCTAATTAATGTGATATTGCATGTTACCAAACTTAAGTTATTTTCTAATATGGAGATAATAATCTAGACTAGTAACATATACTAGTCTAAGTTACTATGCACTATGATCAGCCTAAGATAGAACACCACTTTCTTTTATCATTAACTATGGTACCATATAAGCAAATTGTCTATGATATAGAGCTAAAATATACATATTGTGAAAGGCCTAACATGGCTCCAATATGTTCGTCCACTTAATTGATTTCGGCAACATCTTACCTGGGCACCTTTTAAGGCGAGTTTTACGGTAGGAATAGAAACGGAGTTGAAACCGAGGAAACTAGTGGTATCGTGTTTCTTTTCATATTTTTTAGAAGCAGAAACAAATGCAGAATGTCGGGATATAACCCCGGATACCCCAGTGGTAAGGTATAAATGGACCTCTATAAAGGAATGAAGGATTTACTGAACGATGAATGTGAAGAAAATACATATATGAATAAAGAAATGAGGCACAAAGTGGATTGGATAAAAGAAAGAGGGAAAAGGCATCCCTAAACAGGTATCTTGGGCCAAATCTAGCCTGATTATACCGAGTTAGTCTTATTACCCGGCTGGGCCGGATTGACCTAGCCGGCCCATCACGTCGCCACCAACTCCTCCCTGTGTAGCCTCGCTACACCTCCTCGACGCCATCGACTCTCGCCAACAGCACCACTCACCAAGCCTCCTCGTCTTCACCCGGGTGGGCCGACGCCAGTTGATTCGGCCCACCACGGGACCATGCCAACTCCCACCGAGCTGCTCCCCGCCAGGTGATTCTCCCTCCAAGCTCCCTCGACACCAGCACACCTCCACCTCGGCAATCAACACGTCAAGCTCTCAGCTCCTACCTCGACGCTTCCCTGCCCCCGGGTGGGCCGACTACCGCAACCTTGGCCCACCGCGGATTTGGCCTTCCCCGTGATCGCGTCGTGCAGGCACCACTTCACCCGGCTGGGCCAGGAACCATCTCACCCGGCCCATCGCGGGACCGCGTCGCCTCTACGATGCCACCTCGCCACCTTTCCTCTGGACTCCCCAAAGGGCTAACACGTGATTCACCGCTAGGGTCCCTCCAATCCGGCTGGGCCCTTCTCTAATTCGGCAGGGGACAAGAAAAATTCGGATGGGCTTTTCTATAATTCGGTAGGGGACAAGGGTAATTCGGCTGGGCCTCTTCCAGTTCGCCCAGGCCGAATTGGGCATTTGGTGAGCCACTTTTACCCTGTGACGAATTATCTCCTACCTAGCCGAAATAATCTTCACCAAGCTGAATTTCCACTTTGTCCTGAGCACTTGGGCCGAGTTCTATTGCCCCGGAAGCCACTTAGAAGCACCCCCGATCTCTACAGTGATACACCATCGAGACAGGATAAGACCAACATGTAGGGGTTCGTAGCATGGAAAACAAAAAAATTCTACCGCATGCAAACAAACAAGCCAAGATCTATTTACTAGATTGTAGCAACGAGTCGATAGAGGAACTCACCCTCGAAGATTCCAAAGCGGTTAACGAGAGCAGATTCTCGTGGGTGATGTAGTCGTACTCTTGTCGATCTCAAGATCGTGTAGACGATCCTTCCCAACGTTGCTTTGGCAGCTCCGTAGTCGGTCACACGTTCGGTACTCGATGAAGACCTTCCTCTCCCTTGTTCCAGCAGGCAGCGAAGGTTGTAGCACTCTCCTCGCTCTTCCGGCAGCACGACGGCGTGGTACCGGAAGTAGAGGGGAGATCTCGTAGGGCTTCACCTTAAGACGGAGCGAGTATGGTGGAGTATGAGAGAGGCCTTGGTGATCTAGGGTTTAGAGGGCACCAAGGGGAGAGTGTGGCCTTCGGCTAGGGCTTGGGGAAGCCCCAAGTCGCCGAGCTGGAGGGGAAACCCTAGGCGGCGGCGGAGGCTGCACTTGGAGGTGGAGGCGCGCATGAGCTAGGGTTTGAGGTGTTAGGGAGAGGGGCAGCCCTGCCCCTCCTTATATAGGTGGGAGGGTGCGGCTTGGGAGGAGGGAGTCCTCCCCCAAGTCGGCCTCCTTGGCCGACGGGTGGTAGGAGAAGACTTCCTCCCCAAGTAGGTTTCCTACTCTCCCTCCACCAAGCAAACTTGTCGTTTGAATTTTTCAAATTGGCGTTTGACTTTCAAACTAGGATTTGATTTCTCCCTTTATTTTGCCCAGCCAATTGACCTAGTACATGATGCAACCATTCCATATTTTCATGACACATTCATGTACCCTTTCCCTCCGGAGTGCCGGACCTTCCGGACCCTTCTAAAACATTCCCGATGAAAACACCGAAATCATTCCCCAACTCCGAAACATGACTTTCCTTATATGAATCTCATTCTCCAGACCACCGGATCTCTTCGTGATATCCCGGATCCCATCCGAGACTCCAAACAACATTCGGTCTCTTACTCATCATTCCATAACTACTCAACAACATCGAATCCTTAAGTGTGTCTCCCTACGGTTCGTGAATTATGCGGACATGATCGAGACACTTCTCCGATCAATAACCAATAGAGGAATCTGGAAATTCATATGGCTCCCACATATTTCAACGATTACTTTGCGATCGAATGAACCACTTACATACGATACCAATTTCCCTTTGTCTCACGATAGTTTACTTATCCGAGGTTTTGATCGTCGGTATCTCAGATACCTAGTTCAACCTCTACCGATAAGTACTCTTTTCGCTTCGTGATATGTGATCCCTTGTGAGACATTCACATGCTTGCAAGCTAATTGGATGACATTCCACCGAGAGGGCCCAGAGTATATCTATCTGTCATATGGATGGACAAATCCCACTCTTGATCCATGTGTCTCAACCCATACTTTCCGAACACTCAATGCCACCTTTATAGCCACCCAGTTACGGTGTGGTGTTTGATGTCATCAAAGCATCCTTCCGGTGATGGTGATAAGCATGATCTCATGGTCGAAGGAATTAGGTTACTATGTATCGGAAAGCTTATAGCAATTGAACTATTAAAATGACTTGATCTTTATGCTACGCTTATCTATAGGAGTATGTCCATCATATCATTATCCTAATGATATGACCTTGTTATTAACAACATTTCAAATGTTCATGATCAAGAAACCATGATCATCTATTAATCAACAAGCTGGTATTATAAAGATGCTTTATCAGGGACTCTAATTTAGTTTACAAATCACACGAGTATTAATGTTTCTGGTTAATACTATTATAGCATGAATGTAAACATTTATCATAAACACAAAGATATAATAATAACTATATTCATTATTGCCTCTAGGGCATATCTCCAACACAACAAGTCTCATGCCAGTCTTGGGACGCCCCTGGCTGAGACTGGCACATGGTGTATGGGAGATGGTTGGCATCCAAGGAAGATGCTAGTGAATATGTCGGGCATCCCCAAAGATGACAAGACATATGTTGGGCATCTCATGAAGATGCCAAGAATATGCTACAGAGATGCCAATCATGGGGACAAGTCTTGTCCCCTGGACACTCCTTTATAAGGAGCGCCAGGGGGATCGTTACCGAGGAGGTCCCCGAAGGGCTCCTCTCCTCTCTGCTCGCTAGGAGCTCATCTTCTTTCTCCTCTACTCTCACAGAGAAAGATAGATAGAGGCATAGGAAATACGTCTCAAGGAGCACATTCTAGCCACAAGTATGACAAGATTATATGAGATTAGATACAGGAGTAGAGGTGTTTTCTCACTAGGAGAGTCTCGAACTTGGGTACATCGAGTCTCTCACTGTTCTTCCGAGTGTGGTCTTCACTGCATCATCCCTCTCCGGATTCCTCCACGTCCATCGGCCCCAACTTTAGCCTATCTCAGGCATATTTCGTGATACCACCACGACATAGAAAACCCTAAAAATAAATTAAAATAGAAATAGATATTGTTGAAAGCAGATATATATAGACTGAATATGACATGGATGCGGAGCGATGCGGATGCGGATGTTACTCAAAACCAAGCAAATCCTTAGATCCTAAAGAAGAATCTCAAACTTTAGAGCAAACCAACAAACCGTTTCCTAATTGTAGTCGGTTTACAAGATAATGAGGGAAACATCAAATCGTTAAATCCTCGTTGAATGCATGGGATGAGCCGCTTTAAAAGTTTAGCTCGACAAGGTCATCGAATGGGCCATTTAGATTTGGCTATGCAAATCAACTTTAAAACCAAAACTCCATATTAGCCAGTTCCGTTTACGTGTCGTTCCACTTGAAATATTGTCAATTTTGGTTTCCGTTTTCACCAAATATATTCTGTTTTTATTTTTCTAAATTCTGTTTTCGTATTTTCATTTTGTTTTGTTTTCTCACGAAAAAGTCGAAAACTTTTCTCTCCATTTTTATCTCTATTTATGGTACCTTTTACTTTTCATTGGTAGAGACATGTATGAACTGAATGGCTGTGATACTCCAGTGGAGATTAGGACAAACTATCCCAGCAGTCTTAATTACTAGGAAAAAATCCCCTAGAAAAATAAGTTGAGGACCTGTCGCCTCGTCCACCTCCCACATGACCACAAGAAGAGGGACGCAGCCGTCTCCGCCACCCAGGCGGCATTCCTGTAGGGAGCTGCTGTTGATGCCGCTGACATGATGCCCTTGGCATCCAAATCGCTGGAAGGTATGTTTTGCCCAAGAATATGCAGTGCATCCTCCACCGCAGGCCCCACTTCCATCAGCTCCGACCTCGAGTGTGTTACACTGACATGTGTATGACCTACGGGTACCCAATATTAGTCTATCCGGTCTAGCCCAGCAGGAGCCACATGATGAACCGCATCTGATGAAGAAGCCCAGGAAGGATTCGAATGACCCAGACCCATGAAGGAGACGATTCCTTGAAGATATAACTAGCTTTAGATAGAAAGTTTAAAGGGTAAAGCTCTAATCTGTAACCGACTCGACTTTATCCTGAGACCTGGCCTCCTCATATAAAGGCCAGAAGGGAACGGTAAGGAGGATCATGGAAAACGCTAGCATACACCCGCCAGATCTCATCTGCGCACCCCTGTAATCACGGTTTCGCCATCAATCAAGAGAAGACAAGCATGAGTAGGGTTTCCCTCTCGGGCCTGAACCTGGGTAAATCTTGTGTCCCGTGTTGCTTGTCTGTTAGCCGAACGCGATCTCAAGTGCATCCCTCTTTCTCACCAAGTCCATAACAATAGGCATTGACGAGTCGAACCCTCGTCAGACACAATTGCAACTACATGTAGGTAGCTAGTCGCGACCTCTTTGGAGATGAACCGAAGAGACAGGAGACAAATAGACGCAGTAGTGAAAGCCGAATATCCACTGAGTTTGTTTTGGGGAAATTCCCGCAACCCACGACGCTCGCGCGTCAAATTGTGGAAAGGCGAGGCGAGGCATGGCGAGGTGGGAAATGGAGGAGTGTGTAGCACCCCGGTTAAAACCACTACTAGAAAATTGCTGGTTGTTTTTGCTTTGTGCATCATTATGACGGCATGCTCATGTAATCATGCCACATTATATTTGAGCATCCTCATGATTGCATGCATATGTTGCTTAAAACTATTCTTTAAAAGCATATCTTTGTTTTCTAAAATACCCCCTCTCTATTTCAAATGTCAAACCCTCGGTCTGTCTGGATCTATTACTTGTCTAGAAATTTTTACAAAAGATTATTTAAAACAAAATAAATAATAAAACTATTTTGTTAGTGGTCAAGGCATCCCAGTCGGCTAGGCCCAAAGGCCCAGCCAACAGGCCACCTACTACCCCACTAGACCAAATCCTAACCACCCCAAACCCTAGCACTTAGTCCCTTCCTAAACTACCCCTGCCGCCGCCACACCTAAACTACCAGACCCGACCCAACCCCATCGACCCACCCTGACCGCGTCACAACCACCCCACGCATGCTTCCTCAAACCCTCCACCAGCAACGCACACTGCACGCACGCGTTCCACCCCGTTTCCCCGTCCCACCATACCCACTCTCCTAGGTCACGATGACCGACGTGAGCCACACTAGGTCATTGTCCCCTCTCTCGGGCCCACGACCCTCGCTCTTGATCCCGAGCCTTGCTCCCGCCCCGTCCGCACGTTCTTCTTGGCCCCACCTCGCTCCTCTCCACCAACCACTCTTCCCGCATGCATCAGGCTCCTCTCCCACCAACCCTTATTGCCCTCGCCTTCCTCCCCTCTTCATTCCCACATGGCGCCGACACAGCTGACCTCATGCCAAGAAGCTTCAGGCGTCCGCACCTTGCTCTCTCCCTCACCTTCCTCCTCTGTCCCCGAGAAGATCCTAGCTCACTGCCCTCTGCTTCAACCGCCGTCGCGGCCGCCCTCCCCCCGCCTTCCTCTGCACTGAGCAACGCCGTCACTGGCCTTCCCGTGCACCGGTGCCTCCCCTTATCGTCGCCCCTCCACCAGTCACCCTGCCGCCAGGCCCGCCGTCGCCCCATCTCCGGTTCTCCGGCTGACCTCCGCCTCTGCCTATGTCCATGTCGTGGCGCCAGCGGGCCTGTGCCCTGCTCTCGTCTTCTCGGCCTCCTCCCGCGCTTCCCTGACGCCTCCGCCTCACTACGTTTACGTGAGCCATGCTGTCGTCCATCCCCGGACCTCCCCTGGTCCTCGAGTCGACGTCTTCCGCGCATGCAGCGCCGTCCTTCTACTCTGGCCAGCAGTAGCTCAAATCGCCTCCACATGTTAGCCTTTGGTCTGTGTTGTTGCTGCTTTCAGTTGTTTTGGCTCCTTCCAGATTTCCCATCGGGCATCTCGACAGTTTTGAGTATGCAAGTCCACACCCCACTCCAATTTGATATTCCACGGTTTGGCTTGACGGTATGGCTCTCTAGTCCAACGCCTCTGTTGTTCTTCGGGTGGACAAGATCTCCATCATGCCTTCCTGCAGTTCAACTACCTTGGATATAAACTCATGACAAGATCTCCACATCGATCGACCCTAGCACTTCGGAAGGACGAACATGGCACCACAATACCACCGGCACCGAACCCAAGTCCGACAGCCAAGGCTCTGAAGGCATCTCCTTCACAGAAATCGCAAGATCTCCCTCATTGACACGAAGGCCGAACCTCCACGTTTTATTCCTCCTTCCCGGATCCGAACCACAAAGCCCGATCCCGGAGACCGAACCCGATTACCTTCAGAGCCCAAGACCGTCGAGTCCCCATGTGTGACTCCTTTTTCACGAGACCCTTATTTTATAAATGACATCTATCTTGTGCATCCTAAATTGTCATGAATATATTCATACTTTGTCATTAGGGTTATTTTGTTGGTTCACCTAATAATTAAATGGAGACCATATGCGGGCTATTCTAGGCTTATATTGACTCTATTTAAATTTGTGTAGCAAAACAATGACATATTTTGCCTTGTTAAGCCAACATTTAAATTGCGGGGTATCTAAACAACATAAACCACCTAATTAATTATCGGGACCCCCGTTTTGCCTAATATTGCATAATTGCATCGCACCTTTTCCATGCCATGCATCATGCTCGACTTCTGCCATAGTATTAAATAGTACATCCAGTGTTTCCTCTAGTGCTTTGCTTCTTCACGGATTAGGTCTATGAGTTAATGCGAGTGTCGACCCGATCTCCGTATGAATCTTCGGTAGTGTTTACCAGGCAAGTAGTCTCCCCATTTCTACATATTTTACATTTATAGTATTTACTTCCTCATGTTGATCTATTGCTACCTATGTTGCGATGCTTTAGTCTTTTTGTACCCATTATATCCCTTACAGCCTATATTGCCCTGGACACCTCCTATTATCCGTTGTTTGATAGACAGTTGGTCTTGCGAGTTATAGTTGCTTGCTTAGGTGTCTCTTCGCATCGTCGAGTTCCACCATTATCGGGTGGTTTGCACATGCTTAATGGTGGAGATGATAGTGGATTTAATTAAAGCTTGTTGATTAAATGTTGGTGGTAGATATAACTAATGTAGAGGCAGCATGGTAAAAGACAATATTTGGTTTTTAATCGCCCACTTGTATCCACCTAGGACCCGAGTTCTTAACACTTGTTCCGATATCGAGCGCGATAACCACGGGTGGGGTGTGTGGGCATTCTCATCGGCTTACTACTTGATTCCAAAGTATTGTACTGGGGTCCACAACCTAGTTTGCAGTGTTATTACTATATTGTACTTATGCCATGCTTTACTGCTCTATTTACTACTGTTACTCGAGGAGCGTTTACTATTATATACTGTTTAGAAACCCCGTGCCACATTTTCACTGTATCTACATGCCCACTCATACTTTCGGGTTTCCAGTCGTTTACAACCGTCGCCACACACCCTGGGTTCGTATCGAAGACGACTGATGATCCACACGTACGTATAGGGGATCGCAACAGTCTTCGAGGGTAATATAACCCAATTTATTGATTCGACACAAGGGGAGCCAAAAAATACTTTATAAGCCTTAACAACTGAATTCAGCTGCACCTGGAAATAGTCTTGCTCACAATAGTTTATCAGTAGCAACAGTTTCGTAGTAGCAATAGCAAAGTAACAACAATAGTGAAACAGAGGCAATAGTAATAATCGTATCAAACAGTAGGATTTGAGTGCGGTAGGCATATGGATGGATGGACGGGCGTTGCATGGACGAGACTATTCATGTAACTTCAAGATCTAGGGCATTTGCAAATAAATAAGATAAAGCATCCAAGTACTAAACAATCATAGGCATGTGTTCCATATATAGTCATACGTGCTCGCAATGAGAACTTGCACAACATCTTTTATCCTGCCAGCCCATTGCAGCGGGGCTGAAAGTACAAAGGAAGTCGCCTAGAGGGGGGGTGAATAGGCTTTTAAAATTATTACGGTTTAGGCTCAAGTAAATGCGGAATAAAACTAACGTTTAATTTATTGAGCACAAAACCTAGCCACTAAGTTCACCTAGGTGCACCAACAACCTATGCTAAGCAATACAAGCAACAAGGTGATAGCAAGGTATAAATACTTCAAGCACGATGGCTATCACAATGTAAAGTGCATAAGTAAAGGGTTCGGTTGAGAGATAACCGATGGGCGGAGGCAAGATTTGTTTCCAAGTTCACTTTCAAAGAAGCTACGTCTCCGTTGGAGGTGCGATGGCTAATGCTCCGAACGCATACAAATGGCTCACCTCGAGGTGTGGTGGCTCGATTCTCACCCAACTCCACAGAAGGGCTCACCCCGGATGCGGAAGCACGCAACTCAACGACGCCACAAAAGGCTCACCCTATTCTCCCAAGTGCGCACCACAAAAGGCGGGCACTTGCTCCACTATGGGACGCTTGAGGGAGGTCACCGAACCCGTACAAGATTGGGGCTAACTCCACAACTCAATTGAGGCTCCCAACAACAAAGCCACAAAAGGCCAACAATGCCACAAAGGCCAACAACGCCATACAAAGGCTACAAGACCCCAAAAGGTCAACAAAACCACAAAAGGTCAACAATCCAACCACATTACCGTCTAGGGTTCCAAGGAACCCAGAGAAACAAGCTCACAAGCTTGAACTCGTTGAATCTCAGGAGAACTCAAAACTATGCACCAAATGCAAGGGCAAGTCCTTCTCTCCCAAATTCCAACAAAGCTACAAAAGCTATTGGGGAATAAGGAGGAAGAACACAAGAGGAGAACTCAAACCTATGCACCAAATGTAAGGGCAAGTCCTTCTCTCCCAAATTCCAACAAAGCTACAAAAGCTATTGGGGAATAAGGAGGAAGAACACAAGAGGAGAACACAAGACTCTCCAAGATCTAGATCCCAATGATTCCTTCACAAAGAAGGATTTGACTTGGGGATTGTAGATCTAGATCTCCTCTCTCAAATCCCTCAAAAGATGCAAGAATCATAGGAGGGAAGGAGAGGAAAGCTTCTTCAAGGTTGAAAATGGAGGAGAGAGAGAAAGCCAAGAACCAAGAAGAAAAGCTAGTACCCACGAAGAGGAGCCCTTTTAAAAGGGCTCCCAGATCTGCCGATTATGGGCATTCACGACCATGGCCGGAACTTCCGGTGGGAGGCCGGAAGTTCCGGTGGCACACCGCCAACGGTCAAAAATCAGAGCGAAAAAGCAAATCCTGGTGGAACTTCCGCGGTTCACGGAACTTCGGTGGGAGCGAAACTTCGGTGGAAGTTCCAAAGTTAGTCAAATAGACATATTCAAAAGAAGGTTACCGAACGTGAGTGGAACAAGACCCGAACTTCCACGGAACTTTCGGACAAAGATGCCTAGCGGAACTTCGGTGGAAGCCGGAACTTCGGTGTGGAAATTCGAAACAGAAAACCAGAAACGCAATAACTTTTGCATCCGAACTCCAAACGGGATGAAACCAAATATTGGGTATCACCTTGGGAGAAAATATCATGAATATATATGTGAAGTATCCCCCAAGGTGTGGAGCCGGAAAACTCGCAAGATCAAAAACCGCAATAAGATATGCAAGTGAAATCCTTAGATGATGAACTAGAGCTTGTTATGATGGTGACCACAAGCTCTAGATCCTCTCATGGAGAAGAACCAAATAACAACCAAGAAATATGATGCTATGAATGCAAAGGTTTGAGTTCTCTCCGAACGATGCAGACGAGACACCCGCTTGAGATCCCCTCTTGATAGCACGGCTATCTATCCTAAACCCGGTCTCCCAACTAACAATACGAGACCGAAAAAAGAAAAGCCCTATCAAGAACATACCTTTGCCTTGAGCATCCCACTTGAACTTGATGTAGACCGTCTTGTTCTTCTATAGCGGGAACACCTTTCTTGGATGCTCTTGCTTGATGAAGATGAAGACTTGCAAATTGCTCCCCCATACTCCATGGGGAAACCTCTTCTTTGAACTTGTCTTCATAATTCCATGAGCACGAGGATGGAAAGCTTCAAGCATGAGATCTTCTAGAGATGGCGCATCTTGAGCTCGCCCTTCTTCATCCCTACTTGAGGTTGATCCATCTTGATGCAACTCATTGCACATGCCTTGATCGACCTTCAAGCTCCTTCTTTCTTCATGATTCGAATGGGCACAAAGCCCTTGGACATTTCTTCATCTTCCAACCTTGAGACCAACACATGGCCCAAGCGATGCCAATGGACAAACCTACAAGTGAAACTCAATTTACACATTAGTCCATAGAGATTGTCATTAATTACCAAAACCACACATGGGGGCATACATGCCCTTTCAGGGGCCTCAAGGTAATCTACTGGCAATTAAGGTACTCCTTTTAATAGAGTACCGAAGCAAAGAATTAACACTCTGTGAACACACGTGATCCTCACATCACATCCATTCCCTCCGGTTACCCCGATTTCTGTCACTTCGGAGCCTTTGGTTCCGGACAATAATATGTGTACACAACTTGAAGATAAGATCACAAATAATACTATCATAATGAATCAATAATAAGTTCAGATCAGAGATCATGGCACTCGGGCCCTATTGACAAGCATTAAGCATAACAACTTGCAACAATGTCAAATAGCACTAACAAAGATACTAGGCACCATGTCCTAACAATCTTATTCGATTACATGATATATCTCATCTAATCCCTACCATCCCCATAGCCTATAGCTAGGGATTACTCACTCATGGATGGGGGAAACATGGATAGTTGATGGAGAGGCGTCGGTGGTGATGATGGCGATGATCTCCTCCAATTCCATGTCCTGGCAGGGTGCCAGAATGGAGTTTCTGGTTCCCATTCACGGATTATGGTGGTGGCGGCGCAACGAAACTCCTTCTGGAAAAATGTCGAACCCCCTCCGATTTTAGGTCAGAAGGCTTTATGTAGGCGAAGAGGGAGGCCGAGGGGGTGCCCGAGGTGGCCACACCCCTCCCAGGCGCGGCCTAGGCTGGACCGCATGCCTAGGGGGTGTGGGCCCCTCATGGCCCTCCTCCGTATCATCTTCTGGTTCCTGGAGTCTTCTGATGAAATAGGAGTTTTGCAATATTTTCTGGGATTTTTCCTGAAAGTTGATTTTCTGCACAAAAACGAGACATCAAGGCAATTCTGCTGAAAACAGTGTCAGTCCGTGTTAGTTGTATCCAAATCACACAAGTTTAGAGGAGAAACAATAGCAAAAGTGTCCGGTAAAGTAGATACATTTTGGATATATAAACTCCCCCAAGCTTAGCTTATTGCTTGTCCTCAAGCAATTCAGTTGAAAACTAAGTGCGATAAAAGAAACTTTTATGAACACATTTGCTTCATATGATGTAAATATTCTCAGCACATGAGTAGATACTTAGAAAATTCATAATAAGGAGTATGCAACTAAGTCTACTCAATAGTCATGCAAGCTATGAAGAGGCTCCAACCCAATAATAATAAGTAGCATTAAACATAAACATAAGCAACATTGCAATGCTCATAAGAAGGTATGATAGAGTGGTATCTCGCTTGCCTTTGATTGTGGAGCAAAACATAAACGCCAAGGCACCTATGAAGTTCAAGTGAAGACTAGAAGTAAAGATATCAAATATACAAGCATCAAAGTTTATGACATAATTAACCAAGTTTTGAGACAAGCACATTACACTAAGAATGGCAACTATGCTCTCGAGAAGGTGCTCATAGAATAAGTGGTGACTCAACAAGGAAGTGAAAAGGTTTTGAAAAGTTTGAAAGGCTTCCAAATGCTGAAAGTATGGTACTCATTAGCTTTGAGCTCTCATTGCCCCTATCATAGGCATCTTTAAAATGATTAAGGTGAAAGTGAGGTCTAATATGAGTTATATGCTTGATAGACTATAAACTGGAAATCTCATGTCCCTTGAGTATGAGGGCCGCTCCTCATGCTACTTAACTTTAGTTACCGGTAAGTTCTTGTCATTGTAAGTACATGCGTATCATAGAGAACCGCCAACGGGGTACCCCTTGCCCCATGATACAGGAGCTATCCCACATCAAAATGACAAGGCAAGTAGACAATGAGCATCTCAGCAATCTTGTTATTTACCATGGGAAAATGGTGCTTTTTTTCTCTTTCCTCTTTTATATCTATCTCTTTTTATATATAAGAAGAAAGCTTCATAGATTTTTCACTATGGTGATGCTGCAAGTTTCCACCATGATTAGGCATGGCTTAGGCTAGCGACCTAGGCGTTTCTCTAACACATATACATAACTCCATGGACTTACAAGCTCCCCTTTTATTTTACACCGACGACATCCATATACAGAAGAGCATGATATCAACTGGGTATATTTTACAAGTGTTGAAAGCGTTCCTCGTGACAACACGGTTCTGCTAACTCCCAACCTATAATTTGCAAGCATATAAATTTCATGGACAATCACAATGGTTCAGGCTTATTAAGTGCAAGAAAATAAAGTGTTCCATCAAGTTTGTGAGAGCTTTACTAACTAACTTTCTCATAACAAGCAAACATTTTATTTGGAAGAAAACGAGGCATAATAAATATGCACGCAATAGAAAATGATGCTAGTAGGTAGGTATGGTGGACACTTTTTGAAAAGTTTGGTTTTGGGGAGTTGGAAGCACGAGTAGAGCTCATGCTCGGTAAAAGTGAAGGATAGCAATAGAGAGGGAGAGACAAATGAAAGAGCAGTAACTGTCATAATCATGCTTGCAACAAAACATAATTAATTATGGCATAAAAGTGATACAAGAACTCTAAGGAAAAATAAATCATCGAGGCTTAACTGACTTTGGTTCAGTCATATACATGCGTGAGCATGTGCCAAGTCGATTCAAATAAAACATTCAGAGGAGGATACCACAATGTCATACCAAGTTATGAATAGAACAATGCAAGCAAACATTCATGTGACATGCTACAAACTATTAGCAAGTTGGAGCTAATCATAAGAGATCAAGAACTACTAAGCATCCAATAAAAACATACACCTTACATGAACAGACTAAGCATGCCCACAATCATGAGTATATGTACAAAAATGAAGACAAATAGAGTTCATTACCAGCCTCTTACCACACCGCGAGTTGTCATTAATCATCATTATTGCCTTTCACTTGTGTGGCTTGAATAATAACATGAAACCAAAATCCAATGAGGACCGCTGAACCCTGCAACGAACTTCACAAAACCAAAGAAGAAAGACAAATATTTTTGGGTTTTCGGTTTTCAAAGCAAGCACTCAAAGCAAAAACAAAAAAAGCAAAATCTTTTTGGATTTTTCTTATAGAAAAACAAAGCTAAAAAGCAAAGAAACAAACCAAGAGAAACAACGAAAATATTTTTGGTATTTTTGTGTTTTGGGAAAGAAGAAACAAAAACTAAAAATAAAACGAAACATGGATATACAATGTACCGACATAACATGATATATAGATGAGTGTGATGTCGGTATACCTCCCCCCTAAGCTTAGGCTTTTGGCCTAAGTGGAGATAAATCAATAACGCGGGTAGTAACCCCAAGATGGTGTATCATCGTAGGAATGATCATAATTAGGACCTCGCGATGAAGAAGAAGCACCCCAATCATAGGAGGGTTGCTGGTATGAAGACTCCCTCGTGTTGGAGGGATGAACCGAATTATCCTCGGCATCTTCTCCAACATTCTCCTCTTGCTGGGAGAGCTCAGCCACATATGTGTCAAGTTCTTCCTCCGTGAGCGACCATCCTTGCCTGGTATCAAAGTTAAACAAAGCAGGTGTAGGCAAAGAGACTACTTTATTAGACCCACTCCCTCTCCAACCACTCTTGACAAAGGTTATTTCATACGGTAACTCACTCGAAGTAGCCCAAGAAGAAACAAATTTATGATGAACCATAGAATTGAGATCAAGTCTCTCTATGGGGAACTAAAAATCTGAATGATGAGGCTCTAAACCATGAAAAGCTAGCAAACATGATGCAATGAGACCTCCACAAATTCCACCTTTCTCACGGTTAGCAGCAAGACAAAAAGCTATGAAAGCACCCAAGTTATAAGTCCTATCTCGTTTCAAGGCGGCCGAGATAAAAGCTAGATCAAATGAAGATAATTTTCTAGTAGTCTTCCTAACAAGAACACACTTGACAATGAAATAGGAAAAATATCTAATGGATGGGAAATGAATATTCCGAATTTTACCACTCTCCTTTGAGAAGTCAAAATCTTGGCAAATTTCAGCACATAATTCCATGAGTGGCTTAGGCCTCTCTCTAATCTTCTCACATGAACCCCACTGTGGCACTCTGATAGCTGCACAAAAATCATCAAAAGGGAGGTTGGCAGCTATATTGTAAATTTTGTAGTGGACCATGGGATTAGACAAGTACCAACTAAATCGAAAGTCATGCACCACAGACATAGTTAGTTTCACATATTGGTAGGGTTCTTCCCAAACAAAATGCTCCAACCTGCATTAGAAATCATAGTCTAGAAATCCTGAAATATCCCTGCAGCTCTCATGAATTCTGGGCATGGATAAATGGAAGAGAAAACTTCCTCCTCGCGGTGGACTTACATAATCTCCAGTACACTTAACTCACGTTGATTCAGCTGGTATGCACTCATCTTCTTTTTTGATTCTTTTAGAGAAATATCAAACCAAGTGATTTCTAAGTTGATAAATGATGATGAACTACTATAGGAACTTGCTAGAGGGCTAAACATGCATCAAAATGAAATCTCTAAGCATAGAACAAACATGCAAGCTCAAACAACATGTCACCTACAGTAGCAAAATACTTAAGATACAATCCACCAATCAAAAATCTAATTGTACAAGCGGAGGAGGCACATACCGGAGAGCAATCCCTCCCAAAATTAGCAGCTAAAATGGGCTAGGCAAAGAGATCGAAATTCGGGATAAAGAACAACAGGAACTCGAGCTTTGTGAAGTTTTCCAGTGTTTTCAGGAGAGAGAAAGAAGTGGCTGGAAGGAGGCAACTTGGAGGGCCAGGGGTGGGCCACACTTGGGCCAGGCGCCACCAGGGGGTGTGCTGGCCTGGTGGCCCCCCCTGGGTCACTCCAGGTGCCCCTCTGCCCTTTTTTTCATAAAAACATTTAATATGAATTTTCTGGAATTTTTTGGGAAACTTTATTTTTGGCCAATTTTCAGGGTATGAAAATTGATTTTCTCGCAGATTTTTTTTGAACGACACACAAGAAAACCAAAAACCAAAACTAGAGAAGTTCTAAGACACTCTAACAAGCAAGCAACTAGCAAGACTAAGACAAACTAGAGGGAAAACAAAGATTGGAAAGGAGCAAAATAAAGGTGAGCAAGTATAACCATGGTGAAAATATTGTTTTGTTCATTTAAAATCCCTTTGTTAACAAGGTTGATCAAGTTTTGTCACCAAATTTTTTTATATGAAACAAAACTTTGCATTTCACTTAATGATTATGTTACCTCAATCTTGATAGCAATAGTCCCAATCATAATAGTTTCAAAACTTTCTTGCGGAATGGGACAATATATTTGTCCAAGTTTGATGGCCTCAATATTTTCAATAGAATTTAGGTCATAAATCTTATCAATATTCTTGGGGAAATAGACAGTATGATCCTTGTCATTAATATTAAAGTTACATTTCCTTGATTACAATTAATGACAGCATCTACAGTATTAAGAAAAGGTCTTCCAAGAATAATAGACATATTATCATCTTCAGGCATCTCAAACACAACAAAGTCTGTTAATACCAAGCAATTATGAGCCACTTGAACAGGAACATCCTCACATATACCAACAGGGATAGTAGTAGACTTATCAGCCATTTTCAAAGATATATCAGTTGGTATCAATTTTTCTAGCTGAAGTCTCTTGTAGAGAGAAAAAGGCATAACACTAACTCCAGCTCCCAAATCCCACAAAGCAGTTCTAACATAATTATTTTTGATAGAGTAAAGAATAGTTGGAATACCTGGATCACCAGGTTTCTTTGGAACCTTACCATTGAAGGAATAATTAGCAAGGAAACTAGAAATTTCCTCATTAGGGATCTTTCTTTTATTAGTGACAACTAGCAAAATGCCCGCGCATTGCGGCGAAAGAAGTTAGTCTTTGTTTAAAAAATCAATGGTCCTCGATCAATTGATTGAGTCCTCCATGAGTTTATTTCTTCTTTCGACGGTTTGACTATAAGAAGGGTACGTTGCCATTGATCGTGAGCCGCCCCCAATACCACCCCCACGCTCCCCCGTCTCTTTCTGCCCTCAGACCCGACGCCGTGAGCCGCCCCCATCCCACTCTCTCCCAAATCCGCCCCGTGACCTTCTGTGCTCCAGTTTTTCAGGGCTCGTTGATTTGTCGTTCCGTTCTGCTCTTATTGTTTTTCAGCGCTTGTTGATTTTCCGTTCCTTTCTCATATCGAGCTCATCCTTGGCTTGTTGATAGCCCATATGTGAAAAATATAAACAAGTGTAATTTGGTTTAAGATAGCGAGGTGGTACTATTTGCAATCATTGGAAAGCGTAATATTTGTCGACGATCGAATCCAGCAATGCATGACGCGGGAGGAATAACTGGGCTAGGCCCGTACATGTGATGGACAAAAAATTTAACACCGAGGAATCCGGTGGATGAAACGTGGACTGAAGGTCCTGGAGGCGTGGCTTGCATATCTCGAAACGAAATAAACTAACCAGTATGGTACACGGTATAGCGGCATTATAATTTTTTGGTGGGAGGGCAAACATGTTTAAAAAAGAGTTGGACCAGAAAAACACTTCGTCTTTTATTATTATGGCTGAAAATAATTTTTGACACACCACCAAACTCTCTCTTGGATTTGTTGTTTTCCATCTATATACCCTACGGTGATGAAACATTCCCAAATACAATTATCCACTCTTAATGGCCCGTTGCGTCCAAGCTCTCGGCCTGAATAATTATTTTTTCTAATTTAACATGTGTAGCTGAGGCAGCCCATGGGGCGCAGCTGCAAAAAAGAAGGTTGGCCCATAACATGCAACGGCCTATCAGCACGGCTCGTACAGATGGACAGAACGCAAACCCTATAAAAAGATATAACGAATCGGTACATGGCATATGCGGTAATATGAAAAGGTGTAGAAGGATAAAATCGTCTAAAAAAAATGTTGGACAGAGAGAAACACTTCATGCTTTATTATCTACACTAGTTGAATGCACGTGCGTTGCCACGAACACCACAGAAAATAGATGATTCGACCGAATGGTGAATTTAATTCTCACAAATCTAACATAAAGTGTGCAATTTCCTCTAACATCGTGACAAACACAAGTCTCTTTTGCAACAAACATGTATTGTTATGTCTGAAGTATAAGTATTTACCTGTTCCAACATCTCTCTCTCTCCCCAAAGGTGCACTATTATGTTTGTACTATGAGTATCTTTGTTGCAACTTATAGTAATGTGCACTATTAGGTCTATAATATGACTATTTAGCTATTTCCACTTGCATCGCCGTTCCACTCCATGCCACAGGCAGAAGACGCTTCGTCTTTCTAATCCATTTCTATGAAAGAGCAGCTGATGTAAGTTCATATATTCAGAAAAGGTGCAAGTTGCGAGATGGACTGTAGTGCTATTGTTAGATCTATTGTGGACTATTATTATATGCATTTTACAATTCAAGGTAGAACAATAAACTCAAACGGACAAGCAACCTATAACGTGCAAATCCATAGCTTCAAGCGTAACTTGAGTGGAAATATTCTCTGGAATCACAAAATGAATATTCATCCCCTATAAATGCATCTGCTCCACTTTGACAGTTGTGAATCTCTTTGTAACATTATAATGGATTAGAGTGATTTTGAACAAAAACAAGACAACACTTTTTTGTTTAGCAGGTTTCTCTTGAGTAGTCCTTTTTTATATTTCTCTAGAGTCTTCTTCCCTTAGTTGTATATGTCCCGTTCTTATTTTTACTTGTCATGTCTACTTACTGGGTTTCCATGTGATTTTACTTGCCCTGCTGTAACCATATAGTGTTTTTTCATGCAAACAATAAACTACCACTATTCCGTGTTGTTTTGGTTCATGAGTCAGTCAGGTTCAGTTAGACCATTAGCAGCATAAGGAGCACACTCCCGAGCACTTGGACTAAAACAATCACTACCGTGGAGGCTGTAGCTATAGCTATTGCAGATCTTTAGCTGAGTATCAATGGAATAATATGGAACTGATTGGAAGTATTTTAATCTATATCTACAAATTAACAGGTAACCATAATTATAATAAAAGATATTACAGTAAGTAAGTCACCTAAGGATTACACTGTATACTTGCCCAAAGCTACAATCGATAGCACCAAGGAACAACGGCTGTATATATACGATGCTCGCACAGAGACAAGCTAGAGAAAAAGAATAGACAGAGCAGCAGCTCTTCACCGAGGCAGTAATGCGTTGGCCAAATCGCGGATGCTCGCGGCGGCCGGAGCTGCCGGGTCGGGTCGTCTCGGCCATCGTAGAGATGCAGAGCAGGTTGGCGTAGGCAGGAGGGTATCTGCGCGGAGATGGTGGCCGCACAGAGGCTGAGCAGTCAAGCAGGTCGGGGCAGCAGGAGCTTTGGGCAGAGATGGTGGCGGCAAAGACCATGTGCTCGAGGCGACATCTTCTTGGCCATCGCAGAGAGGCAGAGCAGATAGGGCAGGAGGAGCTTTGGGGCTTAGTTGCTGGCGGCGTCGACGGCGGGATCTTGTGTCGGCTTTAATTGATGGCAGTAGGTCGATGCGGTGACGAGATGACAGCGGCGACGGATAATATAGAAGCAGGAGGGCACGGGGCATGAGGCGGCGCTGCTGCTCGTGGGAGATCGAGGGCTCGTGGGATTTCCACGTGAGGGGAACAAGAGGAGAAGGACGGTGGGCGACACGAACGGGACCCTATATGGCTGCGAGGAAGGAGTGGTGTCTCCTGCTGTTTCAATCTCCTCGCGTGGTGACGTATCCGATCAGGATAAAAAGAAGATAAAAAAAGATGCGGGACGTAACTGGACGACGGACGAAAACTCGTGAGGACGAAAACCACCTCTAGACTTTTTATATAGTAGAAGAGAAGAAGAAGATACATATACATATACACACTAATAATATTAAAAAACCCAGAGGATCAAATCCAACACATACTGAACACGCGATGCGATTATCTAACGGGTGACGATCACCCCGTCTTTATCGGCTCATCGCGGTAGAGCGGACGATCCCGCGTCCAACTAAAAGCAGTTGCAAGCCCAACAACACCGCACAAGCCACCGCCCCTCCCCCACCCCAACCCGGCCACCGCCGCCGTCGTCGCCCGCTCCCTCGTCGCCACGCGAGTCCGCGCTGATCGCTCGGACGCCCGGACGAGATGCCGCCCTGATGCCGGTGCGCCAACAACACCCGGCGCCACAATTTCTATAGAGCCTCACGACCTGCACCCGTCGGCACACGGCGACGCCCTGTCGGCTGCATGCGACGACAACCTGTATGTCCCCCACTCGCAGATCCACTACCCACCGGCAGCAGACGCCGCAGACGCAACCCCCGTGCCTGACGCCGACGATCTGCAAACAGACGCCGTCGCCAGGTCGTTGACATGATCCAAACAAGACGCGCAACACCCCCACCCCTCTCGCCCACCACCACGCGCTGAGGGAGCGACGGATGTAGCTGTCCCGCCGTCCGGCTCCAATGATTCTGCCTACCGTCCCAATCCGGTTCTGACTCATGGGGACATGTTCCAGTTCCTCGCCGTCACGCTCTTCACATCCAATGCTTTTCTTTCGATCTCAACTTATGAGGTGGAGGGCAGTACCACTACGCACCAGCGCCTCACGTATCACATTGGGTGTTTGGTATGTACGACCTCGCTATTTTTGTCCTAATAATTGAATATTTGAGTTTGAATGCTTCAGCATATTGGACAATCGTCCATGTTAGTATATCATCCTTTGTCATACATGAATTATCTTGCAGCTTTAGAAATTCTCTCATTCACGGCAATAATATTTTATATAAACCTTCTTGTCACCAATTTTGTACATGTTAATCAGCCACCGCTGTATATATTTTATATAAACCTTGTCACCAATGTTGTACATGTTAATCAGCCACCGTTGTATATATTTTTATAAGCCGAGTATCCGGATGATGCCTCTCTCCAGAAATTATAGTTTTTTCTTCAGTTTGTGCTTGGTGATCGACTCATAGTTTTGGCATTCAGTTTAGAGAACATTTCCTATGTCTTAATGTTGGACAGTTTGGTGTTTACATATTCAGGCAAGAAAATTACACACCTGATCGGATGTTGTTTTTGCTATATGTAGGTGTATCCGTCAACTCTTACCATGTGAGTTCCCCCGGATAAGAAATATAGTGCTCATGCAATTAGTTTTCCACTACCAAATGTTGCAACTCCACATCTACAAATTACAGGCATTGGATTTATTTGCTCGATTAGGGTTGAGATGGTTTCAAATAATAAACTTTAATAACTAGCTCTTTTAAATTCTGTGTTGCCCCAAAATTATGAGGGTGTGCTAATCCGTTGTATAATAGTGTTATCCATTTCTCATACATTGTTGTTGGCACTAAGAGACAACCAACTCTAGTCAGGCTTTCACGTTATATTGGAGAGGGCGCCGTCGTGCTTAGATTTCGATGCATGTACATGTGGCAGTTGCAGACATCGGCAACCTCCACAACTCCAGTAGTTGATCGCGAGCAGCTGAACAGGCCGCTCCTTCACCTTCACTACGCCAGGCTGCCATGGCCGAGCTCCCGTGCCATCCCTCGTATTGCAGAAACTCTGCGAGGTATGCGTCGTCGTTGCCTCGCCCCCTAGGCCGCACACAAGATCACCAAGACCCACGACGTCGGCTTCACGACCTGACTATGGAGCCTCACCGTGCGGGTCCTGGTGACCGGCGGCAATGACGCTCATACATGTCTGCTGTTTTTTTCTTATTTCTTCCAGCCCTGTCATGTGTGTATATACACGTTCGGCCAGGAGAAAACATGTCCCACATGTTGGACTCAAGGCCAATAGCAAAGCATGATCCCAAGTTTCCAACATGTACTCTAATTGGACCCGAACCCAACTGCGTGACCCGTGGCTCGGTGAATCGAGGGCGTACGTTAGATGGCGTCCGCGATGCACTCCAATCCGGTTACATGGGGTTTTTGTTACAAGGCTACATCTACATGTACGAAAGCAGTTCCATCCGGTTTTAACAAACACGACGGAGGAAACGACGGATTTCTGATCACGCACTGGTGGAGGAGGTACGAAAACCTAGGCCTGCGATGAAAACCACTCTAAGCAAAATAATAGTAGCAGCTTTATTACTGTATTATCATCTGGAAGCAGCCATAAGAATTCAACCTTGTGAGGCCTCTGATTTTCGAAATAAGATAGCTGTAAATATTGGTTTTGTTAAGAGATGACTAATTTCTCAAGGAAAACATTTTTATCATCATTCCCCATGCAGAGAAACATCTTCCAGGATAGTATATTAGTTAGAAAGATGCATACTATTCAACTTATTTTTACAGAAAAAAATCACATGAGATACCTTGCCCCTACAGTATATGCAACTATCATCTGAAATACAACCTTAATTGGCTTACATTTAGCAAAATCTCTGAACATAAATCCAAAATACAAACTTTTTTTAACAGCATCATAAACACTACTTTAATTTGCTTACATTTAGCAAAATCTCTGAACATAAATCACGCTCTGTTCAAACTAAATATTGGCTTACATGAACCATTATCTCTGAACTTAAATTTATCTTCATGCCACAATAACTCACTTACAGGAAAATACCATGTTTTGGATATATATACAAAGTAAAACATCAATATTGACTAAGCCTATATTGTTCCTCAAAAGTTGGACAAACTATAAAAGTGTGTGTCATGCTCTAAAAGCATGGAGGCAGTAGCGTGGAGGCACTCAAGGAGCAGCAACTGGTGGAGATGGAGTTTAAGAGGTAGCTTCTGTATTGTTCTTGGTTGCCTTTTGATTCTCAAGTCTTCATATTCACCGTCCTCAGGTCTTTTGTATTGCTTTTGATTTCCTAATACAGCTGATGAAATCTAGGACTCCGGTAGGCATGCTTTTTTCACATTCATTCCCTTTGAATGTTAGTAGCTGTCCCAAAATTTGTTTTCTCCGTTCGTGCCCATCCTACACATTGTAAACCAATAAGATCAGCATCTCATGTGGAATGAAGATAATGATTTAAATGATTATAATTCTAACCTTTAAATATGGCAAATGCACTTTTCCTTCATCCCATGTGGACATGAAGAATGTAACAAGAAAACCAGACAATTCCCTATATAAGATATATAGATAAGTAATCAATATAAGATATATAGATTACTAATCAATGCCAAAAATACATATTCAGAACATCAGATGCTAAGCATACATTATTTATCTCTTAAAGCTATTACCTTTTTTGCACTGAAATATCATGTACTATTTTTTGGTGCCATAGGGAAATATTCTCGTTCCATGTAGACCCAGGGCATACTTTTGACATGGCTTTCGGTAAGTATTCAGCAGTCCATTAAAGTCTGTGCACATATTTTGTGTGTGGGTTGCATTGGTAAGGATTTGTGTCCAAAATGTAGACAATTCTCGAATCTTTGTCCAATATGAATAGAATAAATTCAGAGCCAGATAGTATTGGAATATGAATCTGAAATAGGCTAGATATTAGAACATATCATAAATAATAATTGTAGTGACACTTATAGTGAATTTGTCTTACCGATTTGCAGGATGAAACATTATAGTTGATACCAGGCCAGCAACGAACAAAATATGCTAGCTTTTCCACATCTAACTTTTTTCAGAAGTTTTGATGTCGTCCAAAATCAGTAATCATCTAGGACCGACTGCGTGTAGGCGAAGCCCTGCTGAAGAAACTCTCCACCGCTTGCACCGCGTCGTCGCGTTGTAGATCCAATCCATCTCTCCACCCCACTTGCTGGACCGAGGAAGGAGGAGACGTCGAGGTGCCGCACGTGTGCATCTCTCGAAGGCATCGCCACTTGCGGTGTTAGATCGGATCGGATCACGAGGAAGAGAAGCGAGTACGACTACATCACCCACGTTCCGTCGAACATTCCGCTGTGCGAATCTTCAAGGGTATGAAGATCTCATCTATCCCCCCTCGTTGTTTGCATCTCCTAGATTAGATCTTGGCTTTCCCGTTCGCATCCGTAGAAAAAAATTGGTTTACTATGCTACGAAACCCTTCAGGTCATGGGCCTATGAGGGAGTGCCCTGGCCGCATTGGGCTAGGGGCACAAGGCCCCATAGGGACCAGCCGGCCAAACCCTAGGGAAACCCTAGGGGAGCTTCTAGAAGGGGGGGGGACTTGCCCCCCACTCTTCCCTCCTTGGCCGCCGGCCCTAGGGCTTGGGGAAGGGGCAAGGGCTGGCCGCCCACCCCTCTATATAAAGAGGGCTGGGGGCGCACCCCTCCCACACCTCCTCCTCAAGCCCTAGCCGCCTGCGCCTCCTCTCTCCTCCCGATTGCGTGTAGGCGAAGCCGCTGCGTAAAACTCTCCACCACTTGCATCGCGCCGTCGCGTTGTAAATCCAATCCATCTCTCCACCATACTTGCTGGACCGAGGAAGGAGGATACGTCGAGGTGCCGCACGTGTGCATCTCTCGGAGGCATCGCCACTTGCGGTGTTAGATCGGATCGGATCGCGAGGAAGAGAAGCGAGTATGACTACATCACCCACGTTCCGTCAAACGTTCCGCTGTGCGAATCTTCAAGGGTATGAAGATCTCATCTATCCCCCCTCGTTGTTTGTATCTCCTAGATTAGATCTTGGCTTTCCCGTTTGCATCCGTAGAATTTTTTTGATTTACTATGTTGCGAAACCATTCAGTGGTATCAGAGCTAGATCTATGCGTAGATATGTTTCACGAGTAGAACGCAACATGGTTGTTGCAGGCGTTGATGTTTTCTGTTGCAAGCCTCTTGTTTGTGTACTTCTTATGACGCGGGATAGTGAGATCAAAGCGGTCCAGGCCAACCTTACGCGACATCGTTCGCGAGACCGGCTCCGCACTTGACGTGTGGCTTGTTCCACACATGCGGATGGTGGATGCCAGTTTCTCTCATTATAGTTGTCATGGGATTTACAACGGAGTTTGGCAACCATAATATCACCGTTGTGGCTTTCCGTAGGTAAGAATCGTTCTTAGCTTGCTACTCCCATAAGCCACGTAAAACATGCAACAACAAAGTAGAGGCGTCTAACTTGTTTTTGCAGGGAGTGTTTTCTGTGATATGGTATGGCCCAAGATGTGATGTGTATGTTATATGCAATGACCATGTTTTGTAATGTTTCACGACTTGCATGTCGATGAGTACACAACCGCCAGGAGCCATATGGTTGTCTTAATAATTGTGTATGACCTGTGTGTCAACTTCTTATACGCCATGTAATAGCTTTACTTTATCGCTAAGTAGTTAGCAATAGTTTTAGTTGCTACTCGTGGTGGAGGCAATTGGTGGAGTGATGGAGATCATGCCGACACGCACAAGATGGAGATCGTTGGGCGCAGATTGGCTATACCATGTCACATAAAGTTATATGCATGTGATGTTTATCCTTTTATGTATCTTATTATGCTTAGATCGCGACGGTAGGATTATAAGATGATTCCTCACTTAAAGATCAATATAAAACTGTGTTCTCCCCATGTATGCACCGTTGCGAAAGTTCGTCGTGTTCAAGCATCACGTGATGATCGGGTGCTATAAACTCTACGTTCACATACAACGGGTTCAAGACAGTTTTGCACACATGGAAATACTTGGGTTTAACTTGACGAGCCTAGCATGTACAGACATGGTCTCGGAACACATGAACCGAAAGGATAAGCATGAGTCATATGAATGATATGATCGACACTTCGTTGTCCACCATTGAAACCACATCTCTTCTCGTGAAGATCGGATTAGGTGTGGTGAATTTGGATCATGTTCACTAAACAACTTGAGGGATGTTGAATTTAGTGGGAGTTCATCTAGTAATTTGATTAAGTTGAACTAGTTATCATGAACATAGTCTAATTTGTACTTGCAAATATTGTAGATCAAATGGCTAAGTCCAACTTCAACTTCAACGTTTTTGCTGAGAAAGAAAATCTTAAGAACAATGGGTCTAACTTCACCAACTGGTTCCGCAATCTGAGAATCATTCTCTCTGGTGGACAAAAGGACTATGTCCTTGAGAATGCGCTAGGTGACGCCCCTGCTATAGATGCGCCGGCTGATGAGAAAGCTGTTTATCAGTCGCGAAAGATGATTATGGTGTGATTAAGAGCACCATGTTGTTTGCTATGGAATCGGACCTTCAAAATCGTTTTGAAGATTATCCCGGGCCCTTTGAGATTCTTGAGGAGCTGAAAACTATGTTTCAGACTCAGGCCCGTTCTAAGAGATATGAGATATCTGGGAAATTCTTTAACTACAAGATGGAGGAAGGGAGTTCCGTTAGTGAGCACGCCATAAAGATGTCGGGCTACACTCAACGCCTTGAGCAACTGGACTGCAAGATTCCAGAGGAGCTCAAGGTTGACAGGGTTCTGCAATCACTCTCTCCCAGCTACAAAAGTTTTGTAGTGACTCATAATCAGATTGGTTCCACTGATACGATAACCGAGCTCTTCGCTAAGCTGAAAGCTGCGGAGGTGGACATCAAAAAGGATAATCATGTGTTGATGGTCAACAAGCCCCCCAACTTTAAGAAAGGTAAGGGTGCAAAGAAGCCCTTCAAGAAAGGCGTGAAGCGCGTTGCCCTGGCTGAGAAGAAGCTCAAGTCCGGACCTAAGCCGACCTTCGAGTGCTTCTCTTGCAAGGACAAGGGTCCTTGGAAGCATAATCTGTCCAAAGTACTTAGCGGACAAGAAGGCTGACACCATCAAAGGTATATATGATATACATGTTATTGATGTTTTCCTTACTAGCCCTCGTTGTAGTGCCTGGGTATTTGATACTGGTTCAATTGCTAATATTTGTAACTCGAAACAGGAGCTACGGAATAGACGGCGGCTTGCGAGGGATGAGGTGACGATGCGCGTTGGCAACGGATCAAGAGTTGATGTGATGGCCGTCGGCACGCTCTCCTTAGTTTTACCTTCGGGATTAGTTTTAAACCTTAATAAATGTTATTATGTGCCTGCGTTGAGCATGAACATCATATCTGGATCGTGTTTATTGCAATACAGTTATTCATTTAAATCTGAGAATAATGGTTGTTCTATTTATATGAGTAACATCTTTTATGGTCATGCACCTGCTGTGAATGGTTTATTTCTTCTGAATCTCGAAAGGGATGAAACACACATCCATAACATTGAGGCTAAGAGATGCAAGGTAGATAGTGATAATACTACTTATTTGTGGCACTGCCATCTAGGTCATATTGGTGTAAAACGCATGAAGAAACTCCTTTCTGATGGACTTTTGGAGTCTCTTGATTTTGAATCATTTGACACATGCGAACCATGCATCATGGGCAAGATGATCAAAACCCCGTTCTCCGGAATGATGGAGCGAGCAACGGACTTGTTGGAAATCATACATACCGATGAATGCGGACCGATGAGTGTTTCGACGCGCGGTGGATATCGCTACTTTCTCACTTTTACCGATGACTTAAGTAGATATGGGTATATCTATTTACTGAAACATAAATCTGAAACATTTGAAAAGTTCAAAGAATTTCAGATTGAAGTGGAGAACCATCATAACAGAAAAATTAAGTTTCTACGATCCGATCGTGGAGGTGATTATTTGAGTTATGATTTTCTCACGCATCTTAAAGCAAGCGGAATCGTTTCGCAACTCACGCCACCCGGAACACCACAGCGCAATGGTGTGTCTCGAGCAGGAATCGAACCTTATTAGATATGGTCCGATCAATGATGTCTCTTACTGATTTGCCGTTATCATTTTGGGGTTATGCATTAGAAACCGCTGCATTCACTTTAAATAGGGCACCATCTAAATCGGTTGAGACGACACCGTACGAACTTTGGTTTGGTGCTAAACCTAAGTTGTCGTTTCTTAAAGTTTGGGGATGCGAAGCTTACGTCAAGAAGTTGATGCCAGACAAGCTCGAACCCAAAGCGGAGAAATGCGTCTTCATAGGATACCCTAAGGAAACTATTGGGTATACCTTCTATCAGAACCAAGGCAAAGTGTTTGTCGAAGAATGATCCTTTCTTGAGAAGGAGTTTCTCTCGAAAGAAGTGAGTGGGAGGAAAGTAGAGCTAGACGAGGTTGTTGAACCTTCTCTTGAATTGAGAGCAGTATGACTTTGAAATTGTTCCAGTGCCGCCTGCACCAACAATAGAGGAAGCTAATGATAAGGATCATGAAGCTTCGGACGATGCTACTACTGAACGTCGCAGGTCGACAAGGTCGCGTGCCCCTCCTGAGTGGTATGGCAACCCTGTCTTAACTGTCTTGTTATTAGATGACAGTGAACCTACGAACTATGAGGAAGCGATGATGAGCCCAGACTCTGAGAAATGGCTAGAGGCCATGAAATCCGAATTGGGATCCATGAGCGAAAACTAAGTATGGACTTTGGTGGACCCTCCTAGCGACCGAAAGGCCGTTGAGTGCAAATGGATCTTCAATAAGAAAACGGACGCGGATGGTAATGTTACCGTCTATAAAGAACGACTTGTCGCGAAAGGTTTTCGACAAGTTCAAGGTGTTGACTACGATGAGACTTTCTCTCCCGTAGCGATGTTTAAGTCCATTCAGATTTTATTAGCAATTGCTGCGTTTCATGATTATGGAATATGGCAGATGGATGTCAAGACTGCGTTCCTCAATGGCAACATTGACGAACAGTTGTATATGATGCAACCCGAAGGTTTTGTCAATCCTAAGGATGCTGATAAAGTGTGCAAACTTCAGCGTTCCATTTATGGACTGAAGCAAGCATCTCGGAGTTGGAACCTTCGTTTTGATCAAGTGATCAAGAGCTTTGGATTTGTTCCAAATTGCTACGAAGCTTGTATCTACAAGAAAGTGAGTGGGAGCTCAGTGACATTTCTGGTACTATATGTGGATGACATATTGATTATTGGAAATGACATTGACATGCTTAACGATGTGAAGAGTTATTTGAACAAATGTTTTTCAATGAATGACCTAGGTGAAGCTGCTTATATATTGGGCATCAAAATCTATAGAGATAGACAAAGACGCCTGATAGCTTTAAGCCAGAGTACATACCTAGACAAAGTTCTGAAATTGTTCAGAATGGATAAGGCAAAGAAAGGTTCAGTGCCTATGTTGTCAGGTAAGATATTGAGCAAGGCTCAGTGTCCAGCTACGGTAAATGATAGAGAAGCTATGAGCAAGGTGCCTTATGCCTCGACCATAGGTTCTATCATGTATGCCATGCTGTGTACTAGACCGAATGTGTCCAATGCTCTTAGTTTGACGAGCAGATACCAAAGTGATCCAGGAGTGGAACACTGGACAACCGTGAAGAACATCCTAAAGTACTTGAATAGGACTAAAGAAATGTTCTTAGTCTATGGAGGTGATGAACATCTCGTCGTAAAAGGTTACGTCGACGCTAGTTTCGACACCGACAAGGATGATTCTAAATCTCAGACAGGATACGTTTATATTTTGAATGGAGGAGCCGTGAGCTGGAGAAGCTGCAAGCAAAGCGTCATCGCGGGATCTACAGTAGAAGCGGAATACATGGCTGCTGCAGAAGCGTCAAGTGAAGGAGTTTGGATCAGGAACTTCATCACAGATCTTGGCGTGGTTCGAAGTGCATTGGACCCACTGGAGATATTGTGTGACAACACTGGCGCCATAGTGAAGGGAATATGCCCGAGAGGCAATAATAAAGTGGTTATTATCGTATTTCTTGTTTATGATAAATGTTTATTTTACATGCTATAATTGTATTAATACGGAAACGTTAATACATGTGTGTTTAATAAACAAAAAGAAAGTTCCTAGTTATGCCTCTCTTATAAACTAGCTTGTTGATTAACAGGATGATCATAGGTTTCCTGATCATGGACATTGGATGTTGTTAATAACGAGGTCACAACATTAGTGTAATGATGTGATGAACATTCATCCGAAGAATAGCATTACAATCAAAGTCATTGAGTTTATATTGCTATAACAACTTACGAAGTGATCCTAATCCTTAGACCATGAGATCATGTCAATCACTAACACCGAAAGATTTTCTTGATAACATCAAACGTCACACCGTAACAGGGTGATTATAAAGATGGATTCAGAACTAATAAAGTGTTATGTTGAGGCCCATGGAATGAGAGTGGAATTTGTTCATCCCAATGACGGATAGATATACTCTGGGCCCTCTCGGTGATATCACATTGGTTAGCTTGCAAGCAAGTGATTTGATCACTAGAATGTTGTATCACGGGAACGAGAAAAGAGTGCATGTCAGTAACGAGATCAAACTAGGTATGGAGATACTGATGATCGAATCTCGGACATGTAATATATCGCGAAACAAAGGGATTAAGATACTAGCGTAAAAGGTTCCGACGATCACAAGAAAGTCATCGTTGAATGTGTGGGAGTCAGTATGGGTCTCGGATCCGCTTCGATTATTGATCCGAGAGGGGTCTCGATCATGTCCGCATTATTCACGAACCGTAGGGTGACACACTTAAGAGACACCGACATCCAATTGGAGCAAAATTTTCATGCCGAAAGAATGAACAACCGCAGGAATTTATTTCACTAGATACAAAAAAGGTTTTGGGTGAAATTGCATAAAGTGGTTATGCATGTGAAATAGAATTCTAGCAAGGGGTTATTGTGAATGTTTGTCATTAAATTAATTGACAAAATTCTGAATAAAATAAAAGAGTTTTATTTAATGAGAGTTTGCATTAAATTTGGTGGAAATTTAATGGCATGTTTGAGTGGGATTTTGAGTGGAGGAATTTAAAGGAATTTTGTGAGTGGAGTGTCCACCCACATGAAGAGGTAGGGCAGGGGCAGCCCCATGCCGCCACCCCTTGGGTTCCCCTCCTATAAAAGGCACCCTCCTCACTTCTAACTCACACCTCCTCGTGAAGGATCTCTCTCCCTCTAGAATTTATCCCCATGGTCTCGGACTAGCGAGATACATGTTCCAGTGGCTATTCGGCAAGAAAGAGTTGTGCTTCCGTGCATCGCCCGAGCGAGGAGGCGGAGGTTGCTCGGTGCCTCGAACGTGTGTGCGAGCACGGATCTTTGCTGATTTGGCGCTAGGACTTCCTCTCGATCTTGAGATCGGCAAGAGATCGTCTACATCAACCACGAGTTGAACTCGTTAAGCTTTGTCAGTATTCAAGGGTATGTTCTCTACGGATATACATCCGCCCGTTATTTGTATCTAATAGATAGATCTTGGTACATAGCTCACATCGTAGGAAATTTTTTGTTTTCTATGTCATAACCTCAAAGGGTATCAGAGCGGGATCTATGCGTAGATACTTTGCACGGGTAGTACACATATGAGTATGTGGGCGATGATGATCATTTTATTGATTCTTAGTTGTACTTTGGATATTGGTTGCATAGTGGGATGAAGCGGCCCGGACAAACTTTACATGTCCTCGCACATGAGACCTGTTCCACGCTTGACATGCAACTAGTTTTGCATAAGTGGCTAGCGGGTGTCTGTCTCTCCTACTATAGTCAATATCTAATTTGCAACGAGTTGTCAACAATTTGGTTATCCTCATTGTGGTTCATGTTTGTAGGTAAGAACGGTTCTATCTTCGAAAGCCCTAAGCCACGTAAAACTTGCAATGGATAAATTAGAGGGGTCTAGTTGAGATTGGTGCTGGGCTAGTGTTATGATATGGTTATGTTGTAAGTAGAAGTATAAGATGATACTCTTACAACACACATAACGTGTAGGTTCCATAGACCTTGGCCTTACCCATGGAGGTATGATAGAGATCATACCACGATGCACATGATGGAGATCATATGCGGGAACCATATCATTTCACTAATAAACATGTGATGTTTGATTGCATCTTATATTGCTTGTTTGGCGTTTTATTAGCATAATAAGATGATCCCTCATTTAGATATCAAGATAAGAATGTGTTCTTCCTTAAGTATGCAAACAATGTTTAAATCGCTTCAAGACATCACGTGATGACCGGTGTACTTGAATCACGAGCATATCTCGGGTGTAAAGCGATTTACACGTGAATACTAAGGTTCTTACTTGACGAGCCTAGCATGTACAGACATGGACTCGGAACACGGACCGAAAGGTTAAGCATGAGTCATATGTTTTGATATGATGACCATATGGATGCTCGCCTTTGAAGCTATACCGACTCACGTGATGATCGGACTTGGTGTAGTGGATTTGGTTCATGTAATCACCAAAAAGACACGAGGGATGTCGTTTTTGAGTGGGAGTTTATTTCTAATTTGGATTAGTAGAACTCAATTTTTCATAAATTAAATCAAAGTGAATTTGCATAATTTGTTGTAGTCATTGGTATTCGTTCACCACCTTATGCATAGTTGTAATTGAGATAATAGAACTATAGAATTCTGGATATATACTTTACGAACTGGTATCGTATTGTGTTGAGTGTCAATCTAAAGTTTAAAGTCCTATTGCAAACTTTCAGCAAACTCTGTTTACTCCGTGAAATTTAATAATTGGTATTAAATCGAGAGTAACAATTCCAGTGTTAGTATTTTAAGTATCATATTTGCCTCCATGATTCTTGATTGTTTTAATATCAAGATTATCGAGGAGCTGAAAGAATTATTTCAGAAACCATCATGTGTGGCAGATATAACGATATCTGAAACAATGTTTTGGTTGCAATATGATAGAGTATAATATATGTTCTCATATTGGATGAGAATTTACGAAGGTTGGATATGCTAGACATCCTAATCATCCAAAAGGGTTTTGGAAAGTAATGTTATACTCATGATTCGCCTTTATAAGCTACAGTAGCTTGATCATGAATGTCGTCATGATAAGGGTGAATAGAATATGTATGTAAAATGTTTACTACACTAAAAGATTACTAAATAATATATTTTGAAAGAATACCGATCATTTTGATGATGGTGATCTACTTCAAAGTGCAAGTCCAAAGGTATTATTATTTGAATATACACGCTTTGGACTATGTTTTATGTATATGGCTCCACTGTTGATGTTGATAGATTCTTTTAAAAAGGAAAAGGAAATGCTGAAAGAGAATCTATAAAATATATTTGGCAGAAAAGATAAGATTGGAAATGTCCAATTTAGGTATATATATGATATACATGTTATGGTTGTATTCTTTGCTTGTTAAACAATGTGGTTCTTGGGTATTGGATACCGAATTGGTTGGTATGAAATTTCATACAGAACGACGCAATTCATGAACCACAATGGCCTAAGTAACTAGCAAGAGAATATGTGATGATGTTCATCGAAAACAAACAAACCGTTGTTTGTATTTCTCGTTGACATCAAAGCTTGACTTCAAGATTTGTTTTAATAATTGTTATTTGAATCAGGTATTACGAGAACAAAGGTTGTTCAAATAATTACCGTATTCCATATAAGATGGATGATTTACAAATCTAGTTGGAGAAATCACATCCATAAAACCTAATGCTAAAATGTCGCAAGATAAATGATTGAAAGATCACTTACGAAGGGACATCGCCGTTTAAATTATATTGGAAAGAAAACATGAAGAATCTCCATATTCATGGATTTTTGGAGTCTTTGATTTGATCAAGTGATGCTTGTGAGACTTTCCTCGGGATAATTAAAACTTCGTTCAAAGGCCAAAGAAGAACGATCGACTAAATTATTGGAATTTATACATATCGATGTATGTAGTCCATTATGTATAGTCGTAAGCGATGGATTTCAACTTCATATGCTTTCTCCGGAAATTTAAGTGAATGTTCACTTAATGAGAAAGAAGTATGAAATATTTGAAAAACGTTTCAAAGACTTTCAAGATGAAGTGGAAAATCATTGTAATAAGAAAAATAAATGAATTATGATTTGATCATAAAGGGATTTATTTGAGTTACAAGTGTAACAAGAAAAATAAATGAATTATGATTTTATCATAAAGGGATTTATTTGAGTTGCAAGTTTATCAAAACACCTAGATTTACATCTCCCGAAACACCATAGGAGTATGGAGTGTTTGAGATTTGTAATGAAACCTTGTTTGACATGGTTGGATCAAATGTGTTATTTATAAAACTGCCATTATGTTTTAAAAGATTAAAGCTTTAAAGAGTTCCGTTTTTACACTGAAAAGAGCTCCATCTTGATCCGTTGAAATGACACCATGGAAGTTATGGTTTGGGGTAAAACCCAAGTTGCCCTTTCTTAAATTTTGGTATGCTAAACATAAGTAAGATGTTTACAACCGAAGTCGGATGAGCATGTCTTTGTAGGTTATTTGAATAACAATTGGTTATTCCTCCATAACACCAAGGACAAAAGGGTTTGTCGCTTGAAACATGAAGTTTCTTGAAGAAGGAATTTTTCATAAATGTTAAGTGGGAGGACAATAGAACTTTGATAAGGTTAACAAACCTTAGCTAAATGTCTGAGTTCTTGGTAGAAAATCGCTCGGAGGCTTCCATAATGCTCATAGCTTATGTGCCTCAAAGGTTGCGGTCACGGAGGTCTAAAGTTCCTATTGAACCAAGAAGGTCGGATAAACAATCAAATGATTGAGATTTGAGAGTAAATCATTATTGTTTGACAATGATGAACCGACTACAAAGAAGCAATGATGGGCCCTGACTCTGTCAAATGGCTTGAAGCCATAAAATCCGTGATAGTTCCATACACGAGAAATCAAGTTTTGAACTTGGAAGACCCTCCGGAAAGGTGTAAAAACCTATCGGTCGTATTTGGATCTATAAAGAAACAGACATGTATGTTTCACATCTATGAAATAGTCGACATGTCATAAAGTATTTTATGACAATGTTCAAGGAGTTGACTATGACAAGATTTGATCTTTCATAGCGATATTTAGTCTTGACGGATTAAAGTAGCAACCACTACATATAATTTGGTATATGGTAGATGAATAAACAAAACAAAGTTCTTTTAATAGAATGGTTACCTAGGACGTGTACATGACACGATCCAAAGGGTTTTGTTAATTCAAAGGATGCTAAAAGGGGCATGCAAACTTCAATGGTTGAAGTAAGCATCGCGGAGTTGGAATCTTCACCATGATGAAAAATGAGTTTTTCATCAGGAGACGATGAAGATGCTTGCATTTGCAAGAAATTAAGTGGGAGCGCTAAGACATATTTCTAATACATTATGTGGAGGACATCTTGTTGATTGGAAATGATGTATCTTTTATTGACAAAGGTTAAGAATTTCATTTCGATGAAATATTTAGGCAAAACCCGAATATTTAGCGTGAATGTCTATAGTGGATAGACTGTGACGCCAATATGGTTGTGCCAAACGTACATATATGAGATATTGAAGGAGTTAAATATAGAAACGACAAGAAACAGTTCTTGTTGCATGGAAAGGAATTGAATCAAGATTCAAGTGTATCGACACTTGATAAGTGAAACAAGATTCAAGTGCTTTGACACTTGATGAGTAAAATCACAAGAATGATTTGATCAATCATACCATGATATGTACACATCCAGATATGTCCTATGCTCTAAGTGTTATGAGCATATACCAGAATGAATCATAAAATGATCATTGGACAATAGTAAGGAAATTCTTATGATCTTTTGGAAGAACTAAGAATATATTTGTGTAGAGGTGACAAACAATTACAAATAGTTCATTGTAAAGCGTTACATTGAAACTAGTTTTGTCACAAGATACATATTAAGTTTATCTCAATTTAAACTATGGGTGGCACAATGTAATGGAAAGAAGATTCCATGATGGATTTGGATGAAATCCATAATTAAGACATTGTGACGAATACTACAACAAAAGGGATAAGTATATGACTGCTATAGTAGCAGCAAAGGAGGGAATTTGTGTCAAGAAGTTTGTTATCAAACTAAGGTGTGGTTCGCAACGGGCTAACACTGAAGATATATTGTATGACAATAGTATCGACATGATTTAACCCCAAGGAACTAAAGGTCTCACCGAAAGACCAAATTTATACAATGCCATCTCATTGGAGAATGAGTGATGCGTGAAGACACAAAGACATGCAAATACACACAGACCTGAAGCGTCAGATCCGTAGATTATGTTAACCACTTGCAATTGCGTATATGGAACATCGAAAAGCCATAAGTGTTCAATACGCAAAGTTTTCAAAATAGATTATTGTCTCTAGTGCAAGTGGGAGACTGAAGGGAATATGCCCGAGATGCAATAATAAAGTGGTTATTATCGTATTCCTTGTTTATGATAAATGTTTATTTTACATGCTATAATTGTATTAATATGAAAACGTTAATACATGTGTGTTTAATAAACAAAAATAAAGTTCCTAGTTATGCCTCTCTTATAAACTAGCTCGTTGATTAACAAGATGATCATAGGTTTCCTGATCATGGGCATTGGATGTTGTTAATAACAAGGTCACAACATTAGGGTAATGATGTGATGAACATTCATCCGAAGTATAGCATTACGATCAAAGTCATTGAGTTTATATTGCTATAACAACTTACGAAGTGATCCTAATCCTTAGACCATGAGATCATGTCAATCACTAACACCGCAAGAGTTTCTTGATAACATCAAACGTCACACCGTAACAGGGTGATTATAAAGATGGATTGACTAATAAAGTGTTATGTTGAGGCCCATGGAACGAGAGTGGAATTTTTTCATCCCAATGACGGATAGATATACTCTGGGCCCTCTCGGTGATATCACATTGGTTAGCTTGCAAGCAAGTGACTTGATCACTAGAATGTTATATCACAGGAACGAGAAAAGAGTGCATGTCGATGCGAGATCAAACTAGGTATGGAGATACCGATGATCGAATCTCGGACATGTAATATATCATGAAACAAAGGGATTAAGATACTAGCATAAAAGGTTCCGCGATCACAAGAAAGTCCTCGTTGAATGTGTGGGAGTCGATGGGTCTCAGATCCGCTCGATTATTGATCCGAGAGGGTTCTCGATCATGTCCGCATTATTCACGAACCATAGGGTGACACACTTAAGAGACACCGACATCCAATTGGAGCAAAAGTTTCATGCCGAAAAAGAATGAACAAGCAGAATTTATTTCACTAGATCAAAAAGCAGGTTTTGGTGAAATTGCATAAAGTGGTTATGCATGTGAAATAGAATTCTAGCAAGGGGTTATTTGTGAATGTTTGTCATTAAAGTAATTGACAAAATTCTGAATAAAATAGAAGAGTTTTATTTAATGAGATTTTGCATTAAATTTGGTGGAAATTTAATGGCATGTTTGAGTGGGATTTTGAGTGGAGGGAATTTAAAGGAATTTTGTGAGTGGAGTGTCCACCCACATGAAGAGGGGAGGGGGCAGCCCCATGCATGAGCCACCCCTTGGGGTTCCCCTCTCCTATAAAGGCACCCTCTCCTCACTTCTCTCACACCTCCTCGTGAAGGATCTCTCTCCCCTCTAGAATTTATCCCCATGGTCTTGGACTAGCGAGATACATGTTCCGGTGGCTATTCGGCAAGAAAGAGTTGTGCTTCGCTGCATCATTTGGAGCAAGGAGGCGAGGTTGCTTGGTGCCTCGAACGTGTGTGCGAGCGGATCTTGCTGATTTGCGGCGCTAGGACTTCCTCTCGATCTTGAGATCGGCAAGAGATCGTCTACATCAACCACGAGTTGAACTCAATAAGCTTTGTCGGTCTTCAAGGGTATGTTATCTACGGATATACTTTGCACGGGTAGTACACATATGAGTATGTGGGCGATGATGATCATTTTATTGCTTCTTAGTTGTACTTTGGATATTGGTTGCATAGTGGGATGAAGCGGCCCGGACAAACTTTACATGTCCTCGCACATGAGACCTGTTCCACGCTTGACATGCAACTAGTTTTGCATAAGTGGCTAGCGGGTGTCTGTCTCTCCTACTATAGTCAATATCTAATTTGCAACGAGTTGTCAACAATTTGGTTATCCTCATTGTGGTTCATGTTTGTAGGTAAGAACGGTTCTATCTTCGAAAGCCCTAAGCCACGTAAAACTTGCAATGGATAAATTAGAGGGGTCTAGTTGAGATTGGTGTTGGGCTAGTGTTATGATATGGTTATGTTGTAAGTAGAAGTATAAGATGATACTCTTACAACACACATAACGTGTAGGTTCCATAGACCTTGGCCTTACCCATGGAGGTATGATAGAGATCATACCACGATGCACATGATGGAGGTCATATGCGGGAACCATATCATTTCACTAATAAACATGTGATGTTTGATTGCATCTTATATTGCTTGTTTGGCGTTTTATTAGCATAATAAGATGATCCCTCATTTAGATATCAAGATAAGAATGTGTTCTTCCTTAAGTATGCACCGACAATGTTTCACGCTTCAAGACATCACGTGATGACCGGGTACTTGAATCCACGAGCATATCTGGTGTAAAGCGATTACACGTGAATACTAAGGTTCTTACTTGACGAGCCTAGCATGTACAGACATGGACTCGAACACGGACCGAAAGGTTAAGCATGAGTCATATGTTTTGATATGATGACCATATGGATGCTGCCTTTGAAGCTATCGACTCACGTGATGATCGGACTTGGTGTAGTGGATTTGGTTCATGTAATCACCAAAAGACACGAGGGATGTCGTTTGAGTGGGAGTTTATTTCTAATTTGGATTAGTAGAACTCAATTTTCATAAATTAAATCAAAGTGAATTTGCATAATTTGTTGTAGTCATTGGTATTCGTTCACCACCTTATGCATAGTTGTAATTGAGATAATAGAACTATAGAATTACGGATATATACTTTCTGAACTGGTATCGTATTGTTGAGTGTCAATCTAAAGTTTAAAGTCCTATTGCAAACTTTCAAAAACTGTTTACTCGTGAAATTTAATAATTGGTATTAAATCGAGAGTAACAATTCCAGTGTTAGTATTTTAAGTATCATATTTGCCTCCATGATTCTTGATTGTTTTAATATCAAGATTATCGAGGAGTGAAAAATTATTTGAAACCATCATGTGTGGCGGATATAACGATATACGAAACAATGTTTTAGTTGCAATATGATAGAGTATAATATATGTTCTCATATTGGATGAGAATTTACGAAGGTTGGATATGCTAGACATCCTAATCATCCAAAAGGGTTTTGGAAAGTAATGTTATACTCATGATTCGCCTTTATAAGCTACAGTAGCTTGATCATGAATGTCGTCATGATAAGGGTGAATAGAATATGTATGTAAAATGTTTACTACACTAAAAGATTACTAAATAATATATTTTGAAAGAATACCGATCATTTTGATGATGGTGATCTACTTCAAAGTGCAAGTCCAAAGGTATTATTATTTGAATATACGCTTTGGACTATGTTTTATATATATGGCTCCTTTGTTGATGTTGATAGATTCTTTTAAAAGGAAAAGGAAATGCTGAAAGAGAATCTATAAAATATATTTGGCGAGAAAAGATAAGATTGGAAATGTCCAATTTAGGTATATATATGATATACATGTTATGGTTGTATTCTTTGCTTGTTAAACAATGTGGTTCTTGGGTATTGGATACGAATTGGTTGGTATGAAATTTCATACGAGCAGCGCAATTCATGAACCACAATGGCCTAAGTAACTAGCAAGAGAATATGTGATGATGTTCATCGAAAACAAACAAACCGTTGTTTGTATTTCTCGTTGACATCAAAGCTTGACTTCAAGATTTGTTTTAATAATTGTTATTTGAATCGGGTATTACGAGAACAAAGGTTGTTCAAATAATTACCGTATTCCATATAAGATGGATGATTTACAAATCTAGTTGGAGAAATCACATCCATAAAACCTAATGCTAAAATGTCATAAGATAAATGATTGAAAGATCACTTACGAAAGGGACATCGCGTTTAAATTATATTGGAAAGAAAACATGAAGAATCTCCATATTCATGGATTTTTGGAGTCTTTGATTTGATCAAGTGATGCTTGTGAGACTTTCCTCGGGATAATTAAAACTTCGTTCAAAGGCCAAAGAAGAACGATCGACTAAATTATTGGAATTTATACATATCGATGTATGTAGTCCATTATGTATAGTCGTAAGCGATGGATTTCAACTTCATATGCTTTCTCCGGAAATTTAAGTGAATGTTCACTTAATGAGAAAGAAGTATGAAATATTTGAAAAACGTTTCAAAGACTTTCAAGATGAAGTGGAAAATCATTGTAATAAGAAAAATAAATGAATTATGATTTGATCATAAAGGGATTTATTTGAGTTACAAGTGTAACAAGAAAAATAAATGAATTATGATTTTATCATAAAGGGATTTATTTGAGTTGCAAGTTTATCAAAACACCTAGATTTACATCTCCCGAAACACCATAGGAGTATGGAGTGTTTGAGATTTGTAATGAAACCTTGTTTGACATGGTTGGATCAAATGTGTTATTTATAAAACTGCCATTATGTTTTAAAAGATTAAAGCTTTAAAGAGTTCCGTTTTTACACTGAAAAGAGCTCCATCTTGATCCGTTGAAATGACACCATGGAAGTTATGGTTTGGGGTAAAACCCAAGTTGCCCTTTCTTAAATTTTGGTATGCTAAACATAAGTAAGATGTTTACAACCGAAGTCGGATGAGCATGTCTTTGTAGGTTATTTCGAATAACAATTGGTTATTCCTCCATAACACCAAGGACAAAAGGGTTTGTCGCTTGAAACATGAAGTTTCTTGAAGAAGGAATTTTTCATAAATGTTAAGTGGGAGGACAATAGAACTTTGATAAGGTTAACAAACCTTAGCTAAATGTGCTGAGTTGCGCAGCGCCGAAAATCGTTCTGGAGGCTTCCATAATGCTCATAGCTTATGTGCCTCAAAGGTTGCGGTCACGGAGGTCTAAAGTTCCTATTGAACCAAGAAGGTCGGATAAACAATCAAATGATTGAGATTTGAGAGTAAATCATTATTGTTTGACAATGATGAACCGACTACAAAGAAGCAATGATGGGCCCTGACTCTGTCAAATGGCTTGAAGCCATAAAATCCGTGATAGTTCCATACACGAGAAATCAAGTTTTGAACTTGGAAGACCCTCCGGAAAGGTGTAAAAACCTATCGGTCGTATTTGGATCTATAAAGAAACAGACATGTATGTTTCACATCTATGAAATAGTCGACATGTCATAAAGTATTTTATGACAATGTTCAAGGAGTTGACTATGACAAGATTTGATCTTTCATAGCGATATTTAGTCTTGACGGATTAAAGTAGCAACCACTACATATAATTTGGTATATGGTAGATGAATAAACAAAACAAAGTTCTTTTAATAGAATGGTTACCTAGGACGTGTACATGACACGATCCAAAGGGTTTTGTTAATTCAAAGGATGCTAAAAGGGCATGCAAACTTCAATGGTTGAAGTAAGCATCGGAGTTGGAATCTTCACCATGATGAAAATGAGTTTTCATCGGAGGCGATGAAGATGCTTGCATTTGCAAGAAATTAAGTGGGAGCTAAGACATATTTCTAATACATTATGTGGAGGACATCTTGTTGATTGGAAATGATGTATCTTTTATTGACAAAGGTTAAGAATTTCATTTCGATGAAATATTTAGGCAAAACCGAATATTTAGCGTGAATGTCTATAGTGGATAGTGGCGCCAATATGGTTATGCCAAGCGTACATATATGAGATATTGAAGGAGTTAAATATAGAAGCGACAAAGCAGTTCTTGTTGCATGGAAAGGAATTGAATCAAGATTCAAGTGTATCGACACTTGATAAGTGAAACAAGATTCAAGTGCTTTGACACTTGATGAGTAAAATCACAAGAATGATTTGATCAATCATACCATGATATGTACACATCCAGATATGTCCTATGCTCTAAGTGTTATGAGCATATACGAATGAATCATAAAATGATCATTGGACAATAGTAAGGAAATTCTTATGATCTTTTGGAAGAACTAAGAATATATTTGTGTAGAGGTGACAAACAATTACAAATAGTTCATTGTAAGCGTTACATTGAAACTAGTTTTGTCACAAGATACATATTAAGTTTATCTCAATTTAAACTATGGGTGGCACAATGTAATGGAAAGAAGATTCCATGATGGATTTGGATGAAATCCATAATTAAGACATTGTGAATACTACAACAAAAGGATAAGTATATGACGCTATAGTAGACAAAGGAGAATTTGTGTCGAAGTTTGTTATCAAACTAAGGTGTGGTTCATAGCGGGCTAACTGAAGATATATTGTATGACAATAGTATCGACATGCTTTAACCCCAAGGAACTAAAGGTCTCACGAAAGACCAAATTTATACAATGCCATCTCATTGGAGAATGAGTGATGCGTGAACACAAAGACATGCAAATACACACGGACACAGGCGTCGGATCCATAGATTATGTTAACCACTTGCAATTGCGTATATGGAACATCGAAAAGCCATAAGTGTTCAATACGCAAAGTTTTCAAACTAGATTATTGTCTCTAGTGCAAGTGGGAGACTGAAGGGAATATGCCCGAGATGCAATAATAAAGTGGTTATTATCGTATTCCTTGTTTATGATAAATGTTTATTTTACATGCTATAATTGTATTAATATGAAAACGTTAATACATGTGTGTTTAATAAACAAAAATAAAGTTCCTAGTTATGCCTCTCTTATAAACTAGCTCGTTGATTAACAAGATGATCATAGGTTTCCTGATCATGGGCATTGGATGTTGTTAATAACAAGGTCACAACATTAGGGTAATGATGTGATGAACATTCATCCGAAGTATAGCATTACGATCAAAGTCATTGAGTTTATATTGCTATAACAACTTACGAAGTGATCCTAATCCTTAGACCATGAGATCATGTCAATCACTAACACCAAGAGTTTCTTGATAACATCAAACGTCACACCGTAACAGGGTGATTATAAAGATGGATTCAGAACTAATAAAGTGTTATGTTGAGGCCCATGGAACGAGAGTGGAATTTTTTCATCCCAATGACGGATAGATATACTCTGGGCCCTCTCGGTGATATCACATTGGTTAGCTTGCAAGCAAGTGACTTGATCACTAGAATGTTATATCACAGGAACGAGAAAAGAGTGCATGTCAGTAACGAGATCAAACTAGGTATGGAGATCTGGATGATCGAATCTCGGACATGTAATATATGAAACAAAGGGATTAAGATACTAGCATAAAAGGTTGGACGATCACAAGAAAGTCCTCGTTGAATGTGTGGGAGTCGGTATGGGTCTCAGATCCTTCGATTATTGATCCGAGAGGGTCTCGATCATGTCCGCATTATTCACGAACCATAGGGTGACACACTTAAGAGACACCGACATCCAATTGGAGCAAAAGTTTCATGCGAAAGAATGAACAAGCGAGGAATTTATTTCACTAGATACAAAGCAGTTTGGTGAAATTGCATAAAGTGGTTATGCATGTGAAATAGAATTCTAGCAAGGGGTTATTTGTGAATGTTTGTCATTAAAGTAATTGACAAAATTCTGAATAAAATAGAAGAGTTTTATTTAATGAGATTTTGCATTAAATTTGGTGGAAATTTAATGGCATGTTTGAGTGGGATTTTGAGTGGAGGGAATTTAAAGGAATTTTGTGAGTGGAGTGTCCACCCACATGAAGAGGGGAGGGCAAGGGGGCAGCCCCCATGCGCAGGCCACCCCCTTGGGGTTCCCCCTCCTCCTATAAAAGGCACCCCTCTCCTCACTTCTCACTCACACCTCCTCGTGAAGGATCTCTCTCCCCCTCTAGAATTTATCCCCATGGTCTTGGACTAGCGAGATACATGTTCCCGGTGGCTATTCGGCAAGAAAGAGTTGTGCTTCATTGCATCATTTGGAGCAAGGAGGCGTAGGTTGCTCGGTGCCTCGAACGTGTGTGCGAGCACGGATGCGCTGCTGATTTGCGGCGCTAGGACTTCCTCTCGATCTTGAGATCGGCAAGAGATCGTCTACATCAACCACGAGTTGAACTCAATAAGCTTTGTCGGTCTTCAAGGGTATGTTCTCTACGGATATACATCCGCCCGTTGTTTGTATCTAATAGATAGATCTTGGTATATAGTTCACATCGTAGGAAATTTTTTGTTTTCTGTGCTGCGAACCCTACACATAGCACTCGCTAAGGAACCAAGATATCATCCAAAGACCAAGCATATCAACCGCATGTTGGAGATATGCCCTAGAGGCAATAATAAATGAAGTTATTATTATATCTTTGTGTTTATGATAAATGTTTACATTCATGCTATAATAGTATTAACAAGGAAACATTAATACTTGTGTGATTTGTAAACTTAAATTGAAGTCCCTAGTAAAGACTCTTCATAATACTAGCTTGTTGCTTAATAAATGATTGTGGTTTCTCTACCATGAACATTGAGATATTATTAACAACAAGATCATATCGTTAGGAGAATGATATGATGGACATACTCCTATAGATAAGCGTAGCATAAAGATCAAGTCATTTTAATAGTTCAATTGCTATATGCTTTCTGATACATAGTAACCTAATTCCTTTGACCATGAGATCATGCTTATCACCATCACCGAAAGGATGCTTTGATGACATCAAACACCACACCGTAACTGGGTGGCTATAAAGGTGGCACTGAGTGTTCGGAAAGTGTTGGTTGAGACACATGGATCAAGAGTGGGATTTGTCCATCCATATGAAGGATAGATATAGTATGGGCCCTCTCGGTGGAATGTCATCCAATTAGCTTGCAAACATGTGACTGGCTCACAAGGGATCACAGGGAACAAGAAAAGAGTACTTATCAGTAACGAGGTTGAACTGGGTATGCAGAGATACCGAATATCAAAACCTCGGATAAGTAAACTATCGTGAGACAAAGGGAAATTGGTATCGTATGTAAGTGGTTCATTCGATCGCAAAGTAATCGTAGAAATATGTGGGAGACATATGAATTTCCAGATTCCTCTATTGGTTATTGTTCGGAGAAGTGTCTTGATCATGTCCGCATAATTCACGAACCGTAGAGAGACACACTTAAGGATTCGACGTTGTTGAGTAGTTATGGAATGATGAGTAAGAGACCGAATGTTGTTTGGAGTCTCGGATGGGATCCGGGATATCACGAGGAGATCCGGAATGGTCCGGAGAATAAGATTCATATAAGGAAAGTCCTGTTTCGGGGTTGGAGAATGGTTAGGTGTTTTCATCGGGAATGTTCTAGAAGGTTAGGAAGGTCCGGCACTCGGAGGAAGTGTACATGAATGTGTCATAACAAGTTGGAATGGTTGCATCATGTACTAGGTGTCATCTGAGCAAAATAAAGGATAAATCAAATCCTAGTTTGAAAAGTCAAGCCAATTTGAAAAGTCAAGCTATTTTGCTTGGTGGAGGAGAGTAGGAAACCTACTTGGGGAGAGTACCTCCTCTCCACCGCCGGCCTTGAAGCCGAGTTGGGAGGGACTCCCTCCCTTGGCAGCGCCTCCACCTATATAAGGAGGCGGGCCCCTCCTAGCACACAACTCCCACCCAAAACCCTAGCCCTAGCCGCCTCCTGCGCTCATGCGCCGCCTAGGGCAAACCCTAGCCGACTTGGGGCAATCCCTTTCCCTAGCCTCGGCCTAGCTCCCTCTCCTTGGTGCGTCTAAACCCTAGATCAGAGGAGGCCTCTCTCATAGTCCACCATACTCGCTCGGCTTAAGGAGAAGCCTGCGAGATCTCCCTCTACTTAGGTACCCTTGTGTCTTCTTGGGAATCGCGAGGAGTGCTACAACCTCCATTTTCTTTGGAACAAGGGAGAGGAAGGTCTTCATCAGTCCGAACGTGTGACCAACTGAAGGCTTCTTGGGAGCATAGCGCCAGAAGGATCATCTACGCGATCTTGAGATCGGCAAGAGTACGATTACATCACCCACGAGAATCCGCTCTCGTTAAACACTTTGGAATCTTCGAGGGCGAGTTATTCCATCGACTCGTTGCTACAATCTAGTAGATAGATCTTGGATTGTTTATTTGTATGCGGTAGAAGTTTTTTGTTTTCCATGCTACGAACCCCTACAGTGGTATCAGAGCCGTGTCTATATGTAGATCTGTTGCACGAGTAGAACACAATGGTCATTGTGGGCGGTGGTGCTTTTATTATCAATGTTTTCTTGTGTACTTTGCATCTTGCGGTATGATGGGATGAAGCGGCTCGGGCTAACCTTACATGACATCGTTCATGAGACTTGCTCCACGCTCAACATGCAACTTGTATTGCATAAGTGGCTTCTTGGTGTCTCTGTCTCTCCCATAATAGTATAGATCCAATTTACAACGGGCACTTGATAGTTCAAACATCAACATTGTGGTTCTTGTTCATAAGTTCTATCGACACTTATTGAAAGCCCCAAACCACGTAAAACATGCAAAGAAATTAGAGGCGTCTAAATTTGTTTTGCAGGGGTGTGCTGTGATGTGATATGGCCATGATTGTGATTATATTTGATGTATGCAATGTTCCTTATTGTAAGTTGACAACCGGCAGGATCCATATGATTGTCTTTAATTTCTATTAAGACCCACGTGTCTATTCAAAGTAGTTGTAATAGTTGAAGCTGGTGGCGACAACCATGGAGCGTCATTGACCTTGATGCAATGCGGTGATGATGGAGATCATGTCCGTGCTTGAAGATGGAGATCAGAAGCATAAAGAAGAAAGGCCATATCATATCACATATTATTAATTGCATGTGATGTTAATCCTTTATGCATCTTGTATTACTTAGTTAACGACGGTAGCATTATAAGATGATCCCTCATGCACATAAATTTCAAGTTCTAAAGTGTTCATCCTTAGTAAGCACCGTTGCTAAAGCTTGTTGTTTCGAAGCACCACGTGATGATCGGGTGTGTTAGATTCTGCAAGTGTATACAATGTGAGCAAGCCAGATTTGCTCACGCGGAAGCTAAGGTTTGATCTTGACGAGCCTAGCATGTACAAACATGGTCTCAGAACACAGATCACCGAAAGGTAAAGCATGAATAATATAGTAGATATGATGAACATGTCGATTGTTCACCATTGAAGCCACATCAACTCTCGTGATGATCGGTGTTGATGTAGTGGATTTGGTTCGTGTGATCACTAAAACAGTGTGAGGGATATTGTTTTGAGTGGGAGTTCACCTAGATTAATTTAACTATTAATTAGAACTCAATTTGTCATAAACTTAGTCTAAACTATTGCAAATATGTTGTAGATCAATGGCGGCCCCTACCATCAATTTTAATGCGTTTCTAGAGAAATAAAAGTTGAAAAACATGGAAGCAACTTCGCGGATTGGTTCCGCAATTTGAGGATTGTCCTCAATGCTGGTAATTTGACCTATGTCTTTGGATGCACCATTGGTGACCCACACGAAGCTCTTGCCGATGAAGTAAAGAATGTTTACCTCGCTCGGAAGACTCGGTACTCCACGATTCGATGTGCTATCTTGTATGGTTTAGAATCGGAGCTTGAGAAAAGGTTTGAGAATTGAGACCCATGATATTGTCGTGAACTCAAATTGATTTTTGAGACTCACGCGGCAATTGAGCTATGAGGCTTACGAAAAGTTCTTTAAGCGCAAGATGGAAGAGGGCAGCTCCATCGGTGAGCATGTGCTTAAGATGTCAGGCACATAACAAACTTCAAAGCTTGGGTATAGTGATTTCTAATGCTTTGGGGATTTACCGTGTCCTCCAATCACTACCACCAAGTTACAAGAACTTTGTGATGAACTACAATATGCAAAGCATGAACAAGACGTTGCGAACTCTTCTCCATGTTAAAATCTGCGAAGTGGAGATCAAGAAAGAGCACCAAGTGTTGATGGTCAATAAGACCACCAAATTCAAGAAAGGCAAGTCTAAGCAAAGGACACTTCAAGAAGGGTGGTAAGAAAGTTACCACGAAGAAGACCAAGGCTGGACCTAAGCACGATCTTGAGTGCTTTCCGCAAGGGAGAAGGTCATCGAAGCGGAATTGCCCAAAGTACTTGGCGGATTTGAAGAACGACAACATCAAGAAGAAAGGTATATCTGATATACATGTTATTGATGTGTATCTCACTAGTACTCGTAGTAATGCCTGGGTATTTGATACTGGTTCGGTTGCTCATATTTGTAACTCGAAGCAGGTGCTGCAGAATAAACGGAAGCTAGCGAAGAACGAGGTGACGATGCGCGTGGGAAATGGATCAAAGGTTGATGTGATCGCGATCGGCACGCTACCTCTTCATCTACCGTCGGGATTAGTTTTATACTTAAATAATTGTTATTTGGTGCATGCGTTAAGCATGAACATTATATCAGGATCTTGTTTATTGAGGCGGTTACTTGTTTAAGTCCGAGAAGAATTGTTGTTTGATTTATATGAGTAATATGTTTTATGCACATGCACCTTTGATAGATGGTCTATTCTTATTGAATCTCGATAGTGGAAATACACATATTAATAACATTGAGGCTAAGCGTTTGAAATCGGCGATAACTCGAACTATATGTGGCACTTGTTGTCTTGGTCACATTGGAGTGAAGCGTATGAAGAAACTCCATTCGATGGACTTCTTGAATCACTTGATTTGAATCACTTGAAAGATCTTGAAGCATGTCGATGGGTAAAATGACTAAGACTCCATTTTACGGTATGATGGAGCGAGCTATGGACTTATTGGAAATCATACATACCGATGTGTGTTGTCCAATGAGTGTAGCATCGCTTGGTGGTTATCGTTATCGGATGATTTGAGTAGATATGGATATATCTATTTCATGAAACATAAGTCCAAAACTTCCGAGAAGTTTAAGGAATTTCAAAGTGAGGTTGAGAATCAACGTAACAAGAAGATTAAATTTCTATGTTACGATCGTGGATGTGAATATCTAAGTTACGAGTTTGGCGAGCATTTGAAGAAATCGGAATACTTTCACAATTGACACCGCCGGAACACCACAGGTAATGGTGTGTTCGAACGTCGTGTCGAACTCTCTTAGATATGGTTCGTTCTATGATGTCACTTAGATTTACCGCTATCATTTTGGGGTTATGCATTAGAAACAGCATTCACTTTAAATAGGGCACCATCTAAATCCGTTGAAACGACACCGTATGAATTATGGTTTGGGAAGAAACCTAAATTATGTTCCTTAAAGTTTGGGGATGAAGCCTATGTAAAGAAGTTCTGAGGACAAGCTTGAACCCAAAGCGTAAAAATGCGTCTTCATAGGATATCCAAAGGAAACTATTGGGTATACCTTCTATCATAGATCCGAAGGCAAAATCTTCGTTGCCAAGAATGGATCCTTTCTAGAGAAGGAATTTCTCTCGAAAGAAGTATTTGGAAGGAAAGTAGAAATCGGAGGTTCTCGAACCTTCTCTCGAACTTGCGAGTAGCGCGACCGGAAGAAGTTCTGTGGTGCTGCACCAATAAGAGAGGAAGCTAATGATGATGATCATGAAACTTGGTTGAAGTTGCTATAGAGCCTCGGGTCAACGAGAACTCGTACCACTCGATTGGTATGATCCGTTATGAGTGCCATGTTGGTGACCGATGACAACACGAGACATATGAGGAAGCAATGATGAGCCAGATTCCAATAAATGGCAAGAAGCCATGAACCGAGATTGGATCCATGTACGAAAACCAAGTATGGACTTTGGTGGACTTCTGGGATGGTAGGAAGGCTGTCGAGAACAAATGGATTTTCAAGAAGAAAAGATGTTGATGGTAATGTTATCGTCTATAAAGCTCGACTTGACGCAAAAGGGTTTCGACAAATTCAAGGAGTTGACTACGATGAGACTTTCTCACCAAGCGTAAAGCTAAAGTCTGTGAGGATTTTGTTAGCAATCGTTGCATATTATGATTATGAGATATGGCGGATGGATGTCAAAACAAAGATTCCTCAATGGAGACATTGATGAAGAGTTGTATATGATGCAACCCAAAGGTTTTGTCGATCCTAAAGATGCTAACAAGGTATGCAAACTTCAACGATCCATCTATGGATTGAAGCAAGCATCCAAGTTGGAATCAACATTTTGATAAGGTGATCAAAAGTTTTGGTTTTATACAAACTTATGGAGAAGCTTGTATTTACAAGAAAGTGAGTGGGAGCTCAGAGCATTCTTAATACTATATGTAGATGACATATTGTTGATTGGGAATGATGTAGACCTTCTTAGTAGTGTCAAGGAATATTTGAATAATAGTTTTTCAATGAAGGATCTTGAAGAAGCTTACATATTAGGCATAAAGATTTATAGAGATAGATCAAACGCCAAATATCATTGTCACAAAGTACATATTTGGACAAAGTTCTAAAGAGGTTTGGAATGGAAGAAAGCAAGAAAGGGTTCTTGCCCATGTTGCTAATCGACCTTGAGTAAAACTCAAAGTTCAACATCCGTAGAAGATAGAGAAAGGATGAGTAAGACTCTATGCCTCAGCCATAGGATCTCTAATGTATGCCATGCTATGTACTAGACCCGACATTGCATATCTCGTTAGTTTAACTAGCAGATATCAAAGTGATCCAGAGTGGATCATTGAATGATCAAAACATCCTTAAGTACTTGAGAAGAACTAAGGATATGGTTCTTTCTTATGGAGGTGATGAACATCGTTGTTAATGGTTACACCGATAGTTGGAACACCGATCCGATGATTCTAAATCACAATCTGGATACGTATTTATTTTGAATGGTGCAGCTTAGTCGGAGGAGTGCAAAGCAAAGCGTTGTGGCGAGATCTTCAACCGAATCGGAATACATGGCTGCTTCGGAGGCTTCACAAGAAGCGATATGGATGAAAGAGTTCATTACAGAGCTGGGTGTGGTTCCTAGTGCGCTGGATCCAATGTCTATCTACTGTAATAACATGGGCGCCATAGCCAATGCACAAGAACCAAGGTCACACAAGAAGCTGAAGCACATCAAGCTACGTTTTCACGCTATTTGGGAACATATCCAAAATGGGGATATAAAGATTTGCAAAGTACACACAGATCTAAATGTGGCGGATCCGTTGACTAAACCTCTCCCGAGGGCAAAACATGACCAACACCAAACTGCCATGGGTGTTCGGTATATTACAATGTAATCTAGATTAGATGACTCTAGTGCAAGTGGGAGACTGTTGGAGATATGCCCTAGAGGCAATAATAAATGTAGTTATTATTATATCTTTGTGTTTATGATAAATGTTTACATTCATGCCATAATAGTATTAACAAGGAAACATTAATACTTGTGTGATTTGTAAACTTAATTTGAAGTCCCTAGTAATGCCTCTATATAATACTAGCTTGTTGGTTAATAGATGATTGTGGTTTCGCTATCATGAACATTGAGATGTTATTAACAACAAGATCATGTCGTTAGGAGAATGATATGTTGGACATGCTCCTATAGATAAGCGTAGCATAAAGATCAACTCATTTTAATAGTTCAAATTGCTATATGCTTTCTGATACATAGTAATCTAATTCCTTCGACCATGATATCATGCATATCACCTTTACCAGATGGATGCTTTGATAACATCAAACACCACACCGTAACTGGGTGGCTATAAAGGTGGCATTGAGTGTTCGGAAAGTATTGGTTGAAACACATGGATCAAGAGTGGGATTTGTCCATCCATATGACGGATAGATATACTCTGGGCCCTCTCGGTGAAATGTCATCCAATTATCTTGCAAGCATGTGACTGGCTCACAAGAGATCACATATCACGGGAACGAGAAAAGAGTACTTATCGGTAACGAGGTTGAACTAGGTATGCAGAGATACCGACGATCATAACCTCGGATAAGTAAACTATCGTGAGACAAAGGGAAATTGATATCGTATGTAAGTGGTTCATTCGATCGAAAGTAATCGAGAAATATGTGGGAGCCATATGAATTTCGATTCCTCTATTGGTTATTGATCGGAGAAGTGTCTCGATCATGTCCGCATAATTCACGAACCGTAGGGAGACACACTTAAGGATTCGACGTTGTTTGAGTAGATATGGAATGATGAGAAAGAGTCCGAATGTTGTTCGGAGTCTCTAATGGGATTCGTAATATCACGAGGAGATCCGGAATGGTCCGGAGAATAAGATTCATATAAGGAAAGTCCCGTTTTAGAGTTGGAGAATGATTCCGGTGTTTTCATCGGGAATGTTCTAGAAGGTTCCGGAATGTCCGGCACTCCGGAGGGGAAGGGTACATGAATGTGTTGTATCAAGTTGATATGATTGCATCATGTACTAAGTGTCATCGCTGAACAAAATAGAGGATTAAATCAAATCCTAGTTTGAAAAGTCAAACGGCTAGTTTGAAAGTCAAACTATTTTGGGAAGTGGAAAAGAGGAGCCCGAGTTGGGGAGGAGTCTCTCCTCCCAAATAGGCCCGCCAAGCCGAGTTGGGAGGACTCCTCCCTTGGCCGGGCCCTCCACCTATATAAGGAGGGCAGGCTCTCCCAGAGACACACAAGATCCTCCTCCAAACCCTAGCCAGGCCACTGCCGCCGCCTAGGGCAAACCGCCACCCTAGTTACCCTAGCCGCCGCCTAGCCTCCTGGTGTCTAAACCCTAGATCGTCGAGGACTCTCTCATACTCCACCATACTCGCCCGGCTTAAGGCGAAGCCTGAGATCTCCCCTACTTCCTGCACCACGCCGTTGTGATGCGGAATCGAGGAGAGTGCTACAACCTCCATTTCTTTGGAACAAGGGAGAGGAAGGTCTTCGTCAGTACCAAACGTGACCGATCAAGGAGCGCCTAACGCCACTTGGAAGGATCGTCTACGCGATCTTGAGATCGGGAAGAGTACGACTACATCACCCACGAGAATCCGCTCTCGTTAAACACTTTGGAATCTTCGAGGGTGAGTTATTCTATTGACTCGTTGCTACAATCTAGTAGATAGATCTTGGCTTGTTTGTTTGTATGCGGTAGAAATTTTTTGTTTTCCATGCTACGAAACCCTACAATACCTCCCCCAAGCTTAGGCTTTTGGCCTAAGTGGAGATCAATCAATAACGCGGGTAGTAACCCCAAGCTGGTGTATCATCGTAGGAATGATCATAATTAGGCCCTCGCGATGAAGAAGAAGTGCCCCAATCATAGGAGGGTTGCTGGTATGAAGACTCCCCCGTGTTGGAGGGCTGAACCGAATTATCCTCGGCATCTTCTCCAACATTCTCCTCTTGCTGGGAGAGCTCAGCCACATATGTGTCAAGTTCTTCCTCCGTGAGCGACCATCCTTGCCTGGTATCAAAGTTAAACAAAGTAGGTGCAGGCAAAGAGACTACTTTATTAGACCCACCCCCTCTCCAACCACTCTTGACAAAGGTTATTTCATACGGTAACTCACTCGAAGTAGCCCAAGAAGAAACAAATTTATGATGAACCATAGAATTGAGATCAAGTCTCTCTATGGGGAACTAAAAATCTGAATGATGAGGCTCTAAACCATGAAAAGCTAGCAAACATGATGCAATGAGACCTCCACAAATTCCACCTTTATCACGGTTAGCAGCAAGACGGAAAGCTATCAAAGCACCCAAGTTATAAGTCCTATCTCGTTTCAAGGCGGCTGAGATAAAAGCTAGATCAAATGAAGATAATTTTCTAGTAGTCTTCCTAACAAGAACACACTTGACAATGAAATAGGCAAAATATGTAATGGATGGGAAATGAATATTCCGAATTTTACCACTCTCCTTTGAGAAGTCAAAATCTTGGCAAATTTCAGCATATAATTCCATGAGTGGCTTAGGCCTCTCTCTAATCTTCTCACATGAACCCCATTGTGGCACTCTGATAGCTGCACAAAAATCATCAAAAGGGAGGTTGGTAGCTATATTGTAAATTTTGTAGTGGACCATGGGATTAGACAAGTACCAACTAAATCGAAAGTCCTGCACCACAGACATAGTTAGTTTCACATATTGGTAGGGTTCTTTCCCAACAAAATGCTCCAACCCTGCATTAGAAATCATAGTCTAGAAATCCTGAAATATCCCTGCAGCTCTCATGAATTCTGGGCATGGATAAATGGAAGAGAAAACTTCCTCCTCGCGGTGGACTTACATAATCTCCAGTACACTTAACTCACGTTGATTCAGCTGGTATGCACTCATCTTCTTTTTTGATTTTTTTAGATAAATATCAAACCAAGTGATTTCCAAGTTGATAAATGATGAGGAACTACTATAGGAACTTGCTAGAGGGATAAACATGCATCAAAATGAAATCTCTAAGCATAGAACAAGCATGCAAGCTCAAACAACATGTCACCTACAGTAGCAAAATACTTATGATACAATCCACCAATCAAAAATATAATTGAACAAGCGGAGGAGGCACATACCGGAGAGCAATCCCTCCCAAAATCAGCAGCTAAGATGGGCTAAGCAAAGAGATAGAAATTCGGGAGCAAGAACAGCAGGAACTCGAGCTTTGAGAAGTTTTCTAGTGTTTTCAGGAGAGAGAAAGAAGTGGCTGGAAGGAGGCAACTTGAGGCAGTGGGCCACACTGGGCCAGCGCCACTGGGGGTGTCTGGCTGGTGGGTCCCCTGGTTTCACTCCAGCGCCTCGCCTTTTTCATAAAAACATTTAATATGAATTTTCTGGAATTTTTTGGGAAACTTTATTTTTGGCCAATTTTCAGGGTATGAAAATTGATTTTCTCGCAGATTTTTTTTTGAACGACACACAAGCAAACCAAAAACCAAAACTACAGAAGTTCTAAGACACTCTAACAAGCAAGCAACTAGCAAGACTAAGACAAACTAGAGGGAACACAAAGATTGGAAAGGAGAAAAATAAAGGTGAGCAAGTATAACCATGGTGAAAACATTGTTTTTTTCATTTAAAATCCCTTTGTTAACAAGGTTGATCAAGTTTTGTCACCAATTTTTTTTATATGAAACAAAACTTTGCATTTCACTTAATGATTAGGTTACCTCAATCTTGATAGCAATAGTCCCAATCATAATAGTTTCAAAACTTTCTTGTGGAATGGGACAATATATTTGTCTAAGTTTGATGGCCTCAATATTTTCAATAGAATTTAGGCCATAACTCTTATCAATATTCTTGGGGAAATAGACAGTATGATCTTGTCATTAATATTAAAGTTACCTTTCCTTAATTACAATTAATGACAGCACCTGCAGTATTAAGAACGGGTCTTCCAAGAATAATAGACATATTATCATCTTCAGGCATCTCAAGCACAACAAAGTCTGTTAATACCAAGTAATTATGAGCCACTTGAACAGGAACATCCTCACATATACCAACAGGGATAGTAGTAGACTTATCAGCCATTTGCAAAGATATATCAGTTGGTATCAATTTTTCTAGCTGAAGTCTCTTGTAGAGAAAAAAAGGCATAACACTAACTCCAGCTCCCAAATTCTAACCTAATTATTTTTGATAGAGTAAAGAATAGTTGGAATACCTGGATTAGCAGGTTTCTTTGGAACCTTACCATTGAAGAAATAATTAGCAAGGAAACTAGGAATCTTCCTTTTATTAGTGTCAGCTAGCAAAATGCCCGCGCATTGCGGCGAAAGAAGTTAGTCTTTGTTTAAAAAATCAATGGTCCTCGATCAATTGATTGAGTCCTCCATGAGTTTATTTTTTCTTTCGACGGTTTGACTATAAGAAGGGTACGTTGCCATTGATCGTGAGCCTTCAATCCCAATCCCCATGCTCCCGTCTCTTTCGCCTCGCGGACGCGCGTGAGCGCTATCCCACTCTCCCAAATCCGCCCCGTGACCTTCTGTGCTCCAGTTTTTCAGGGCTCGTTGATTTGCCGTTCCATTCTGCTCCTATTGTTTTTCAGCGCTCGTTGATTTTCCGTTCCTTTCTCATATTGAGCTCATCCTTGGCTTGTTGATAGCCCATATGTGAATGAATATAAACAAGTGTAATTTGGTTTAAGATAGCGAGGTGGTACTATTTGCAACCATTGGGAAGCGTAATATTTGCCGACGATCGAATCCAGCAATGCATGACGCGGGAGGAATAACTAGGCCAGGCCCGTACATGTGATGGACAAAAAATTTAACACCGAGGAATCCGGTGGATGAAACGTGGACTGAAGGTCATGGAGGTGTGGCTTGCATATCTCGAAACGAAACAAACGAACCAGTATGGTACACGGTATAGCGGCATTATAATTTTTTGGTGGGAGGGCAAACATGTTTAAAAAAGAGTTGGACCAGAAAAACACTTCGTCTTTTATTATTATATGGCTGAAAATAATTTTTGACACACCACCAAACTCTCTCTTGGATTTGTTGTTTTCCATCTATATACCCTACGGTGATGAAACATTCCCAAATACAATTATCCACTCTTAATGGCCCGTTGCGTCCAAGTTCTCGGCCTGAATAATTAATTTTCCTTATTTAACATGTGTAGCTGAGGCAGCCCATGGGGCGCAGCTGCAAAAAAGAAGGTTGGCCCATACCATGCAACGGCCTATCAGCACGGCTCGTACAGATGGACAGAACGCAAACCCTATAGAAAAAGATATAACGAGCCGGTACATGGCATATGCGGTAATATGAAAAATGGTAGAAGGGTAAAATCGTTTAAAAAAGTGTCGGACCGGAAGAAACACTTCGTGCTTTATTATCTACTAGCAGAAAAGTCCGTGCGCTGCACCGGGAATAAAAGCAATCTATGTTCTATTCCGACTACAACACGTGCCGGTAAGAAGGAGTATGTAAATTCACAAAATTTGTTTGTGCGGTCCTCCATTCCACCCATGCGGGCACGATGGCTAATAAAAAGGACATGCAACTAAACAACTTCATGACCACAAAAATAACTCAATCAGTTCCTTTGTGAAATGTCGATGGATCAACTTGCTATCATGATATCACTTAAGAACGAGCTCCAAACTTTCCCACACCGTGCTCATGCTGCAGCAAAAACTTCATGCAAAATTGATCAGGCCTCCTAGGCTCTGCTGGCCATCTCCTCGCCTCGTGCTTCCTGCCGTCGTACACCACCGCCTGCTTCCTTGTCTCCCACGTTGCGGTGCCGCCGTGGTCTTCTTCAACATTTTCCCAAGGAGGAACTCTTGAACGTGCGCTGATGAGATCTGCACTTTCCTTTTCCACCTAGACACCAAACAGAGGAAATGGATCTCCACAACCACACGACTTGGCAACTGCCACACGGATCGATCAACAACAGAGCTCGCAACCGTGGTCGCATCTTCCTAGTTTTTGATCGACGATACGAAGGCGATGTAGGACAGCATGGGAAGCACGAAGGTGGCAGTCTTGGCAGAGCCCGTCTAGGTTACACCGACACCGCGTCCCATAGGTTGAGTAGCACGGAGGACAAATTTTTCGGCGTCGGCATATTATACGGATCGTCGATGTTGCGTGGGCGATCGACCTCAAGTCCACTGTCCTTACAACGACTTCTTATGCTCGGACTTGTCAGCGGCGCTTGCTGCCTAGCCGACATCTTGTGCTCGATGTTGGCCGGGAGCAACGATCGTAGAGAAGGAGGCGGCTGGCGGCCCCAGATACCTCTCATGATCGCCTCCAACTCCTACACCATCTGCATCATCTATGCCATATTTTTAGCCGACCTTTAGGGGAGAGCGGAGGCGGTGATAGCTGCTCGGCGGCTTGGCTTTGTGGCGACCAATGACGGCTTCATGGCCGTAGCGTTGGCGTGGCTCAAGACGATGTGCTAGGAGATTTTCGCGGTCTCATGTCGTGGTCGCTATATATATTGGGGATCGTATAAACCAATTTTGTTTACGAACACGATGAGATGACGAACGCACATTTTCTTTATGAACACAAAGTTTTAGTATCGGGATGGACCTAGCCAGCCTAGTAAGGATGCGATCCTAGTTTCCTTTAGGTATACGATGCAATGGAGGAGGATGCTCGACCACGGCGGCCTATGAAGATACGAATCAGTTTTTTTTAACTTACCGGTGGCGTTAGGGTACTTTGGTGGGAGAACAAAACTATCCAAAAAAAAGTAAATATTTTTTTATAATTTGTTGACATTTTGAACCGCACCGCAACTCTTTTAAAGAATGCCAAGAGACCGGTGCATAATCGTGTTCGACCCCGTCTCTGGCTCAACACCGTGGGGAGCCAGTTGGCGAGCACCCGCTGATCGCCTCTAGCAGGCTAGATACTCTTGGCTATCAATTCCACATAATTCCTCCTTTGAGGCGCCTAATTATATATAGCTCACACCACATGCACGATTTAATTAGGCAACCATATCTTCTTCAAACCAAACAGGGTGCGTCTGCATTTTTTCTTTTGAGAGAGATGCCTTTGTTGCTGTTCCGACTTTGCCCGCTGATATTCAGGCAATTTGCAAATGTATATAAGCTGGTGAGGCAGAGCTTAAGGGAGCGGGGCGGTACTAAACCTGAACTCGTACCAGTGACTACCAGGTCACGCACGCACATACGTCTGCAAGTCCAGAAGATGGAGTTGGGCCGACACGTTTGGGCCTGTTGTATCATGGTCGAGCGAACGATCTCGCGCATGGACAAAGCCGGTGCTTGCCTGCGATAGGATTAGAGGAATCAGTTTTTAACTTACCGGTGGCATACGCAGCAATATATAGTTTGATGGAGGGCAAACTGGTCTAAAAAAGTGTTGGACCGGGAGAAACACTTCGTGTTTTATTATTAGGTATAGACTAGCAAAAATGCCCGTGCGTTGCACCGGAAAAATCTATTTTATGAAACGCACAAAGTAGGTAAATCTGCAGCGTTTGCAAAAAAAAATCAGCCACCTGGTCATTCAAAATCACTCTTTTTTGTCCAAAAATAAGTAACTTAGATTTGTCTACATTTACGTGTATCCAACACTAAAACGCAAAAATCTATTTTATGAACACTTTGTGCTTTATTATTAGGCTAACAAAATGCCGCGCGTTGCGGCGGAAGAAGTGAGTCTTTGTTGTGCCGTGGTGATTTTTTTAAAATCAGTGGCACATAGACAGTTTTTAAAAAATTAGTAGCATGTATATTCGGATATTCTATGTTTTTTTTTGAGAATAGGATATTCTATGTTGGTACATAATTTTTTGGTTAAAAACCATTTTTGTGTCCCAAGTAATAAAAAATATAAATTCCGATGCTCTAACACATATATTCAGATATTTTCTCTGTCTTTTTACACAAACCACATAAATATTACTATCCCCCTAAAAAAGTATATTTTTCATCTGAATATGTGCCACCCATGCAAGCATTCTTTTCGCTTCTGACTTCCCTCACTTTAAGGTCAATCATTTCTCATTTGATTGACTCATTTAAACAAGCACCGTCATTTGGTTCCATGGTCGCTTGCAACAGGACACACTACCTCCGTGCTTTTTTTTAGCGGACGGCGCGCTTCTTCTCATCATCTCTTTCCAAGCTCTGTACCACCAACGCCGCCATTCTCCAATGATTCCTTCTCTGCCAGCTTGATTATTCCACCGTCTATATCTGTTCAACCTATCTCATCACGGTGGTGGTTGTGTTGCTTGTTGATTTTAGAGGCGACTGGTTCTTATCAATTTACGGTGGTATATAAACCGGTGGATAGCATTTTAAGAAAGCGAGGTGGGACTATTCGACCAACATGCATCCTCTCTCTCTCTTTACCCGTAAGGATAAGGAAAACTGCTCGTCGACAGCCTAGCTCACGGCCCACGGAAGAAAGCCCACGAACATGTCATCATAAACAAGACGTACCAGGTGCATATGAGCGATTGTTTAGGGTGGTGGCAGGGAATGCGCACGGCAGCGCAGGACCGTAGGACCGCGCCGAGGTCGGATGGTAACCATATGGACTGATCTACGTAGATGCGATGCTGCTTCACCCTCCTCCGAGGCGTGCATGCATGCGGGCCGAGCTAGCTAGCCAAAGCTAGCAAGTAGGCAGTTTGATACATCCGCAGGCATGGTGTGGCTAGCTCGGGCGGTCCGGCTGGTGTACGCGCGGCCTCCATGACGCCTTCATCGATGATGAATGCAGGTGGGGTCTGTTGCTGGTGCCGTATTTCTAGAGGCTGGCAGCAGACAAAAATTTCTAGGACGGATTTGGTGGCAGAAAAAATCAAAACGTTTTTTTTACTTATCGGTTTCCTTGGTGGTAATAAGTGGTTTTGTGGAAGGACAAATTTGTCTAAAAAAGTGCTGGACCGGGAGAAACACTTCGTGCTTTATTATTAGGTATAGATAGGAAACATACCCGTGCGTTGCTACGGGAAAAATACACAAACATAAAACAAATAATAATCTTAGCTTAGTTTTTACTAAAGTTTTATGTCATGGAAACTATCAAACAGAAAGCAATCTGAAAACACATATCAAATCCAGCCAAGTCAGATAGTATAGTGGTTTCTTTGTGTGGATTGTTTAGTTTAAAATTTAAATACTCCCTCCAACTCATATTAGTTGACTCAACTTTGTCTAGATATATATGTATCTCGTTAAGTATCTAGCAAACACACGCATCAAAATCATGTATCTTGTTAAGTATCTTATTAGGTATAGACTAGCAAAAATGCCCGTGCGTTGCTACGGATATTAATTTTCTAGATCATATTAAATCACCTCTTCCTAATTAATATCAATTAGATTACACCAAGGACATCTATTTTTTTAATCAGTTTTTGTTAACAGGAGAAAACAAAATCTCATCTAAATTCACCGGTTTTTTTATACACCGGAAGATAAAAATTGCAATCTAGAAAAAAGATAATATTTTATTTAACGTGCAATTGAAGGACCGTCGAGACGACATGCGATTTATGTATAAAGAGTTTGATCACCGATGCGCACTCTACAATGCAGGTGTATAAATGGAAAACCCTGAAATTTGATTGCAAAAAAAATGGAAAGTATCTTAAAAAGCTAAGCACTATATATTACATTTCTTTCTCTATTAACCGTGGTCCGATTTTTTCTCTTAGCGTGTGTGGGTAGCTGTGGTACATAGATTTTTTATGTATGCCTCGGGTTCATTGATTAGAACACATAAAATATAACACTGGTTCTCTCATTTGCCAATTCCTACGAATTAAGCGATCTTTTTATAAAACGACCAAACAGATAAGGTTCACCTACCAGCTCTCCCCCGTGGTTCCAGATTCATGAGAGAGAGAAAACTCAAGTGGGGGTGGCAAATTCTACCGGCAAGGAGGGTCTGACTTCTAGCTAAACTCATTCAGCGGAGGCGATGCATGACCCAAATCGCTCCTAATTATCCATAAGCTCTGACGCCACACGGTCGTGCTGAAATAAGGGAGCACCGGAGCAGCAGCGGGCATCCCCATCGCCTCTCCCCGAATTCTCCATATGCTAGCCCGTTGTTCTTTGGAGGAGGCGACGCATGGATCCTCATCTGGTTCCTGCTCAACTGAGAGACTTTTGTGTGATATGCAATCACAGCTCATTTCCCGGACTCCTCTAATTCCATTCACTTCAGCAACCATCTTTGGCAAATTTCACGGTGGTGCGGCTTACTTGAGTCTGAGTCAGCTTGCTGATTGCAGACGCTCTTCAATCCTATATAAACCGGTAGGATTTTGTCTAAAGGAGCCATGTGGTACTATTCAATGCTTTTTCTAGTTGATGCAGGTATCGCTGCACGCCTGCACTATTTGTTTTGATTCGATCGGACTGGAGATACAATTGGGCCGGCCCTTTCTCTTCTTCAGCGCTATCACCCTCGTGGCCTCGGCAAATTGACCGAGGATCCTTCTTAAACCGGTAGGGAGACCCATCGCGAGTGGACCGTGTTATAATTATTATTATTTCCACTAACCGGTGGCTCACGTGATAATTTAGGCTTCGGTGGAAGGGTAAAACGGTCCGAAAAAGTGTTGGACGGGGAGAAACACTTCGTGCTTTATTATTAGGTATAGACTAGCAAATATACCCGTGCGTTGCTACGGGTGACCGAAAATACTAATACACACTATATCCAACTTTAATAGCAGCGGCGAGCTAAATGTTATAAACAAATCTCGAGCTCTTTATTACCAAAGTGTATAACTGAAGCAATTATAACTAATTAATTTGCACCACAAATTGCACTGTTAAAAATATTGCAGCACAGATTGAATAGCCCGCCACGAACTGCTTCCAAACTGAATTTGAAAAACAAATTAGACGTTCATATCTAGGTACAATTATGGTAAGATTAACTATATCTGCTCTACTCATTTATCCTTGTTTTTTCTTTCTTACCCAACAGGCTCCATCTCTGATTTGATTGGCGAGAACACCATTTCCACGTCCTTCCATATATATGGCATGTAAACTACTCCCAAATGCCATCAAATAGATGGTATTTACTCACCCTTAAACTTCTATACTGCAAACTGCACTGTCGAATAAGTACATTTGCTACTATTTGATTGATATAAGTACATGATAGTCTGCAAACTGCACTGTCGAATCAAGCAGCCGGTGGGCTTCAAGAAAAAAAGGTTGGACGTGTAGCTAACTACGCAAAACAAATCTTCCAAAATGCACACAAACAAATATGGACCTGCACATGCAATTCATTTTGCCTCGCTCAGAGATCGATCCCTGCCTGCTTCTACCACGACCGCCGTGAACGCCGGTCTGTGCAGGTAGCTCAACTTCTTGCGAACCTGCAGCAGGACTGCCCGTTTGTTCTGCTGGCCGAGCTGCTCGCCGTTGTCTACGGCTGCTCACATACCGACGTCGAATTGACGCCTCCGGCCAAGCTGCTCAGTCCCGTACGCGTACAAATAGAATTGGATACCACAGGTCGACGGCGCCGCCACACAGGACGAAGAGGAGTGCTCGATGCAGCGGCGTTGTATAGAACAGTTTTTTCCGACTTACCGAAACAGTTTTTTGGGTTTGGTGGGAGGCTAAATCTGTCTAAAAAAGGGTTGGACCGAAATAAACACTTCGTTCTTTATTATTAGGTATATATAGACTAGCAAAAGTGCCCGTGCGTTGCACTGGGAAAAAAAACTCACTTAATTTTTTTATTGTGTACCTATGTGTTCCTAGGACAGAACATGTTAATATGGCGTCCTAATAAAATAATTATGATTCTTTACCACAGACAAATTTTCATCCTATCCACAATCGGTTGATTAAACTAAAAATTCAATAGGAAAGAAGTCTAAATAACCCCTAAATATTGGGTTTGGAATGCTGAACCACCCCCAAGTATTCTATACCGGACAGAGAGCCCCCTTTGCACATGTAGGTTGTTTTAATCGTTGATTTTGGGCGCGTGGAGAGTGGGCAGTTGCCCCTGTGGTGAAGTTAGGCCGAGCTAGATCCCACTTACCCCATGAAGAAATCAAAAGTATAAGTATTTCACGAAATGATTTGCACGGATTACTGAGTTTTTTTTAGCAAGACTATGGCGGTATTACGCCAGCCTGAACTTTTTATAGCAACTTAGGAAATAGTTACAAGGTAATTTACAGACAGAGGCTAGATGAATAAAGGAAAAAAGATTCAAGGAGTATCATAATGGTTACACCAAGATAGAAGTTTAGAAGCAGAGGCAGTAGTACATCGGTTTGCCCACAAACTAATATCTTCGATGATCTGACAAGTAGTAGCACCAATTTGTTCATCCTTCCTGTTGAAAATGAGGATAACTGAGTTTCAGAACGCATCTTCGAAATGCGTAGCACACTGAACTAAAATAGGTCGAAAATCAAACACCAGTTAATTTACCGCACAACTTGTATCAGCCACAACAACGTCACAAGGTCAAAAGGACTGCTCAAACAAAACCTAGAATGACACCAGATACACAATAGAAAATCAAAACGCGTCGAGTTCCCTCCGCGAAGCATTCACAGTGAACCTTCTGCTAGATCCCAATGGTTTGCCATACTGAAAACGCTAAGTTATGCCCTGAAGCCCACATCGTTTGCCATGTTGACAGCAGAAGCCTGAATCTGTAAAGAAAATAGAGCCTCAAATAGAGTCAACGCCCGATCTCAAGATCTGGCCGCACTTCATTACGGATTCCACAAGATGGTCCAATCCAATCAGGGACCAATCAAAGAAACCAAGAAAATGCTGATGACCGCTACTCGCTGGCTTCTCTAGTATCACGTAATTAAAGACTTGCCCAAACTTCTGAAATTAGGGGAAGGCTTGATGCACAAATTGGTGGCGGTAATTTGCGGGATCTGTGGTGTGAATTTTGAATTGAGAGATCTGAACGGTTTGGCGACGAATTTAGTGGCTCTGACCTTGGGGATTTTGGAGACGGTACTCTGTTTGGGGATGGTGGAGCACCTCTCGATCTATTTTCTTTCACGCAGTAGTGGTCGGGGCACGAGTGGCGGCGGCAACAGGTTTAATACCTTGGAGGCGGGGAGGTTTGGCACCGTCGGACCTATTCCACCCTCTGGAGGGAGGTCGCCAGAGATCTAGGCGGTGGCGGCCAACCTGAGCTCGAGCTGTGGCAAAAGTCTTGTTCCGTTTCGAAATTAAAACTTAAAATTGACACTACACCTCGTATTGAGCTACTGCATTTTATCACCAGGTCTTAACAACTTCTCCGCCAACAAGCCCGACTCGGCTAGCACCGAGCTGCACCCACCTTTGCTCGAGCTCAAACTCCCGAGCACGCCGAAACAGATGTCTTCGCCCTCTCTCTAGTTGTATTTGTGCGCCACCACCCGGATATCAGACCCCCAAACTGCTTGGGAGCACCAGCTACCTCGACTCCCCCTGCTGCCGCTGCAACGCCGGTCACCGTACCTGCCTCGCCGTCCATGCCAAAGGCCCACGCTGCACTGCCGCCGCCGCCTCTTAAGCAAATCCCTCTCAATAGGGTCTAGTCCGGCCGGTCCAACCCGCTCTGCTCAACCTGAGAGATTTGATTCTCCTTGTATCCACCGTCGGCTCTCTCTAAGCTCTCCCCTTCATCTACCTCCAAGAGGATCTGATTCAAATCGCGGTGTGCCGCCTGGCTGATTCCTATCAATCTGTGATGCTTCTTTGTTCTATAGGCAGCTAATTTCTATCAATTTGCTAAGTATATAAATCGGTGGAACTCGATTTAACGGGACTATTCTGCTCTCTACTCGTTGTTTATGTTTATCAGAAGTTTGTTCACCGCTAAACCAAACCAGACTGATCACGGCCCATAATAGAAAGCCTGGTCATAGAGCTCTGCCAGCAAACAAAGAAAACCAAAAAAGTGTATACGAAAAGTTTTTTTTTACTTTTACTTACCAGTGGCAATTGTGGTGATATGTGGGTTGGTGGGAGGGCAAACTGGTCTAAAAAAAATGTTGGACCGGGAGAAACACTTCGTGCTTTATTATTACTAGCAAAAGTGCCCGTGCGTTGCACCGGGATGTAGGGGACACAATTTTACCTAAATTAGACAGATTTTACATTTGTGGATTGCAATAACAGTCCAGGTTTTGCATCAAAAAATAACAGTCCAATTTACCATTAGAGGCAGAAGGGGTCACATGATTCATAAGAAAACAACAAGATCCCTGGATCAGTTCTGAGTTAGAATCTATCTTCCGCTGCTGGTACCCATCACGCATAAAAAAGAATACTCCATCTATTTCAAAATATAAGATGTTTTAGATTTGTACTGAGTCAACCTACATACTAAAAGAAGTCTAGATACATTTGCTTCACAAAGCTAAAACATCTTAGATTTTGAAACGAAGGCAGTAGATCAGTATAAATCATGTTCCGATGGAACCACGGATGCCACAACCTGGTTTCAGACTTCCACGTTAGAAAAGTTTTGGTTTGTATTGCTGAAATTTGTTTAAAATTCCATTGGAAATTTTTCCTCAACTTTTCAAAAATTGTGAAACAGCTTTTCTCTTCTTTATAACAACAATTTATAAAAAAATAGAGATGCAGCCTCGTGAACACAACCTGGCCTCACATGCACCCAGGCTCGTGATCCCCTTTCTTCCTCCCTCTCCAATCGCTAGACCACCCACCCTGCATGCGGACACAGGATCCGCGTCGAGCATGCACCCTGGATGGACGCTCTCTTGCCGCCCGTGGGCTTCTCCTACCTTGCCGGCTACCAACCACATCTCTAGCCCTCTTCGAAGCTCTTGCGTCGCCCGTGGGCTTCGCCTACCTTGCCGGCCACCAACATCTCCAGCCCTCTTCGAAGCTCTCACGCCGGGAACATCCTTGGGATTTTTTCCTTTCTTAGGATCTCCCCCGATCCAAGACGTGATCCTGTGCGTGTGCAGAAACCAAGGGGAATACGGAACATAGCACGTAAAACGGGACCGAACGACATATTTCCACTTAAGGATGGCATCGATGGGTAACACGTGGTTTTGTGGAAGGGCAAACTTGTCTAAAAAAGTGTTGGACCGGGAGAAACATTTCATACTTTATCTATACCTAATAATAAAGCACGAAGTGTTTCTCCCGGTCCAACACTTTTTTGGACGATTTTGTCCTCCAACAAAACCACATATTGCCTACCAATGCCACCCCCAAATAAAAATAACGGTTAGAAGAAACAAGACAAGCTGTCAGGGAGGAGCCGAGGTGTCGGGTGTGTTCCTCCGGGGTGATTACGTGCGTGTGCCGGAGACCACCTATAGCCGGCTAATTCTCTATTTCTTCTTGGCTAATTTTCTAACCCAACCCGTGCGTGTCCTGATCATCCTCAACTTCCAATCCAATCCGCCCAATCTCAGCGCACGCACCTCTCCTCTACTTAAACACGGTCCCGTCAATCTATCTCTCTGTTCTATCCCGAGGGTTCCTTATGCCCCAAGTTCTACGCCCAAGGTCTGCATCTCGTGAGTCGGGAAACATGCGACGAGAACCGGACATGATCTGGATGCTTTTTGACACAGCGTTGCCGTTCTAGCTTGCTTCATATCATCAATCAATTATCGCTTTGATGTTGCTGCAAACGCGCCATCGTTGAGTTCAATCTCCGTAGAGGTTGGCGACAAAGTGGCGGTGGGTGTCTTCACGAAGTTGAAGGGAAGTTCAATCAATTGATTCTGTTCAACACGGGAGCCAATCACGGTGCCAGGCTCGATCAACACCGGAAATTTTCACGGTCATGTTTCCAAGATCCCCGACCTAGATCGAGAGCGATATCGACTAGGACACTTTGAATCCAGGCCCGATCTGATGGTTGTCCATCGTCGGTTGCCACCCGCCGCATGTCCTTGAGGTGGAAGATCTACAAGGCGCAGCAGGAGCGGCAGCCACCTCGAGCACACCATGGACCCCGGTCTCCCCCAAGCCGGAGTGGTGTCCCCCCATGTACGAGGTCGTGATGGCCTACAAAGGAGTACAAAGCTCGGAGAACGAGTGAACCACGACTCCACGATTACTTTAGATCGGCAGGACATCAATTCATGTCGCAGATTGTGGTCGCGAGGAGAAAGTCCAGTGCATGTGCAGAATCCCGCTCAGGTTAAGAAAGTTACAGCACCGCTTATAGTTCGCGAAGAGCATAAGATACAGACCATGTAGCATCTTTGTCTCGATGGACGCTACAGAGACGACTCCTGTGTTCATCCGATTCTCCGTCGAGTGTTGCCAGCGGCCTAGCGCCACCGCAAGCGGCCGGGACCGCTGCGATAAAGCTAGCTTAGACACGATGACAACCGATGCGGAGCTAGACAAGATAAACCCAATTTTCAACAAGACCTTAGCTAACACGAGCTAATTAAATAGGGCCAACGTGATCTGCAATGTGAAGCTGATTGATTTCTGAAAGCTGATCGAATTGCTCCCTCGTGAGTGATGATTATGACCTATAGAAATGATGGCCACATAACACAGATCGACGGGCTCATCGATTCTGCTATCTTAAGCTTACTGATTTTGCAAAGCTGATCGATTTGCTCCCTACTAAGAGATTCGGTATCTGGTCATGAAAATAATAACCAATACCAATAGACAATCTGTATCTATACTTGACAGATTGTTTCTTGTAGTTCAACAGTTTTTTGCAGAGAACACATAGCAAGAGGAAGGCGGGCGTATTTGATTGGGAGAGCGGCCGGAAATAGACAAAGGCAAGTCGGGAGCGGCCGGAGGCGTCAAGCATCAAACTCACGCATGTGTTTGGAAAAGGAGAATCGATCATGGAGGCCAAGACCATCTTTCTTAATGGTAAAACACACATTTGAATTGTTTTTTCTCGATGATCCTGATTCGATAAGACCGTCCAATCATTTTTTTCTTTAATATTGTGATCCTCTTTACTGGTTCGAGTCGACAACCTCGACGCCATGGCTCGCGGAACCGCTGGTGGACGCCCCATTTGCTTGCCCTGCTGGCTGTGGCGAAATTAGTCATGTGCGCTCGCTACAAGTCAGCATATGGACTGGACTGCTTGTAATGTTGTGCTCAATTAGTCGATTACCATCTTGAAGTTTATCTCGGAGAGATGAATAGCAGAAGAACAATTCGGAAATGGGCTGCTCGGCGTGGGAACGGGATTTGGTAACAAGAATTAGAGGATTGGGGCTTGATTCATTTGAGATTTGTTTTAGCGTTGCAAGTCTAGATGTAGACAACAATGGTTATCTAAAGGTTATCAAGATGTTCACGCGGCAAAAAGTAGATACACCGAATACGAGTTCGATCTCTCGTATATTTTCAGGTCCTTTGGCCTGCGACAGATATGTGTTTGCATAGAGAAAAGATATATAAGCATATTGTTTCCCTTCCACTGCAACGCGCGGGCATTTTGCTAGTTATTAAAAACTAGCAAAAGTGCCCGTGCATTGCACCGGGAGAGAGAAAAAAAAATCAACTTTTAAACAACAAAACACATGTAAGATCTAAATTTTTATCCAAACATCGATCAACGCCAGTACCACTGATCCCTCACAACTCAAGTAACATGAGCGAAAATGCCCGTGCGTTGCACCGGGATAAATAATAAGTACTAAATGCTAGGCCTTGCAAAATTTTAATTTTACACAGTTGGACTAATATAATATTTGCAAGGTATCACAATAACATTAAATTATATGCTGACATGGTTGCAGCTAGTAATAACATAGTTCTTCCATACCATGTCATATAGTAAACTAAATACCATGTCATATAGTAAACTAATTATTACATGTCCTATACAAAGTTCTCAATAGTTTTAGCTGGGCTTGCTCGTATAGATACATCAATAATAGGACAGTTGCAGCTGATTCCTGTAGAAATTTCTGTTAAGTTTGTCAGTCTCGCTGGCAGCAACTTGATTTGTAGGGTAGTTGGTATATCCTCTAAAGCATCACACCATAGGGTGCATCTGTATGTGCTGATTGTTCTACCGATATTCTTTTTAGAATCATCTTTGTTTGTTTGGTGAGATTTTACTGATCCAAAGGGGCCTAATATGTACTCAATCACTGGCGCTGAACATAAGTTGCAAGGCAAACCGCTTATCTGAAGTTGGGCCGTTTTGGTAACAACCGAACCCACATATCCATATTCCGGTGTCCACTGAATGATCTTTAAATCTCCCTTAAGGATCCACTCTTCCATTGAAACAGATAGAATTTTATGTAGTGTCATAAAAGGATATTCATGGTCAATGTATAGCAAGAACTCGTTGTCGTCTAGTAATTTGACCTGAACCCGAATATGCAAGTTTAATTCCAGAAATTCACAAACATGATGTAGATCTGCCATGTATGAATCAGGTTTAGGTTGTAGAACCACTGCCGCAGCGTACTTTTTGATTGCATTATTATCAATCAACGCCGACGAGATATAGCACTGCGGATGAACCACCCGTGATGTAGATAAAGAAGGTGCAGTTTCATACCTATATCTCTTTGTTATTCCATGTAAGTACTCTGTTTTCTCAACAGTAACTTTATACCTGTTCAAAAATAAAGATGATGTTGTTGATGAATCAGAGCCTTCAGGTATTGTACTATAAGGAACCTTGATCACAATAGCATCTGGGATCCTTATTAGTTTCTCAGAGCGAACAATGCATGTATATCCAGATGGATCATCCATACATCTTGTTTCTTGATCAATATATTCTAAAGCACAGTAGGGTGATAATATTTGCTCAGTAATAGCTGCTGTCCACATACGTAGAGGCAGATTTTTCAATGTGATGGCTACTCGCTGATCACTGGTGATGCTTCTTAGGTGTATTTGCGTGTCTTCTGAAAAGAACCGATAGGCACATCCATTGATCCGTAGATTTATGTTTGTGAGTCTCGTTGCACGCATTGACTCTCGGTGGTTAGAAAAGGAGAGGACAACTTTCTCATCAGTAGCTGAGTGAACGGTTAGGCCCCTGCGTATGTCTAGTCTTGTTGCTATAGTGTGTAGAACTGTACTTGCCGGTAACCTCTTAAACTGAGAAATTGGCTCTATCACGTACACACAGTGAAGATTTGCGCATAGGCGCGTATGTTGCTGACAATTACTCATAAAAATTTCCTTTAGCCTTGGGCGGTGCCTCGGAGCGTTAGCCATTTGGGGCCTATGCAAAATAAAAACTGTATACATTAGATCATCATATTAATGATATAGGAAAATAGACATAATTGTAATAAATATTATATAATCTATTGTATGAAATCGTAAGTAAATTTGAAAAACATTTTTTAACAGCAGAAATACATTGTTTTGGAGCACGTACGCAAGTAGTTCTGGTCAGCGGAACAGCGTAGCGGAATCGCGAAGCGGAACGTCGAAACAGAGTATCGAACCTTGTTTTAGTGTACAGAGTATCTGAAAGGCGAAATAGAGCACATACGCGATTAGTTCAAGTTATTAGAGATATTTTATAGGCGTCTAGCCTAGTTTGTTTCGGAAAAGAGTTCAATTCGGTTAAGAATCCGAATCCTTCCCTGAGGCAGCGGAGTCGAGTGTCATCCGGATTTCCCCATCACCCACCTCTTCCTCGAGCCTGCCCTCAAGCACACAACACACAACGCACGCACGCACACACACATCCCTCGCCAGCGACGCCACCACACGCGGTCGCCACTTACCCCCTTCGTCGCGAGGCGCGCCCCCGCTCGCCTGGATCCCCGCCGCTGCCAGTGCCAGGGACCTCCTCTCCCTTTACCAGCAGCTCTCCCGCTCGTCCTCAACCCCGCGCGAGCCGCAGGGATAGTGTCATCCTGATTTCCCCATCACCCATCTCTTCCTCGACCCTGCCCTCAAGCAGTGGCGCGGTTAGCTGATTCCCCCAAATCTGGAGTCGCCGCCTCGCCCCTCATCTCTGGATTCCGTCCAGTTCCGCTGCCTGCCGCATGCTGCATTTTCGCTGCATGAATGCTCCCATCGGTCTCGCCCTCAAGCGGCAGCATCAGACTAATTTCCCCATCCCATCGGTCTCGCCCTCAAGCAGCAGCATCAGACTAATTTCCCCATCCCGACCTCCTTGTCGACCCTGCAGACTAATTATTACCTTGGCTGTAGATCTTTGCTTTACTCTGAAGTCTGACTCGGAAACAGTCACTTGGCTTTAGTCAAGACTGCCTGCCGAAATAGAAAATTTACTTCTATTGTTCAGCTCTTGCACAGCGGATGCACAATTATACTCCACTTTTTTGACTGTGCCAGAGCCAGATCTTTCGCAAAGCTTCCATACGAGGTTAGAATAGAAGCTCGACTTCATTTTTATTTTTAACCACAAGATATTTGCTATCCATGTTAGGTGTCCGTATCATCTCTTATTAACTATTATGTATAACAAAATAGCAGATTTGTCTAAATTAGTCATTTCTCCTTTTTTATCAAGGTTTATTATTAGAATCTTCATATCAGAATTTATTATTATTTGTAATGATATACATTTTAATTAAGGTGATAAAGAAATAGTTAATCTTAGAAGCAAATAGTAAAGAACGATAAAAGTAAACACGCAGGGGACACACGATTTTAACGTGGAAAAATGTAACACCCTCAGAATCGGTCCTATGCAAGTTTTAGCAAAACTCGCCAAACCCGCATAGAAACGATTCGAAGGTGCCCACCAGGCACTTTCGTGCGGGTGGAAAACAAAGTAATAACATTACACAAGTCTCGATGGGACCCACGTAATATATACAATAGCGACTCAAAGAGCCAAGATTACGATATACGGTACAAAGATCCAAATCACCTTGAAAGCGATAGGCGTCGTCCACGGGACAAGATGCAAATGGGGCTAAGAGCGCGAAGAATAACCAATGGCGTCCATAACCTGCCAGCCAAGCGGAAGGGTAACGCTAATGGCGTCGATCTCAAAACACGCTTAAACAAAAAGGTGCCGACAAAGGGCGAAGGAAAAGAAGGAGCGTCGATCGAGGCCAAGACAGCGAGGCTAGAATTGGCGGTCCTCGCCTACATAGGTATGGTGGATGAAGCGCGGCAAAGATGCACTAAACAACCTATAGAGACTCGATTCAACTAGCGGATATCGAGAGGTAAGAATGACCTACCCGGATCCAACACAAGCTATCACCAAACAAACCCATCACGGTGTTTCCTCGAGACCAAGCGAGGAAGTCAACCGAGGAACTCACACGGTTGGCGGTTTACTTATTCGATTATCGTTGCGGCAATTACTAGTCGTTTAGATAATCATTACGATAAAGTAAGCGATGGCACTTTTAGTTAATCATTCCGTTATAGTGGCAACACTTACTAGTCGAATACAATTATCATGAGATAACCCCAAAACCCAGTCATTGATACTTTTACTTAGCCATTCCGTTGTAGTGAAGCGATTACTAATCATATCGGAAACAAGTCATTTAAAACAAGAAACTTTAGTTATAGTTATCTATGATCGACAACGTGCTCCAAGTCGTCCATAACCATGACACGGCTTCTAAAAGATTTAACCTAGGGTGCACCAAAGTATCCACAGCACTTGACCCTTTTGCGGATCGGTTAACATACACCCATCGGTATCGGCGGGCCTAAGTCACGACGTTCCCGCATAAAGCAAGAACGGGGCCACCCACCGAGTCGACACCAACGGAGTCGGCCGGTCTCGAGACGGACTCGGGGTTTCGCGTGGCGGTATCGATGTCGCCCCCAAGCGGGGCGCCCATACCGCGAAATCACTCCGCTTCCTAACAAGACCGTGCTTTGCACAAGCGTAAATAAAGCGATAAACATGGCATAAGTACGAATAGCAAAACACCTCAAACTAGTTTGTGGCCCCGAGACAATACTTTGAAATCGGTAATTATCAATGGGGCCCATATCTCCCCGCTTTGTGGTTAGCGCTCGATCTCGGAGCAGTGTCAAGAACTCGGTCCTCACGGGACACAAGTGGGTCGGAAACCAAAACTTACCTATCACCCATCGATGCCTCTCGCTTAATTCAATTTTAGTTGTTAAACAGAATTAAAGTGATACAATAATTAAAGCCATGATCATCTCCAACGTCAACGTGCGGCAATTCTCCAACAATGGTGGTACTTGACGTCACACAAAACCTTGAGCAAGCGATCACGACACGCGGTCCAACTATCTACCAAACAACAGGTAATAGGATGTGTCCAAGGCTATATATGGCTGCAAGGGATATCACGTGCACGAAATCTAGAGCATCGCAAATACGTATAGCAAAGATCAACAGAGGGAAGTAAATACTAGAAAAGTAAGATAGGTAGAAAGGGAGATGCTGCTTTGAAAACATTGCGAAAAGGTCCATCAAGATCGGTGAAGCTCACATCAACTCAACGGCCTTATCCGCGAAGAAGCAAAACACTAGAATAAACACCGGATGCAATATTTAATACAACGGCAGAAGATCGGCATGATGCATGCATGATGGATAACATGGCAAAGGTGCGATGCAATTAGGTCAATATTAAGCGGAACCGGGGTACCGACAATTAATTATATTGTTCAAGTTATTTAACTATCCCACAAATTAAATGTTGTTTAGCAAGACAACAGATGAAACCGGTTCGCTACACATGTTTAAATGAGGCCAATATAAGGTTAGATTTGCCCGCATATGGGCCCCATATTTAATTATTAGGTGAATCGGCATAAGGCCCCCAAACCACAGACGGGGATGCATGCATGGACAAATCAATAAGCAACAGGTTATATCATGTTATAAAATAGGGGTTCGGGAAGGGTTCACACATTTAGGGTTCTCGACGATCTTGTTAGGGTTCCGGGGTTCCGGGGTCCAGGGTCCGGGGTTCGACGGATTCGTTCTCGGACTCAGGGGTAGGTCTTGGCGCATCCGGGGTCTTCGGGTCATGTTGTCGGTCATGGCGTTCGGGACGAAGCACTTGTCGCATCGGGGGTTCTCGGCGTCCGGGGAGCAGAACTTGGGTCGGTGTCGGGGCGCATCGGCTTCTTCCGGGTCGGTGCCGTTCTCGTCATCGCGAAGGTCTTGCCGTTGCGAGGGTCTTGTCGGGCCTGCGCCATCGCGGCGGTCTTGGCGAGGGAAGAAGCACTTGACGTTCTGCATCGATGTTCTCGGAGGACGATGTCGGTCTTGGGTTTTAGCGCCGATGGATCTTGGCGATTCCATGAAGGAGGCCTTGGCGCTTCGGTCCTGTGTTGATCTCCGGGTACCGTGTTTCTCGGGGGCGTTGGAGATCTCGTCTAACTTGCACCACTCGGCCCGCCAGGCAGATCCTCTGAACGCTCAAGCAACTGGATAGCACCAGCACGCCGAGGCGAGGCAGGCGGGCGTCAGGACCCAGGCCGGGCGGGGCGACAGCCGACTGAGAGGGCCCGCCTCGAGGCTGCAGGGAGCCATGAGCGCGAGGTGGCCGGGCGGGCGGGGCGCTGGCGAGGTGGCGGGCGACAAGCCGAGGAGGTCCGACGGCGGCGAGGGCGTGGGGTGGCTGGCAGGGGCGCGGGGGAGGGGGGAACGGAGGACGGCGTGAGCTTGGGAGGCGAGGGCGGAGGCGATGGCGGTCGGGCGTCGTGTGGCGCAGGGCGGGCGGCGAGCGCCGGGCAATGACGGCGGCGGATGGCATGGGCGAGGGCCTTGTGAGGCGGCGAAGGTGAGGCGGCGAAGCGTGTGAGGAGCGCAAGGGGTCTGGAGGGGCCAGGCGTGGAGGCGCGGCGACGTCGGGTGGAAGCCAGCGAGGCGCGGGGAAGAGAGATGGAGCCGCAGGTGGCGGTTGCGGGAGGCAGCGTGGAAGGGCAGGGAGAGTGGGCGGCGTCCACCGGCGACAGGAGGGAACAGAGAGGAGAGAGGGGTGGTGAGGAGGAGGAAGACGCGTGGGAGGTTGGTGGGCTGGTGGGGCGGTGGGGTCCAGGGAGGTGGATCTGGGGAGGGGTGGGATCAGGGCGGGCGGTGTGGTGGGCGGGCAGGCGGCGGCCAGTGGCGAGAGAGAGTGTGCGTTTGTTTGGTGCGGGTGGGGCTGGATAGAGAGAGAGAGGAGGGTGAGGTGATGTGGCGGTTTGGATAGGCGAAGGGGGAGGGGAGGGGTGGGGGGGCGGATGGGGATAGGTGGGGGTGAGGTGGAGGGTGTGTGTGGGTAGGGAACTGGGTAGCTTTAGGATTTGTAGTTGGACCGATCTGGTTTTCTGGGGTGGTCGTTCGGGCTAAATCGACCGCTCGATCGCTTCGCTAAAATTAATTAAAAGTTTTATTTAATTAAATGACCGTTTGCAAAACAATTTTAACAAAACAAAATATTCCGCGACCGGTTTTCGATGTTGAATCAAGAGGGGGCGTTTTAGAAAACAACACGGGCTTTGCAAACATAGTTTTGGCAAACAATGCATGATGACGACGATGCAATGCACAAATTCAACGCGATTTTCTAGTAGTGGTTTTGCGGGATGCCACAATTCGACACCACTAACAAGGGATCTCGCCCTCGAGATCTGCCTCATGGTACCGGAAGGAAAGGTCGGCGATCTGCGTCTTCTCGCTTCGTGTAGATCTTCGCGACACCACTGACAAGAGGTCGTTGTTCCTGATCGTTGAGAGAGCACTCCGGAAAACAACGGATGAAGTGAAAGGCAAGGCCACCTCTAACTTCCATGGAAGGAGTAGAGTTGCAACGATCCACCATTCAACGTACATAAGCGAATGATAAGAGTAGTGGTATGGTCGCGACTCCATCCCGCACTCAAAGCATTACTCTGTACACGAATAGATAGATTATGCAACCAACCCTCGGATTCAGACTGAAGATCTCGACAAACGAGGTTCGGATCAAAGGAGTGATGCGCATCGTGATCGGATCTGGCGTAGAGGAAGTCGTCACGGAAAACACGGAAGGCAAAACAAAGAACAAAGAATGGTACCACGGAGACGGATTCCTCGGGCGGCTTGAACACGGCGGTAACACCGTTATCAAGGAGGAAGCGAAACCTCAAGGTACGACGGAACCCAACCACGAGAAATCACGGACTCGAAGAAAGATGAGAGCAGATTCAAAACACGTCGAGATAAGAGGAGAATAGCAGAGGGTAAGGAGTAAAATCGGACCTAATCGTAACTATCCAACCGATTTTCAAAAATAGTTTTGACACTCTACTTGACCGTTAGCTAGGTTATCCTACAATTTGGACTTGTGGGGTATCGCAATAGCCGAGCTCGATACCACTCAGTAACACCCTCGAATCGGTCCTATGCAAGTTTTAGCAAAACTCGCCAAACCCGCATAAACGATTGAAGGTGCCCACCAGCACTTTCGTGCGGGTGGAAAACAAAGTAATAACATTACACAACAGTCCTCGATGGGACCCACGAGCAGATATATACAACGGACTCAAAGAGCCAAGATTACAGATATGGTACAAAGATCCAAATCACCTTGAAAACGATAGGCGTCCACTACGGACAAGATGCAAATGGGGCTAAGAGCCACGAAGAATAACCAATGGCGTCCATAACCCCCGAGCCAAGGAAGGGTAACCACGCTAACGGCGTCGATCTCAAAAACTGCTTAAACAAAAGGGTGCCGACAAAGGCGAAGGAAAAAGAAGGAGTGTCGATCGAGGCCAAGACACGGCGAGGCTAGAATTGGCGGTCCTCGCCACATAGGTATGGTGGATGAAGCGGCTGGCAAAGATGCACTAAACAACCTATAGAGACTCGATTCAACTAGCGGATATCGAGAGAGGGTAAGAATGACCTACCGGATCCAACGAAGCTATCACCAAACAAACCCATCACTGGTTTCCCCTCGAGACCAAGCGGAAGTCAACCGAGGAACTCACACGGTTGGCGCTTTTACTTATTCGATTATCGTTGCGGCAATTACTAGTCGAGTTTAGATAATCATCCCGATAAAGTAAGCGTGGGCACTTTTAGTTAATCATTCCGTTATAGTGGCAACACTTACTAGTCGATACAATTATCATGAGATAACCCCAAAACCCAAAGTCATTGATACTTTTACTTAGCCATTCCGTTGTAGTGAAGCCGATTACTAATCATATAAAACAAGTCATTTTAAAAAGTAAACTTTAGTTATAGTTATCTATGATCGACATCGTGCTCCAAGTCGTCCATAACCGCGGACACGGCTTCTCGAAAAGATTTAACCTGCAGGTGCACCAAAGTATCCACAGCACTTGACCCTTTTGCGGATCGGTTAACATACACCCATCGGTATGTCGGGCCTAAGTCACGGCGTTCCCGGACTAAAAGCAAGCACGGGGCCACCCCACCGAGTCGACACCGCAACGGAGTCGGCCGGTCTCGAGACGGACTCGGGGTTTGCGTCGATGGCGATATCGACGATCGCCCCCAAGCGGGGCCGCCCATACCGAAATCACTCCGCTTCCTAAAGTACACGTGCTTTGCACAAGCGTAAATAAAGCGATAAACATGGCATAAATGCAGATAGCAAAACACCTCAAACTAGTTTGTGGCCCCCAAGACAATACTTTGAAATCGGTAATTATCAATGGGGGCCCATATCTCCCCACACGTGGTTAGCGCTCGATCTCGGAGCAGTGTCAAGAACTCGGGTCCCACGGACACAAGTGGGCGGTCGGAAACCAAAACTTACCTATCACCCACCGATGCCTCTGCTTAATTCAATTTTAGTTGTTAAACAGGAATTAAAGTGATACAATAATTAAAGCCATGATCATCTCCAACGTCAACGTGCGGCAATTCTCCAACAATGGTGGTACTTGACGTCACACAAAACCTTGAGCAAGCGACTACGACACGCGGGTCCAACTATCTACCAAACAACAGGTAATAGGATGTGTCCAAGGCTATATATGGCTGCAAGGGATATCACGGGTACGAAATCTAGAGCATCGCAACACAGATAGCAAAGATCAACAGGAGGGAAGTAAATACTAGAAAAGTAAGATAGGTAGAAAGGGGGAGATGCTCGCCTGAAAACATTGCCGAAAGGTCCCACCGAAGATCGGGGCGAAGCTCACATCAACTCAACGGTCTTATCCGCGAAGAAGCAAAACACTAGAATAAACACCGGATGCAATATTTAATACAACGGCAGAAGATCGGCATGATGCATGCATGATGGATAACATGGCAAAGGTGCGATGCAATTAGGTCAATATTAAGCGGAACCGGGGTACCGACAATTAATTATATTGTTCAAGTTATTTAACTACCCCGCAAATTAAATGTTGTTTAGCAAGACAACAGATGGAACCGGTTCGCTACACATGTTTAAATGAGGCCAATATAAGGTTAGATTTGCCCGCATATGGGCCCCATATTTAATTATTAGGTGAATCGGCATAAGGCCCCCAAACCACAGACGAGGATGCATGCATGGACAAATCAATAAGCAACAGGTTATATCATGTTATAAAATAGGGGTTCGGGAAGGGTTCACACATTTAGGGTTCTCGACGATCTTGTTAGGGTTCCGGGGTTCCGGGGTCCAGGGTCCGGGGTTCGACGGATTCGTTCTCGGACTCAGGGGTAGGTCTTGGCGCATCCGGGGGTCTTCGGGTCACGTTGTCGGTCATGGCGTTCGGGACGAAGCACTTGTCGCATCGGGGGTTCTCGCGTCCGGGGAGCAGAACTTGGGTCGGTGTCGGGGCGCATCGGCTTCTTCCGGGTCGGGGCGTTCTCGTCATCGCGAAGGTCTTGCCGTTCGAGGTCTTATCGAACTGCGCCATCGCGGCGGTCTTGGCGAGGAAGAAGCAGCGTTACGCATCGATGTTCTCGGAGGGCGATGTCGGTCTTGGTTTAGCGCCGATGGATCTTGGCGATTCCATGAAGGAGGCCTTGGCGCCCGGTCTGTTGATCTCGGCACCGTGTTTCGGGCGTTGGAGATCTCGTCTAACTTGCACCACACTCGGCGGCCACCGCTGCAGATCCTCTCGGAGCAGCTCAAGCGACACAGATAGCACCACGCGGGCGCAAAGCGAGGCAGGCGGCGCCAGCGTCAAGGGACCAGGCGGCTGGGGCTTGGCCAGCATGCAGGAGGCCCGGCCTCGGTAGCCTTGAGGAGCTCTGCGGGAAGGTAGCCAGCGGGTCCGGGCGGTGTGTGGCGCTTGGCGACAGGATTCTGGCGAGGTCCGGCCTTGGTCTGGCGCACTGCTTGAAGTGCTCGCTTTGCCAAGGGTAGCTAGAAACGGAGGGCAGCGGGGAGCTTGGGAGGCGAGGCGGCGATGGCAAGTCAGGCGTCGTCATGGCGCAGTGCTCATGGTATGTGACAGCTTCGCCGGCGGCTGAGCCAGGCCATGGAGGCGGGCGTGTGGGAGGAGGCGTCTTGAGGTCGCTGGAGAAGGGTGGGAGGGAGGCGCAGCCCGTGGCGAATGGCGACGTCGGGTGGAAGCCGCGAGGCTCGGCGAGGAAGAGAGAGGAGATGGGCCAGGCGTGGCAGTAGTTCTGGGAGTGGCGTGGCGGGAAGGGCCAGGCGGCGGCAGGCGTCCACGGCGGCAGGAGGAACCAGAGAGAGGAGGAGAGGGCCGCGGGGTCGGAGGTGAGAGGAAGGCGTGGGGGGTTGGTGGAGCTGGTGGGGCAGGTGGGGTCCTGTGAGGTGGGGGGCTGGGGGAGGTGGGATCAGGGGAGGCCGGTGTGGGCAGCAGGCAGGCCAGTGGCGAGAGAGAGTGTGAGCTGTGTGCGTTTGGGTGGGTGTGTGGGGCTGGATAGAGAGGAGAGAGAGGGGAGTGGGTGAGGCTGATGTGGCGGGTTTTGATAGGCTAAAGGGGAGGGGAGAGGTGAGGTGGCGCATGGGGATAGGTGGGGGTGAGGTGGAGGGTGTGTGTGGGTAGGGAACTGGGTAGCTTTAGGATTTGTAGTTGGACCGATCTGGTTTTCTGGGGTGGTCGTTCGGGCTAAATCGACCCGTTCGACTGCCCCGCTAAAAATTAATTAAAAGTTTTATTTAATTAAACAGACCGTTTGCAAAACAATTTTAACAAAACAAAATATTCTGACCGGTTTTCGATGTTGAATCAAGAGGGGGCGTTTTAGAAAACAACACGGGCTTTGCAAACATAGTTTTGGCAAACAATGCATGATGACGACGATGCAATGCACAAATTCAACGCGATTTTCTAGTAGTGGTTTTGCGGTATGCCACAAAAAACCTCTCCAACAAAGAGAGGAAAAAACCACGGTGTAAACTTCACTATATCGGTATTGTTTACAGGATGGCGTTGAGTCTTGCAATTATACGATAACCCCTAGCCAGTTGCTTACACGAAGATCAGTTATTTGGTTAGGACTTGTGTACACTATATTTTAGTGTACATCTCGCTTGTTTATTTTCTTCTCTTTTTGCCTTCCTTCTCCTTATCATGTGCACTGTCGGTACCTTTATGTTTCTATTGATGTCGCTCTAGAGTGCGACATATAGTTGACCATGTGAGAAAACCGGTTCTGGTAGGTAGATGCCTACATTTGGTATTGTTTGACCTTGTGACTTGTTTATTGTCATTCAAGCTCACCTGATAGGAAATTGTTTCCTCTTGAAGCGGAAGGGAACATGTAAATCGTCGAGGGGCATAATGGTATTCTAGGCAGGAAAACTCGATTGCAGAATGTTGCCCTAGCACAATCTCTGCATCAATTGCATTTTTCAAATCCACGCACCACCAACCTTGTTCCGTTGCATAGGCCATTAGCTGGGTCTATGTTTCTCAAGAGTATAATGGGACAATTAATCTTGAGCTTTAGCATGCGGAGGTAGTCCATTTGGGGTCTGGTTGTTTAGGAAATCCTCTGGATAGTAGCCATGTGGGTCTTCTTCTCTGAATCGAAGTTGTGGTACATCATCTCCTTCCCTTGGAATCGATCAATCATTTTAGGTTAATTACATCTGCATGCGTTCTTTGTGGCTAAAATTGCTCTTGACGTTATGTATTTTGGGTCTTCTAGTGAGGTCTGGGTGTTTTGTAGATATGGTGATCAGTCTATCTAGGCCATTATCTTCCTTTTTATTTGACGCATATACTTCTAGGTAGTAGTATTTCACCGTTATCGTTTGTCTCTTGGTTCCGTTTCCAATGCTGTGATGGGTATTCATGAACTCCGGTCGTTTTAGCTCTCATGTTTTGTACAAGCTTTAATTGCTTCATGCATCTCCATATCTCGACCTGCTTAGTAGCGCATCTACTATTTGGGCCCTTGATCCCTTTCGGACAACAGGTAGCACTTGTCTAAAATCTCCTCCAAATACAACTGTTTTGCCACCAAATGGTAGGTTAGGTCTGTCCATTATGTCCCGCATGCTTTTGTCCAGCGCCTCAACCGCCTGCCTCTTTGTCATAGATGCTTCGTCCCAGATTATTAGAGATGCTTGCAGTAGCTTGGTTCGCTTTGTTTTGTGAATCCACAAATAGCTCCATCATCTATTTTAAGTGGAATCTTGAACCTTGAGTGTGCGGTTCTCCTCCAGGCATTATTGAAGCGGCAACACGGAAGTGGCTGCCGAGCAATTTTCCCTGTTCTCATCTGTTGCCAGGCGCTTTATAAAGAAACGTTTTTCCCGTCCCTCTGGTCCATCGACGAAGAATATGCCTCTGTTTGGGTGTCTATTGTTTGTAGTATTTCATCGTATGCCCTCCTCCGCTCTTTGTTTAGGTTCTTATGCAGATTTGTCCTGTGTTTACCTCGATTGATAATTCTTCGTTTATTTCCCTAAATCGTCCTCGCTGTGTCATGTTGTTCATCAATCTCAGCGAGTGCGATTTGATATCTTTTCCCATTGATTGTAGCATGTCCTGATATTTTTGAGTACCATCTGTTCGTAGTGTGTTTGCATTGGCATCTTTTGCTGTAGTCTTGGACATTGCCTCTAGGTGATTGTTCCATAGGCCACGGACATCGCTAGGCTCGCAAAACACAAGGATTGTTGCGAATAGCCTTCTTAGCGACGATGGCATCCGGAACAACTCCGCTTGTCATGCATTCATCTAGTGTGTTTATGCGCCTCGATGAGTCCCCTTTTTCTGCAGCTTCACGGAAGTTCGGCATTAATTGACCATCGATTGTCCGTAGATCCTCGTAGCTTGTGGCATCTGGGCGTGGTTTAGGAGAACTCGGAGATAGTATCGTTCTCCTTGACGGATGTGCTTTCGATCCTTCCTACTTGAAATTTAGATTTATGTTTTCTTTTTGCCAAAACTTCCCAGTTGTTTGCCATGTATAATGTTCTGGATAGTCCACTGTATAGCATGCGTTGTGATCTCTCATGTAATTTGTTTTTCTCAAAATATCTTGTAAGCATTGACCTTTCTGTTCCATCATGGTTGATAACATTGTTGATATTTTGTTTGCCATCATATGAGACCATGTGCATATTCTCGAGATGAAGTTGCGGTTGCAACTGGTGGATGTATTTTGCTTAGTTCAAAGCCATATATTCTCCACGGTGCTTCGGAGGTGTCACCCACGTGCATCTGTCTTGTCTAATTTCATCGATTTCGGCTTCATTTATTTTCGATCACGCTTACGGATGCCCGATCATGTCCCTTGTATATGTACTTGAATAGGTACTTAACAGCTTTAATGCTTGAGCATATCTCAACATTAATGTGGCAGTTGAACATCCTCAATAGATATGGGTTGTAAGGAACAACCCATCTGTTATCTAGCGTGCACTTCGTACTATTTCTTCCGGCCGTCTGCGTCTCCTATACCTTTGGATAGGAGTCCTTTCCTTGAATTGTATTTTCATTAAATGGCACAGGATAATTGTTTTTGCAGGTCTGGCGATTCTTTGTGCATGGACAGTTTCTATTTAGTGCACCACAAGGACCATGCATCATATGCTTGATTACCATTTTATATAGCTCTGGGTACTTGTTCTTATTAGGGAGCTCTGCGGAGATGATTTTGTCATATTGCTCTGGGCATGTGTACTTGTATTCTCCGGTCATGATCAGGAGGAAGTGAGCATGTGGCAGTCCCCGTTTCTGGAACTCTACAACGTAGGTATATGCCGTCACCTTTCCAAGAATGCCCTTCTTTAATATTTCATTCTTCATTTCCTCTAGCTTCGCTCTGAAAACACGGACGACGATATCTGGGCGATCTTGTGGTGTTTGTCCTCGCTCTAGTTCACGTGTTATCTCTTCCCAGTTTGGGTTACAGGTCATCGTGAGGAATATGTCAGGCTTTCCATATTTTCTGACTAAAGTCATTGCATCTAGATACCTACGTAGTTTATCTCTTGGACCTCCAATAAATGATGATGCTAGAATTCTTCTTTTTCCTACCGCATTTCCGTCTTGTTCTCCTGCTTGAATGCTATCTAGAAGGCCTTGATATAGATCGGCCCTTAATTCTTTCTGATGATGAAACATGTAGTCCAGCCTGCAGCTTTCAATCTTGATGTATGTATCTACCACAAACTGTTGGAGTAGCCTCCCCCCGTATAATATCGGGTTGAATATGTTTGGTCGCGTATGTAGTTTATAGCAATAGTATTCTTTCATGGTTACCCACATTTTGCTGGTTGCATCTGTTCCAAGCATTGCAACCAAAACAGTTAGTTTCATGGTTAGTAATGTATACATTTTATAAAGGTAAAAATCTAAATATTTACCTGGGTCAACATCATCATTGTTATCTTCTGCATCTGCCCTTCTCTCATCTGCCTCTTTCAATTTGTTTTTTTTATCTTCCTATGCCAACCTAGTTCACCTTTTGGAAAGAATAGAGGATATGATAGCGGATCATAGCACCCATAATATGGTTTTATGCTCTGTATTTCAATGTTGTTTCCATGTAGTATGACATTCTTTTCAAATGACTTTTTTATTTCATTTCCTTCAACCCATACTGCTGCTACCTCCGTAGTGCTTGGTAAGTTGTATGTTCTCTGATCCAATCTTTGGTCAAGGTTCAAGATCAGCCTATAGTCATCAAGGTTTTCCGCTTGTCCCAAACTCCTAAATTGTTTAGAATATGGGTTGTCACGTAGAATGTCGGTTATTATCCCGACTATGTGTTTGTCCTGGTCGTATGTTTCCTTGCGCAGCAGCGATACCGATGTTCTAAGGTTGGATCATCGTCATAGAAGTATAGCTCTAGATGCTTTGGTTACGATCGACTATTTGCAAATGAGTGTAAATTGTGATAGATCGACCATGAGCGAAGGTGTAAATACCAGAAATTGCATGTCGGTTGTGTCTCTGTCAAGGTGGCGGTATAGAGTAGTAAATGAGAAATGACCGTTGAAAAACCTTAGATTTTTGGAAATATGTTGCATCATAGTCGTTGCTTGTCCAAAGTCTCATGAGTTCGGTGGTGTCTACGGATTTGCAAGTTTAATCTTCCCTTTCTTGCAGCATAACCCTTGATTCATATTGGAATTTTTTAGCACCAGAATTTGCAATTTTGTATAGTCTTGAGCATGTGTGTGCTTTTGGCATTTTCTTGTAGACGTCGTCATACGGATCAGGCTTGTTGCAATCCTTGTCTTCTTTGATTTCGATTTCCACTTCTGTTTCCCATTCTGTTTTGATTTGTGTCACCAAAATTTTAGTAAATTAGTAATAATGAGTAAAATAAATTTTAAAAAAATTGAGATTACCTGGAGCATAAAACATGTATTCATCCTCGCTTGTGTCATGTTCAAATATGACATCATCATCACCTGCACACCATATTGTTGTATATTTTTTATTTTCCATAATAATATATATGAAATTCACAAGCTTACCTTTATCATCATGATTGCATAATGATTCCATTGGTGCATCTATATCTATGTTTGTTGGACATGCTGAAGATTTGATGACTTGGCTGTTTTATAGGTCGTATGTCACCGCCTCCATTTTGTATCATGGACATTAAGAGATCTATATCTTTTCCATGGTTATCATCATTGATGAATGGTTTTGCTTTGAATCCTCATCTTTTTTGGTTGGACACAATGGAACGTGGATTCCTGTCAATAAAGGTTTGTTAGTTGTATACATAGTTTATATTATCTTTGGAATGTATCGGTTTATCATGTAAAAGTATTACCTCTAATCATGACTTCTGGATGCTTTGTAGGTTCTATGTCATCGATGCCACTGTTCATCACAGATGTGTCTTCTTGTGTTGATAACGAAGAAGGTTTCCTCTGTTTTACCGAGAACTCTTCGTTACGTCGACGTAGCCATGTTAGTCTTTCTCCCGGTGTCACGGGATTTCTTTGTTTTTCATCCTCTTCTGTTGCGATATATGCAGGGTTCACCATCGCATTTGAATCTTTGCTTGGTGTGTTGCGCTTCAGGTCACGGCTAGCAACAACTTGTTGTATTCTAGCTTTCTTTTTCTCTGTCTTTAAATTTGCATATTTCTGCCTTTTTTCAGCGCATATGTTATTCCTTTGTTGTTGGTCTATATCTGCATATTTCTTTACTTTTTTTTCATGATATGCTTCACGTCTTTTTTTAAGTTTCTCCTGCTTTTCTTCGTCTGTCATCCGTGCATACCGCTCTCTTTCTCTTTTCCTTCTTTGTTCCTTGACATCCATGATTCAATATCTGTACCTGACCAACAATGCTTCATATTAGATTTTCATAAATTTTATGTTTAGATAGTTTTTACTGTGTATGTATGCTAGTATCGACATCTTATAAGCATGTTATATAACAAATTTCTGTTAAATAAGTTGTAGGAGATGTTGAGAATACCTGATGTCTTGTATCAGCGCTTATACCGGCGGGGCTGTTGTCGAGGTTGTGGCAGTAGTCAGCTTTTACTCTGATTTGACCCAGCCAGGGGAGACAAGATCAATAGCGATGCTAGTAGATTCAAGATTGCTATCCTAAACAACATAGATTTATATTAGAGTTTCATTTTTTTTTACCATGTAAATACCTGTTTTCTCCTTTGCGAGTCTACGGTCGTGGCTTTGGTAGCATCCAGCTTGAACTCTTACTTTATCTCGCTACACGACCTTGCATAGACCTGTAAAGTTATGTGGTGGATTCACAGATTCCCTGGCGAGGTCATGTATATCTAAAGAGAATATTTGTACCCCCCTCCCAAGAATATAGAGGCCATGTGCCCTCTCAGCCGTTGGATAGGGCTTCCAAACAACTTTAGGCCGTCCGATTTAGCCACAGGTGGTCCGAACCGTCGGATGTCGCTGCCCAGTCGATCATAACCGTCCATTTCGACCCAGCGTTTCTACCCAAGACCATTGCTGCTAGCTACTCTCATCGAGGTGGGGCCTGCATTTTCCAGGGCCGCTAGTCGGAGAGTGATGCTACGTGGTTTTGTGCACTTGCAAACCGGGAGAGGCGTCATGGCTCCACCGTGGTTTTAGAGACCGCGAGGGCAATTTGTCCTTCGCTAGCCAAACCCTATCCCGTGGAGATCGAGCCGCCTCCATCCGCCCTCGCGTTCCTCTCCCTCTCGTCTTCCTCCTTTGTTTCCCTCATGTCTCTCATGGCATTGGCGAAGCTGGTAGAGGAGGACTACCAGGCGACTCTCTCCCCTTTCTCTTCCTCCCTCTCACGCGGTCATGCACTCACACCCTCACTCGCCTAGGGTTACCCATGCCCAGTCAGTTCCTCCTCCACCTCCTCTTGCCGCTTCCTCCTTTGCGCGCTGGGCGTGGTGCGTGGTTAGGGCTTCTCCTCGACCATGAGTGGGAAGAAGATGGTGGAGAAGGAAGGACACTGCCTGGGACCAGACGGGCGGATGAGAAGAATGGAACAGCGTCGGCGTCCTCCTCCTCCACCTGACCCCTACTCTAGCGCGGTGGCCGTCGAGCTCCGCCTCCTTCTTCCTGTCGTCTTCCTCCAGACGACAGTGGAAAGAGGGCTGCAACGGGACGGCCGCGGCGGCGACTAGAGGCCTCCTCGTCCTGACCCCGTCCTCGAGGCAGCACAGCAGTCTGGTCGTGTTAAGTCGGCAACAACCACGGCGTGCTCCTCCTCCCTGAGGAGCGGCCAAGAGTACTCTCTGGCGTCTGGGCACGGCAGCGTCGACCGCGTGTGGTCGGCAGGAAGTGTTGGAGGTGGTTCTGTAGTGGAGGCGGTGGCGGCTCCTCGAGCACATCACGGCGTGGTGTGCTATCCTGGCGCAACGTGGTGCTTCCCCGTGTGTGACGGCCTCCTCTGTCCGTCACCGTCGTCGTGTTGCTCATCCGGCTGACTCTCTCCCCTGATGACCTCCTCCGCCTTGGTGAGAGAAGCTCCTCTTTAGACCATTCCCTTGCATAAATTTCATTTTTTTTCTTGGTTTGGTAATTTCTAATCTTGTCAAATTGTGTATTTAGTTTGTCTCTGCTTGTTCTCGGTCTCAGACTGATTTGAGCTTTAGTCCTATACTTCCGTGCTGCTCAGAGCCTCTGGTGAGGTACGACTAGGGCGTGGTGGTGAGGTACAACTAGCTTCAGGTCCTACTCCCGACTCATGCTCTTTGGTGAGAATGATGGTGCTGCCGTGTGGAGGCAGTGTGTTGGCAACATGGACAAGCAGTGGTGTCATTTAAATGTACTCAAGTTTACTGATGTTTAGTTTTGTTAAATAAACGAGAATATCATTGTTGATTATATATATATATATATATGTTATATATATATATATATATATATATGTATGAGTTTGATACATCAAATTGAAATAGCTAGCAAATAATCAAAGTTATTCCTTATTTGGAAACAATACCATTGTTGTCTCCAATCTTTATTGCTAGCTGTATTGTTTCTAAATAAGTTTATTTACAAAACTTGATTTTTGTTTGTGTTTTCAGACCATGTGGTGTTAGTCTGGATGATAGGCTATCACAAGAAGCATTATGAGGCTGTCCTAGCGTCGACAAGGCTGTGCGTGTGTTCAATCCAAGGTCGTCGGACAACACATATGTTTTGCTGATATTTTGGTCTAATCACTTCTGTACAAATTTGCTACTCACGAAGGTAATCCGGTTCTGTATCAAGGTCCTGTCTTTTCCCAATCGCTTTGACCATCCTCCTTTCCAATTCCCCCCTTCATTACAGTACTAATATGCCAATGGATACTGTCTCTAATTTTGTAGCTGAGAAAGAGCAAAGGATTATTAATTGTAGTCCGTTGAATTTCAAGTTGGCATTTTCCTGCACATTGGATTGGTTCGGAGGAAGTTGGTAGGTGGAGTTCCAACATCAATAAACATCTAATGGTATGCGAATGACCGGAGCATGGCGTCCACTTACATGTCGTCTATTCAGCGAGTACTCTTGGCACTCTCCTCGGCTGCTGATGATAAGCGTTAGGTAGTATTTGACTTTCTTCTCTTTCCCAATTTTGTTTTGGCTGCTGATAAGCGTTAGGTAGTATTTGACTTTCTTCTCTTTCCCAATTTTGTTTTGGCTGCTGATAAGCGTTAGGTAGTATTTGACTTTCTTCTCTTTCCCAATGGGTGAGATAGATATCATGATGTATTGCTCATTGCCTTTCATTTGCTTGCTACTTATGTTCAACAGATTCACCTCATAGTTTTTCCTCTTATTCCTTATACATCTAGCTCTGCATTTTCCTCTCATGTTGTCTCTTTCATTATTACAATTGCTTGTTTTCTTTTATGTTGCAAATTGCAGGATGCTGGTCGGACTTAGCAGACGGACACATGGATTCTTTGTGGTATTTCTCAGTCCATGCTTGGTGGGTAACTCGTCTTATTTGATTTAAACATTTGGCTTCGCTTCTCATCTGGGTTCTTGGTTTACCTTCCTTTCGGACTCAAGCTCGTTTCGCCTGAAATGCAGTACTATTGTAATGGATTCAATAAATGTTAGTTCCTCTTGTTTACTTTGTGGCACCGAAAGAAAACAGTATCTGTTTGAACCATCATGTGCTCCTTCTTTTACGCCCATTTTTTTTCAACAGCACGACAGTGGATCCTGCTCGCCCGCCGCCTCCCGCTCGATCTCCGCTGAGGAAGTGAGCTCGAGGACAACCAAGGTCAGAAGGATGACAACCAAGATCTCGAAACGCAGCGTCGTCCTCGTCTTTGCTCGTTTATGGCTCCCTCATCATCTCCTCCATCTGGTTTGAAAGTACGCTGTCGGCCATCTCCTCGTTTGCTCCATCTGTTCTACATGTAGATCTATTGAGTTTGCTTGATTTCTTCATGAATGTTAGGTTTGCGTGATGTTATAGCCCATAGTTTAGAAGCAGAGGTACATATATACATATTTTGTTGTGCCAATATATTTCCTAATTTCTTGCCTTGGTTTTGTTTCCAGGGACTCTTGAAGGATGAAGGGAAGGAGAAGTTCAGAGCTTTGTTCCAGCAGTGGCAGAATCCATAAAACTTCATTATTGATGGGCACTTCTCAGTGCGAAAGCTTTGGGTCCACGCGCAAAGCTACTGGCAGAGGATCCTAGCACACGAGGGTGAGTTGGTTCTTCTGGTTGTGCACAATGTAGTTAACCAAGTGCTCGTCGTCTCTTCATTTGCTAGGTGCTTCTAGATATTCATGTCGTTGTTGTCATGCTACGGGTGTGTTCGAGTGATGTATGTATGCTCATATTTGTGTTTAGGACTTGGCATATTACTCCCGAACTCTTCCCCAAAACAATTGTAGTGCTAGGTGTTGTACTTTACCCCAAAGGCGGGTGGAGGCCCCAACTGTGGCTTAACACCTTAAATCAGGTGAGTGTAACTGTGTCTAAATCACTAATTCTTGTTTATTTAGAACAAAAATTCTGCTGTCACAGGATGCAGCTGAAACTTGAGTTTGTGCTGATTAAATCCATAGAACACTATTAAGTAGACCTTCTACTTTGCATTAACATATCAACTTGAGATTAAAGAAACTATCAGGCTGCCTTTGCTTCTCACGAAGTTTATGTTTGTGAACTTATAAAACAATGATAAAATGTGGTTTAATTATTTTTCCCATGTTTGTATTTTATCTGACCCTAAATTTTCTTGTTCATTGACAGTTCTGGTAGTAATTCAAGCGGGAAGATGATTTTGGTTTGTCAAGGGTTGTTGACTCACAGTTGTGAGGTGTGGATTTTTCCTCCGGTGCACGTGTGTGTTCGGAAATTGCACTTGCTCTTACCTCCGATCAGGTTAGGAAAACACAACAAATTATTCTAGGGTCTATTTCTAACAATGTAACTAGAACTTTATTGTAGATTGAGAATATAGAGAACTCCACGAAACATGATGCACTATATGTAGTCTTTCAAGTTATGTCCAGTAAAAAGAAGTCTTTTGAGTTATGCATATTGTCTCCTAGAATCCCAGTGTGGTTTTGGCGGAGTGGGTTATGTATCAGCTGCTTGTACTGTAGTTTATATTTGTGATTTCAGAAATTAGCTAATTGTAAAGTAAAAAAAGGTGATATTTGTCCATATAGCTCTAATTTGTCATTCGTTTTCCTAGTGAGTGCTTTCCTCTTTTACCCATTAAGTAGATGTGGTCAAAAGATATAATTCTCTACTGTTTTAGGGATTACTCTCTAACGGATGCAGCAACCATGTTGGATATACCTTTTCTCTTATGTTACAAACCTCAAAGAAATCAAATGAAGATGATGTGTGATCTGGTCTCAATTATACAACTTGGATATTTGATTTGCCCATTAACAAGCTGTATTTGATGCCTTGATGGTGTGTATTTCGGTCCAGTTTTCATGTTCTGGCTCCTGTGTATTCTGTACTCTAGCTTTCATTCATGTTGGATGTATATCCTCTAATACATTTGTTTTTTCTCTTATTTTCTTCTTTTGAGACTAACTTATGAACCTTTGTTCTTCCATCTGTTGGTGTGGCAAATCCATAGGTAGTGTGTCACAGTGGAGGTGGTCATGTCCCAACTGTCGTTTAGTAGGTTGTGTTGTTGTTTCGTGGTCTCGCTTCTTAGTCTCTGTTTGGTTAGCACTTAGCAGGATTGTTGAATTGTCTTAAGGTGGCCTGATAAAATTTTGTAATGAGGCTATAATCTGCACAAGATATACTGCTTAGTGATTTACTGTGAGACCTGTAGATTGGAGGAGCATCCTTGAATGGGAATATTCCTTGCTGGAAAATTACACCGTCGTCAATTGTCCTTGTGGAACTGTTGTGAGGAATATTGCCCTCACCACATGCTGGCCTAAGGTTCTGCTGTAACCGGTGTGTCTCAAGCTCGGGGTGAGCTTTAGTTCCTCACTAATTTGTATATGTCTCTTGGCTAGGAATTGTCTCCCTCATTTCAATAATTTGTCTACTCTTTTAGCATGTTCATTTGTGCAGGGATAATAGTTGTTCCATGATATTCTCCCTCGTGTTTGCATGTGCATTAGCATGATAGACTTGATTTAGTTCATATCTAAAAACAATTCTTGTCTGCATCATTGTCGATAGATGATTAAAAGATAATTATCTGTGTCCATTTTTTAGATTGCTCCTATGTGTTCTAATTCTATGTGCATGCTCAGAACAATATACATTAAGAAAGTTCGGAAGGTAGCATTGTTTTTGATCCATGTCGTAAGGTAAAATTTCTATTTTGTGCACAAATGAATGACGGCAACTTATGAATCTGTGCTTCGGTATACTAATTTCCGCACTCATCTTATGATGTTCATAATAGATCTCTCTTAGTTTCTAAAATCTTATGTTACTTTATGTTTGAAAGCTCTGTTATGTTTGAGCCCTATGTTTCTTCCTGTAAGAGATGTGTGTTGTAGGCAGTGCACATCTATGTGCAGTTATAGTTGCAGCTAATTTCATTTTAGACTATCCACACTTCATGCAGTCTTAAGTTTGCTTGTTCTTTCATGTATTTACTTTCCTACTGCAATGTTGTTCAGCTATTTTCATTTAGCAGGTACAGTCCATAGTGTTTAGGGAGATTACATATTGACAACTAAGCTATAAAATCTGCAAGCTTTGGTGCTCTACTTTACGTGAAGAGGACAAACATCTCCTTTGTGAGCGATGCAAGCCTATCTATACTCAGAGACTCATCATTAGCACCTTCGTTTAATCCCCCAAGGTGCTCCATTGTAATCAGGCTGTATTGGTTGGCATGTCTTCTCCCAAGGTAAACCATACACATGTTTCTTCTACAAAACATTATATCATATAATATTTTCTGAAAGAAATGCATATCAATAGCTATGCATACATGTACATATAATTAGAAACCCCATGATGTAACTGAACTGTGCACATTCCATCATCTCTACAAGAACCAGTCAACTGGGTCGTTATACACCCTATCCTTTCATTGCTAATATTTGTTTTCTTGTATGCTTAATACACAGTAGTGAATTTGGATAGGGTTTGTAATATATAGCCTCAAACAGAAACAAGCCAATGCACATCGGACCCACTTCCAGCCCTGTCATGACTACACTCTTGTGAGATCTCTTAATGTTACGCATATTCAGTTGTTCATAAATATGCATCTTCCTGTATTTATGTCGTCCCTGTTTATAGCTGCATCATTTCTCTTCTTCATACACAAGCTTCTCTTTTTAGTTGGCTCCATCGCACCTTGACCGGAGGAAGCACTGTCAATGTCTTTTTTGTAAACTCTTAAAAACAAAACCCAAGCATGATAACCTATCTATGGTGGAACAAGCAGAGCATACATGTTTTCTAGAGAGGTCAATATTAGTTTTACTGTGGCGTGCGATAGCTCCCTGTGTATTTAGATCAAACGTTCAAGACCATGTCTCGCAATACGTCCCCCCTAGATCATGATTTCTAGGTCATGAAAGTTGAGACTAGCAAGTTTGTTCTAACACTGAAAACACGGAGGACAACTGAATATGCATGTGGTTTACATGAAGAATTCGTGTATCGCTCAGGTAAACGTAGTCTGCTATCCTACTGATGAATATTCATAAGGGCATCTTGGTGGTAGTCTTGCCTACGACTCGGATAATGAGTTTGTGAACAGTTACGTTATGCTACAAGTATTGTACAAACTATTGATCATATCCTGAGGATATACTATATTGTTCATTCCATTGACAATACCTCTCTTTCCTCACCAAACCTGAAGTACGTCAGTTCTGGTTGTTGGACTCAGAGAGTTAAATTTGCCAAGTATATTATTATCAAGGTTTTACCCCTCTATGCAAAGGCTACAATACTTATACTTGCCACGGAATTGCGATCGTCAAGCTCTTTACAGATGGCGGGGATTGATGTCTACTATACTCCAAGCAATCAAATACACGAAGGCACGGTTAAGAAGAAAGTAATGAAAGTCTTCAACTACATTGGGATGGAAAAGAACAAAAAGGAAAATAAATTTCTTCACTGATGGTAAGAGAAGACCAAACAATCAGAGGGGTGATTTCATGAATACTACCATATGTATATTGGTATGGGAATTAACCCCGACCTTCCTTGCAGACTGAAGAGAGGGGTGATTTCATGAATACTACCATATGTATATTGGTATGGGAATTAGCCCTGACCTTCCATGCAGACTGAAGAGACAATATACATAATCATACTCCGTAGAAGTACTAGAATTTTATTACCATTTTCGTACTATCTTTACCTTCATGTTTTTCTTTACTCATCTGTAAAAGTATGATCTACTATATTATTACTTATCGATATAACATTTATCCGTTATGACATTTTTCAAAACGTTTGTTCATATATGCTTGTCCGCCGTAGGCGGGCTTGCCGCGCCTTCCTACCTAGTATGAGAAGAAGGCTGAGTCGTTTTATGACTTCCCTATGTACGTATATTATTAGGACTCTTGAAGTCGGTTTTTATATTTGAGGAAACTACACGAAGCTAAGTCAGATTAGGACTCCGGGCTCTTTGATGATCTTTTGTAACTAAATTTGTACTTTTTAGATTCACACAAGTCTAGACTTTCCTATGTACGTATATTATTAGGACTCTTGAAGTCGGTTTTTTATATTTGAGGAAACTACACGAAACTAAGTCAGATTAGGACTCCGGGCTCTTTGATGATCTTTTGTAACTAAATTTGTACTTTTTAGATTCACAGAAGTCTAGCACATACCATATTTGTAACTATTTGTTTCTCATTTAAGTTCTTTTCCCATATTAAACCTACGTTTGATGGTCGGTGTAAAAGAGAACATCTTAATTTTTCAGCCTCTAGAAACATTTTAAGTTTTGTCCGTGTTGATCCAGATTTGCTTAGCCGGTTACTTCCACGCGATGGCCACATCAACTGTACTCTTCACGACTGCACCCTGCATTTCGCCGCGTGTCGTCTCCGACTTCCTCCTCTCCCTCTCCGCCGCGCCGCCTACGTCCCCTTCGCCGTCCGTCTCCCAATGGTGGAGCAGCATCCACGAGCTGTACCTCTCCAAGGCGGCGGCCGCCGTTGGCAAGAACAGCGGCGAACACGGTGCCAAGATGGCGCGCGTGGTCCTGTCCGGCCAGGTCTCGGACGAGGCGTGCTCGCTCGGGAAGAGCCTGAAGCTGTCCCAGCTCCCGGCGCTGGCGGCCAGGGCGAGGCCCGCGAAGGGCGGCATCGCGCTGGTGCTCACGGCGCAGGACGTGGCCGTGGAGGGGTTCTGCATGAGCCGGCACGGCCGGCACGGGTCGGTGGACGCAGAGGCCGGCACGGCGTACGTCTGGGCGGGCAACCCCGCGACGCAGTGCGCCGGGCAGTGCGCGTGGCCGTTCCACCAGCCGGCGTACGGGCCCCAGGCGCCGGCGCTGGCGCCGCCGAACGGGGACGTGGGCATGGACGGGCTGGTGGTGAACGTGGCGAGCATGGTGGCCGGCGCGGTGACCAACCCGTTCGGCGACGGGTTCTACCAGGGCGACCGCGCCGCGCCATGGCGGCCACACAACAGATGCTCGACGGGAGGGTTAATCCAGTCGATGAAAGAAGTGTGGATTTGGCGAACAGCCTCTTTCTCCGGTGCAACGCCTTGAAGTATTTTGTCAAATGCCAGGTTGTATCCGTGCCTTTTTTTATCATGCATCATGCATGCATGTATGTGCCCACGATCCGACGATATTGCCCATGACCCCTTCGGTCTAATTAGCTCGGTCTGCTTTCTATTTCTCAATTAATGGCTTGCTGATATCCAAGATCCGCTAACGTATATAAATCGGTGGGGCAGTAATTAAGGCAGCGAGGTGGGACTAAACCTCTGCTTATTACTCCAGGTGACGGTAAAAGCAAATCAACCTTCTCTGTCGCTAGTTCAGCAGGCATGGACCCACGAGAGTACCGGCCCATGGACGATGGGCTATTGGGACTCTCCCTCCTGACCGGGTAGATTGAGTGGGCTCGTCTACCGACCCACTTCCGATAAGCCTACGAATAAAATTAAGAAAGAGACGGAGTTTAACCTATGTCGGGTTTTCCTAACGACCACCAATCTATATTTTTTCTTATCGGTGGTACTGATGTGTAATTTATGTGTGAAGGAAGGGCAAAAAGTTTAAAAAAGTGTTGGACCGGAAGAAACACTTCGCCCTTTATTATTATTAGGTATAGATAGGCATAGATACACACTAATAATATTAAAAAACCCAGAGGGTCAAATCCAACACATACTGAACACGCGATGCGATTATCTAACGGGTCACAATCATCCCGTCTTTATCGGCTCATCGCGGTAGAGCGGACGATCCCGCGTCCAACTAAAAGCAGTTGCAAGCCCACAACACCGCACAAGCCACCGCCTCCCCTTAACCCGCGCCACCGTCGTTGCCGCTTCGCCGTCGAGCCCGCCTTGAGCTCGGACGCCGCCGGACGAGATGCCGATCTTGCGACGCCAACAACACCCGCGCCACAATTTCTATAGAGCCTCACGACCGCACGTCGGCTGCACGGCGACACCACATCGGCGCATGCGGCGACGACTGTATGTCCCCACTCGCAGATCCACTACCCACGGCGGGCGCCCCGCAGACGCAACCCGTGCGCCGACGATGCGCAAGCAGACGCCGTCGCCAGGTCGTTGACATGATCCAAACAAGACGCGCAACACCCCCACCCCTCTCGCCCACCACCACGCGCTGAGGGAGCGACGGATGTAGCTGTCCCGCCGTCTGGCTCCAATGATTCTGCCTACTGTCCCAATCCGGTTCTGACTCATGGGGGCATGTTCCAGTTCCTCGCCGTCACGCTCTTCACATCCAATGCTTTTCTTTCGATCTCAACTTATGAGGTGGAGGGCAGTACCACTAAGCACCAGCGCCTCACGTATCACATTGGGTGTTTGGTATGTACGACCTCGCTATTTTTGTCCTAATAATTGAATATTTGAGTTTGAATGCTTCAGCATATTGGACAATCGTCCATGTTAGTATATCATCCTTTGTCATACATGAATCATCCTTTGTCATACATGTTAGTAGAAATTATAGTTTTTTCTTCAGTTTGTGCTTGGTGATCGACTCATAGTTTTGGCATTCAGTTTAGAGAACATTTCCTATGTCTTAATGTTGGACAGTTTGGTGTTTACATATTCAGGCAAGAAAATTACACACCTGATCGGATGTTGTTTTTGCTATATGTAGGTGTATCCGTCAACTCTTACCATGTGAGTTCCCCCGGATAAGAAATATAGTGCTCATGCAATTAGTTTTCCACTACCAAATGTTGCAACTCCACATCTACAAATTACAGGCATTGGATTTATTTGCTCGATTAGGGTTGAGATGGTTTCAAATAATAAACTTTAATAACTAGCTCTTTTAAATTCTGTGTTGCCCCAAAATTATGAGGGTGTGCTAATCCGTTGTATAATAGTGTTATCCATTTCTCATACATTGTTGTTGGGAGGAGATGAACAGAAGTTCTGACCATTGAGATTGGTAAAGTTACAAGGTAAGGGCAAATAATTTCTATTTCATCATTTGCCGATCAAATTTTTATGTGACTGGTCGTAAACTAATGATGTTCATTATCTCATACAGTATGATTGTTGAACAAAACTTTATTATTCTAGAAGTAGGACTAAAATATATGTAAGTTTGAGCCATCTATGTGCTCACGTGTGCTATATTGGACAGTCTAACAGGGTCAAAGGGGTTCTTTGCCAGGTTTGTGTTTTTAAGATTCTCCTTTTGCCAGGGGATAACTGCAGAACTTCTTTGCCAAAGTCTAACCCTCAAAAGTTGTATGCCTTTTTTACAATATGGGAGGTTTGTACTTGTGTGTATACTGGGGTAATGTTTTTGTCATCAATTTGTTATGTCTGTGGCATGAACCACCATTTGTCCATCCATCGGGACATATTTCCTACCAGATTTGAGCGTCCTGTATAAAGGTCTTGTATAATAGGTAGGTCATCACGCCATGATTTCATTTGATGATTTCTCATGTCATGGTACCCTCTAGCTTTTATAGCAAAGATAGTATTTACACTGGGAAATGCATAATTAAATTTTTATATTCGGACGACTTCTTTTTTATGTTAAAATTTGTGTGTTAGGCGTTTCAATTGGGAACTGGGCATATTGCATTGTATATTACCTGATTTTTTGTGATTGTAATATATTTTATGCAAGTCAAATACGTGCATGTGCACGTGCTTGATTACTAGTTATTATAGAAAACAGACCCGTGCGTTGCGACGGGAGAGGAAAAAATCCATATATATACCTTTTTCTTTGTACACTATTACAATGATGATGACTGTTGCCAGGCATGCCAAGCTAAAACCATGGGTAAGGGCTGCCACGATGATGATGATGATGATGATGATGATGATGATGATGATGATGATGATGATGATGATGATGATGATGATGATGATGATGATGATGATTAGCTCATATTCTATGTAGCTACTCTTCGTGTCAGTCGCCTTCTTCGGTGATATTTGGATCGTCTTGGTTGTCACCTCGTGGTCGCTCTGGTGTTGGCAGAAAAGGAGACAACACTTGAAAAAAAATGAACTATTCCTCCGTTCTGAAACAGCTGACTTAGTTTTTTCTAGATTCGAATATATCTATACACTTAAATAAGTCTACATACATTTGAATCTAGACAAAACTAAGTGAGTTATTTCTGGATAGAGGGAGTAAGTTATTAGTTTTGCAATTAAATTTAATCGATTTTTATATCTATAGACAGTTGATGAGATGGCAAGAATTTTAAGTATTCTACATTAAGAAAAGAAAGATACAATTATGCATTGGAAAGCTAGCACCTCACACGACTTGGAAAAAAGTCCTCTTTTATTTGCTAATCACTAAAACGCATACATAGAACAAGCTAAGCTAAGCTAAGCTAGCACACCTTGCTATTCTATGTGATGCGGTTATCTTTTCTCAAGAACAAGCTTCTTTCGTTTCCTTATTATTATATCCCAGCCACCACCGCATAGCTCCTTACCGGTATGGTATCGATAAGCTCTCTCGTCGTCGGGATTCAATTTAGCGCACACTATTTGCCTTTTCAAAGTACTCGGCCCAACATAGTCTCGTTAGTCTCGTTTAATGAACAATCGCCTGCTCCTTAGGAGGGATCAACGACATTGTCCTCTTTTCATCATTTTCCAAGGTTGCCTCATTCCTCACGTGACTTGCACAATCCCCCACCCCTTACCCAGGGTAAGCACATGGGAGTTTTATTCCTTCATGATATTTTGATTTCATACCAATCAACCTTTCCTTTTCGAGGTAGCTTTGCTGATATTCCAGGAGACTTATGCACATATATAAACTGGTGGAAATTTGTGCAAGGAAACGAGGTGGGACTATTTGCACATGAATCGCTAGGAAAAATTGATGTAGCAGATCAATTAAATTTCATGTTTTATTAGCAGGCTTCCTCTCTACGACAGCCCATCTAGTGGACTCACAAGCTCCAAGCCCAACTCTTTTGATGCTCCTGGGGAGTTCATGTTTACGTAAGCCTTTTGATGATTCTTACAAAAAAACGCCGGCCTTTTGGATCGATCAGGTCAGGTAGGTGTAAGTGTACGTTGACGTAGAGACCACACCTGATGGAGGTACTGTAGGTTACTTAGGATAGGAAAGGAGCGATCGAGGCTTTCAGGCTTCCCAATAACGAAAAGTTTTTTTTGCAGCGATCGAATTAGGAAGGCCTGGTAACGAACCGTGTTTTTACCGGTGGTATTGATGGGTAATAAGTGGTTTTGTGAAAGGGCAAATTCGTCCTAAAAAGTATTGGATCGGGAGAAACACTTCGTGCTTATAATTAGGTATATATATATCCTTCATATACTTTGAATAAGGAGGCAACTTAATACCATCAGTTAAAGGAATTTGCAAAAATAAAGGTTTTATCCACTTACAAAACTTGTTATAGTGTTATTCCTTCTTTGACTTGTGTTTCTTATTAGGAAAAGGCATTGGTTTTTGCACCCAAGGTTCTCTTTCACTACCATGTTTATTAGCAATAAAGTCTTCCTTAATGTACTTAGTGTCCTTAGTGTGCTTTTCAGGTTCTTCCTCAATCTCTTCTTTATCAGGAGCATCATTTTTATCACTACCACTTTCAGTTTCAGCATCAGAGACATATATACTATTAGGATCTATAGCAGGTTCAGAAGATTCCTCAACTGATTTATGTTTCTTTTTCTTTCTCTTAGAAGAAGTACCTCTATTTTCAACTTGTTGAGTATCCTGATCAATTCTTTTAGGATGTCCCTCAGGATATAAGGGATCCTGAGTGGCAGCACCACTCCTAATTCTAATTTCATAAGCATGTTTATCTCTAGAAGCATTAACTAGCATATCCTTTTGTATCTTGGCAAGTTGATCAATTTGAGTTTGAACCATTTGGAAGCGTTTAACAAACATTAATATCATTAGCAGTTCTTTCCACAATATCTTTCAACGCATTAATAGCTCTAGAGTTTTCCATTAAATGATTCTGAACTTGCTTATTAAAACTACCTTGTTTAACAATAAAAATGTCAAGTTCCACTAAGCATTGATGAGGAGGTTTACCATAAGGAATATCACCTTCATCAAAGTGTTGGACAGAGTGTACCTCAATAGTGGATGAGTGGGATATTGGCTTACATAATTCTTCTATAGGTGGTAAATTCTTCACATCTTCAGATCTAATACCCTTCTCCTTAAGACATTTCTTAGCTTATATCATCACTTCATCATTTAATTCTATCACTCCCCTCTTCTTTGGTGTTGGTGTTGGAGTTGGTTCAGGTACAATTGGTTCAAGTGTAGTAGGCTCAGGTGTAATTGGCTCAGTTGAAGTCCAATCATCATAATTCTTGCTTATTTTTGCTATTAATTCCTCAGCTTCTGTAGGAGTTCTTTTCCTAAAAACACAATCAACACAACTATCCAGGAATGTCCTAGATTCATCAGTTAGTTCATTATAATATATATCAAGAAGCTCATTTTTAGGTAATGGACATCCAGGATGTGCATGAATCAAGGCACAAAACCTTGTCCATGACTCAGGCAATTTCTCATCTTCTCCCTATTTAAAATCAAAAAGTTTCTACAAAACAGCATGTCGAGCACTAGGAGGAAAATATTTCTAACAGAAAGTAGCAATCAAGCAATCGGGGCTATCAATGGATCCATGAGGCAAATTATTAAACCAAGCTTTAGCTTCTCCTTTTAGTGAAAAAGGGAAGATTTTAGCAACAAAGTAGGTACGCATCTTAACATCATCAAAAAAATAAGGCACTCATAGTAGAAAGCTCATTCATATGTGCCATATCCCTTTCATTCTCAGTCCCACAAAAAGGTTCTTTCTCAATAATATTTATATAGGATAAATAAAGAGAGAAATCATAATCTTTATCCTTAATGTTTATGGGAGAGGTAGCAAACTTAGCATCAGGAGATAGTTTAGGTATAATAGTACATTTCTCAAGGAGACTCCTAATAGCACTATCACCACATGTGTTTCGATATTCTTCAATAAATTCATCAGTCATTTCAATGTAACCATCATTAATATCATAGCTTTCTCTAGACTCAGGTGAGCTAATAGGAGTAATAGTGTATTCACTAGGAGTTTCAATGTTTCCCAATATAGTTCTAGCAATTGTAGCATCTAGGAAATGACCTAATGAACCACTCTCATCAAGCATGGTAGAAGTAACATCATGAGCATCAGAAGCAATTTCAAATTCAGCAGTAGTAGCAGTGTGTGTAGCATGTTTATGTGGTGGTGGTGTAACAAACTTACTTAAAACAGATGGTGAATCAAGAGCAGCAGAGGTGTTTATGACTGTACCTCTTCTTATAGTGGATGGTAGAATAGGAAACTTTCCATCACGAGACTTCCCCGTGATGAAAAAGGATATCAGCAAACAATAATAGATCCAAGTAAACTTATAAATAAAGTTATGCTCCCCGGCAACGGTGCCAGAACATAGTCTTGATGACCCACAAGTATAGGGGATCGCAGCCGTCTTCGAGGGTATTATAACCCAATTTATTGATTTAACACAAGGGGAGCCAAAGAATACTATAAGCCTTAAACACTAAGTTGTTAATTCAGCTGCACCTTGTCACATCCCAAATTTTGAAATGTGAAAAAATAGATAAACAAAAGAAACAATTGTTGAAATTTAGGGTGAAATGAAACTTTTTGCTTCTAAATGGTAACATCAAAACCCTTCTTGAACAAATTTAAATGAAAAGGGAATCCAACAAAATTTCATGTAAGTGAAATGCATTCATCAATGAATGTATCTTGAAATTTAAACACTTGGAAAAGTTAAACCAAAACCCTAAACCCTAATGGAATAAATCATTTTCAAGAATCTCTGGACTATGGATTTTATCCATATAAAAATTCAGCAACAAACATTTATAAATGATCAAAATGATAAATAAAATATTATAAAACCATAGAAATTGGTTTCATCCAATTTGGAACCATGGATAAGAACTTATGAATTTAATAAGATAAAGAAAATAAATTCCAAAGCTAATAAAGCTCCTAACTAAAATCCATACCAAATTGTGAGCAAAATAATCCTAAAAGGATTTAAAAATATAAACAAATATTAAATAAAATTCTACAAATTGAAATCACCAATTTTGGATATATGAATAAAAAGATATGTATTTTATAAGATAAAGAAAGAAAGAAAGAAATAAAGAATATTTAAAGGTCAAATTAAATCTTGGCCAAATCCATAAACAAATGAAAGTTTACTGAATAATAAAAAGGAATAGAAGGTTATTTAAATAAAATTATATGAATTAAACCAGAAATGAATCTATTGGTGAATTGATTTTGTAAAATTCATAACTTTTAATCTACACGTCAAAAATTTACAAATTTTATATCATTGAAATCAGTAAAATGTGAACTTTACAACAGTATCCTTAGTTTAGTATTTTGCTTCTGGAAAGTTAGGTGTTTTTGCAGAAACATTTCTAGGCCTATTTTGAGTATAAAAGTTATTCTAAAAATGATTTTTTGGTAAAATCTTTTGCAAATGATTTTATTTGAACCTACCGAACAAAAACACAAAATTTTGGGTTTAGAAATATATTTTGTTAACACAAGGAATTATTCCTTTGAATAAAAACATTTCTAGTAAAATAAAAATGTTGCTATGATTTAAAAATGATTTTTGAGTGAAACCTTTTGCAAATGGATTATTTTTAAACACCTTGACCATAAACACTAATATTTGTGTAAATAAAAACATATTTGGCAAACACTAGAAATTATTACTTTGGTTTAAATCATTTCTAGCAAAACAAAAATGATTTAAATGGCCTATTTTCACTAACTTGATTTTAAATGATTTTTGCCACATTTATAAATGACCAATAGGTGTTTTAAAATGTTTATAACCTTATTAGAAACCACTTTTCCAAATAACCACATGATTTTATTATTTTAACAGATAACCTGAGGTGGACAACATACTATTTCCTGAAACCTAAACCGAATCAATTTCCAACTAGGGATGTAAACGGATCGGATCGGATCGGATATTGCTATTACCATATCCTTTACCATATTTTTTTGGCGGATTCAGATCGGAACGGATAATAGCCGGCGAATTCGAATGACAAGAAAGCGTGCAACACTAGATATCAGCAGTATAAAAGTGCAAGATTGGTAATAACATAGTACAATATTCATATGTAGCATGTATAGCTAGCCGATAAACTAACTAGATTATCTAGATATTGTGGTTATGCTAAATATATTGGATTATCCTATTTGAGTATCTCGGATAATCCGCATAAAATGTCGGATTATTCTTATCCGTTGGATATCATCAATACCATATTCGCTACCATATCAGTCGGATATCCGCTCGACAAATATTCGCATCCGCATCCATATCCGCCGGATATCTAAAAACGCATACCATATCCTCAAAAACGGACGCGGATACGGATTCGAAGCGGAAATTATCCGTACCAATTACGTCCCTATTTCCAACCCAGTTTTCTCCACATTCATGTATAATAACATAGGCATATATTATATAATAAATGTAAGCATCAGAAACCACAATCAAGAAAAAGCTGAAAACCATGTATCTGAGTCTCATACCTGAAGCCCTTGTCGTCATGTTTTGGCACTATTAGACAAGCCTTGTCTATATTAGCAATAGAAAGTCACTTAATGAGGCATGCAAATTAAGAACCGATCTTCAACCTCTGTGTGATATAAGAAATACAATAATGGCTTACCAGTAAATTGACTGTACACCACGGTGGAGAATCGTTGTGGCAAGTCAATCCTTCTTTCTTGTTTTTGTTCAATATAGTACTTCCTCCATCCTAAAATGAGTGACTTTGATATGTTTAGATTTGGATATATGTACATACTAAAATGCATTTACATATATGTGAATTTAGACAAATTCAAGTCAACTATTTTAGGATGTAAGGAGTAGAAGAAACACTGCAGTCTAGCATATGCAAACAAAGTCAGCCAAGGTGTGATAATCTAAAATAGCAGCTTTAAATTATCCACCTGAAATACTAAAATGCAAGCTGTTGAGTTTCTTCTTGCCGTTTGCCAAAAAAAAACTTGTAATCTAAAACATTATCTTTTGAGCGACCATTCCCTTGCACGTGTACAGAAAAAAAAACTGCACTAATGAGTAATGACGAGCTAACTGGAACAAACAAAAAAGTGATTCAACTCGACTCTCTCCCCCGCTACAGTAGGAGAGGCGATTTTTCTCCCCAAGCCCGTTCGCTCCAGTTCGCCGACGCCGATTCGCCGGTTCCCCTCCCCTCCGCCGGCCGCTCCGGCGGCGGGAGGGTGGGGGAACCATGTATCTCGTCTGTTCATAGCTAGGTGTGAGTGGGTGTCCTGTCGGCGGCGCTGGGGAGAGGATGACGCGGTCGATCTGGTGGTTTGTGGCGGCAGAGATCTTCTCCGGTGGTGGTGTTCTGCGGATCCCCACCACGTCTCTGCCTCCTTCTCGGTGCTCGCATCTCGGTGGAGGTTTCGTGCGCCGAGTTCCCATGCCGGAGATCGAGTGCGGCGGTTCCGGTGTTTGAAGGTTTGGAAGCTGCAGGTGATGCAATCCAGATTGAAGGTGATGGTGGCGATGCAAGGTGGAGGCCCTTCGGGTTCGAGGTTCGTTGACTTCCCGTAAGCCATGGGACTCCGTCCGATCCAAGGTTGTAGAGGAGGAGCGGCGGCGGCGCGCCAGCGGCACGGCTTCTTCGTCGGCGTCGTCTTCGATTTCCTTCAGGACTTGTTTGTAATTTTCCTATCTCTTGTGAACTGTTCTGTAAGGTTACTAGATTAATATCACTTGTTCTTCCCCGCAAATAAAAAATACTGTAGAACATATTGCGCAACGCATCAGTATATCAAATAGGATCACAAGTGAAAAAGCTACTCCATCCGAACCATATTAATAGATTTGACTTTATTTAAATTCATATAAATCTAGTTAAGTATTTAGAATAGATATATTTATATTTAAATAAAGTTAAGATTCAAATACTGTATTTTTTAGTCAGCGCGGTAGTTATTTTTTGGAGAGGGGGAGAACAAATTAATCTAGACCATGTGATCTAAGTTTTCTCGCGAAGTTTGTGAGTAGTAGAAATAGAATAGACAGGATTTCTAGAAGGACACGGTGCCCGGAGCCAACAGTGTGGGCCCCACCCTAAGATTTGGCCTAGCACATGTCTTGTATATAAATAAGGGCAGTCCTTCGCGTCCCGGGAGGATTTGTGCTTTTTATCCCCAGGATCTTCAGCTAATCATGTGTCTTTTTTTTTTTGTTAAAATCCCGCTTTTGCTAGAAAACCCCGATTTTGCTATAATTGTCCCGCTTTTGCTACATGTAGCAAAAAACGGTTTGACCCAAAAAATAGAAAAATAGACTGGACCTCGCCGGAGATTTCGCCGCCTAGCAAAAAAATTGTGCTAATATAGCAAATCTGGCCTCGCCGGAGACTTTCGCCGGGAGAGCTCGTCGTAGACCTTGTAGAAAAAAATTTGCACTATTGTAGCAAAACCACTAAACGGGTATAGCAAAAAAAATGTTCTATAGTAGCAAATCCAACTTCGCCGGAGACCTTGCCGTAGATCTCGTCAAAGACATTGTAGCAAAACATTTATGCCATTATAGCAAAAACACAAAACGGCTGTAGCAAAAAAAATGTAGCAAATCGACAAACGAAAACCGTGACCAGTTGCTTCATCGACCCGTTGGTAGCAACACAGAGCACCCTTGGTAGCGAGCGATTTGTTGGTAGCAACCTAACCAACACTTGTAGCATCATGGAGACCAGATTGTGGAGTCCCGTCGTGGTCGACCGCCATCGCGCATGCACCACGTCACCATCGATAGCGAGCTCCTAGCCCCATGGCCATGGAAGGGCGGCTAGGAGGAAGACATGGTGGGAGGAGGCTGGGAGGCGAGAGGAACCAGTGCGTGGCGGCGACTTTCTAGCGAGATGGCGTCTGGCGACGCCTAGAGAGGCGGGCGCGCCTTGCGGAGGAGGCGTCTTGGGCGCCTTGCGGCACGCTCTAGGGCGGCTATGGCCTGCAGTAGCTAGGGCAGTGGCATGGCGCTAGGAGCGGCGTCCTGTGGAGGCCCCGATGGCATGAGGAAGAGGATGAGAGAGAGAGAAGGTGGGATGAAGATAAGGCATTAGGGCCACCACGTCTGTTTGACTCCACGCGATCGACCCGGGGGATCGCGGTGTATTATCCCCAGGGGGAATTGTATCGTTTTCCTTATTTATAGGAAAACTCACCCTAAGTTAGGTCTATCACAGCCTAACAAGATGGGTTGGATTCACGTAAACCTTTTTGAGGGGGAGGGGAGAATAAAATTAATCTAGACCATGTGATCTACGTGATTGGACAGTGTAGATTCAATTTTTTTACGAAGTTTGTGGTTTTATAAGTAGTAGAGATAGGGATAAAGATAGACATAAGAGCAGACTAAATGTATCATCTATATAAATTCACCAAAAATTCTGCCCTTGGTCCAGAAAAAATCTGCATAAAGACTCTGTATCATAGTTTTAAAAACCGGACCGGTGAGTGAACCGGCAAGATCACTGGTTCGGCGGTTCACCGGTTGGACTGCTGGTTCGCTCGGTTCGACGCCGGTTCAATAGCTTTTAAAAAGTTTTTTTATATGTTGATATGCTAAGTAAAGTAGGCCAAATAGAAGTATTCCTGTAAAATGGACATCAAGTTCACCTTGCCGTAGTGGTTGTGCGGTCAAGTTCTTTGTCAACGGCCATCTGTTTGCACGGCATGAGTTCGAGTCCCACTTCTCTCCATTAATTTTTCTCAACCACACCTAGTACCCGATTATTTATCCGGTTCTGCACTAAACCGCCCGGTTCAAACGGTTTATCCCGGTCCAGTGGCGCGTCCGGTCTAGTGCGCTTAACAAACCACCGAGGCTGCCGGTTCTGGTTTTTTCCGGTTCAACCGGCGGTCCGGTCCGGTTTTTAAAACTATGCTCTGTATAGGTTGGCAAAATGTTGGATAAATCTGTTTTAGTTCAGTTTATAATCAAAGTACTGTTATGATGCCGTAAAAGACCTACGTTTTGGATATCTAGGGTTCATATTTTCTAAAAGAAGTGTGTTTTTCCTGATTTTTAGAAAGCATGACTCCACAAATTAATTTTCAGAACTTCTAAATGTAATTTTGCCCCACTGGACAAGGATAGAACCTGCCCTCAAGCACATCATAACAGGCACCTTAGTCCCAGTCAACATGCGCATCAACAAATTCCATTGTGATTTCGACTCCATGGGTGACAAGATCGCAGACGCCTCAAGTCAACGAGTTAAGGCTTACATCACATGATACAGCCTTTAGGTTTGATCTCACGAAAAGAAAATGAATGAAAAATTCGACATCCATCTCTCCTCTAATCCTCGAACAGCAAATGTCGTTTGCTTTTTCAATAGAAGCTGACAGAAATCATCTCGGCAGATCACCAGGAGGAAAACTTCTGAAGTCCGGAGGCGACAACACAAGACCTCTCTTCTTCTAGCTCCGAGGCCAATCGGGGGAAAATGAGCTAGAGATCAATCAACAGCCACAATGGACGGACTGGGACTGGTGCAATGGTTCCCCCTCTGCAGTTCCCTCTGTAGACAACACCTGCTAGGAGAAAGATGAGATAGGTCAGTCAAACTTCATAGAGGGCAGTAGGCTAAATGTTACTACCTCCGTTGCATAATGTAAGCCTTTCTAGCAGTTCAATGGAACGGAGGTAGTAGTAATGTTGTATCTGGAAATGGACGACTCACTTCCGACGGATGTTTATCGTTCAGCGTTTCTGCTTACAATTGTCCAGACGTTTCTTCAGCTGCATAGATAAAAATCAATAGCTCAGATTCAAACAGTAAGTATGCGGCACAAACTAAAGTAAAATATGATGATCCGACAATCTTGCATAAGGCCCTATAGTTAGATTTCTTCAGACACCGGTACTTTTGGAATACAGAAAACTATACACCAGTAACAAACACTCCTGGACATCACTTTACATCTGCAAACAATGGCTGCTCCTTTGCAACTGATTGCTTTTGATAACTAATACAGACATCACTGGCTTGCAGTTGCAGCCACCTTTAAAAACGGTGTGCTCAGGAGAGCCATTACGGTCACCACCTGCAGTGGCACATAACTAAATGATTGACCATGTTTTTTATAGTGGCCAGAGTGCTGGTCTAACGGGATGTCTTTCTGGCCCAACATGGAAAGCTAGATAATCTCACAATCTTGGGCATGGTAATAATTAGTCACTAAATAAAGGAATTCCAATTCATCGTTGGCGGGTCACGAAATTCTAAACCCACCATCAGCTAACTGTTTGTCATGATCAAATTTTCAGCCAAAGAATTGGGTTCAAGGTAATGGCACATAAGAGCTCGATGCAAATAATGTGCTGATTGTAATCACTTTCTGAGGTCATACCTTATTTATGTACTTCAGTTGCTTAAGTACTTCATCAGTCGACAATTCCTGAAATGGACAAGGTAGTCCAGATATTAAGTTTTGTATTGTGGCTTTAATTACAGAGGTTCCAACAGGACTCAAATAGAAGCATGGATGAAAAATATGAAATAAACTTGCACATGCTTAATAATCAATACATCCAAAGATTGAACAAGGAGGTCAATATAACATACCTGTGGGACAGCACAATCAGCATGAACTGGGTCCCAAAGAACTGAACATGAACAATCCCAATTGCTCGATTGAACAACAAACAATGGTGCCCTGTAAACATTCCCATGAGGTAATGAAAACATGAATGCATATGTTAATGATAGTTGTTAACAGAAAACAAAATATGGAAGAGGCTTATAACAACACATAAAGAGGACCTCCTTTTCTCCTATTCAAACCATTACCATGCGAGGAAATAAAACATTCAATATTTATATTTAGCCTAACACACTTGAGTAGGTTACACTACTGGTTTTATGTACTCTAGAGGGTAAACCCCCAGGGACATGGACCAACCCATAAACACCATGCACCCCACACTCGCAGAAACACTGAAAGAAATTAGGGTGGGTTGTGTTACCTCCGCCACTTGCCACAAATAGCTCCTGTGTGTAGGACTTCTTGGCACTGGACCCAGTTACCAATGCTGCTTTTCTTGTCCTCTTGCCTTTGTGGCCACTGCAAGTAAAGCACAGAGTGTCAGGATGCATGGCTGAAAATGACCAATAAGGAAATCATTTAGTATCAAGTATCATTAAACAGGACCAGGGTACACTGAGACCTACACTTAGACTTCTCATTTCAGTGGCATCAAGTTCAGAGGATTCCACAAAATAATCATCACTGCTGCATAGATAATGGGAGTTCTATTAGAAAATTAATTTGATGCAAAAATGGCAAGACGAAACAGCAAAGATAAAATTGATGTATGGCATACAATTTCAATGTAATTTGAGGATTAAAATCTGGTTATTGCTTATACATTATCATGAAACTTTAGTATCCCCTCCGATCCAAATTAGTTGCCGCAGGTTCACTGAACCTAGACAGATTTAGGCAACATTTTGCGTAAATCTGCAGCAATAAATTTAGATCGGAGGGAGTAACAAAAGATAAAGTTGGAAAATCTTGTCTGAAGCAACAGCCTTTCATTATGAATATTCAATACCACATGGGAAAGACAGTATTCTCTTGGCCAGTAGTAATGACAGGCTTAAAGTAAAATTTTATCAAGAGTGAGCATACCAAGAAATCGGACCGGACCATTCTGGAACATCTGCTTGAAAGTCTCTACCAATCCTCGCTTGAGTTTCATATGGTTCATCATTCATCAACATATCTCCTATTGAACCAAGACCTCGGCGAGGTCTTTGAAAGTCCTTGGCTGATCCATCTTTTGGCAAAATCTCACGCTGCTTCTTAGGTCTCTTTCTAGAACAATCTGGGCAATACCACTCTTTATCTGGTATTTTCTTGATGCGACGGTGGCAGCAATGCAAATGGAATGCCCCTTCACAAGAATCACATATTAACATGCGGCATGGATCTTCCAAAGATCCACAACTCTCGCATGCAAACAAAGTGTTGCTTTCATTATCATCATGCGTTAATGTAGTTGATGAGCTGCTCCGATCTGATTTGTCAATGAGAACTATATCTCTTTTGAGAATGGATATGCAAAGCTGCTTTGATGATGTTAACTCCGTAAAGGGTGTTGTGACTTTTGTATCGGAAGATGAACCTTCCGCGGCATCCTTTATCTTGTCGTTGATATAAGATGTCATGCTTGATATGGAAACCGAGTTCCTATCATCCTCGTTAGAAAGTGACCCCGACGAGTTTTTCCTAATACTTCCCTCGGAAGCTTCTCCGAGATCTTTGTATTTTGTTGTATATTCAACATTTCCTTCAGGCTTTGAAACTTCTACATTTGAAGGAACAATAAGTGATTTTCCACCGCAATTTTGTACCCGGGGCAAATTATCTCCAAAACTTGTGAAACTTCTAGTTGTACTCTTGCCCGCATTTCCATTTGTCAAGATGAAATCACATTCTTTGTCAGTCTTCCTTCGTTTATGAAAATCGTTATAATCTTCTTGAGCAGGAATAGAACAAACATCGTCGACGGACAACAAAGACGAACTTGAGGATAAATCCAAAGAATTTATTGATGACTTCAATTTCTTCTCACATAAAAAGAGGTTCTTCATAGATCTCCTTGAGCGTATATTAGGTATGAAAGTCATATATTCTGCCGAAAATGAATATATGACAATTCCTACCACAATATTGGACCCAAAAATATTTTGGCTAGGGCAAACTCAGCAATAGATTTGGATATAGAGAGGTTGCAATAGTGTAGGGCCTATAAGCACATCCTCAAATGTCCTTGGACATAATTGTTTTTGAAACCTTCCTTCCTACCCGCAAGCTCTTCAATAAGGATAAGGAAGCATTAGTTAAACTATAATTTTTTCCTGAAAAAATATACTCCCTCCGTCCTAAAAAAGGATGTTGCTGATTTGTTTAGATTTGCATGTATCTATCTACACACTAAAACACGTCTAGATACATACAAATCCAGACAAATCCGCGACATCATTTTTGGTACGGAGGGAGTATTACATTATCTAGTACAAAATAACCACAACAAGAGAGAACAATTTGATGAAGACAACAACAAATAATTTAAGCACTACTTCACAAGGAGTTGTATATTTTCCTCCTAGCATTCTTTTGAACACCACACACTCTTTCCCTCTAGAAAGAATCTAGAGCTCCATGAAGCCTTCTCTCACGGTCCTAACTAATGTGCTTGGATAGGATTTAACTGGATTAGCTTTGGTCGACTTCGTGATTTGTAAGGACACCATGGTTTTAAAGGCGTCGCCTAGGCGATGCTTAGGCGTCCAGGCGCCCCTCCTCCGCTTTGAAAAAATGGGCGCTTTAGGCGCCTAGGCGTCACCTAGGCGTCAGAGCGCCCCTGCATCGCCTTATGACGCCTTAACGCCTTAAAAACCATGAAGGACACATTTATTGGGTTTCATCATTGAAGTAAAAGTAGAAATCAAACAACAATTGTTGTCAGGCTCAAACCTTTGTGGTGCTTTAATCTAGTCTAAATAGGGTAAGTGGCATCTATCAAACAAAAGGTTTGTTGAACATGTAAAAACATCTATTCTAATATGTGAATAGATCAACGCTCTTCGACCAAATAGTGTCCCAAAAGGGCCTCCACACTACACAACATGGCGGTCACCTTACTCACCTATATTAAACAACCTAAATGTGGGTCTATTGTAGCATTCCTTGATGATTGTGTGTAGAAATCAAATGGGAGGCTGATAACATTGTACACATCAAATGGGAGGTCGATAATATCGAGTTCCACTGATGAGGATTGGTTGTGGAGCTACTATGTGGCTAGCAAGGGGATAAAATCGAGTTTGCATGCCAAATCTAACATCTCCGGTAGTCCTTGCTCAGGGGTGCTCCTCCATATGCACCAAATCGACATAATACAACCGGCAAAGAAACTCACCAAGGCTTTGATAGTGTCTTTGAATACTGTCGGCGGTTTGCTCACCCTATGTCCCTATCCATGGGTGACCATACCTCTCTCTCACGATCGCGTATAGAATGAATTAAGACATAGAGGCCTCTCCCACAATTTGCGTCCATAGTTTATTTATGTATTAGGACCAGGTTACGAGTATTCGACATCACACATAACCATCCACTGATATCAAGTCCAATTGTAGCCCCATACACATATTCGACACAAATTCAAGCAATTCGAGTGCGCAGGGATACGACTAGCACGATGCACGCACCATTGTGTGATGAAGAGATAACCAAGGGCTAAATAGGTGGCTTATGTTGTAGATCTAGGGTTTTCTAATTTGGGGGCAGCTCGAAATAATTGCAAAATAGTAGATCTTGCCTTCCGTATACGTGCAAAATAATTTGGGGATCCAAATGGCGGTTATCTGAACTACATGAATTTCCCATCCCATTATATTTCCCTGAATAGCACAGATCCCTCCTCTCCTCGCCTAGATATTCTTTCCCCAAATTCCGACTGAATCCATTCAATACCAAAGGCCCTGGTACCCACGATTCCAGCTCATGAACAGCAAAATCCACCCACCATTGGTTGGCACGAGTTATTATAAATCAAAACAAAGCAAGAACAGATCTGCGCACAGCGTATCTTCCAAATCAAAGCCAAATCGCAGGGAAGCATAATGGAGGATGATAGGGTTACCTGGCGCTCCTCGGTGGAGTGATTGGATTTGGAGTGATGAAACGGCACAGCCCTGCGGCGGCGGAGGAAGGATATCGCAGCAGTGATGAAACAATAAAAGAGCAGTTATGTCTGTAGAACTCTTGAAGCAGGCGCCTCTCCGCCTTTTTCTTTAATTAATGGAAGACAGGAGATGATTTTTCTACAGAGTGAATGATATGTGCCTACAGCGGGGAGATGAAACAACATTGATCCATATAAAACAGCAGCAGCAAAAGCGCTTTCGATATTTTAGAACTAAAATACTAATCAGACTAATTTATTTCTAGGGTACTCACAAAATAAATAGAAAAGGATGATTGTGTTGTGAAGGAGGGAGCTTTGCCACCCTGGAATATCGTTTTGTTCCAAATATTTCTTTGATAAAAAGTTGGGTAAATAGAATCGTTTTGTTCTCTAGCATATGCATCTATAAGATGTGCCACACAGGCCCAAATATAAAAATTTTATCTACCACGACAACAAATTTCTTTTAAGTTTCTAACCTTCTATTTTGCTCGGAGATCCGTGCACGGGAGAGCTCGCCTTCTTCGTCCTCTCTAGCCTTGTTTGACTCTGAAGCGAATCAGGGCTGTTAAGGTTAAAGATTTATTAGGCCACAAACATCGAAGGAGGCGAGGACGCCATCATAGGGGAGCCATCATGGTTGTGGTAGAGTGGGACAACGACGAGTGTGAAAAATGGTGAATGATGGCGAGAGGTCGTGACTGATTCAGCGTCACGCCGCCGCCGCCGCCAAAGATTAGAAAAGATTAGGGGAGGGTGTCGAGAACACTAGCCGGCTAGGGTTATGAGACTAGGTTTATATAGTTCATGTGCTTGTGGTGTGGAGTGAGATCTAGATCCAACGGTTGCGGAAAAAGTAGACTAATTTTACTTTTTTGGGGGTATAGATACTCTTTTGGGTCTTATGAGCACAAGAGGGTGCTATGGCATAAACATGGCATCAAACCATCTTTCGTGGCCCCAAGACAAAACTATTTGGTTGCCTTGATTTGAGATCGTTGTCCACTGAAATTTGGTTGATAAAATCTTGGATTTTTTTCAAGTAGAAACCTAATAGACGTATACAAAATCCTAATTTCTCTGAAAAATATATATTCCCTAATTGTGTGTCTACCACACATCATGATGGAAACGACAAACATGTAATAGTTTATTTCAAGAGACATCATGAAAAAGCAATTTTCAAGAACTATTTGCCGATCATGTTCCCATACAAAAGGAGAGTCATGCAGCGCCATGCCAAACATGGTGGTCATACTATACTAACATCCCCTATGATGAACAGACGGTGTGCACAAAATCCAAGGATAATAGGACGAATCCACACAAGTGGAACACTGACTCAAGAGATCTAGATTAAAAGAAAGGAGAATAGGAAAAGAAAGGTGCAAGCTATCAGATATAAGAAGTGAGATAGGAAGAAAACAGTTGTACCAACGGCTAGACGACCTTGGAAGAAATTAGGAAATCAGAATAGCAAAGGAGAAAGCAACACCCATGGAGAAAAACTAATGGACTAGGAGTGGCAGATATAGAATTTCATGACAAAGCAACTACTCCTTCATTTCAAAATATAAGATGTTAAGTCTATATATATTTGCTTCACAAAGCTAAAAATATATATTTTATAAAACATGGTAAAAAACTGCAGATGTCAGGCATCTTGTGGTTGGAAAGCATAGGCCACCGTTCTCGCCTCTTCATCACCGGGTCAAGGCGAAAGGTTGTTGTAGTAGAGATTTTTATAGCAGACAGTATGCTAAGGCCCCAAAGGACCAATGCACCAGAACAGAAACCATCATCAAAGATGACAACCATAGGTCGAAAGAGACTGCCATAAAACTACATCAACAAACAGAAAAATCGACCGGATCCCAGGAAATCTGCCGAATAAACGAGTTTATGTGCCCTCCGCTGGAGCTAGACGCACAACCAAAGCAAGGATAGGACGGAGAGGACCTTATTCTGACTTCGAGATATAGCCACCGCCTCATCATCCCGAAACAAGACATTGAAGTGATCTAAAAGAAGAACCCTCCTACCAACGAGAGATCGTGATCTGCCACGTCTCTAAGCCCCAAGGCCAACACCTTGGCTGGATGGATACTAGAACCACCCTAGACCGGAAGAAGTGTAAAACACAATCGTAGTCGACGCGTTGCGCCAAGATCTATGATGTGAGGTGGAGGTATGTCAAGGATCAGAAACTAAACGAAATACGCCATCAACAGATCTAGAGATCCAGAGATCAAATCTACTTATGACAAAAGATCAAAACACATTTAATCTGAAACCGAACTAGCGCGGATCCAACAATTGTATCGAAAGATATCTTATATACATGTAATCCGAAAAGGGGTAGGTCTTGGACAATTACAGCATATATAGATCTAATTTGTAAACAAACTATTCTGATATAGTATTTGTCGATGAACGCTCATGGAGACGTTTCGAAAGCAACATAATAAACTCATCCAAAAAGTGGGACGATAGAGAACGGATTGGACGAGAACAAGCCGTCAATTCACTGAAATCTGGCATGTATGAGCGTATGAACATATAAATCAAGACGATTCATCTAGGAGAAAAACGACATCCACTTGATAAGAATCTAGTGAAATTTAGTAGTAGTAAGAAAGAAGCAAACGAGATCGCCTGTACTAATTAATAGAATAGTTCGGCTCATACCTCAACGGAATTTGTAGTTGTAGATTGGTTTTGCATCAGCAAGCCCTTCCTCTAACTACCGATGAGATTTGTAAGGATTGGTGGTGTCTTCTTCATGACCTATATATCCTATATTTATAGACAAACTTACTTTGGGTGGTAGTTTTCTACTTAAGTCCTCCAATAATCAGCTGGGGCGATGTGTATGTAGATAAATATATGGGTAGTTTTATCTTGTTGTAGAAGTATCGGACTCTAGATTTCTTTGTTTAACATATATAAGATGGTCCCAAGAGCTCATGTGCTAAACTAGTACGATTCGGGAGTCCTCTAGAGCTACGACTGCGTACTAGAGAGATCAACACGACTATTACTCTCTCCGTTTTAAAATATAAGATATTTTAAGCATAAAGTAAATCTACATATTAAAAAAAAGTTTAGATACATTTGTTTTATAAACCTAAAATATCTTATATTCTGAGTGAACCTATATACTAAAAAAGCTAGATATATTTATTTTACAAATCTAAAACATCTTATATTTTGAAATAGCGAGGATACTTATTTAAAGTGAAACGCTTGATCTATATATCAACTTGCCACATATGGGCGGATTGGTAATGAACCGGGAAATACAAGTACCGGTTAGGAGGAAAACGCTTCGTCGTCCCGCTCGTCTCCCGCGCGCGACGGGCGACGCACCAGGCCCCGACCCCCGAGCACCTCCTCCTCCTCCCCTCCCTCCCTGTCGACGTCGGGCAAATCCCGCATGGTGCCGGTGGCGGCGGGAGTTCCTCCACCCGCCTATTCGAGGGAGCTGTGCAGGAAAGCTTCCTCGGCGGCGATGCCCTGGCGTTTTTGACGAGCGAGCTTCATAGCGATCTGGCGAGTATGACAAGAAGGCGTTGGCGGCGTCCAGGTTTGGGAGGACGGCGGTGGCAAGCTTGGTGTGGCAGGGCGGGGGTTCTTGACGGCGTGGGCTTCCAGGCCCAGATCTGAGCCTATTTGGGTCCGATCTGGGTAGGGGTGTCTGCCTTGGCCCATGGCTGTTGCGGCCGGTGGCGGCTTGGCCCTAACCTTGCCCGTGCAGATGGGGATTACCAGCACGCAGGCACAGCGGCACGCGTCGCGGCGGACTGTGGCGAAGCACCTCAGCCAACGGTGGTCCTACATGCTGGCGGTGGCCCAGGTGCGGGGTAGGCGGAGGTGCGACAGCGCCGGCGTTGGCAGTGGGGCAGCGAGGTGCTGCGTTCCGGCGGCGTCCTTTGATGACCCACAAGTATAGGGGGTGTATCGTAGTACTTTCGATAAATAGGAGTGTCGATCCCAACGAGGAGCAGAAGGTGTTGAACAGTGGTCTGGAGCAGGAAATCCCTATAAATATTTAGCAAACGTATTTTTAGTGGTTTTCTAACAAAGCAACAAAACAAAGAGCAAGTAACAGAAGTAACAAACAAACAGACCAAGTGGCCCAATCCTTTCTTAGCAAAGGACAAGCCGGTGGAAATACTTATAAGGACCGAACGTTCTCGAGGACACATGGAAATTCTGTCAAGTGCTTTCGCTTCAAATAGCTAAGTACTCTTCTCTGGTGTTTGTAAATGTTGTGTGGGTGAACCTGCGCTAACATACCGCCCTTCCTAGGACTAATACATACTTGTGATTAAACCCCCTACAAACATCCATAACTACAGGAAAGTAATTAAGATATAAATCTAACCACAACCTTAAACTCTAAGATCCTACGCTTTCTTGTGCAAAGGTGTCCTAACGGGGGTTCAGGTTTCTGTCACTCCGGCAACCCCACAATTAGTAGCCAAATTCACAATGCATTATCCTAGGCCTATAAATGGTGAAGTATCATGTAGTCAACATTCACATGACACCACTAGAAGAATAGCACCACAACTTAAATACTAAACCATTGAATAATAACTCATCACATATTCACTACTAACAACATGACTTCTTCCATGTCCTTAAGAACTAAACGAACTACTCACAATACATCATATGGATCAAGATCAAAGATTATATGATAATGGATAACAATCTAAACATAAACAATAATCCAATGGTTCCACTCACAAGCATCAACTACAATAGTAATCAATACCAGGAAAGTTTTCCCTAAGAACTAAAGCAATATCTAACACAATTGTTACAGTGGGACGGAGTGGTGGTGATGGTGCTGGTGGAGATGATGGTGTGGATGATGATGGTGATCCCGATGAAGCCTAGCTTGATGGCCGTGTTGATGGCGACGGTCTCCCCTCTTCGGGAAGGAATTCCCCAGAATCTGTTCACGGAGAGATCTTCTCTCGGTGTTTTCCACCTAGAGGCGGAAATCTATCCGTGGTCGCCTCCGTGAGGGAAGATATAGTAGTGGCGGAGTCGGAGGTCGGCGGTGGGCCACCTGCCTAGGCGCGGTTAGGTGGCCCGCGCCTGGGAGGTGTGGGCCTCCCGAGGCCCAACTCCGTCCTCCTTTGGCTTCCTTCGCTCGGTAAAATAATATGTTTCATATTTTTTCGTATTTTTACGATCTTCGCGAAATTGCAATCAAACGCCTTCTTTTCCATCGAATCCGGACTCGTGATCCATCCTCCAGGAATCATCCAACATGCATAAACAAATGAAAATCCATAAGTAATACCTCATAGTAAGACAAATATCAATGAATAGAGTTAAATTATGATATAGAATGGTGATTCAAATTGGGCGTATCAACTCCCCCAAGCTTAGACTTCGCGTCCCCAAGCGAATACTGAGCTCAGTAAACATGTCCACAGGTTTATGGAGTGAAGTGTCGATAAAACAATATAAACAAGAAGCATCACACTTACCATTGCACAACTCATAGAAGAAAGCAACTCACCATTATATAACTTAGCTTGCATACCAAGTATAGTAGTCACAACAAAGATACATAAAGATAAATCATAATTAGAATTGGAAAACTTGTTCTTGGTCAGAGAACACCTGGCAAACAGTTTCACAAAAGCCTTTTGTAGAAGTTTCAAAATAGGAACACTCTTTGCTCAAAAAGGTTTTTTTCACAAGTGAAGGCTTTCAAATTAATACTCAATACATAAGAGTTTTGTGCAAACAAGGAAGGTGAAGAACATGATTGAATAAATCACCATATGAATGCTTGAAACACAACAACTCAAAAGCTTGCTGGAGATAGAGAGTAAGTAGGTTTACTGACTCAACTTGGAAGTGGGAGAAAGGTCCCTTCTTAGAGGGTAGCAGGGATTACAAGTCATAAAGAGCTTTCAAAAGATTATGGTACTAACTAGCTTTGAGCCCTCATTGCCCCTATCATAAAAGCATCTTGAGATGATTAAGGTTAAAGTGAACAAAGATGGAGTATATGATTGACGAAATATAAGTTGGCAATCTCATGTCCCTTGAATATGAGGGCCACTCCTCATGCATACTCAACTTTGGGTCCCGGTAAGTTCTTGTCATTGTAAGTATTTGCATATCATTGAGAACCGCCAATAGGGTACCCCCTTGCACATAGTACATGAGCTTTCCCATAACCAAAATGACAAGGCAAGCAGACAATGAACATCTCAGCGATCTTTTTATTTACTATGTGTAACACCCTCAGAATCGACCCTATGCAAGTCTCAGCGATTCCCGCCAAACCCGCATAGAAACGATTCAAAGGTGCCCACCAGGCACTTGCGTGCGGGTGGAAAACGAAGTAATATCATTACACATTAGTCCACGATGGAACCTGCAAAACAGATATATACAACAGCGACTCATCGAGTCAAGGATACAAATATACAATACAAAGATCCAAATCACCTTAAAAACGATACAACGTCCGAGTACGGACAAGATGCAAATTGAGCTAAGAGCCCTGAAGAATAACCAATGGCGCCATAACCCGCCTGTGCCAAGCCGGAAGGGTAACCTCGCTAACGACGCCGATCTCAAAACTGCTTAAACAAAAAGGGTGCCACAAAGGGCAAAGGAAAAGAGAGAGCGGTCAAGATTAAGGCCAAGACACTAGAGACTAGACCGGTCCTCGCCTACATAGGTATGGTGGATCAAGCGGCGAAAGATGCACTAAACAACCTATAGAGACTCGATATAACCGACGGCTAACAGAGAGGGATAAGAAAGACCTATTCGGAACCAACCTGATACTACCACCAAACATACCCATCCTGGTATTTCCCCCTCGAGACCAAATGAGGAAGTCAATCGAGGAACTCACACAGTTGGCAGTTTTATTTATTCAATTATCGTTGCAGTAATTACTAGTCAGGTATAGTCATCCTGATATAATAAGGAGTGGGCACTTTTAGTTAACCATTCTGTTGTAATTGTGACACTTACTAGTCAGATACAATTAGCATGAGATATCCCAAACCCAGCAGTTGTTGGTACTTTTATTTAGCCATTCCGTTGTAGTGAAGCTGATTACTAGTCATATCAGATACAAGTCAAATTATAACAGTAAACTTTAGTTATAGTTTTCTATGATCGAGAACTGTGCTCCAAGTCGTCCATAACCGCAGACACGGCTTCTCGAAAAGATTTAATCTAGGGTGCACCAAAGTTTCCACACGCACCTACACCCTTGTTGTCGATCGTAGGTACAAGATCACAAAACATACACCCAACGGTATGTCGACGGGTTTCAACACGACGCTTCCTGCACCCAAAGCAAGCACATGGGGTCCACCCACTAAGCTACCAGAACGAAGTCGGCCGGTCTCGAGACGGACCCAGGTTTTGTGACAATGGTCAGAAACGATCGGGAACCCGAAGTGTGACTGGGCTTGTCGATACCGCGAAAACATTCCACGTTGGTTCCAAAACAGCAGGCGCCCACGCAATCGTAAATAAAGCAAGAAACATGACATAAGTACAGATAGTAATAAAGCCCCAAACTACTTTGTGGCCCCAAGACAAGATTTTGAAATCAGGTACTAATCGATGGGGTGCCCACACCCCACCGTGGTTAGCGCTCGATCTCTAACAGGTGTCAAGAACTCGGGTCCCACGGACACCAAAGTGAGCGGTTAAAAACCAAATATTGTCTATTACCCACCGGTGCCTCTGCATTTACCTACTTTCAATTTTAGTTATTAAACGGTAATTAAATCCATGATCATCTCCAACATTAAACATGCGGCATTACTCCAACAACTGTGGTACTTTACGACACGCAACAACACTTGAGGAAGCGACTACGACGCGCAAGTCCAACTCTCTACCAAATAACAAGTAATAGGATGTGTCCAAGGCAATATAAGGCTGCAAGGGATATCACGGGTACGAAAACTAGAGCATCGCAACACAGATAGCAACAGATCAAAAGGAAGAAATAAAGACTAGAAAGGTAAAATAGGTAGAAAGGGGGAGAATGCTCGCCTGTAAAACATTGCTGAAGGACCAACCGAAGATCGGATCGACACTCGCATCAACTCATCGGCCTAATCCGTGAAGAAGCAAAACACTAGCAGAAACACCGGATGCAATATTTAATACTAGGGCAGAAGATCGGTACGATGCATGTATGATGTATGGCATGGTGAGGATGCGATGCAATTAGGCAAAATTAAGCGGAACCGGGGTCCCGACATTTAGTTAGGTGGTTCATGTTGTTTAGATACCCCACAATTTAAATGTTGTCTTAACATGGCAAAATATATCATCGGTTTGCTACACATTAAATGGGGCCAAAATAAGACTAGAATCGCCCGCATATGGTATCCATATTTAATTTAGGTGAATCAGCATAATGCCCCCAAACCATACAATATGTATGCAAGCATGATATGCAACAAGATCAATATCATTTATAAAATAGGGTCTCGGCAAAAAGGTCACACATTGGGGATCGACGATCTTGGCGTGCTATGGTTCGGGTTCGGTCTTTGGACACCGGGATCGGTCTTCGGATCGGGGCGTCGGGGCGTCGGTTTTTCGTGTGGACGATCTTGGTTTGGGGCTTCGGATCCTCGGGACCGGGGTCATGGGGGGTCTCGGCCATCGGGTCCGGGGTGGAGAACTTTGTAACACCCTCAGAATCGGACCTATGCAAGTTTTAGCGAAATTCGCCAAACTCGCATAGAACGATTCAAAGGTGCCCACCAGGCACTTTCGTGCGGGTGGAAAACGAAGTAATAACATTACACAACAGTCCGCGATGGGACCCACAGAACAGATATATACAACAGCGACTCAAAGAGTCAAGATTACAGATATAATGTACAAAGATCCAAATCACCTCGAAAACGGTAGAGCGTCCGACTACGGACAAGAAGCAAATGGGGCTAAGAGCCCTGAAGAATAACCAATGGCGTCCATAACCCTGCCAAGCCGAGGGTAACCTCGCTAACGACGCCGATCTCAAACCTGCTTAACAAAGGGGTGCGATAAAGGGCAAAGCAGAAAACAAAGAAGGAGCGTCAAGATCGAGGCCAAGACACGGCGAGGCTAGAATTCGTGGTCTCGCCACATAGGTATGGTGGATCGCAGCGCAAAGACGCATTAAACAACCTATAGAGACTCGATACAACCGCGGATATCGGAGGGGTAAGAAAGACCTATTCGGATCCAACTCAAGCTAACACCAAACAAACCCATCTGGCGTTTCCCCTCGAGACCTATCGAGGAAGTCAACCGAGGAACTCACGCTTGGCGCTTTATTTAATTAGTGATAGTTGCGGTACTTTACTAGTCAGGCTTAGATAATCGTCCTGATAAAATAAACAGTGGGCACTTTTAGTTAACCATTCCGTGATAGTTGCAACAATTACTATTCAGGTACAGATAGCATGAGATAAACCCAAAACCCAGCAGTTGTTGGTACTTTTATTCAGCCATTTTGTTGTAGTTGCAAATACTTACTAGTCAGATACATTTGTCGCAAGCGACAACCAAACAAGCAATTGTGGGCAGTATTAATTAGCCATTCCGTTATAGTGAAGCTGATTACTAGTCATTATAAGTCAAATTTAGAGCAGTAAACTTTAGTTATGCTTGTCTATGATCGAGATACTGTGCTCCAAGTCGTCCATATCCGCGGACACGGCTTTCAGAAAGTTTTACCCGGCCGGGGTGCACCAATAGCAACACACGCTCGATCAACCTCGGAAAAACCAAATCAAAACCCAACGAGGCTTTCACGACTGAACAATCACAGGATTCAGAAATATTTCAGGGGGCCACCCCTTAAGTAGAATCCGCAACGGAGTAGGCAAGCTCCGAGACGGCCTCAAGGTCTGTGGGGACGGCTGTGAACGATCGGGAACCCCAAACGGGCTTGTCGACACCGCGGAATCGTGCCACTATCCAAAATAAAGACAAAAGTGCGACTCGCACAATCGTAAATAAAGCGAATCATGGCATAAGTACAGGATCGTAATAAAACCTCAAACTAGTTTGTGGCCCCAAGAAATAAGAATGAATCAAGCTCGCTCGTGGGGTCACATATACCTCCGGATGTGGATAGCGCAAAATCAAGGAACAGTATCAAGTACTCGGGGTCTTACGACACAAGTGGGCGCTCGAAACCAAATATTATCTATCACCCACCGATGCCTCGCTTATTCAATTTTAGTTGTTAAGCAAAAGTAAAGTGACGATAAGTAAAACTAGAATCATCTCCAACAACAACATGCGGCAATACATCAACAACCGTGACCCTTGACGACACACAACAGCACTAGAGCAAGCGACTACGACACGCAAGTCCAACTATCTACCAAACAACAGGTAATAGGATGTGTCCAAGGCAATATTCGGCTGCAGGGGATATCAAAGGGTACGAAAACTAGAGCACCGCAACACAGATAGCAATAGATCAACAGGAGGGAATAAAGACTATAAAAGTAAGATAGGTAGAAAGAGGGAGATGCTCGCCTGAAAACATTGTCGAAGGGTTCAACCGAAGATCGGGCGAAGCTCACATCAACTCAACGGCCTTATCCGCGAAGAAGCAAAACACTAGAAGAAACACCGGGTGCAATATTTAATACAACGGCAGAAGATCGGCATGATGCATGTATGATGCATGGCATGGCAAAGGTTCGATGCAATTAGGTCAAATTAAGTGGAACCGGGGTCCCGACATTTAATTAGTTGGTTCATGTTGTTTAGAACCCCCGCATATTAAATGTTGTTTATCAAGGCAAGATAAGATACCGGTTCGCTACACAAGTTTAAATGAGGCCAATATGTGACTAGATTTGCCCGCATATGGGCCCCATATTTAATTATTAGGTGAATCGGCATAAGGCCCCCAAACCAATGAGATGCATGCGGGATGAATGACAATTCAACATGCGACAGGTGTTATTATGTTATGAAATAGGGTTTCGAGGAAAGGGGTCACACATCAGAGGGGGCTCGACGATCTTGGGGGTTCCGGGGTTCGGGGTCGGTCTCGGGTCCGTTCGGCGAGGTCGTTCTCGGACTCGGGTAGGTCTTGGCGCATCCGGTCTTGGTGGACTCGGTGTCCGGGTGAAGATCTTGGCGCCCCGTGGCATCGCCGGTGTATCCGTGTCGGCGAACTTGGCTCAGGAAACCGGACTTGGCTCGGAAAGGAGTACCGGTTCGGTGCCGGGTTGCATCGAACTTCCGGTCGGTGTCGTTCTTGTCCGCGACGGTCTTCGGTCATGTCGACAGCATGGCGCTCGGGTGAAGCACTTGTCGTATCCGCATCGCTCTTGGCGCTCGGGAAAAGAGCTTGGCGTGTCGAGGGTCCGGTCTTCGTGACACCGGATCGGTCTCGGGAACTTTCGATCCATGCCGAGATCTTGGTAGCAGTGCACCGCCACGCCGAGGGCCTCGTGGTTTGGTCTTTAACTTGGGTGGTGGCGAAGATCTTGCCGAGATTAACTCGGTCCGCCCGCTCTGGCGATCTCGTGTTGTTCTTCACGCCGCCAGACGATCTTGGTTCTGAAGGGCCGCCAACACGCTGCACACGGATGGGGGTCAACGCGGCGTGCTCGGGCGACGCGGCTGAAGCAGAGGGCTTGGCCCGGCGACGGAGACGGTGGCATCCGCCCAAGGACGGACGGAGGCGCGACCGGTCTTCGGAGCTAGCTTCTGGCGGCTACGGCGGCGGCTTCGCTGCGTCTCGGATGGCGAGACCGCCGCGGCGAGACCGGCAGAGGCGGCGGTTCGTCAGCGAATCGGCGCGGCGGGACGCGAGGCTGGCGGGTCATGGCGGCGGGGACGGCGACTGGCGGAGCGGGGCGGCGGCGGCGGCAGCAGCGAGCGAGGCGGCGGTGGCGGGCTCGCGAGCTTGAGCCGGCAAGGCGGCCAGCGGCGTGGAAGCAGCGGCTGGGCAGCGTCGTGGAAGCGAGCGCGGGCGAGGCGAGGTTGGGTGGGCCGCCGCCGGGAGGGCGCGCGCGTGTGGCGGCGGTGGGCGGCTGAGCGGGAGAGCACGCCGCGGCAGCGGGCGGCAGCGGTGGCGAGGGAGGCAGGCGTGAGCTCGCGGAGAGGGGGAGGCGCGGCGGGCGACAGTAAGCGGCGTGCGGCCGCGGGGCGCCTGGCCGAGGAGGAGGAAACACGCCCGGCGGCGGTCCTGGTTGGCGGCGGCAGGGGCTGAGGCGGCGAGGAGGCGGCGGGGCGTGGCGTGGGGGCTGGGGGGAGGAGAGGCGGTCGGGTAAGGCGCGCGGCGCGTGGGGAGCGTGGTGGGGCCCAGGAGGTTCGGATGGGAAGGGCATCTGGGAGGTTGCATGCCAGGGAGGTGGGACTTGGTCGGTTTGGAGGGAGGAGCGGCATGAGCGGGACGGGGCGGGCTGCCCAGGCGAGGGAGGAGGCTGGAGGTCAAGAGAGACGCGTGAGGGGAGGAAGGAGATGAACAGGCACTGGGTGGTGGTAGGTGGACCGGGTGGGGCCGGGCTGGGTGAGAGAGGGTGGGGAGAGGAGAGGCGGGTCACAGTGGGATGGGGCATGAGCGAGGGAGGCGTGTGTGGGCTGGGTCCGGTGGGAGAAAAGGGAAGAGGAGAGAGAGTGGCCAAGTGTCAAGATCTGGTTGGTTGGGGAGGCAAGGGTGATGTGGGCAGGGGTTGTGGGTGATGTGGAAGGAGGGTGGGTAGAGTTTTGGGTAGAATAGGATTTAGAGGCGGTTGGGGTGGACCGATTATTATTCTGAGGTGGTCGTTCGGGTCGAACGCCTGCCGATTCATAAAATAATTTAATATTTTATTTAATTGAATTGGGCCGTTTGAAACCCGATAGCAACAAAACAAAATAACTCGGAGATCCGGGTTTGGCGTTTGAATAAAGATGGGCGTTTGGAAAACAAATCGGTGCTAAAATAGTTTTGGCAAACAATGCATGATGATGACGATGCAATGCACAAATTCAACGCGATTTTCTAGTAGTGGTTTTGCGGGATGCCACAATTCGACACCACTAACAATGGATCTCGCCCTCGAGATCCGCCTCATGGTACCGGAAGGAAGGATCGGCGATCTGCGTCTTCTTGCTTCGTGTAGATCCTCGCGACACCACTAACGAAGGTTCCTTCTTCATCTGGGAATCGGCGACACCAGCAACAAAGGGTCGTTGCTACTGATCGTCGAGAGAGCACTCCGGAGAAACAAAGGACGAAGATAGAGGTATCAAACGATAAGGACACCTCTAACTTCCGTGGACGGAGTAAAATTGCTGGAACCACTGATTCGATGTACAAGAGCGAATGATAAGAGCAGTGGTAGGGTAGCTACTCCATACCGCACTCAAACCATTACTCTGCACACGAATAAGCGGATTAAGCATCCAACTCTCGGAATCAGACTGAAGGTCTTCATAGTCGGTATCCGGAACAAAGGGATAATGCCAGCAGAAATCGTATGAAAGACATAATGATTAGGTTCCGCGATGGTTCCATTGGCATGAACAACACATGCTCAAGGTATACTCCAACTTCACCAAAGCTTGTCCTTCTCATATGTTTTTCAACGACACTGATATCCAGCGAGGAACACAGATGGAAAAGGAGGTCAAGAATAAAAGATCGGATGAAGGGCACAACCGAACAGTTGCAGATTGATGATCGTAGCACCTCCGTTACAAAAGGAAGAAAACGAAACCCTGAAGGTACGACGGAAACCCAACCACGAGAATTCCTGGACTCGAAGAGAGAGAGAAGAGAGCAGATTCAAAACACGTAGAGGTAAGAGGAGAACAGCAGAGGGGTAAGGAGTAAAATCAGACCTAACCAGAACTATCCAACCGATTTTCAAAAATAGTTTTGACACTCTACTTCGGCCGTTAGCTAGGTTATCCTACAGGCTGGACTTGTGGGGTATCGCAGCCGAGCTCGATACCACTCAGAACACCCTCAGAATCGGACCTATGCAAGTTTTAGCGAATTCGCCAAACTCGCATAGAACGATTCAAAAGGTGCCCAGCACTTTAAATGCGGGTGGAAAACGAAGTAATAACATTACACAACAGTCCGCGATGGGACCCACAGAACAGATATATACAACAGCGACTCAAAGAGTCAAGATTACAGATATAATGTACAAAGATCCAAATCACCTCGAAAACGGTAGAGCGTCCGACTACGGACAAGAAGCAAATGGGGCTAAGAGCCCTGAAGAATAACCAATGGCGTCCATAACCCTGCCCAGGCCAAGCCGGAGGGGTAACCCTGCTAACGACGTCGATCTCAAACCTGCTTAACAAAGGGGTGCCGACAAAGGGCAAAGCAGAAAACAAAGAAGGAGCGTCGATCGAGGCCAAGACACGGCGAGGCTAGAATCGGTCCTCGCCTACATAGGTATGGTGGATCAGCGGCGTGGCAAAGACGCATTAAACAACCTATAGAGACTCGATACAATGGCGGATATCGGAGGGTAAGAAAGACCTATTCGGATCCAACTGAAGCTAACACCAAACAAACCCATCTGGCGTTTCTCGAGACCTATCGAGGAAGTCAACCGAGGAACTCACAGTTGGCGCTTTATTTAATTAGTGATAGTTGCGTACTTTACTAGTCGCTTAGATAATCGTCTCCGATAAAATAAACAGTGGGCACTTTTAGTTAACCATTCCGTGATAGTTGCAACAATTACTATTCGTACAGATAGCATGAGATAAACCCAAAACCCAAAGCTTGTTGGTACTTTTATTCAGCCATTTTGTTGTAGTTGCAAATACTTACTAGTCGGATACATTTGTCATGGCGACAACCAAACAAGCAATTGTGGGCAGTATTAATTAGCCATTCCGTTATAGTGAAGCTGATTACTAGTCATTATAAGTCAAATTTAGAGCAAGAAACTTTAGTTATGCTTGTCTATGATCGAGAATCTTGTGCTCCAAGTCGTCCATATCCGCGGACACGGCTTTGAAAGTTTTACCCGGCGGGGTGCACCAATAGCAACACACGCCGATCAACCTCGGAAAAACCAAATCAAAACCCAACGAGGCTTTCACGATGAACAATCACAGGATTGAAATATTTGAGGGCCACCTTAAGTAGAATCCGCAGCGAGTAGGCAAGCTCGAGACGGCCTCAAGGTCTGTGGGGACGGCTGTGAATGATTGGGAACCCCAAACGGGGCTTGTCGACACCGCTGAATCGTGCCACTATCCAAAGCGATGCGATGTGCTACCTCGCAATCGTAAATAAAGCGAATCATGGCATAAGTACAGGATCGTAAATAAAACCTCAAACTAGTTTGTGGCCCCAAGAAATAAGAATGAATCAAGCTCGCTCGGGGGTCCCATATACCTCCCGGATGTGGATAGCGCAAAATCAAGGCAGGTATCAAGTACTCGGGGTCTTACGGACACAAGTGGGCGTTGAAACCAAATATTATCTATCACCCACCGATGCCTCTCGCTTATTCAATTTTAGTTGTTAAATGAAAGTAAAGTGACGATAAGTAAAACTAGAATCATCTCCAACAACAACATGCGGCAATACATCAACAACTGTGGCGCTTGACGACACACAACAGCACTAGAGCAAGCGACTACGACACGCAAGTCCAACTATCTACCAAACAAAAGGTAATAGGATGTGTCCAAGGCAATATTAAATTGCAGGGATATCAAAGGGTAAAAACTAGAGCAACGCAACGAGATAGCAATAGATCAGAGGAGGAATAAAGACTATAAAAGTAAGATAGGTAGAAAGAGGAGATGCTACTTTGAAAACATTGTCGAAGGTTCAACCAAGATCGGGCTCACATCAACTCATCGGCCTTATCCGCGAAGAAGCAAAACACTAGAAGAAACACCGGGTGCAATATTTAATACAACGGCAGAAGATCGGCATGATGCATGTATGATGCATGGCATGGCAAAGGTTCGATGCAATTAGGTCAAATTAAGTGGAACCGGGGTCCCGACATTTAATTAGTTGGTTCATGTTGTTTAGAACCCCCACATATTAAATGTTGTTTATCAAGGCAAGATAAGATACCGGTTCTCTACACAAGTTTAAATGAGGCCGATATGAGACTAGATTTGCCCGCATATGGGCCCCATATTTAATTATTAGGTGAATCGGCATAAGGCCCCCAAACCAATGAGATGCATGCGGGATGAATGACAATTCAATATGCGACATGTTTTATTATGTTATGAAATAGGGTTTCGAGGAAAAGGGGTCACACATCAGAGGGGGCTCGACGATCTTGGGGGTTCCGGGGTTCGGGGTCGGTCTCAGGGTCCAGGGTTCGGCGAGGTCGTTCTCGGACTCAGGGGTAGGTCTTGGCGCATCCGGGGTCTTGGTGGACTCGGTGTCCGGGGTGAAGATCTTGGCGTCCTCAGGGCATCGCTCGGTGTATCCGTGTCGGCGAACTTGGCGTTCAGGGAAACCGGACTTGGCGTTCGGAAAGGAGTACTCGGTTCGGTGCCGGGGTTGCATCGGAACTTCCGGGTCGGTGTCGTTCTTGTCGTCGCGACGGTCTTCGGGTCATGTCGACGAGCATGGCGTTCGGGTGAAGCACTTGTCGTATCCGCATCGGCGTTCTTGGCGTTCGGGAAAAGAGCTTGGCGTGTCGAGGGTCCGGTCTTCGGTACACCGGGATCGGTCTTCGGGGAACTTTTCGATCCATGCCGGAGATCTTGGTAGCAGGCACCGTCACGTCGAGGGCCTCAGGGTTTGGTCTTTAACTTGGGTGGTGGCGAAGATCTTGCCGAGATTAACTCGGGTCCGCGACTGTTCTCTGGCGATCTCGTGTTGTTCTTCACGTCAGCAGACGATCTTGGGGTTCCTGAAGGCGCCACTAACACGCGATGCACACACGGACGGGGTCAGCCAGACGGTGCTCGGGCGGCGATGCAAGCGAGGCTTGGCCAGCGGCGGAGACGTGGCGTGGCATCCGCCCAAGGACTGACGGAGGGCGGCCGGTCTTGAGGCTCGGCCTGGGCGGCTACCGGCGGCGGCTTCGGCGCGTCTCGGATGGCGGAGACCGGCCGCGGCAGAGACCGGCAGAGGAGGCAGAGGCGGTTCGTCCCAGCGGCTAACTGCGGCAGCGAGGCCTTGAGCTGGCGGTCATCGGCGGCGGGGCGGCGACTGGGCGGGCGGGGCGGCGGCCAGCAGCGGCCGCAGGCGGCGGTGGCGGGCTGGCGGGCTGAGCCGACGGCAAGGCCAGCGGCGTGCGGCGTGGCGGCGGCTGGCGTCGTGAGGCGGCGAGCCGCAGAGGCGAGCGGTTAGGTGGAGCGGGCCGCGCTGAGGAGGTGCGCGAGGCGGTGGCGGCGGTGTGGGCGGCGTGCGGGCTTGGAGCACGCCGGCGGCAGGGCGGCGGCGGTGGCGAGGGAGGCCAGCGGGCGGCTCGCGGAGAGGGAAGGCGGCCGAGCGGCAGTGGCAGCGTGGCAGCGGGCGAGCCTGGCCGAGGAGGAGAGGCACGGCCGGGCAGTCTGGTTGGCGGCGAGGGCTGGAGGCGGAGGCTTGAGGGGCCGGCGGCGCGGGGCGTGGCGTGGGGGGCCGGGCGGGAGGAGAGGGACGGGTCGGGGGCGGCGTGGCGTGGGCGTGTCGTGGTGGGGCCTGGGGAGGTTCGGATGGGAAGGGGCATCGGGAGGTTCTGTTGCCAGGAGGTGGGACAGTCGGTTTGGAGGGAGGGTGGGCATGAAGGCCGGGACAGGCGGGCCAGTGGCAGAAGGAGGGGCTGGAGGCTGTGCGGAAGAGAGACGCGTGAGGGGAGAGGAAGGAGATGAACAGGGCACGGGTAGGTGGTAGGTGGGACCGGGTGGGGCCGGGCTGGGTGAGAGAGAGGGTGGGGAGAGGAGAGAGGCGGGGTCACAGTGGGATGGGGCCCGCGGGGCAGAGGGAGCGGGGCGTGTGTGGGGGCTGTGGGTCTGGTGGGAGAAAGAGGGAAGAGGAGAGAGGGAGTGGCCAAGTGTCAAGATCTGGTTGGTTAGGGGGAGGGGCAAGGGTGATGTGGCAGCAGGGGGTTGGTCTGGGTGATGTGGAAGGAGGGGGTGGGTAGAGTTTTGGGTAGAATAGGATTTAGAGGGGCAGTTGGGGTGGACCGATTATTATTCCTGGGGGTGGTCGTTCGGGTCGGAACGGCCCGTTCGACTGCCCCCGCAAAAATAATTTAATATTTTATTTAATTGAATTGGGCCGTTTGAAACCCGATAGCAACAAAACAAAATAACTCCGGAGATCCGGGGTTTGGCGTTTGAATAAAGATGGGGCGTTTGGAAAACAAATCGGGTGCGGCGAAAATAGTTTTGGCAAACAATGCATGATGATGACGATGCAATGCACAAATTCAACGCGATTTTCTAGTAGTGGTTTTGCGGGATGCCACAAACTTGGCGTCCGCAAAGAGGATGTTCGGATTCCAGCTTCGGCTGTTATCGATGCACTTGGTTCCGCGTCGGCACGGTCTTTGGGTATCACGAGCTCTCGATGACGACACGATGCATTGAGCACCTATTGGTACGACGTCCCGAATTGGAACCAAACTTGGCCGAGGAGAACAATAACCTGCACGACAAGATCTGTCTGATACTTCTCCCAAGAGATTACAAAACCAAGTACCAACCTGGTACTACAAAGGAGAACATGAGTGATAGAAGATGAATACTATAACACACGCGACACATGAGGTAGCAGCGACCAACGCTAGCAGAGGCAGAGCACGCTGGGGCGGCAGAGCATGGCGGACGGCGTCGAGGCCACGTCCAGGCGGCGCTGCTGGAGAGCCGGGGCGCGCGGAAGGCGACGGAAGGTGGCCGGGCTTGCTGCCGGAGCGGGTCGGCACGCACGGTGAATACAGGCGGGGACACGGTACTCCTGCAGGAGACCGGGCATGCCGGCGAGAGGGGAGAGGACGGCGAGGTCGGGGGCGAGGGCGACCGGTCGAACGAGGGGCAGTGCCGCGGGCAGAGGTGGTAGGGAGGCGAGCTCGCGGCGGCTCGAGAGACAAGGGAAGGGCGTCTGGCGGCCCGAGAGGAGAGTGAGGGTTGGCGACACAGGCGAGGAGGGTGCTAGGCGATGGTGAGAGCAGGAAGGGATCTGGCGGTGGTTGGGAAGGTCCCGAGCGAGGGAAACGAGAGAGACGATGGGGTTCGCCACGGGAAGGTGGGTTCGAGGCGGACGCGTGAACGCGGGAGTGGGACCCCAGGTGGGGCCGGGTTTGTGGGTGGGCAAAGCGTGTGTGCGTCGTGTGAGGCTAGCGGCGGCGGGGTGGGGTTTGGGGTTGGGGTGGGACTAGGGATTAGGGTTTGAGGTAGATAGGATCTGGAGGTGGTCAGCTGGGCTTTTTGGGCTTAGCTGGCTGCCTCCTAAAAATAATACAACAGTTTTATTATTATTTTAAAAGACTTTTGTACACTGTTTTTAGATATACAAAATATTCAGGAAGACCTGATGATTGTATTTTGAAATAAAGAGGGGAAGTAATGTCAAAACAAAGATAGGGTTGTAGCGAAATGTTTTTAGGCAAAGGTATGCATGATGATGTCATGATGATGCACAAGTACAAACAATAGCGATTTTCTAGTAGTGATTTTACCCGGGGTGCTACACTATGCATATAGTTTTTTATTGAGGATGCTTCATAGATGACTCACTATGGTGATGCTGCAAGTTTCCACCATGATTAAGCATGGATTAGGCTAGCGGCCCAGGTGTTTCTCTAATACATAATACAAACTCCATGGAATTACAAGTTCCCTCTTTATTTCACACCATTGACATCCATAGACAAAAGAGCACAATATCAACTGTGTATAGAGTACAAGTGCAATGTTGAAAACGTTCCCCGTGACAGCACGGTTCTGCTAATCCCAACGTATAGATGCAAGCATATACAACTTCGATGTTCACAATGGTTCAAGTCTATTAGGGGCAAGTAAATAAGGTGTGCCATCAAGTTCGTGAGAGCTTTACTAACTAGTTTTCACATAAAAAATACTTTTTAATTCAAAAGGTAGATGAAACTTGAGAATTTGCTTGAAATAGCAAAAAGCTACTAGTTAGATTTGGTGGACACAAGTGGCAAAAGTTTTGGTTTAAAGGGTTTTGGAAACATGAGAAGTATGTCTTCTCAAAACAGGTTTTTGGCTAGCAAGGCTGGGTAGCAAGCAAGAGAGTTGAAAGAAACAAGCAAACATACAAGTAATAAAGCCAAACATGCAATCTTCCTTGAAGACACAAAAGAATCTTAAATAAAGAATACTAAGCTTATGAGCCAACAAGAAAGAAAACAAATGATACCAAATACCTGTAAGCTTTTTCTTTCTTTCTTTTTCTTTCAAACTAATGCCACTGACCAGAACTCGGTTTGCCAAAACCAATTTAGATCCACTTGATGACCCCAAAGTGGTGCCAATACTAAACAACAAGATCCATCATATAATAGAGATTGCAAACTAAAAATAAGAAGTGCAAAAAGTAAAAGATGAGACTTCTCATTAATATTCCAATAAAGGCACTCACACAAAGGGATACATAGATAATCAACTAAAGGAGAGATACTTCCACATGCAAACCAAACTATAAGATAACCTCTCTACCACAGATATGAATCCACTGAAAAGGTAAAAGATAAAAGATAATGGTGGTGATACCGTGGCACTCCCCAAGCTTGGAACAAGCCAAGGGGATGCCAAACCTGATGACAAATTACTCCTTAGGTGGTGGTGGTGTTCTCTTGATAAGCTCCTCAATAAGTTTCTTCAACTCATCGAACTCAAAAGTAAGAGTACGGATTAGCTCCGAGTTTTGCTCTATACGGTTCATGATCATGTCAGTCCGAGAATCCCAGTTCTTATTATTCTTTCCCCACTCTTCATCCTTAGCATGATCCTTCTCTACATTGTTAGAACGACGCATATCCCAAACTGAAGGCAAATTTCCTTTGGGCACATGTTGATATTGATATTCATGCATAAGTGTATGGAAAGGTCTCTTGTTACGTGGAGGAGATGGATGTGGATTATAGAAGAGACATGGAGGTTTCCCTCTTGTAGACATCCGTGTTGTCTTCTTAAGCTTGGTCGGTAGTGCCACCAAACCAATGCTTGCAACGGTAGCGCGGGTGTCCAGTTGCTTGTCCTCCTCCATTTCTCCTTCATAACCTACCGGAATCTCCTCCTTGGGAACTTGAGGTTATTCTTCCTCGGTCTTCTTGCCTTTGTCATTGGCGGAGGCCATGGTGCTCTAAACTTGAGAAGATTTCCTGACAGAAACAGATCGAAACAAAAACACGATGAGAACACGATGCACGAGGAAGGTTTTGACACGAAAACGAAGAGGAGATAGAGTTCAGGAAGGGAACACACCCCTCAGGCGTAGCCAGGTCGCCGCTGGGTGGGTTTGTCCACCCCGGATCCGCTTCTCTCAGCGTCTCATAACTTCCCTTATGTATTAAAAACATCAAAAATATAAAAAATTAGGGTTTCACGAACCCTTCTGTTTTCACCACTTTTACCTGTTCAAAGACGAACTCTGCAGATTCCTTCTCTCTTTCTCCTGCGATTTTCCTTCATAAAAAACTTTTGCACAAACTCAAATACAACATTAGTGTAAGCAAAAATAATAACCCTTCGGTAAACACTTCAACTGAAAACCCATCAAAACAAAATCTTCTGTAAGAGGCAAATGCAATTGATCGCAGGAATCTATCAAAACAGACCAGCAGGTAAAGATTGATTTTTTCGAAGACCTTCATTTGCTCAAATAAAAAAGTGCAGAACGGATCAAAGTTGGGTAACAACTTGGATAACAAGCTAAAAAAAATGCAGCTCCATCCGAAGTACTGACCTCCCTCACGAATTTTTACAATACAACACAAAAATCTGTCCTAGGACAACCACTTTTCACAACTCCTCTACTTCACAAAAGTATTTGAACTTGACACAAAAACCAAAACAAAAAGGATAAGGAGCGGTTATTACAGAGGTAATAACTTCCAAGACTCGGCCAAACTCTTGGGTTATCTCACAACAAGTACTTTTCTTTAATGCCTTTAAGTTAGGCTTGAAACTTCCAAAGATGCTCACATAGGATATATATATTTGAAGTGAAAGAGAGCACCAAGAAGCAAATAACCAACACACTTGATTCTAACCCACTTCCTATTCATGGGGGTATCATGAGAAAACGAATTGTTGAAACAAAAATCCACAAGCATAGGAAGACAAAATAGATGCAACTTTAAAGCTTTCAACATAAAACGGGGAAACTTAACATCATTGAGATGCATAAAACCATGTTTCCCTCTCTCATAATAACTTTCAGTAGCATTTTGAATAAAGTTGACAATATAATTGTCACTGGTAACAACTTTATCATTATAATAAGCATACTTACAGTCACCAAAAAGAGGTCCAAAGTCATAGACTGGATCAATAGAAGCAAGTTGTTCCATCCTGAAATCTTTATTAGGCAAGCTATTTTCACAAGGAGCTTTAGCAAATTTGGAAAAGTTAAACTCATAAGAATCTCCATCAAACATAGTTAAAACTTTTTCCTTCTTACAATCAATAATATCTCTACAAGTGTTCAAGAAAGGTCTACCAAAAATGATAGGACAAGTTTTGCTAGCTACTAAATTAAGCACTAGAAAATCAGGAGGATATTTAATCTTACCATAAAGAACCTCCACATCTCTTACAATTCCAATGGGGAAAATGGTATCCTTGTTAGCAAGGTGAATAACCCCATCAATGTCCTCAAGCTCACAAGGACCAATCTAATGCATAATTTCCCTGTAAATCTCATAAGGAATAGCACTAGAAATAGCACCAATATCACATAAACCATAGTAGCAATGATCACCAATTTTAACAGAAAGTATAGGGACACTAGCTTTTCTAAATTTACCAGGATGAGAAATAATATTAGAAGCGTCTTCATAGAACACAATGTGCTCATCCTCTATATTTCTAGTGACAGTGTCTTTCACAATACCTACCACAGGTTCATCACTCAAATGCTTACCAGGCTCCACAGCTTTCATTGTAACTTTGCTATTTGCATTAATAATCATAGAATACTCCTTTACCTTAGCTGGGAAAGGCATTTTCTCAACATGGGGTTCAGGCACAATATGATAAGTAGTACAAACTTGAGTACTTCTAATGGGAGCATGACTAACAACGTCTTTATAAGGAGCATGGTACTTATTCCACTTCTTCTTGGGAATTTCAATGTAAGAGGCAAAGGCCTTAAAGTAGCTGGCAATACTTTGGGAATCAAGACCAAACTCATTGCTAATATCACGGAAGCTATCAGTTCCCATAAAATATTTAATGCATTCATAATCATATTTTATACCTGACTTTCTTCCTTTGTCATTCTCCCAAGCTTCAGTGTTCTCTTAAATACAGTCTAGAAGATCCCATTTAGCTTCTTACTTCATACGTGTGAATGATCCAGCACAAGAAGCATCTAGTAAATCTTTATCATGAAGAGAAAACCTAGCATAAAAGTTATTGATAATAATATTGTTAGGAAGTTCATGAATAGGACATTTAAACATTAGTAACTTCAATCTCCCCCAAGCTTGAGCTGTACTCTCTCCATCAAGAGGCCAAAAGTTATATATAAGATTTCTATCCTTATGAATCTCACTGGGAGGATAAAATTTAGAGTAAACGAGAGATGACATCTCCTCCCATTCCATAGATTGTCCATTCTTCAGCAGCTTATACCATTCTTCAGCTCTCCCTTTCAAGGATATGGAGAGTAACTTCTTCTTCACTTGTTCAGTTGTGATACCTACATACTTAAACAAACCGCATAATTCATGGATAAAAAGCAAGCGATCACCAGGATGGACAGTTCCATCCCCAAAATAATAATTATCCATAACACGATTAACAATACTTGTAGGTATCTTAAAAGGATCTATCTCAACAAGAGGTGGTTCATCTACTACCCTAGCAGTGGTAGTAGTTTTCCAAAACAGAAAACCAAGTGGGTTATCCATATTGGAAACAAAGTAACAAGCAGTAACAAGAGCAATACTCATAGTGAAAGTTTCCCTTATCAGTTCCACTCTTCAATAGCGCTTCACTCCCCGGCAACAGCGCCAGAAAATAGTCTTGATGACCCACAAGTATAGGGGGTATCGTAGTACTTTTGATAAATAGGAGTGTCGATCCCAACGAGGAGCAGAAGGTGCTGAACAGTGGTATGGAGCAGGAAATCCCTATGAATACTTAGCAAACGGATTTTTAGTGGTTTTCTGACAAAGCAACAGAACAAAGAGCAAGTAACAGAAGTAACTAACAAACGAAGCAAGTGGCCCAATCCTTTCTTAGCAAAGGACAAGCCGGTGGAAATGCTTATAAGGACCGAACGTTCTCGAGGACACATGGGAATTCTGTCAAGTGCTTTCGCTTCAAATATCTGAATACTCTTCTCTGGTGTTCGTAAGTGTTGTGTGGGTGAACCTGTGCTAACATACCTCCCTTCCTAGGAATAATACATACTTGTGATTAAACCCCTTACAAACATCTGTAACTACATGAAAGTAATTAAGATATAAATCTAACCATAGCCTTAAACTCTGAGATCCTACGCTCCCTTGTGCAAAGGTGTCCTAACGGGGGTTCAGGTTTCTGTCACTCCGGCAACCCCACAATTAGTAGCCAAATTCACAATGCATTCCCCTAGGCCCATAAATGGTGAAGTATCATGTAGTCGATATTCACATGACACCACTAGAAGAATAACACTACTTAAATACTAAACCATTGAATAATAACTCATCACAGATTCACTACTAATAACATGACTTCTCCCATGTCCTCAAGAACTAAACGAACTACTCACAAGACATCATATGGATCAATATCAAAGATGATATGATAATGGATAACAATCTGAACATAAACAATAATCCAATGGTTCCACTCACAAGCATCAACTACAATAATAATCAATATCGGGAAAGTTTCCGCTAAGAACTATAGCAATATCCAACACAATTGTTACTGCGGGACGGAGTGGTGGTGATGGTGCTGGTGGAGATGATGGTGTGGATGATGATGCTGATGATCCCGATGAAGCCTAGCTTGATGACAGTGTTGATGGCGACGGTCTTCCCTCTTCGGGAAGGAATTCCCCCGCCAGAAATCTGTCTGCCGGAGAGATCTTTCTCTCTCGGTGTTTTCTGCCCCCAGAGGCAGCGTAAATCTACCTGTGGTCGCCCCCCTGGTATTAGGGTTCCGTTGGGAAGATATAGGCGAAGAGGCGGAGTCGGAGGCCGGGCAGGTGGGCCACACCTGCCCTAGGCGCAGAGTAAGGTGGGCTCGCGCCTAGGGGGTGTAGGCCCCCTGAGGCCCAACTCCGTCCCTCCTTCTGGCTTCCTTCGTCTTCTGGTAAAATAATATGTTTTCATATTTTTCTGGTATTTTTCTGATCTTCGCGAAATTGCACCGAAACGCCTTCTTTTCCATCAGAATCCAGACTCCGGCACTCCATCCTCCAGGAATCATCCAACATGCATAAACAGATGAAAATCCATAAGTAATATCTCATAATAAGACAAATATCAATGAATAGAGTTAAATTATGATATAGAATGGCGATGCAAATTGGGCGTATCATCCTTCTTGGATCAGGTTTTGGTTGGGTTGGGCCTGCCGCTGCACGGTCCTGTGTGGCTCCCTGGGGTGGTGGAGGGGCGACGGATTGTCTAGGATGGTGGCGGCGCTCGTGGCTGCCATTGCTGCAATATGGAGACGAGGGCTTTGTGGGCCCATCCAGACCCAGCCGGGCCTAAGACCTGGTGTGTCCCTGTTGCCGCGTCCGGTCGGCTACTGCTACGGCGGTGAAGGTAGTTCCCTCCCGCACGGCGGCAAGCCTACTACCCCCGGAACCTCTGTCCCCTTACTCAGGCCTCGAGGCCTTGCACCGATGCCCATAGGGAGATGTTAAAGTTGGTGCCTTTTCCGTGGTGGCGTGTGCTGGCTGGCGGTGGGTTGGGTGGAGCACTTCGGACCGTCTAGGGTGGTGGTTCTTTGGGGGTGGGTGAAATCCTTGTCGGCCCAGTCCGACACTAACGCGGTGGCGCCTGCGGGTGTCACATTTCCTTCCTGAAGGGTATCGGTTACTCCCTCTGCACTCACCTCTGTGTATCGGGGAAACCCTAGGACCAGTACAGGCAGCAGCGGCGTCGTCATTGCATTCCTTGCTGAATATGTTGCTTGGTACTATTGGAGATATGCCCAAGAGGCAATAATAAAGTGGTTATTATCATATCTTCATACTTATGATAAATGTTTACATACCATGCTATAATTGTATTAACAGGAACATTAATACTTGTGTGATTTGTAAACATAAAAGAGTCCCTAGTAAAGCCTCTTGTTAAACTAGCTTGTTGGTTAATATATATGATCATGGTTTCCTGATCATGAACATAGGGATGTTATTAACAACAGGGTCATATCATTGGGAGAATGATATGATGGACATACTCCTATAGTTAAGCGTAGCATAAAGATCAAGTCATTTAATATAGTTCATTTGCTATAAGCTTTCTGATACATAGTAACCTAATTCATTCGACCATGAGATCATGCTTATCACCATCACCGGAAGGATGCTTTGATGACATCAAACACCACACCGTAACTGGGTGGCTATAAAGATGACATTGAGTGTTCGGAAAGTATGGGTTGAGACACATGGATCAAGAGTGGGATTTGTCCATCCATATGACGGATAGATTTACTCTGGGCCCTCTCGGCGGAATGTCATCCAATTAGCTTGCAAGCATGTGACTGGCTCACAAGGGATCACATACCACGGGAACGATAAAAGAGTACTTATCGGTAACGAGGTTGAACTAGGTATGCAGAGATACCGACGATCAAAACCTCGGGTAAGTAAACTATCGTGAGACAAAGGGAAATTGGTATTGTATGTAAGTGGTTCATTTGATTGCAAAGTAATCGTAGAAATATGCGGGAGCCATATGAATTTCCAGATTCCTCTATTGGTTATTGATCAGAGAAGTGTCTCGATCGTGTCCGCATAATTCACGAACCGTAGGGAGACACACTTAAGATTTCAATGTTGTTGAGTAGTTATGGAATGATGAGTAAGAGGCCGAATGTTGTTCGGAGTCTCGGATGGGATCCGGGATATCACGAGGAGATCCGGAATGGTCCAGAGAATAAGATTCATATAAGGAAAGTCCTGTTTCGGAGTTGGGGAATGATTTCGGTGTCATGAATGTGTCATAACAAGTTGGAATGGTTGCATCATGTACTAGGTGTCATCGCTGAGCAAAATAAAGGGATAAATCAAATCCTAGTTTGAAAAGTCAAACACCAATTTGAAAAGTCAAACGGCAAGTTTGCTTGGTCGAGGGAGAGTAGGAAACCTACTTGGGGAGGAGTTCCTCTCCCTCCACCGCCGGCCAAGGAGGCTGAGTTGGGGAGGAACTCCCCTCCCCTTGGCCGTGCCCTCCCACCTATATAAGGAGGGGCAGGGCTGCCCCTCCAAGAGCTACACCTTACCCCATCTAAACCTAACCCTAGCCGCCGCCGGCCACCATAGCCGTCGCCGCCCTAGGGTTTGCCCAAGCCGCCGACTTGGGGCAATCCCCTTGCCCTAGCCGCTGGCCTAGCTCCCTCTACTTGGTGCCTCTAAACCCTAGATCGCCAAGCCTCTCTCATAGTACACCATACTCGCTCCGGCTTAAGGCGAAGCCCTGCGATATCTCCCCTCTACTTCCGACACCACGCCGTCGTGCTGCCGGAATCACGAGGAGAATGCTACAACCTCCATTTTCTTTGGAACAAGGAGAGGAAGGTCTTCATCGAATCGAGCGTGTGACCGATCTGGGAGCGCTTGAATCTTGGCGCCGAAGGATCGTCTACACGATCTTGAGATCGGGAAGAATGACTACATCACCCACGAGAATCCGCTCGTTAACCGCTGGAATCTTCGAGGTGAGTTCATCTATCGACTCGTTGCTACAATCTAGTAGATAGATCTTGGCTTGTTTGTTTGCATGCGGTAGAAATTTTTGTTTTCCATGCTACGAACCCCTACAAGGTATCAGAGCCGTGTCTATATGTAGATTTGTTGCACGAGTAGAACACAATGGTCATTGTGGGCGTTGATGCTTTTGTTGTCGATTGCTTCTTGTATACTTTGCATCTTGCGGGATGGTGGGATGAAGCGGCCCGGGCTAACCGTACATGACATCGTTCATGAGACTTGCTCCACGCTTGACATGCAACTTGTATTGCATAAGTGGCTTTGCGGGTGCCTGTTTCTCCCAACATAGTTAAGATTCAATTTACAACGGGTGATTGACAATACTAGTATCAATGTTGTGGTTCTTGTTCATAAGTTAGAACGACACTTACTGAAAGCCCCAAACCACGTAAAACATGCAAAGAAAATTAGAGGCGTCTAACTTTGTTTTGCAGGGGTGTGTTGTGATGTGATATGGCCATGATTGTGATTATATTTGATGTATGCAATGTTCCTTATTATAAGTTGACAACCGGCATGAGCCATATGGTTGTCTTTAAATTCTGTTAAGATCCGCGTGTCTATTCAAAGTAGTTGTAATAGTTCAAGCTGGTGGACGACAACCATGAAGCGGCGCCATTGACCATGACGCCACACCGGTGATGATGGAGATAATGTTCGTGCTTGAAGATGGAGATTGGAAGCACAAGAAGAAATGCCATATCATATCACATAATATGAATTGCATGTGATGTTAATCCTTTTATGCATCTTGTATTGCTTAGTTCACGACGGTAGCATTATAAGATGATCCCTCAAGCACACAATTTCAAGTTTTAAAGTGTTCATCCTTAGTAAGCACCGTTGCTAAAACTCGTTGTTTCGAAGCACCACGTGATGATCGGGTGTGTTAGATTCCGCGAGTGTATACAACGTGAGCAAGCCAGATTTGCTCATGAGGAATCTAAGGTTTGATCTTGACGAGCCTTGCATGTACAGACATGGTCTCGGAACACGGATCACCGAAAGGTAAAGCATGAGTCATATAGTAGATATAATGAACATGTTGATTGTTCGCCATTGAAGCTACATCAACTCTCGTGATGATCGGTTTTGATGTGGTGGATTTGGTTCGTGTGATCACTAAAACAATGTGAGGGATATTGTTTTGAGTGGGAGTTCAACGGAAATATGATTAAAAGTTGAACACTATTTATCATAAATTAAATCAAAGTAAATTTGCATAGTTGTTGTAGTCATTGGCATCCATTTACCACCTTGCGCTTAGTTATAATTGAGATGATAGAACTATAGAATTCTGGTTAGTTACTTTACGAACTGGTATCGTATTGTTTTGAAGTGTTAATCTAAAGTTTAAAAGTCCCATTGTAAACTTTCAGTAAGTTCCAGTTACTCCATGAAGTTTAATAGTTGGTATTAAATCAAGAGTAACAATTCCAGTGTTAGTATATAAGTATCATGTTTATCTCCATGATTCTTGATATTCAAAGGATTGTCTTAATATCAAGGTTATCTAGGATATGAAAGAGTTGTTTTAGAAACCATGATGTGTGGAAGATATTGTGATATCTAAAACGAAGTTTTGGTTGCAACATGATAGAGTATAATATGGCAAAAGTCATGGTTTCATATTTGATGAGAATTTGCAAAAGGTTGGAGACACTAGTTGTCCTAATCCTCCAAAAGGTTTTGGAGAGCAACATTATACTCGCGATTCACCGCAATAAGCTAAAGTAGCTTGATCATGAATAATTCCATGATAAGGGTGAATATTTGATGTAGGTAAAATATTTACTACACCAAGAGATTACTAAAGAATGGAATTTGAAAGCACACCAAACATTTGATGATGGTGATCTACTTCAAAGTGCAAGTCCAAAGACATTGGTATTTAATTATACATGCTTTGGACTATGTGTCATATGTATGACTCCACTATTGATGTTGATAGATTCTTTCAAACAGACAAGGAAATCTTGAAGAGAATCTCAGAAATATATGGCAGAAAAGAAAAGACTAGAATTGTTCAGCTTGGGTATATAGAGGATATACGTGTTATGGCTGTATTCTTTGCTTGTTAAATAATGTGGTTCTTAAGTATTGGATATTGAATTTGTTGGTATGAATTGTCATACGAAACAACAGAATTCGTGAACCACAATGGCCTAAGTAACTAGCAAAAGAATATGTGATGATGTTCATCGAGAACAAATAAAGGGTTATTGTGCTGCTCGTTAAATATCAAAGCTTGCCTTCAAGATTTGTTTTATCAGGTATTATGAGAACAAAAGGGTTGTTTAAATAATTGCCGTAATCCATAAAAGATGGATGATTCACAAATCTCGTTGGAGAAATCACATCCATAAAACTAGTGCTAAAAATGTCGAAAGACAAATTGATTGAAAGATCATTTAGGAAGTGACATCGCCATTTAAATTATATTGGAAGAAAACATGAAGAAACTCCATGTGGATGGAATTTTGGAGTCTTCTTGATTTTGATCAAATGACGCTTGTGAAACTTTCCTAAAGATAATTAAAACTTCGTTCATAGGCCAAAAGGGAACAAATGACTAGCTTATTTGAACTTGTACATATTGTTGTATGAAGTCCATTATGTGTAGTCAAGAGCGGTGGATTTCAACTTCATATGCTTCCTCCGAAAATTTGAGTGAATATATGAATATTTACTTAATAAGGATGAAGTATGAAACATTTGAAAAGTTCAAAGACTTTCAAGATGAAGTGCAAAATCATTGTAACAAGAATATAAATAGTTTATGATAAGATCATAAAGGAAGATATTTGAGTTACAAGTTTATCATAATACCTAAGATTTAAGGAATCGTTCCATGGATTTGCATTTTTTGAAACACCATCAGAGTATGGAGCATTCGATATTTGTAATTAAACCTTGTTTGGCATGGTAAGATCAAAGGTGTAATTCATAAAACTGCCATTATATTTTTAAAGATTAAAAGCTTTAGAGACTACCGTTTTTCCACTGAAAAGAGCTCCATCATAATCCATTGAATTGACACCATATAAAGTTATGGTTTGAGATAAAACCCAAGTTGTACTTTCTTAAACATTGGTATGCTATGCATAAGAAAGATGCTTGCAACCAAAGTCGGATGAACCTGTCTTTGTATGTTATTTCGAATAACTGTTCCTCCATAACATCGGAGACAAAAAATGTTTGTCGCTTAAAACGTCAAGTTTCTTAGAGAAGGAATTTTTCGTGAAAAGTTAAGTGGGAGGACAATAGAACTTTGATAAGGTTAAAAGAACCTTAGCTATATGTGCAAAGTTGCGCAGCGCCGAAAAGTGTTCCGGAGGCAGCAACAATGCTCATGGCTCACGTGCCTCAAAGGTTGTGGTCACGGAGATCTAAGTTCCTATTGAAACAAGTAGGTCGGGTAAACAATCAAATACCAAGATTTGAGAGTTAAATCATTATGTGACAATAATGATCTGACTACATGCAAAGAAGCGATGATGAGCCCTGACTCCGTCAAATGGCTTGAAGCCATAAAATCCGCGATAGTTCTATATATGAGAGATCAAGCTTTGAACTTGAAAGACCCTCTGGAAAGGTACAAGACCTTACAGTCGTGTTTGGATCTATAAATAAATAGACATGGATGTTTCATATCTATGAAATAGTCGACATGTTGGGAAAGAGTTCACAACAATGTTCAAAGGTTGACTATGACAAGATCTGATCTTTCATAGTGATATTTAGTCTAGATGGATTAATGTAGCAACCACGACATGTAATTTTGTTATGTGTTGAATAAACAAAACAAGTTCTTCTAATAGAATGGTTACCAAGGACGTGTGCATGACACGGTACAAAGGGTTTTTGTTAATTCAAAGGATGCTAAAAGCATATGCAAACTTCAATGGTTGAAGTAAGCATCGCGGAGTTGGAATCTTCACTATGATGAAACTGTTAAAAGAGTTTAATTTCATCGAAGACGATGAAGATGCTTGCATTTGCAAGAAATTAAGTGGGAGCGCTAAGACATGTTTCTAATACATTATGTGGAAGACATATTGTTGATTGGAAATAATGTATCTTTTATTAACACAGGATAAGAATTTCATCTCGATGAAAGACTTAGGCAAAACCCAAATATTTGGCATCAATAGACGCTAATATGGTTGTGCCGAAAGTACATAGATGATATATTGAATGAGTTCAATATAGAAACTACAAGAAAGGTTCTTGTCGCACAGAAAGGATTGAATGAGTTCAATATTGATGATATATTCAAGCGTATTGACACTTGGTAAGTGAAACAAAGATTCAAGTATAGATTGATACTTGATGTATGAAATCAAAAAGAGTATTTATATCAATCATATTGTGATATGTACAAATCCAGATATGCCCTATGCTCTAAATGTTATGAGCATATACCAGAATGATTCATAAGATGATCATTGGACGATAGTAAGGATATTCTTATGATCTTTTGGAAGAACTAAGAGTATATTATTTTGTAGAAGTGGCAAATAGATGGTTAGTTCATTATAAAAGTACTACATTGATACTAGTTTTGTCACCAAGTACAAATTAAGTTTATCTCAATCTAAACTAAGGGTGGCACAATATAATGGAAAGTAAGTTCCATAATGGATTTGGATGCGTTCCAAAGTTAAGACATTGTGACAGATACTATAACAAAAGGCTAAGTATATGACTGCTATAATAGCAGCTAAAGAGGGCATTTGTGTCAAGTAGTTTGTTATCAAACTAGGTGTAGTTCACACTGGGATAATACTATGAAGATATATTGTACGACAATATTATCAACATGTTTTAACCCCAGAGAACTAAAGGTCTCACCAAAGGACCAAAATTATAAAACCATCTCATTAGAGAATGAGTGATGCGTAGAGACGCAAAGACATGCAATTACACACGGACCTGGAAGTGTCAGATCCGAAGATCAGTTGACCACTAGCAATCGTGTACATGCGACACCAGAAAGCCATAGGTGTTAAATACACAAAGGTTTAAAACTAGATTATTGACTCTAGTGCAAGTGGGAGACTGTTGGAGATATGCCCAAGAGGCAATAATAAAGTGGTTATTATCATATCTTCATACTTATGATAAATGTTTACATACCATGCTATAATTGTATTAACAGGAAACATTAATACTTGTGTGATTTGTAAACATAAAAGAGTCCCTAGTAAAGCCTCTTGTTAAACTAGCTTGTTGGTTAATATATGATCATGGTTTCCTGATCATAAATATAGGGATGTTATTAACAACAGGGTCATATCATTGGGAGAATGATATGATGGACATACTCCTATAGTTAAGCGTAGCATAAAGATCAAGTCATTTAATATAGTTCATTTGCTTTAAGCTTTCTGATACATAGTAACCTAATTCCTTCGACCATGAGGTCATGCTTATCACCATCACCGGAAGGATGCTTTGATGACATCAAACACCACACCATAACTGGATGGCTATAAAGATGGCATTGAGTGTTCGGAAAGTATGGGTTGAGACACATGGATCAAGAGTGGAATTTGTCCATCCATATGACGAATAGATATACTCTGGGCCCTCTCGGTGGAATGTCATCCAATTAGCTTGCAAGCATGTGACTGGCTCACAAGGGATCACATACCACGGGAACGAGAAAATAGTACTTATCGGTAACGAGGTTGAACTAGGTATCTTGAGATACCGAGCGATCAAAACCTCGGATAAGTAAACTATCGTGAGACAAAGGGAAATTGGTATCATATGTAAGTGGTTCATTTGATCGCAAAGTAATCGTAGAAATATGTGGGAGCCATATGAATTTCCAGATTCCTCTATTGGTTATTGATCGGAGAAGTGTCTTGATCATGTCCGCATAATTCACGAACCGTAGGGAGACACACTTAAGGATTCGATGTTGTTGAGTAGTTATGGAATGATGAGTAAGAGACCGAATGTTGTTCGGAGTCTCGGATGGGATCCGGGATATCACGAGGAGATCCGGAATGGTCCGGAGAATAAGATTCATATAAGGAAATTCCTGTTTCGTAGTTGGGGAATGATTCCGGTGTTTTCACCGGGAATGTTCTAGAAGGGTCCGGAAGGTCCGACACTCCGGAGGGGAAGGGTACATGAATGTGTCATAACAAGTTGGAATGGTTGCATCATGTGCTAGGTGTCATCGCTGAGCAAAATAAAGGGATAAATCAAATCCTAGTTTGAAAAGTCAAACACCAATTTGAAAAGTCAAACGGCAAGTTTGCTTGGTGGAGGGAGAATAGGAAACCTACTTGGGGAGGAGTTCCTCTCCCTCCACCGCCGGCCAAGGAGGCCGAGTTGGGGAGGGACTCCCCTCCCCTTGGTCGCGCCCTCCCACCATATAAGGAGGAGCAGGGCTTCCCCTCCAAGAGCTACACCTTACCCCATCTAAACCTAACCCTAGCCACCGCCGGCCACCATAGCCGCCGCCGCCGCCCTAGGGTTTGCCCAAGCCGCCGACTTGGGGCAATCCCCTTGCCATAGCCGCCGACCTAGCTCCCTCTACTTGGTGCCTCTAAACCCTAGATCGCCAAGCCTCTCTCATAGTCCACCATACTCGCTCCGGCTTAAGGCGAAGCCCTGCGAGATCTCCTCTACTTGACACCACGTCGTCTTTGCCGGAATCACGAGGAGAATGCTACAACCTCCGCCTGCTTTGGAACAAGGAGAGGAAGGTCTTCATCAGTCCGAGCGTGTGACCGTGCGGAGCGCCTTAGGAACTTGGCCGGAAGGATCGTCTACATGATCTTGAGATCGGGAAGAGTACGACTACATCACCCACGAGAATCCGCTCTCGTTAACCGCTTTGGAATCTTCGAGGGTGAGTTCATCTATCGACTCATTGCTACAATCTAGTAGATAGATCTTGGCTTGTTTGTTTGCATGCGGCAGAAATTTTTTGTTTTCCATGCTACGAACCCCTACAGGTACATGGCGGTTCGGAATATCAGGAGCGTGGTGGGATATTTCCATAGGGCGCAGCGGTAGAGGGTCATATTCGCTTCATCAATTTGCTGATATTGGCACTTATTGTTCTTCTATTCTCTTTATTTTCTATTGGGCTTGATTGTCTGTGGCCCCAGCATGTTCGTTGTATCGTGTGGTTGCTATATTAATATAGCGACGTGAAAGCCTGATTCGAGGAAGTGGTGTACTCCCTCTGCTGAAAGGGGTGTCAAAATTTTGTCTAAATTCGTGTGCATCTATATAATAAAATGTGTCTCTATATATATATATAATTTGATAATTTGTGACATATTTTTCAGGACGAAGAAAGTATACGCGACAGGTTGATCACTCCATCGCCGACAGGCGTTAAGTCTTAAGTAGGGGTCTTTGCCTCAGTAAAAGAAATCCCCTATAGGCGGTTCGTACATACCTCCCCGTTAGCGTCACCATTGATCTGCCTTGCCTCCTGTGACCTTAGGCTCCTAGAGCCACCGTGGATCTCAGTTCATGTCAGTGGGAGGGCTTCATTTTTTGTTTGGTTAGGGTTTGTGTCCTATTCGAGGTGACGTGCCAGTAGCGACTCCCTAAAGATGGAGTAAATTCCTTGGTCGTGACCCACAACTGACGGGCAGTTTGATCCCCAGCGAGGATCATGTCGACGACGTCTTCGTCGATGGCGGCATGGAGGTGGTTGAGGACGGTGTAGTCAGTGGTGCACCAGGTGGCGTCGGTGGGGGTGGCGGGCATGGTACCATCAACGTGGACGAGGGAGGCACGCATGTAGATGCACCACTTGGTGTAGTTGCCAACAGCGAAGGAGAGAACGATGGGCCTGTTGTGGCGGGTGGCGCCGCCGGCGGGTATGGTGGCCGTGGTGGAGTTTCTGAGAGCGCCATTGGTCCCATCGGTGATCGCGGGGAGCGACATCGCAGCGGAAGAGGAGGGGACGGTGGCGCTGGGAGGGAGGTGTGGCGGTGGCTAGGGTTTTAGAATCGAGGGAGGTCTGATACCATGTAGAAGTTTTTTTTGGGGGGGGGGGGGGGGCCACGCACGGTAACCATAAGGTTCTATGTATATTTATAGGAGGCTAGAGTTTGGTGGCGAAGAGATGTAGAGCGTGCGGCGTGGGTAGTAATGAAATATAATTTGCAAAACAAAATAAATAAATATTCACTACATAGGGCTACAAAATAATACTATTACTGTTTTAATACATTGCTCACTCAACATTGTTAGCACGTGGCGTGGTATTAATGTGTGTGTGTCTGCATACCGCGAGTAAAAACATATAATCCATTATGGAGACCAAAAACTTAATATATTCAAGTTCAACTAAACTACGATCACTTTGCTCTACAACCATCCATTTGAGTTACATCGATCGCATCCTTGTTATTAACCACAAAAGGTTGGAACATGCAAGTGCTCTAGAGATCGAGAGGTCAACTTACAACACATTCATGCTATTACTTCAGTTATCTCCGGTATCGTCTCTGCGCTCCAATATGGGATCACTGGTAGCTTTCTATAATGATCAAAAGGGTGAAGCTGCATCCGAAACTATGGATTTTTGCTTACGAGCTTTGGAAGATTTTGACTTGGCACTACATGAATCAGCGTCTGTTTAAGCCATGGGGAGAAAAATCAGTGATCTCACTCAAGCATTACACGGTGCATGTATTGCAAATTGTGCTATCAACACTGATGCCAAAAGAATGTACGCCTAGAGATGCACACCACCAATAAGGAGAAAAGGCACAAATTTGTGACAAGAGGAGCCAGACAAAAGATAATTCTCGCAAGTGGCAGCACATAAAATTCAGGGACAGTAATTATCGAGGGGAGGAGGATCCATAGAATAACGGATGGGTCGAGAGCGAGAAGGAACTGTTGTTCCGGATCACTGGTTTCTATATTTCATTGGCTGCTTACAGATATCAATAATCATTGTTCTGTCATCTCCCTTGAATGTAAAATAGTAAATATCTTAGTCCCCTTTAATCTTTCTATGGAAAACATTATACATGTATCTAGAAACGGATGTTGAGTGTTAGCTTTTGTGGTGGTTAATGTACGGACATGATCCTTAAGTGTGATGCGCCCACAAAACTTCGATATGCTCCCATTGGTCAAGCAGCCAAGTCATGGTTTAGTCAGACTGTCACTTACTTTTTCAAGGTTGTTAGCACAAAATATCTTGTCGTTACTCTTTCAGTTGAGTTGGTTGTACATAGTTTTGCGATTTGTGGGATCCCTTCTTCCATGTGACGTGCACTATAAAGCAGTGAGGACAAGTGCATAATTCGAGGACATTATACTTGGTGACACCTCATACACTACTATAGAATTATTATCCTTTAGATACAACAAATTAATTTAGACAATCTTGTTCTCTCAAAAAATCTAAACCCTTTTATCTATAAACTTTGCTCAGCATATATGTTAGAATAATACTCAATTATATATTTAAATGTACTAAAATAAATATGAATACATACAACCACACTACAGTACATAAAGTGGCACAAATTATCGTGCGGAGAATGTGTTTTTGGCATCTTATTATTTGCTCCAATGTTGACAGTATTTAGTTCATCAAAATGTCTCAACTAATACTTAAAAACAACAAAGTTCTCGAGACCGAATAGATTTGTATTTTAGCAATATTGTATTTTAAAGCTAGCCACTTCTATCATACCTCAATGAACTATAAGCTACAATTTTATGAATGGTTAATGTTAGTAGAGATAATAAACAAATGTTTGTTAACATTGTGTGTTAATTGTTGTATAAGAGACAACTATTTGACACAATAATCATTTTCGAAGTAGAAATGTTTAGTACAAATACCTGACACACAACTCTTTTAACCCATTGATTTTGCTACTAAACCTTTCGGCTTGCCCCATGGCGGTTGTAAAATGTGACATGATGGATATTTTAAAACATTACTTTTTCAATCCTCCAAAATCACTGTTGAGCCGTTCTTCTGGAGTATTGATACTTTCCATATCTAATGCTAGGAATATATTCATTGTAAACCGAATATGCCATTTCATATAAGGAAAATTGGGTAGATGTTCATCTGGTCGAACACGGTATTAGTTGCCATGTAATCTTGCTATAAAATCAAGCCGTTCATCTCCTATATCAACATGCTCATACAAAATAATATGGTATCGGGGCCTACGATGAAGCTTAAGCGGGAAACTACCTTTTTGGCGGGCCAAGTACTGCCGCCTCACGAGGAGCGCATATGTGATATCGTTGACAACACGTAGGAAGTGGCACCAGCTAACCTAACTATCAAAAATGAGAGAAAAACGGCAACAGTGCTTATCCTTGCGCATGCCGCCTGGATCATAAGGTATTGGGCTGGCTTCTCAACTACATCTCTCCGGAGATACTCAGCAGGCCATTGGCCTAGACCATGTGGTGGACATCTGGGCCACCCTCGGCACCATGTTCGCCTCGCAATAGAAGGCGCGCATCTATGTACCTGCGTGGAGTGCTCAACAACATGAAGAAACTCAACAACACGACCGACAAGTTCGTCGGAGAGATGCGGGGGTTCTCCCTCGAACTCACTGCTTCTGGACGCATGATCACCGACGATGAGCTGGTCGAGTTCACCTTGAACATCCTCAATTAAGAATACAACCAATCGGTGTCTTTCATCAACGCCCTGACAAACTACTCGCTGCGCGTATGTCATGCGCTAGAATATGTTTGATATTGTCCAGAAGGGGTTCGAGTCCTCTGCAAACACAGCACATCCTAGCCATGATGGACGAGATGGGTACTACAAGAAAAATAACTACTAGGACGGCGGGGAGAATATGGAGGAAAGGGTGCGTGGCGTGTCCACCCTCCATATGGTCGGTGAGGCCATGGACGTGGTGTCCATGCTCCAACAAAATTTCAGAACGTCACTTGCCCAGTCTGAAAGAAGGAGGGTCATCGAACCAACAAGGGTTGGTGGCGCTATTAGGACAATAACAATCACAACCACAACCACAACAAAGGTGCAAATGCTGCATAAGGTGTGGATAGTGGATACCCCCAATTGGTGTGCATCAAACCACATCACCGGCAACTTGGAGGAGCTCATGATCCATGACAAGCATCACGGGAAGGACAAGGTGCACACAACAAATGGTTAAGGTATGCAAATTAGTCATATTCGTTATTCAAGTATTTAAACCCTCTAATCGAGATCTTCATCTAAAAAATCCTCCATGTTTCTAGTGCGACTAAAAATATTCTTTCTATTCATAAACTTGCAATTGATAATGATGCGACTAAAAAAAATACTTTCATATTGGTGATTTACCCATTTCGGACCATCTTCAGGATGCTCACTCATAATGGATCAACATTCATAAAGCCATTGCCTATTGCGATGTACTCCCTCGGTTCTAAAATATAAGATATTTTATCCTTTTTCTGAAATACATATATCTAGACGCTTTCTAATGTGTAGGTTCCCTCGATTCTAAAATAATATTTGACCAACTTCACTGAAAAAGTGGCATCATTTATTGCAGTAAATAGTAGGACTGGATACGCTTTGAAATCCAATTTCATGTTTACAACATTGTATAATACTCTCCGTCCCAAAATAGATGTCTCAGATTTGTTAAAATTTGAATGAATCTAGACACTATTTAGTATAGTGGTTCATCTAAATTTTGACAAATCTAAGACATATATTTTAGGACGGAGGGAGTATGTTATTATTATTTCTACTAGGGAAATGCCCGTGCGTTGCTACGAGCTATAAAAGAACACTATATCATCTGAATTGAATTTTTAGTATTGGTATTCCTAGCATGATAACAATTCTTAGATGTTATTTTCGTCTAGCCAAAATTTTGTATCAACATTATTAATTTTCTTCATATACATATTTGTACCCAATTTCTTTACCCAAGTATGGTAAATGTTTAAAAGATCCATACGTAGAATTTGTATTTTATGCAACCTTATTTTCTACGACCTCCGTTCCGGTTTATTAGACTAATACGTACTCTAAAAAAATAGTTTGACTATAAATTTGTTCACAATATATGAATCATATGTCACAAAAATTATACCATTGAAAGCGTATTTCAAATATGAATCTAATGGTATAATTTTTGTTAAATATAGTTTATATTTTATTAACAATCGGATTATTTTTTCAAAATACATATTTGCCTTATAGAGGTAGTAACTTTTTTTATTTGGTACATTCTCCTAATCCACCGGGTAAAATGCTTTTACCAATGGATGGATCGCGGCGAGCCCGAATAACTGACCACCACACTCATCTCCACGTTTCTCTTTCTCCTAAAATCAACCAAGAAAAATCATCTTTCTCCGGTTCTTGCCACGCCATGCTCTTTGGAGGCGAGCCTTCAACCTGGGACTCGCGCTGGAGTTGAGAACATGGGAATTGGGATTGGCTATCGGCGAGGCTGTGTATGTCGTCGATTTTGATAGCTATGGTGCGGTGGCAGGCAAGGTCAGTGCACACTGTACGCCTGAGCGTGCGGCGACCCGGCGTAGACCTGGACGCGGTCGCCATCGACAACAGGGAATATGGGGAGGCGGGGACCCACACTGGTAGACGCCGGCAGTTCACGGCGGGCGCCAGGCACAGATGAGCTGAGCCGCGGGGTTTGTGCGCGCTGGGTACGAGCTTTCGCAACAGGAAAGAAATTGGAGAATTCTTATCTCTTAGATGATTTTGCAATTCATTATTCCAGATGGGGCAGGCGAGCACCAGCTCGTTCTTCATGCCTCCCGCCGCTATGGCAAGCCCCTCCAGCCAGCGGCGGTCACGGACCTGCACGAGACGGTAGACGACCACCGGAATAATATGCGGCGACAGCAGGGCGGAGCTGTACTGCTGAGAGAGAGAATAGAGTGCGGAGAGGATAAGAAGTACATCACTTTAAAAACTAAATTCGGTTGGAACTCGTTTTGGTTTGAGGGCTGGACGGGAGTAAAGGGTGGGAGGGACGACGACGTACGAAAAAACTGCGAACGAAAACCACCTTAAGGAAAACTATATAGTAGATAGATAGATAGATAAAATTGATCAATTTTTATTTTTATTGACCTAGTACAAAATATAAAAGGACGTCGTTGGCACTAATCTTGACTTAGCGTATGTCTTGGTATATTTTCGTATACATAGCCAGCAGTAATCCGGTGATCAGTGTGCTAGCTGGCCGTTGCCGCGTGTGGCCGTGGCTGCAGAAATGCCAGCAGAAGACTAGATCAACGTGGGTCAATGGCGTGCGTCAGCTGCAGCTAAGTCTGTGCGGAGAGGCAGGAGCTCAGTCGGCAGCCATCATGTGTGCACTTATTTCCGGACGGGGAAGTATTTGCCAACAACTAGTCGAGCACAAGGTTCTCGTAGACACTCTAGTACGGTACAACTTTATATTGGTATATTGATGATAATAGCCATTTCTACTTACAATCAAAGTAGATAACAGTGCACTCTAGAAATTTGCATTACGACTGTGTTAGAATGAATCCTCTAGATATTTCAGCAAACAATAGACAAGCGAAAATATATGCATGTTGTTCATGGTTGTAGAGACATTCACTCACTCAAGAACGGTTTGTAAGTTTTTTTTCCCGTTCTCATTTTTCTCTTCTCTAGAAAAAAAGACTTTATAGCTTAGTGAAATTGTAATTTTCCAGCTAGAGATAAAAAACTATAGCGAAAATATTGTAACTTAATACTTTGTAAAGTAATTTATAAGGTTAATTTGAAAACTATGTTGGTCATCTCTTTTCAAAATAAGGTCTCTAGTTTGCTTCATTAATACGGTTGGTGACCAAAACATGTTTTGTTAATATATGATTTGTCTGTCATGATGAGTCACCGTATTCATTTTTAGAAATATTTACTTATAATTTATCAAAATAGAGACAAATATACCATATATTTGAAATGAACTGAGAGTATTTTGTAATAAATGATTAGAAATAAGTAAAAGAGTTTAGTAATAAAAGAAGACTAAGTAGTAACCGGTAATGGAGCAGCTGGTGCATTTAGGTCCCAGGTGGATGTTGAAGGACACGTCGTGCTTACAGGATGATTGTTGGAATTAACACCGATGTTACCGATACGGCAGCACGCGCTCCACCATATACACGGTTTGTTGTCCTATAGAAAGCGAATATTGTACGTTCATCCTCTTTAGAGGAAGCATCTATCACCACATGTATGCTTTCAGATGGGTATCCAATGGCATCCTCTTATTTTTCTATTTTCACCACCTATTATGAAATGATTTTCGCTCACCTACCACATGATATATATAAGCAAAATGAGGAAACTTACCACAGTTTACAAGTCTTTTTTTGCATTGTTTGCAGACTTTTTTGAACTTGAGTTTGAAAAACATGCAAAAAATGGTGTTGCAAGACTGCAACAGCATGTGCTAGCCCACAGTCTGTCCGCACACAGGTTCATGAATAGGCCCACAATTAAAATTTCAAACAATCGGTACAAGTCCACTACCGGGTGGGCTAAGTTCGGTAGCAGGTGCATAACATGGGCAAGTTCCGAAATACCATGACATGGTGGGCTGAGTTCGGTCGCAGGTACCTAACGTGGGCAAGTTTCAAAATACCGTTTGTCAAGATGGGCTGTCAGCCTTGCCAAGCCTTGCCAACGCTGGAGTAGGACCAAATTCAGATCCCGTGTTTTGGTACCAATCGTGTTCGAATTAAGCACCCCTAGCATCCAGAATAGTCCGAAGTCTTGGATAACTCTCTTCCCAGGATATTCAACTTTTTATTATTTGTTCACGGTACATTTGCTAAGCACCAGGTGATTTAGCATCACAGAGAAACTTGGACTTAATCACCCTAGTGATTCAGCACCGCAGAGAAACTTGATGAGCACCACGTGATTCAGCACCTCAAATCAACCTGTTAAGCACACATGTAATTCAGCACATCAGAACAATTTATTATATTAAGCATCCATATAAGGTGCGTTCAGCACCGCCTGCGAGCAACATGTTTGAGAACTAAACAGACACCGCCGCATTGGGGTTCTAATTTCTTCACCAAGTACCATCACAGTGCTAGAGAAATACAAAATTCTATGCCGACTAGTACTTGTCAATGAAACACTTCCTATATCACAAATTGCTTAGAAAAAGTAACATTAGGAAAAAGAAGCAAGCTAATTGCAAAGAATAATAGAAGCACAAACGAGTAGGTTTCATCTAGCAGCAGTTTATCTAGCAGACCGAAGACTAGTAAGCAATTACAAAAGTCACAAACATATAATCAGATGTGTACACATTGCTATTTCTAGTATAACAGGCCATTGCGGCCCGCGCGCGAGACAAGGACGCCCAGTGGGCCGGCTACAAAGAAGTCGTCCGGCTCATCGGCATGGTGGCGCGGGCGAACGCCCAGCTGCCTCCACCGCCGCCGCTGCCGAAATGGGCGCCAGCGATCGCTTCGGAGGTGGGGATGGAGCTGACGCACCTCCAACACGGTTAGGCGCGGTGGCCTGGCCAGGTGATCAATCCACCCACGCCTGCGCCCGCTCTGGCCCTGCCGCCGCCCATCCTCTAGACGCTGCCAGAGTACATCGATCTCCACCGTAGATGGATGAGGCGGTGCTAGCGCGCGAAGAACGGTAGCTAGGGTTAGGAGTAGTTTAAATTCCTTTTTTATATTTTAAATTTAAATTACATAAAAATGTATGAATTTTGCCAGCTTTTAGTGTGAACGGTTTAAATTTAAATCTGAAAAAAAAACCTTGTCCAGGCCGAACAAATAGATCACACCGATAGCCAGGCTAAACAAGCCAAACCCAACCCAAAAGCACGCGCGGACCCCAAACGAAAAAAACCGACCATTTAGATCAATCGGATGGGTCGGGCCGGTGCAGATGGCCCGAGAAGTTGGCGCCGTGCACCTCGGCGTCGCAGGCCCCGCAGAGGAACGCCGCGTCCGCCTCCGCGACGTCTCCGCCACACATCCGTGCTCGCAGGTCGCAGCAGCAGCTTCCGTCAGCCAGCCGACGAGTCGACATTGCGCGTTGCTTCAAGGATCGAGAGGACGAACGAAGACGATCGAGGCAGCGTGCTGTCTTGCGCTTCTCCTCGTGTCGGCGCGTATTTAAAGACGACGCGAGAGGTCTAACTAGCTAGTGTGTGGTGTTCTCGTGTATCCTACACGTGCAGTGCAGGTTGCGTGGACATGGATGCAAATCGACGCGACGCCGGCCGGCTCTGTTTGGCGACGAGGCTTGATTCCCGCGGCGCCCGCACGTACGTACGCGTCGCTCCCATCGAGCATCGGCATAGCCATGCGATGTGTGCACTTATTTCTGGATGGGGAACTATCACCTAGTCGAGCACAAGGTTCTCGTAGACACTAATCTACAACTTTGTATTGGTATATTGGTAATAACAATTTCTACTTACAATCAAAGTAGATAAAGTGCACTCTAGAAATAAATCCGTATTGCGATTGTGTTAGAATGAATCCTCTAGATATTTCAGCAAAGAACAGATAGGCGAAAATATATGCATGTTGTTCATTTAAGCATGGTTGCAGAGACATTCACTCACTCTGTCACTCATGAACGGTTTGTAAGTTTTTTTCCCGTCCTGGTTTTTCTCTTCTCCAGGAAAAACACTTTGTAGCTCAGTGAGAGTGTAATTTCTCGCTAGACCTAAAAATTATAGAGAAAATATTGTAACTTAATACTTTGCAGAGTAATTTATAAAGTTAATTTGAAAACTATGATGGTGATCTCTTTCCAGAATACGGTCTATATTTTGCTTCACTAAGACAGTTCATGACCAAAACTTGTTTTGTTAATATGTGATCTTTCTGTCTGAAAATGAGTCACCGTATTCATTTTCAGAAATATTTATTATTTATCAAAATAGATGTCCTAACAAACAAATATACCGTATATTTCAAATGAACCGAGAGTATTTCATAATAAATGATTAGAAATAAGTAAAAGAGTTTAGTAATAAAAGAAGACTAAGTACGATGACCGGTACGAAGCAGCTGGTATATATGCATATACCTTAGCCCCTTGTAATTGGAGCTACACCGCGAAGTTAATCAAAGAAAGAAACAATAGGTCCGAACACGGGCCTTTAGCCATCAAATGTGTTTTCACGTGTGTGCGTGAGTCGTGAGTAGTACTAGTTGATCGACAAAGGATCGCTTAGCTAGCAGTTTACCGATGTGTCTCCACGGAATCGGTTGCGTCGAAACTTTATCGTCTACGTCGAAAAGTACTAAGCGTGTTAGGTTTAGGTGAAAGTATTATCGGGTTTGGACCAATAATTGGTATTAGAGTCTTGTGAACGATTTTCTAATAATGAGAGGTCGTGACAACGAAAAAATGGGCTGAGTACCTTGCTAAAAATTGAAATGATATATTTTTTAATTATTTTTAAAAATAATATGCAAAATTAGGAATGTTTATAACTAGCACCTATTCGGTGCGGCGTGGACCGACATGCCCTTGTCACACCCGCAGATGCTAACAGGCCTGTCGGCCTAGTGCTAGCCTGTGTCCGAGAGCTTGCGTCTCCCCATGGGCCGACAAGATAACAAGGCCACTCGGCTCAACGTGGGCGAACTAGGTCTAGGCCAGGCCTTAACTTGCATTGATCATGCAGATCATTGTACGTGGGCTAATACGGGGCTAATTTGTGCCTAATCTTCTCCCGCCACCGTTACCTGTCATCTTATCTGCCACCGTTTTCGGCCATCTTCTCCCACCAATTGTTTAGATTGCTTCTATAAATTCAGACATCGATATGTTAGCATTCACCAGTTCATCCATTCCTCTAGTTTCTCTCGTCACGAGATTCCACCATGAGGTGTGTTATATGTTGATCCAAATTCTACAAAATATAGGCCAACTTCTGACGAGTGAAGCGAGACCCGTCGCCGGAGGCCAACTTTTGGCAGACAGGAGCAATATAGTGCCTTTTTTTCTTCCTTTATTCTCCCCTAAAGAACCGTGCCTTCTGATCACGTCACAATATGGTGCAAACTCCGGTACATCAATCGCTTACCTATAGCTTATTCTATGCAGCCATGCACCTAGGGGTGTACGGGTGTACTAAACCTCTTGTTCAACAATTAAAGAAGTCCTGAAAATTTCTGAGAAATATAACAACACTTACATTATACTCCCTCCGTTCCAATGAATAAGGGGCACACAATGTTTTCGAGATTTTCATTTCACAAAAAAATTGGCAACTACTCCCTCCGTTTGAAAATATAAGATGTTTTAGGTTTGTGAATGAGATGTATCTAGACACCTTTTAGTGTCTAAATTCGTTTGAACCTATACACTAAAACGTGTCTAGATACATCTCTTTCACAAATCTAAAACATTTTATATTTTTAAACGGAGGGAGTATATCTGGATCTTATTACAGAGAATCGGTACCACCCTTAGATTCACATTGAATAACGCTTTCTAGTGATAGAACATTTCTATCAAATAATTGTCATACACTTGGATTAATTCTTGCTCAAAGCCAAATCTTGAAAAGCATGTGCGCCTTATTCATAGGAACGGATGTACTAGTATGTTAGTACCATGTCCTAAATCAGTAAATCCAAATTCCGCACACAACAAAAAAAGCACAAAAACACATCTAGCGGTAAATAGGGCTATATAAAAGACTATTATATTTGAATATGCTAATATCCAAAACCACCCAGCTCATCCTAACCTTATGGCTAAACTACTCATTCCACAAGCAAATGAAGGAATGTGGAGTGAGATGTCATACACCTCAAATACTCACTCGCAGCCAACGTCAAAAGCTCTGAATCGACGTCTCCAAGGCTGTTGGCCAAACAGAAAACACCAACTCATAGGGTTTTACCTAGAGAAGAAACACCGGCTGTAGAGTTAATGCTAGAACCGTACGATGACACTTCCAAAAGGTGAGTACTAACATAAATAGGCACCACCATCGTCATGTATGCCATTGGTTTTCACCCAAAGTATGCATCACCACTCACACTTCACCCAAAGTGTTACTCACTCCGTTTGGGATTATAAGTCCCGTGCGCATAACTAGGTTACCAATTTGAACAACAAAATATAAATAGTATAGCACAAAAATTATACCATTATAAACTTTAGAGGTTATATTTTTTAATGGTATAATTTTTGTAATATATAAGTTATATTTTGTTAGTCAAATTAACAACCTAGGTATGCGCGTAGGACCTATAATCCCGAACAAAGGGAGTATCTTTTAAAATTAAGGTGGACTCTTCAAAAACTCTATACATCATCAAACAATATATCGTGCACCCTGCTTTATGAATTATAATCTGCACATGAGAGAAAAAGTGTGAGAGTAAATTTGTATTTCAATTGCTTTTTGAAAAAGATCACATATTTGCAGCCTTGGCACTATCCTCTCCCCGTCCATGTGAGAGAGGTGATTTGTGCGACCCACGTGTGATCACCTCCGCCGCCGTCAGATCAGCGGGTACCTCAGCCTCTGGCGGCTCCGGCAGCGGTAGGATGGTGAAGCCCCGATCTACGGTGTGTATATAGCGTAGGTTCGTGTAGGGAGCTAGCCAACGACGTTGGGGAGTGGGCGACACGGCCGGAGTGGCGTTTTGCGACGACGATCTTCCTCTTCAGCGGTGGAGGTCTGAGGAGCTCTTCCGCATATCGGCTGTCTTCCTTGTGCTTGGAGCTCGGTGGAGTTTCTAGGCGTGCTAATCCCTCGCCGAAGTTCACGGGGCGGCGGATCCGGATGTGTGATGAAGACGAAGGTGCAAGTGATGGTGTGCGAGACGATGTTTGTGGCGGCGCAGGATGGAGGTTCTCCGGAACCGAGTGTTGAGGTCTTCCCGGTCGTGGAGGGGCTTCTCTGTTTACAAGGTCACAAAGGAAAAGTGGCGCGCGGCGGCGTGACAGCGGCATGTTCAACACGGCGGTGATGGCATCGGAGTCATGGTCTATCTTGTAATTTTCCTTTTCTGTAAGAATCTCAACATGAATATCATCTGGCCTTTCCCACACAAAAAAAGATCACAGATTTAGATGCTTTAGCAGATGCAACTTCGATTTGTTTGCTAGAATGTAAAAAAACGTTTGGTGTTTTTTCTCTATCCGGGCTCATGTGAGGCCCGAGCGCCCAAGCGCCGAGGCCTATATATGACTGCGTCCATGCAGGATAGCAGCGAGCTCCTTGCCCCTTCTTGGAAGCCAGTGCAGTGAGGTAGTCACTATAAATAGGGCTGCACGAATCACGGTGCAACCTGACGGCTCTGAAGTGGAATGAGCTACTCCCTTCGTTCTAAAATAAATGTCTCAAATTTGTTAAAATTTAGACACTATTTAATATATAAATTTATTTAAATTTTGGAAAACCCAAGACATCTATTATGGGACGGAGGGAGTATATCTTTACACGTGTTCGGATGAGAATTAGCAAAACCAGTTGGTTGTGTTAGCTTTACTAAATTAAGGTGCTTTGCTTAGTTTATAAACCCTCCGTATCAGATACCGACGCCTCCAAAGCTCTATACATCATCAAACAATATATGGTGCGCCCTCCTTTGTGAATTATAAACTGCACACGAGAAAAAGTGAGAGAGTAAATTTGTATTTCAATTGCTTTTTTGAAAAATATCACAGATTTAGATGCTTTAGCAGATGCCACTTTGATTTGTTTTCTAGAATTGGAAAAGTGTTTGGTGATTTTCCCTGTCCGGCCTCATGTGAGGCCTGAGCGCTCAAGCGCCGAGGCCTATATATTAGGCTGCGCCCATGCAGGATAGCAGCGAGCTCCTTGCCTCCTTTTTGGAAGCCAGTGAAGTGAGGTAGTCACAGTCCACTATCGTCAATGGCGGCCTTTGCAAAGATCGCCATGGAGTGCCTCCATGACCCACTGATCTGGCTGCTCCTCGCATCGCTGTCCATGGTCATCCTCCACATGCGACGGCTGGGGCGCGCGCCGTTTCCTCCGGGCCCAAAACCGTTGCCGATCATCGGCAACATGACGCTGGTTGACCAGCTGACCCACCGCGGCCTAGGGGCATTGGCGAAGCAGTACGGCGGGCTGCTGCACCTCCGCATCGGCCGGCTCCGCATCTTCGCCATCTCAACCCCGGAGTACGCGCAGGAAGTACTCCAGGCGCAGGACGGCGCCTTCTCGAACCGCCCCGCCACCATCGGCATCCTCTACCTCACCTACGGCCGCTCCGACATGGCGTTCTCGCACAGTGGCCACCACTGGCGCCAGATGCGCAAGCTCTGCGTCACCAAGCTCTTCACCCGCCGCCGCGCCGAGACGTGGATCGCGGTGCGGGAAGGGTACGGGGCGTTGGCCAGGGCCGTCGGCAGGCGCAGCGGCGAGGCGGTGAACCTCGGCGAGCTCATCTTCAACCTCACCGTCAGCGTCATCTTCCGCGCCGCCTTCAGCGCCCGCGACGAGGAAGGGCTGGAGGAGTTCGTCGCCATCCTCCAGATATTCTCGAGGATCCTGGGGGAGTTCCACATCGGCGACTTCTTCCCGTGGCTTGGCTGGATGGGCCGACGGGGATTCAACAGCCGCCTCCACTCGGCGCGCACTGCCCTCGACAAGTTCATCGACAAGATCGTCGACGACCACGTGCGGCGGGGCAGGACCGCCGCGGACGCCGACGCCGACTTGGTAGACGGCCTGCTGGCGTTCCTTGCCGAGGCGAATCCAGCCAGCGGGAAGCACGCACAGGACGCTCTGCGATTCACCAGAGACAATGTTAAAGCCATGATTATGGTACGTACTAGCCAAGCAAGTGATTTGTACCATCTTGTCCTGTTTTACTATACTCACCGTGCACGGAAAATCACTGTCTGGCCGTCAAGGTAAGGTGCAAAACATTTCACAGAACTGATTTTAGATTTTCGCATCATCATATACTTATCAAACTGGTAGCTGCCAAAAACAGTTGCACGCGCACCGCACTAGTGAGCTAACGATTAGCTCGAGTAAATTACAAAAAACCACCACAATTGAAGCCAGATAACAAACACCCACCAAAATGCATGTTTTTTGATGTTTTTTTTTCTGTGAAGCGTTGTTACCCTTTCCCCAATTGTGATGTTTTTTTTGTAATTTACTCTGTTAGCTCAATATGTTTCTTTGTTTTGGCCCTTGTGACGTAGTGTAAATGTAGAAAAGACAACTCTGACAATTACCCGCAAAAAACGAACTCTAACAAATTTTGAGGTTTATGCACTGTTTACATGCCTAGGTCCACACTTCTGTCATTTTTGGAGAACCTAGAATACAAGGTATTTCGTATGGATTTTTGTATACTGGTAGAATACATAGGTAACTACTTCTAGATTTTTTTTGATTTTTTTAGACTTAAGAGCCGATATTTCAATATTTTCAAAAAATAAGCCCGCTGTCTCTAGAGCTCTAAAAGGACGCTCTAACCATCAACATCTTTTTGTAGGATAATAAAAATTCTGTAAGTGTTGTAAGATAGTAGAAGCTCAAAAAATATAACCATGTGAATTTTCTATCTAAATTTTGAAGCAATGTTTGAACATTACCAAAGTGTACAACTCTTCAATCGCATGAGCTCACAATGATGTACCCACTCCGATCCATATTATTTGTCACTGGATTTGACGTATCTAGCACTAAAACATGTCTAGATACATCAATTTTGACGATAAATAATATGGATCGGAGAGAGTATTGACATATTGTTTGGAAATTAGTTGATATTAATTTCTTTTTTGTTTCTTCTACTCATGTGGGATGGTTCACATTTTTTTTTTCAAGATCTTTCTAACAATTAAAAAACAAATGGTCGCATGGTTGTCTGAAACTCTGAATGCATGGACTGAACGCAGGACATGCTGTTTGGTGGGCCTGAGACGGTAGGATCCACGACGGAGTGGGCGATGGCGGAGATGCTGCGCAGCCCCCACGACCTGACCCGACTCCAGCGGGAGCTCGCCGACGTAGTGGGGCTCGACCGGACCGTGGACGAATCGGACCTCGACAAGCTCCCCTTCCTCAAGTGCGTCGTCAAGGAGGCGCTCCGCATGCACCCGCCCAACCCGGTGCTCCTCCACGAGACCGCCAAGGACTGCGTCATGATCAACGTGTGGGCGATCAACCGCGACTCCGAGGCCTGGAAGGACGGCGACACTTTCCGGCCGTCGCGGTTCATGCCCGGCGAGGGGGAGGCCGCGGGGCTCGACCTCAAGGGAAGCTGCTTCGAGTTCCTGCCGTTCGGATCCGGCCGGCGCTCGTGCCCCGCGCAGGGGCTCGGCCAGCACGCCGTGGAGTTCGCCGTCGCGCAGCTCGCCCACGGGTTCAACTGGGAGCTACCGGACGGCATGAAGCCGGCAGAGCTCGACATGAGCGACATCTTCGGCCTCACCGCCTCGCGTGCCAAGCGGCTCTATGCCGTGCCCACGCCTAGGCTCACTTGCCCACTGTGATTAGTGCACCAGCTCGTGCTTACCAAGACATAACCGTAGTATACCCGGTAACAATCAGTACTCCGGCCATCATATATGCTTGTGCTTGGCTTGTTTCGGACTTGTTAGGTTCCTATGTAATAACTGTTATATGTTGATCTAAATTCTACAAAGTATAAGCTGAAACACGATGAGTGGCGGTACGTCACGGGAGGCTTAACTTGATGCAGTCTTGATCGTCGAGACAGGTTTCCACCGATATATAAACTCCTCAAGCCCGCGGTTGGGATGAGTTGCATCTGTAAAATTCGCGTTTGTAAACACCTTTCGATATAGTGAAGTTTATTTGGTGGCCGTGGTTTTTTCCTCTCTTTGTTGGAGAGGTTTTTTCACGTTAAATCTGTGTCCCATTGCTGTGTTTTTCGTTTTCGTTCTTCGTTATCTTCTTGTCGCAATTGTAACAAGGTGTATCTTATTTGGACCCGACGTGTTCCGCGACACTCCACACGTCGGGTTCAAAGTGAGAACGCCGGATGAAAGTTGATTCAAACCCGACAAAAAGATGCCGAGAATAAGTGGATGAAATTTCACCATCTGGATAAAAGCACGACATGGAGAGGCCCTCTCGAAAATGTTACTAGTGTAGGTGCTCTAACGACAATAGCTTTACCGCACAATCTAGTTAAGATAGCATGGGATTACGGAAACAAGGCGGCCTGATCCGTGCTCATGAGCACTCGCCCCAGCCCTCCTCGGTGTCCACGGCTGCCGCTCGCTTCACACGCGGGCGGCCCATCGACGACTAGGCTTGCCGGCACACGCGCGCACGCCTCCAGCCGTCGAAGTGCGTCGCCGTCGGCCTCGTGGAGTGTTTGCGCCGTAACCTCCCGCCACAGCGTGGCCGCCATCGCGACGCGCAGCGGCATCCGTGGCGCCGCGGCAACGTCCTGGAGCGCGCGCGTGGCTGCTGTGGCGTTCCGACGCGCAGCCGCATCCGCTTGGCCCACCTCAGTAGCACAGCCTCGCCCTTCCCGCGGCGCGTCCTGCTGGGCCTCGTCCTCCGCCCCCGCTGAGGCGCCATGACCGTCGTCGTCGCGGAGTCGGCCGTGGACACGCAGGAGGTCGACGCCCCCGACGAAGACGACGTCGTCCCGGACCTTTGGAGCGGAGACGCGCGTGCGTCGGTGGCGTGACGCTAAGAATTTGGCGCCGTGCACCTCGGCGTCGCAGGCCCAGCAGAGGAACGCCGCGTCAGCCGCGCAGTGCACGTCCGCCCCCGCGCCGCACAGCGCACAGCGCACAGCGCACAGCGCGCCATCCTCCCGCCGTCTCCGCCAAACATCATGGATGGCAGGTCGCAGCAGCAGCTTCCGTCCAGCCAGCCGACGAGACGACGTCGCGCGTTCTTTCGGAAGAGGATGATCGTGGCAGCGTGGTGTGCTTCCCCTCGCCTCGACGCATATTTAAAGACGACGCGGAGGTCTAGCTAGCTCTATCGTGAGATCTTTTCCCCTACTCTTCCGGTGGAGGATGCGAGCGACCGGCGGCTTGATTCCCACGGCGCCCGCCCTTCCGGTGGCCCGCAGGTACCCATCGCTCCATGGAGCATGGCCATGTGTGAACGATCGACGGATCTCTTGTTCTTCCGCTCCGCGCGCGACACCTGTAAGCACCCGCTCGCACAAGTGGTGGCGCCACGGATCGGCCGTGAGCCGCTCGTTGGGATCTCAATCGGTGTCAACGGCCGCGTGAAGAGGGATTCGTGGCCACAAAACCTCGTCCCGCTCCAACTTCGTACGCCCGCTTGCATAGCTCGGTCGGTCGAGTGTTTTTGTCACCGCTTATTCTTTCTCCGGTCATGGAAGCAAAGAAGCTGGCCTTGTTCTTTTTTCTTGGCTCATGCGACTTTTGGTCCTTTGTTCTTTGGTGGTGGGGTTGGAATGTTGCATTCCATCTCCGCTCCCAGGTTTTCTTCACTAGAATATATTTTTTGTCCTTTCTTGGGAGTTTGGATCGAGTCACACATTTGCAGCATACTCCCTTCGTTTTAAAATATAAGATGTTTTAGATTTATAAACGTAATATATTTAGACGTTTTTTAGTTCCAAATCTACACACTAAAAGGTGTCCAGATAATTTAGATTTATAAATCTAAAACATCTTATATTATGAAACGGAGAGGGTAGATAAAAACGTGTTCTGCGTTGGTACCACACGTTGTTACGTGCATTGCATGTGCAAGCGAATGTAATTGAAAGTTCAAACTTTCTCTTATATTACTTAGTTTTTGCTAATTCTCGGTCCGCTAAGAATTAAGTTATACTCCCTCTGTTCCCTTTTACTCTGCGCATAGGGCCTAACCCGTATACCAAGGAAAGGTACTGCATGGCTGTTTTCTCTCGTTTCTCTCCGTTTTGCCCATGCTTTTGTCGAAGATGTGTGGTCCATATCCAAGCGACTTTACATGCAGCTGAACCAGAGGGCTAATTCGGGAAAACAGCGTGACCGCGCAGACTAATATGGAAAAACGGCAAAAAGCTTAGGCGCAGAGTATAGTGAAACAGAGGGAGTAGCTCAAACAGTTCCTATTCCACTGAATTTGTATTGTGGTTCGTCCATTCTATGAGATGCAAGTGGTGTTGTAAATAAAATTTTCAGTTGCAAGTGGGGTTGCAATCGAGAATTTTTTTAGTTAACTAAGGTTGCAACTGACCCATTTCTAGTTGTTGTAGCAGGGTTTACAACTTTGGTGTTTCTAGTTGCAAATGGATTTTGCAATTGAGATTGTACGGCAACATCTGACTGAGAATTAGATACATCCATATTATTATGACGGCCAATCTCAATGCTATCTGATACCTTTTCTCAGTAATTCCATGTCCCACGTCCGAGAGAAGAGAAAACAAGACAAACATAACAAACTCAAAACATCACACCTACTGGGACGCAAAGTGGCCAAACTAAACACACGATTTCTAGGTTAAGTAGGATGCACTTCCTACATCTAAAAATGTAAGACCTCAAAAATAGTCAAAAGTCAACATTTTTTAAATTTGACGAAGTTTATACAAAAAAAATATCTACAAGAATAAATCATTATCAACAGATTCACCATAAGTATAATTCTTCAATGTGTTCATCCAATATTGTAAATGCATATATTATTTTTCTCAATGCGATGCATCCAACTACAACGCCTCCGGGAACAAAGACACATGGGGAGAGGTGTCCGAGAGCCAACTGCATCAGAGCCAAGGGTCCTCTGGATTGGCTTAGAAGCATGGAGGTTAGATTTCACCTGCAAACATCAACCGAGAAGAACCGATGCCAACGACAAGGGTCGGAGAAGTCGCTATTCGACCATCTTGGATGGCAGCCGACAAAGAGCCGTTGTGATTCCACTCACAGAAGCATTTTCTGCACTCCCTGTTGCAGATCCAACGACTGAGTTGCATGCCACCGTCCTTCAGAACGCCATGGCCAGAGGGTGCGCCTTGGAGGCCTTGGCCGCCAACACCAAGGTTGGCCATATTGAAGACGGAGTACTCCGCCGCCACTCTCCTCACTGCATTCGGCTCCTACCACTGGAGCATCACCACGAGGAAGAAAAGCTTCAGGGCACCGCTTCCTCTTCGGGCTTACCGCTGCCTACCAGCATAAAGCCAAGACCTATCACTAGTCCTACATCTACTATGTAGACAGGAGGCGGTGTATCTCCTTTGCCGTATCCAGTCGGCTATTCCGGCAAGAGCCTCGACTGACCCGAAGACCCACGGAGAATCTCAACAGGGCGGAGAAAATGAGGGCGAGGGAAGAGGTGTCTTCGGGCTAGATGCTTAGGGCATGTATAATGGTTGATAAGACAGCTTTTATCATATACATGCCACGTAATCTTAATATGATAACACGGCATGTTATACAATGTGTTAGTTATTTTTTAGTCTTATCTTCAACCACAAATATCTCAAAATATGTGACGAGACATGTCGATGCTACATTTTTCTTAAGAGAGAGTCAACAACATGTGAACTACCATTGACTAGTCGGAAAGCTTAATAAACTATGTACGAAGAAATTAATACGGTTGACACCATCGGTTGGTCTAAATCGTACTCACACTAACTAACCACAATGCTTTAACCTTACTTCACTCGCTACTACTACTGGAGTAGTTTAAACGAACAGGCAGATCAAGCTGAGGCTTTGATTAGTCGCGTGTTGCAGAAGATCACGGGGCAGATCACGGCTCACGAGCACTCTCCCCAGCCCTCCTTGGTGTCCATGACGACGGCCACTCGCTTCCCGCGCGCGCCCTCCATGGACGACGCCACCGCGACCACGAGCCTCCCCGGCACGCGCGCGCACGCCTCCGGCCGCCGGATCGCGTCGGCGTTCTCGTGGACACTGGAGCCATGAGCCGCCGCCATCCCGACGCGCAGCGGCATGCGTGTCTGCGCGGCGGCCACGTCCTGTTGGAGCGCGCACGCAGCGGCCGTAGGTCGCCGGCGCTTCGCACCCGACGCGACGATGGCCGTCCGCTTGGCCCACACGTGGAGCATCGACTCGCCCTGCGTTGGGCGCCTCATGGGCATCCGTCGCCGCGGCGCCATGGGCGTCGTCGTCGCGGAGTCGGCCGTGGACAGGCAGGAGCTCGACGCCGATGCCGACACGTCGTCGTCGTCGTCGTGGTCGTCGCGGCCCTTAGGCGTGGAGACGCTTGTGCGGCGGTGGCGGGACGCGAGGAAGTTGGCGCCGTGCACGTCGGCGTCGCAGGCTCCGCAGAGGAACGCCGCGTCCGCCGCGCAGTGCACGTCCGCGGCGGCGCCGCACAGCGCGCAGCGCATTCCTTGGGCGGCAGGCTCCATATTGGTGAGACGGTGACGGTGGAGGCAGCGTGGTGTGCTTCCATACATCTCGGCGCGTATTTAAAGACGAGGAGGAGGGGAGGGAGGCCGACGCCGACGCGAGACGAGGTGATGAGACAGGGGTCGTCAGCTCGTGCTCGAGATCTTTTTCGCTCCTCTCCCTGACTCCCTGTGTGGCGTGGCTGTCTCCCGTATGGTAGACGTGAAAGTTTCCGTGGACATGGATGGATGCAAGCGCGACGCGACGTCCTTGCAGTTCTTCTTCTTCGGCGAGGAAGGACGTGGATGGAGGGAGGCCGTCCCAGCTGAGCTCCCACCACTCGCACAGAGATTCCCCCCACACAGGTGATCTCTTCATGGAGCATGGCCATGTGTGATCGACAGATCTCTTCCGCTGCGCGCGCGACACCTGGGCAGTGGGAACCCAATCCGTGGCTGCGGTTGATCATCGGCGGGGCCCGGTGGCGCCACGGATCGGCCGTGAGCCGCTCGTTGGGATCTCCGTCGGTGTCAACGGTGTGGGGCTCCATCGCCGCGTGCAGCGATCCGTGGCCACCAAACCTCGTCCCGCTCGAACTACTAGTAGTAAGTACGCCCACTTGCGTAGCTCTGTCGGTCGTGTTTTTTGTCGCTAATTCTTTCTCCAGTCTGTGAAGGAAGGAAGCTGCCTTTTTATTTTGGGTTTATTACGTCTATGGCTCTAATTTATCCGGAAATTGGAACTATGCTATTATGAAAGGCAATTGAAGGACGCGGTTTTTGAGATGAGCTAACAAATGAGAAACCAGAAGAATTTACGCCCTGCACTCGCACTCGCAGTGGTAGAATCTGTGACCCGTGTTGGTTTCTTTAAATGCAACATGTATAACAAGCTCAAACTTGTGGATGCGGCACACCTTGAGACAATCTTGTGTTATGCGACACAAGGTGAGGTCTTCATGACCATAGTCCATTTCCGTGAGGTCCTAATAGACAAAATCGAGTTTATACGCTGCCAAAACGAAAATTCCCAAATCACAATCAAACCCTAACCCATGGGAGGAATTGGGGAAATTGAACTTACCACTAGATATGATTGAACAGGAGGAAGTAGTCTTCACGGTAACGTCGTCGATGTTGCGCCGATGGCTGGATATGACTAGGAAAGGGGAGGAGGAATGGTGGATCTGGTTTTGGCAGTGAGTGGGTAGGGAGTGCCTCTACGGGAGGTGAGCGAAGCAGAAAAATTCCCACATGCTCCATCGTCGGACGAGGTCGTGCGGGGAGCATTGCTTTCTTTGGCATCGAATGGGTGCAAGACGAGGGTGGATCGCTGGAAACACCCAGATCGACTGTTGTCGATGGGCGTGGCTATGGGCTGCTTTACAGTTCCTATTGGCACATCCCAACCTCCCATGTTCCAATCCAACCATCCTGATTCCGTCGCTATCGGGCCTGCCCCGACCAACTGCAGGCTACCAAACACGCCTTTATGAAGGGAATATGCCCGAGAGGCAATAATAAAGTGGTTATTATCGTATTCCTTATTTATGATAAATGTTTATTTTGCATGCTATAATTGTATTAATACGGAAACGTTAATACATGTGTGTTTAATAAACAAATAGAAAGTTCCTAGTTATGCCTCTCTTATAAACTAGCTCGTTGATTAACAAGATGATCATAGGTTTCCTGATCATGGACATTGGATGTTGTTAATAACGAGGTCACAACATTAGTGTAATGGTGTGATGAACATTCATCCGAAGTATAGCATTACGATCCAAGTCATAGAGTTTATATTGCTATAACAACTGACGAAGTGATCCTAATCCTTAGACCATGAGATCATGTCAATCACTAACCTTTGGAAGAGTTTCTTGATAACATCAAACGTCACACCGTAATGGTGATTATAAAGATGGGTTCGGAACTACTAAAGTGTTATGTTGAGGCCCATGGATCGAGAGTGGAATTTGTTCATCCCGATGGCGGATAGATATACTCTGGCCCTCTCGGTGATATCACATTGATTAGCTTGCAAGCAAGTGATTTGATCACTAGAATGTTATATCACACGAAAGAAAAGAGTGCATGTCGATCGAGATCAAACTAGGTATGGAGATACCGATGATCGAATCTCGGACATGTAATATATCGCGAAACAAAAGGATTAAGATACTAGCGTAAAGGTTGACGATCACAAGAAAGTCATCGTTGAATGTGTGGGAGTCGATGGGTCTCCAGATCCCGCTTCTGATTATTGATCTGAGAGGGGTCTCGATCATGTCCGCATTATTCGCGAACCGTAGGGTGACACACTTAAGAGACACCGACATCCAATTGGAGCAAAAGTTTCATGCCGAAAGAATGAGCAAGCGCAGGAATTTATTTCACTAGATACCGAAACAGGTTTTCGGGTGAAATTGCATAAAGCGGTTATGCATGTGAAATAGAATTCTAGCAAGGGGTTATTTGTGAATGTTTGTCATTAAAGTAATTGACAAAATTCTGAATAAAATAAAAGAGTTTTATTTAATGAGAGTTTGCATTAAATTTGGTGGAAATTTAATGGGAATTTGAGTGGGTTTTTGAGTGGAGAAATTTGAAGGGCCATTTTGTGAGTGGAGTGTCCACCCACATGAATGTGGAAGAGGTGGGGCAGCCCCATGGCTGGGCGCATGGCCCCTTGGGTGCCCCCTCTCCCTATAAAGGCCCCCTCCTCTCTCTCACACACACACCTCGTGAAGGATCTCTCTCCTCTAGAATTTATCCCCATGGTCTCGGACTAGCGAGATACATGTTCGGTGGCTTTTCGGCAAGAAAGAGTTGTGCTTCATTGCATCATTTGAGCGAGGAGGCGGAGGTTGCTCGGTGCCTCGAGCGTGTGTGCGAGCACGGATCTTGGCTGTTTCTTGGCTAGGACTTCCTCTCGATCTTGAGATCGGCAAGAGATCGTCTACATCAACCACGAGTTTGGACTCGTTAAGCTTTGTCGGTCTTCAAGGGTATGTTCTCTACGGATATACATCCGCCCGTTGTTTGTATCTAGTATAAATAGATCTTGGTATATAGTTCACATCGTAGGAAAATTTTTGTTTTCTATGCTGCGAACCCTACAGTGGTATCAGAGCCGGATCTATGCGTAGATACTTTGCACGGGTAGTACACATATAAGTATGTGGGCGATGATGATCATTTTATTGCTTCTTAGTTGTACTTTGGATATTGGTGGCATAGTGGGATGAAGCGGCCCGGACAAACTTTACATGTCCTCGCACATGAGACCTGTTCCACGCTTGACATGCAACTAGTTTTGCATAAGTGGCTAGCGGGTGTCTGTCTCTCCTACTATAGTCAATATCTAATTTGCAACGAGTTTTCAACAATTTGGTTATCCTCGTTGTGGTTCATGTTCGTAGGTAAGAACGGTTCTATCTTCGAAAGCCCTAAGCCACGTAAAATTTGCAATGGATAAATTAGAGGCGTCTAGTTTAGATTGTTCTTTGGGCTAGTGATATGATATGGTGATGTTGTAAGTAGAAGTATGAGATGATACTCTTACAACACACATAACGTGTAATCTCCATAGACCCTGGACTTACACATAAAGGTATGATAGTGATCATACCACGGTGCACATGATAGAGATCATATGCGGGAACCATATCATTCCACTAATAAACATATGATGTTTGATTACATCTTATATTGCTTGTTTAGCGATTTGTTTAGCATAATAAGATGATCCCTCATTTAGATATCAAGATAAAAATGTGTTCTTCCTTAAGTATGCACCGACAATGTTTCGTCGCTTCAAGACATCACGTGATGATCGGGTGTACTTGAATCCACGAGCACTCTCGGGTGTAAAACATTTACACACGCAAAATACTAAGGTTCTAACTTGGCGAGCCTAGCATGTACAGACATGGCCTCGGAACACGGACCGAAAGGTTAAGCATGAGTCATATAGTAGATATGATGCCCATTTGATGCTCGCCTTTGAAGCTACGCGACTCACGTGATGATCGGACTTGGTGTAGTGGATTTGGTTCATGTAATCACCAAAAGGCACGAGGGATGTCGTTTTGAGTGGGAGTTCATTTCTAATTTGGATTAGTAGAACTCAATTTATCATAAATTAAATCAAAGTGAATTTGCATAATTTGTTGTAGTCATTGGCATTCGTTCACCACCTTATGCATAGTTGTAATTGAGATAATAGAACTATAGAATTACGGATATATACTTTACGAAGTATCGTATTGTGTTGAGTGTCAATCTAAAGTTTAAAGTCCTATTGCAAACTTTCAGCAAATTTCTATTTACTCGTGAAATTTAATAATTGGTATTAAATCGAGAGTAACAATTCCAGTGTTAGTATCTTAAGTATCATGTTTGCCTCCATGATTCTTGATTTAAACATCAAGTTTATCTAGGAGCTGAAAGAATTGTTTCGAAACCATCATGTGTGGCGGATATAACGATATCTCAAACAATGTTTTGTTGCAATATGATAGAGTATAATATATGTTCTCATATTGGATGAGAATTTGCGAAGGTTGGAGATGCTAGACATCCTAATCATCCAAAAGGGTTTTGGAAAGTAATGTTATACTCACGATTCGCCTTTATAAGCTAAAGTAGCTTGATCATGAAAGTCGTCATGATAAGGGTGAATAGAATATGTATGTAAAATGTTTACTACACTAAAAGATTACTAAAGAATGGATTTTGAAAGAATACCGATCATTTGATGATGGTGATCTACTTCAAAGTGCAAGTCCAAAGGTATTATTATTTGAATATACACGCTTTGGACTATGTGTCATATATGGCGCCACTTTTGATGTTGATAAATTCTTTTAAAAGGAAAAGGAAATGCTGAAGAGAATCTATAAAATATATTTGGCGAGAAAAGAAAAGATTGGAAATATCCAATTTAGGTATATATATGATATACATGTTATGGTTGTATTCTTTGCTTGTTAAACAATGTGGTTCTTGGGTATTGGATACGAATTGGTTGGTATGAAATTTCATACGGAATGACGCAATTCATGAACCACAATGGCCTAAGTAACTAGCAAGAGAAAATGTGATGATGTTCATCGAAAACAAACAAACCGTTGTTTGTATTTCGTTGACATCAAAGCTTGACTTCAAGATTTGTTTTAATAATTGTTATTTGAATCAGGTATTATAAGAACAAAGGTTGTTCAAATAATTACCGTATTCCATATAAGATGGATGATTTACAAATCTAGTTGAAGAAAGACTTCAAGATTTGTTTTAATAATTGTTATTTGAATCAGGTATTATAAGAACAAAGGTTGTTCAAATAATTACCGCATTCCATATAAGATGGATGATTTACAAATCTAGTTGAAGAAATCACATCCATAAATCCTAATGCTAAAATGTGCAAGACAAATGATTGAAAGATCACTTATGAAGTGACATCATTGTTAAATTATATTGGAAAGAAAACATGAAGAATCTCCATATTCATGGATTTTTGGAGTCTTTGATTTGATCAAGTGACGCTTGTGAGACTTTCCACGTGATAATTAAAACTTCGTTCAAAGGCCAAAGAAGAACGAACGACTAAATTATTGGAATTTATACATATCGATGTATGTAGTCCATTATGTATAGTCGTAAGCGATGGATTTCAACTTCATATGATTTCTCCGAAAAATTTGAGTGAATGTTCACTTAATGCGAGAGAAGTATGAAATATTTGAAAATGTTTCAAAGACTTTCAAGATGAAGTGCAAAATCATTTTAAACAAGAAAATAAATAGTTTATGATTTTATCATAAGGGATTTGTTTGAGTTACAAGTGTAACAAGAAAATAAATGAATTATGATTTTATCATAAAGGGATTTATTTGAGTTGCAAGTTTAGCAAAACACCTAGATTTACATCTCCCAAAACACCATAGCAGTATGGAGTGTTTGAGATTTGTAATGAAACCTTGTTTGACATGATCAAAGGTGTTATTTATAAAACTGCCATTATGTTTTAAAAGATTAAAGCTTTAGAGACTACCGCTTTTACACTGAAAAGAGCTCCATCTTGATCCGTTGAAATGACACCATATGAGTTATGGTTTGGGGTAAAACCCAAGTTGTCCTTTCTTAAATTTTGGTATGCTAAACATAAGTAAGATGTTTACAACCAAAGTCGGATGAGCATGTCTTTGTAGGTTATTTCGAATAACAATTGGTTATTCCTCCATAACACCGAGGACAAAAGGGTTTGTCGCTTGAAATGTAAAGTTTCTTGAAGAAGGAATTTTTCATAAAAGTTAAGTGGGAGGACAATAGAACTTTGATAAGGTTAACGAACCTTAGCTAAATGTGCTGAGTTGCGCAGCGCCGGAAATCGTTCTGGAGGCTGCCATAATGCTCATAGCTTATGTGCCTCAAAGGTTGTGGTCACAGAGATCTAAGTTCTTATTGAACCAAGTCGGTCGGATAAACAATCAAATACTAAGATTTGAGAATAAATCATCATTGTTTGACAATGATTAACCGACTATATACAAAGAAGCGATGATGGGCCCTGGCTCCGTCAAATGGCTTGAAGCCATAAAATCCGTGATAGTTCCATACACGAGAAATCAAGTTTTGAACTTGGAAGACCCTCTGGAAAGGTGTAAAAACCTATCGGTCGTATTTGGATCTATAAAGAAACAGATATGGATGTCTCACATCTATGAAATATTCGACATGTCGTAAAGTATTTTATGACAATGTTCAAAGAGTTGACTATGACAAGATTTGATCTTTCATAGCGATATTTAGTCTGAACGGATTAAAGTAGCAACCACTACATATAATTTGGTATATGGTAGATGAATAAACAAAACAAAGTTCTTCTAATAGAATGGTTACCTAGGACGTGTACATGACACGGTCCAAAGGGTTTTGTTAAATTCAAAGGATGCTAAAAGGGCATGCAAACTTCAATGGTTGAAGTAAGCATCGCGGAGTTGGAATCTTCACCATGATGAAAAAAGGAGTTTTTCATCAGGAGACGATGAAGATGCTTGCATTTGCAAGAAATTAAGTGGGAATTGAGACATATTTCTAATACATTATGTGAAGGACATCTTGTTGATTAGAAATGATGTATCTTTTATTGACAAAGGTTAATAATTTCATTTCGATGAAAGACTTAGGCAAAACCCGAATATTTAGCATGAATGTCTATAGTGAATAGACTGTAACGCTAATATGTTTATGCCAAACGTACATATATGAGATATTGAAGGAGTTCAATATAGAAACGACAAGAAACAGTTCTTGTCGCATGGAAAGGAATTGAATCAAGATTCAAGTGTATCGACACTTGATAAGTGAAACAAGATTCAAGTGCTTTGACACTTGATGAGTGCAATCACGAGAATGTTTTGATCAATCATACCATGATATGTACACATCCAGATATGTCCTATGCTCTAAGTGTTATGATCATATACCAGAATGAATCATAAAATGATCATTGGACAATAGTGAGGATATTCTTATGATCTTTTGGAAGAACTAAGAATATATTTGTGACAAACAATTACAAATAGTTCATTGTAAAGCGTTACATTGATACTAGTTTTGTCACAAGATACAAATTAAGTTTATCTCAATTTAAACTATGGGTGGCACAATGTAATGGAAAGGAGATTCCATGATGTATTTGGAAGAGTTCCAAAATTAAGACATTGTGACGAATACTACAACAAAAGGCTAAGTATATGATTGCTATAGTAGCAGCAAAGGAGGGAATTTGTGTCAAGTAGTTTGTTATCAAACTAAGGTGTGGTTCATAGCAGGCTAACACTAAAGATATATTGTATGACAATAGTATCGTGTTTTAACCCCAAGGAACTAAAGGTCTCACCGAAAGACCAAATTTATACAATGCCATCTCATTGGAGAATGAGTGATGCGTGAAGACGCAAAGACATGCAAATACACACGGACCTGAAGCGTCAGCTCCGTAGATTATGTTAACCACTTGCAATTGTGTATATGGAACACCAGAAAGCCATAGGTGTTCAATACACAAAGTTCTCAAACTAGATTATTGTCTCTAGTGCAAGTGGGAGACTGAAGGAATATGCAGAGGCAATAATAAAGTGGTTATTATCGTATTCCTTATTTATGATAAATGTTTATTTTGCATGCTATAATTGTATTAATCGGAAGCGTTAATACATGTGTGTTTAATAAACAAATAGAAAGTTCCTAGTTATGCCTCTCTTATAAACTAGCTCGTTGATTAACAAGATGATCATAGGTTTCTGATCATGGACATTGGATGTTGTTAATAACGAGGTCACAACATTAGTGTAATGGTGTGATGAACATTCATCCAAGTATAGCATTACGATCAAAGTCATTGAGTTTATATTGCTATAACAACTTACGAAGTGATCCTAATCCTTAGACCATGAGATCATGTCAATCACTAACACCGGAAGAGTTTCTTGATAACATCAAACGTCACACCGTAACAGGTGATTATAAAGATGGGTTCGTAACTACTAAAGTGTTATGTTGAGGCCCATGGATCGAGTGGAATTTGTTCATCCCGATGGATAGATATACTGGGCCTCTCGGTGATATCACATTGATTAGCTTGCAAGCAAGTGATTTGATCACTAGAATGTTATATCACGGGAGCGAGAAAAGAGTGCATGTCGGTTGAGATCAAACTAGGTATGGAGATACCGATGATCGAATCTCGGACATGTAATATATCATGAAACAAAAGGATTAAGATACTAGCGTAAAAGGTTCCGATCACAAGAAAGTCATCGTTGAATGTGTGGGAGTCGGTATGGGTCTCGGATCCGCTTACGATTATTGATCGAGAGGGTCTCGATCATGTCCGCATTATTCGCGAACCGTAGGGTGACACACTTAAGAGACACGACATCCAATTGGAGCAAAAGTTTCATGCGAAAGAATGAGCAAAGCGAGAATTTATTTCACTAGATACCAAACAGGTTTTGGTGAAATTGCATAAAGCGGTTATGCATGTGAAATAGAATTCTAGCAAGGGTTATTTGTGAATGTTTGTCATTAAAGTAATTGACAAAATTCTGAATAAAATAAAAGAGTTTTATTTAATGAGAGTTTGCATTAAATTTGGTGGAAATTTAATGGGAATTTGAGTGGGTTTTGAGTGGAGAAATTTGAAGGGCCATTTTGTGAGTGGAGTGTCCACCACATGAATGTGGAAGAGGTGGGGCAGCCCCATGGCTGGGCGCATGGCCCATTGGGTGCCCCCCCTCGTCCTTGTAAAGGAGCCCCCTCCCTCTCTCTCACACACACCTCCTCGTGAAGGATCTCTCTCCCCCTCTAGAATTTATCCCCCATGGTCTCGGACAAGCGAGATACATGTTCCCGGTGGCTTTTCGGCAAGAAAGAGTTGTGCTTCCGCTGCATCGCTGGAGCGAGGAGGCGGAGGTTGCTCGGTGCCTCGAACGTGTGTGCGAGCACGGATGCGCTGCTGTTTTGCGGCGCTAGGACTTCCTCTCGATCTTGAGATCGGCAAGAGATCGTCTACATCAACCACGAGTTTGGACTCGTTAAGCTTTGTCGGTCTTCAAGGGTATGTTCTCTACGGATATACATCCGCCCGTTGTTTGTATCTAGTATAAATAGATCTTGGTATATAGTTCACATCGTAGGAAAATTTTTGTTTTCTATGCTGCGAACCCTACACTTTATACTTCCCAATTGATAAAAGAATGCTCAGATGCAGCATGTCTCGTCCGAACCCTCCATTTTGAATCATCTGATGTGCTAATCAACCTACATGAAGAAGCGGCATTCCAACGGCTTCGGGTGCCACTTTGATAGTTTGTTGTCGCACCTACTCTGTATCTAATCCCCAAAACACGCAGGGGCAGACCAAGAACAAAATAGACTCGGTGTTACATTTTTCTCACATAGAATTGGGGGCGTCAAACACTACTGGATGAAATATATGAAGGAAAACAATTCTCATCAGGTGTTCGATGACCCCTGAGAGTATAACCTAGGTACGCCCCTGACAGGACACACCACCCGACCCTCCATCGTCATCCGCTCTGGCGGCATGCACTGGAGGTGGAACAACTGCTCGAAATCATGGCCCGGACAGTTCACCGGTCATCACCGTGATCCAACCGTCATGCTTGAAGTCGTGGCCTCCCAGGGACTTGTGGATATGGAACTTCGTTCTTGGTCTGTCGGGTTCTCTCAATGATATCAATTTCTTGAAAAGATCTCACCTATTTGCTAACCTTCCAACTAGAGATGCTTCTCCCTGCAACTATGCCGTCAATGGACGTGAATATAAGATAGGTTATTATCTTGCCGATGCATCTATCCTTCTGGGTCAACATCTATCAATACCATCCAAGATCCTAAGTAAAAAACGGAATCTCATTTTGCAACATGCCAAGAAGCAGCCTGCAAAGACATTCAGAGAGGTCTTTTGGTTTACCGCAAGCTAGACTTACAATTGTTCGAGGTCCTGCTCTTTTCTGAAAAAATTAAATCTTAAACTGTATCATGATAACATGTGTGATTCTTCACAACATAATCATCGAGGATAAGAGGGAGAAAAACGTTCCATTGAGTTTGACAAGTGAAGCCTAAAAGAAACCCTGACCGTGTCAAACCACTAATTCGAACCTACCGGCAGTTTGAAAATAGTGAGACACATAACAATGTTCGTGATGATTTTTTTGGCGCACCACTACGTTTTGTTTGGAAGATAGGATCCCATTTCATTCCATTTTAATCATTTGATTCCATTGAATTCCATGTGTGGTTTTTTGGATTTGAACTATTATTGTAATTTGGATTTTTGTGATTCCATTAAATTTCATGTGTTCTATTTCAACACAAACTCATACTCCGTATCCGTGTTTTGCGGTATCAGGCACGATGCGGTAGGTTCTTGGTACATGTATATATGAATATGATGCTACATTTCCCTTGCGCGAGTCAACAACGACATGCAAACCACAATTTTAGTGCAAAAGCCAAATCAGTTCAACTAAATTAGGAAGAAATACAGTTCAACTTCGTAGCAGTTTTAAAACATCCTATCCTTCTGAGTTCTAACTACTGTCAGTCTCTATTCTTGTCTAGAAACATACAGGCCGGAACAGACAATTAAGCCGAGCCTTGTGATTAGCCGTGTCTTGCTGGAGATCACGGGAGCATCCAACTTGGCCAAGGCGGGCTGATCAGGACTCACGCGCACTCGCCCCAGCCCTCCTCGGTGTCCTCCGCGGCGGCCGGTCGCTTCACGCGCGCGCGGCCCATGGACGGGGCCACCGCGACTAGGATCCTCGCCGGCACGCCCGCGCACTCCTCCAGCCGTCGGAGCGCGTCGCCGCCGACCTCGTGGACTCCTGGCGCCGCCACCTCCCGCCACAGCGCGGCCGCCATCGCGACGCGCAGCGGCACGCGTGGCGCCGCCGCGGCCACGGCCACGTCCTGGAGCGAGCGCATGGTGTGTCTCCGCGCTGGCCCCGCCTTGAGGCCCATCCGCTTGGCCCACCCTTGGAGCACCGCGTGGCCATGCGTTGGGCGCCTCATGGGCTTCCGCCGACGCGGCGCCATAGCCGTCGTCGTCGCGGAGTCGGCGGTGGACAGGCACGAGCTCGACGCTGATGCCGAAACGTCGTCGTCATCGCGGCCCTTAGGCGGTGAGACGCGCGTGCGGCGGTGGCGGGACGCGAGGAAGTTGGCGCCGTGTACGTCGGCGTCGCAGGTGAAGCAAAGGAACGCCGCGTCCGCCTCGCAGTGCACGTCCGCGCCGGCGCCGCACAGCGCGCAGCGCATCCCTTGGGCGGCAGCAGGCTCCATGTCCGCGGGGAGGGTGGTGGTGAATGGTGATCGAGGCAGCGTGGTGCGCTTCCCCTCGTCTCGACGCGTATTTAAAGACGACGCGAGAGGTCTAGCTAGCTCGTGATCGAGATCTTTTTCAGTCGCCTTGTGTGTGGTGTTCTCGCGTATCGTACACGTGCAGGTTTCCATGGACATGAATGCAAGCCCAGACGAGGCGACCTCCGGTTGGTGTGTGTCAAGGAGGGACGTGGAAGGAGGGAGGCCGTCCCACCTCCCTCCCACCACTCGCGCGCGCGAGATTCCCCACACAAAGACACAGCTGAACGTGCCCATCACTCCATCAAGCATGGCCATGTGTGATCTCCTCCGCTGGTCTTGCGACACCTGGGAGCGCGCTCGCACAAGTGGCTGTGTCGTCGATCTATATCGCGTGCAGCCAGCAGGTGATCCCTGGCCACGAAACCTCGTCGGTCGTCGTGATTCAGTTCGCTTTGCCACCGCTAATTCCTTCTCCGGTCCTAGAAGGAAGGAAGATGCCCTTTTGGAGCATGCGACTTTCGGTATTTTGTTCCTTTGTTGGGGCGGCCTGGTGGTAGGGTTTTTATGCAACCACCTATTTCATTAATCGAAAACCATAACATTTCCATTAATCGAAAATCAGGATTCGTCGCCTCCAATCAATGAAGTCGGAAAAAAGACAGATCCACCACCTCCAGACGAACATTCTCGCTCCAGAAAAACCACCACGCCTCGGCCATCAGCGACACACAGAGAAACTAATTGTTAGACTAGACAATGTTGAGTCGGTTTTGATTTGTTAGAGTTTATTTTAGAGTAGGTTTAAGTAATCTTGGCTGACAAGTTTTATAACCCCATATATACTCTGTACCTCTCAAGTAATATTATTATGTAAGTCAATCAAATTTACATGGTATCAGACAATTAGATCCTAAGGCATGGCGCCGCCACCGACGCCGCCCCCTCCCCCCTCCTTTCCTTCCCGACTACTTCACCAAAAAGGCTGCCGCCGCCGCCGCTTCCCTGGGTGACGCCGGCCAAACCTCCAACACCTCCCTTGCTCTACCCTCTCCTACCCTCCCAACTATCCACTATGCCGATACAATCTCAGATGTTAGCCCCTTTATTCCAATCACTTTAGATCTACCAAAGCATAACTACTACCATTGGCGTCATCTCTTCGAGGTTCATCTCGGTCGGTGCAATCTTCTCGAGGCCGTCATGACGCCGCCTTCCCCGCCTATCGATCCTCGCTGGGCCAAGGACGACCTCGCCATCATCCAATGGATCTACCAGCAGGTGTCCACTGAGATCTTCAATCTCGTGTTTCGCGACGCCACCAGCGCAGCCGCCCTCTGGGTGGCCCTCCGACAGCTCTTCCAAGACAACGTCGACGCCCGCGTCAACACCCTTCACACCGAACTCCGCAACACCGTCCAAGGTGACTCTCCCGTCGGTGTCTACTGTCAAAAGCTCAAGACGATCGCCGATGAACTCCAAGAGCTCGGCGACCCTGTCGATGACCGTCAACTGATCAACATCCTCCTCGTCGGGCTCGGTGACCGCATCGAAAAGCAGACCTCCTTTATTCCCATGATGCGGCCCCGTCCTACCTTCGCCGAGGTCCGATCTATGCTGCAGTGGGCCGACCGTGCCCTCACAAATAAAGAGGCGCGCCGTCAAGTTTTTGCCGCGATCCAGCGACCTCGTGCTGCTCCTGCGCCGCCTCCTCCGTCACCGGTGCAGCCACCTTCCGGGTGGCGCCCTAGTCCGAACTACAGGGGCAAAAACCCTACCTTCCGGCCGCCTCGACCACCACGGCTCCTCCCAGCTGACGCGCCTCCAAAGACCTCCTGCGTCTCTAGGCGCCGATGCGACCCATGGACAGGCTTGTCCAGCTGGCCCATGGTTTCTTGGTCTTCTAAGCGTCACTAACGGTTTCTCGTTAACTGCTGAAATTGAGTACCGCTGTTGCACATGCGGTTGCAGAAACGGTATGGTTGCGTCAAATTCTTGCCGAGCTTCATCGCCCAATTCAGCAGGCTACCATTGTGTATTGTGATAATATCTCTGCAGTTTATATGGCGGGCAACCCAGTTCAGCATCGGAGGACAAAACATATTGAAATCAACATACATTTTGTTCGCGAGAAGGTTGCTCTTGGACAAGTTCGTGTTCTTCATGTTCCAACCACGGCGCAATTTGCTGACATCTTCACCAAGGGGCTTGCTACTGCACCATTCATTGACATATGATCCAGTCTCAAAGTCGTTGCGCTCATCGATGAGACTGCGGGGGATGTTAGACTAGACAATGTTGAGTCGGTTTTGATTTGTTAGAGTTTGTTTTAGAGTAGGTTTAAGTAATCTTGGATGACAAGTTTTGTAACCCATATATACTCTGTACCCCTCAAGCAATATTAATACGCAAGTCAATCACATTTACACTAATCTAGCCAAATCTAAAAAACGGTGAGATCCCCGCTGGTGTGGGAGTAGGGTTCTGATAAGTTTACTTGACTGCACGCCGCTCACACCACCCAAACAATGCACCACGGCAGAAAGAGCCTAACACTAACTACTAGGCGGAGGAACGAGTTCCCCTCTCTTGGCTTGGGGTGGGGTTGGAATGTTACTAGTGTAGCTTTTCATTGCTCTCATTCTTTCAAGAAACTGGGTAGGTGTGTGTGTGGGGGGGGGAGGGGGGCATGTGGTGTGTGATCTCGATCGTGCTATGCATGCGTTACGCGTGTGTATCATTGATCGGGCGTCTAATCATCTTGGTGCTGACCACACATCCACATCACATGCCCTCATAGTTACTGACCACACAGACCACACATTCTCACATGCCCTCCTAGTTACTGACCACACATTCCTGAAATATCCACGATTATCACGTGATGCTATTTAATATAGTGTTTGATATGTTAGCTATCATTATTGAGTGTGCATAGTTCAATGGCCAAATTAAAGGTGTGATTCCTCATCTAGTTGATGAATGTTTATCCATCTTATAATTTGCCGACGATAAAATTCTATCTGTGGAACATGATATGGAAAAAACGAGGAATGTGGAACTAATTCTTTCAGCTTTCAAGCAACTTTTGGTTCTAAAAAAAAGTTTCCATCAGAGTGAATTGTTTTGTTTTGGTGAGGCTCAAGAACGGGACAACCTGTATGTTGAACTTTTCAGCTGCGAGCAAGACTAGTTTACATATTAGGTATTTGGGAATCCCGATACATTATCAGCGTTACGAATGCTGAATAGAAGCTTGTTGAGGAAAGACTGCAATTAATGGTAAACAGTTGGAAAGCCAAAGTATTAACTTTGGGTGGAAGACTGATTCTCATAAACTCCATACTGAGTAATATGGTGTTGTATATGCTTTCCTTCTTATGACTATCAAAAGGGGTCTTAAAACGATTAGACTATTTACAATCAAGATTCTTTTGACAAGAGGACAATGAGAAAAACAAAAATCGACTGGCTAAGTAAAGTGTTGTTTTTCTTTCAAAAGACCATGGAGGCTAGATATTCATGATCTTGAGATAAAGGATACGACCCTTCTTAAAAAAATGGCTCTTCAAATTACATAATGAAGATGTGATGTGGCAAACTCTTCTTAAAAAAATATGTTTGGCTCGAAAGCTTTTTCGCAGGTTATTTGGAAACTCGGGGACTCATATTTCTGGACCGGTCTAATGGCGACGAAGCAGCATTTCTTTAGCTTTGGATCATTTTCATTTAAGGATGAATATGAGGTATGATTCTGGGAGGATAAGTGATTAGGAACTACTACTCTCCGAGAATAGTATCCGACATTGTATAACATTGTTCATCACAAGGGTTTACAATCGCCATAGTGATTGAGTCTTCTCCTCTAAATGTGCACTTTAGAAGGGATTTGATTGGACCTAGACTTGCTTCTCCATATGTCTTGCTTCAACGCCTGACCTCCACTAGTAGAAAAAGAGCCATACGTCCACCCTAGTTTGGAGCATTAGTCCCGGTTATGGTTGGACCCAGTCCCGGTTCCAACGGCTAGAACGCCACACATCTTTAGTTCCGGGTCAAACGGGACCTTTAGTCCCGGTTCGTATCACCAACCGGGACTAAAAGGGGTGCCCCAGTGCCAATACCTTTAGTCCCGGTTCATATCACCAACCGGGACTAAAGGTGTGACCTTTAGTCCCGGTTCGTATTACCAACCCAGACAAAAGGGATTGGCACCGGGGCACCTCTTTAGTCGGTTGGTGATCTGAACCGACTAAAAGTATTGATCGGGCTAAGCTTAGTGGAGCATGTTAATAGGTAGTGCTTTATTTTTCTAATTCAAGCTGGATGTCCATCGTGCTAAGCTGATTATAGCACGTTAATAGGCAATTCTTTTTTTTCTGATTTGAGTCGCTGCACCGATGGAACCTAATGGGGCGCAGACCAATAAAAGGAAAGAAAACTATATGTCGTGCGAGAACGTGACTTGGACGTAATTAGATGGACCTAGTTAAATCCTAGCCCTAAATTAAAAATCTAATAGTTAATAGTATAATTTTGAAGATGTGTATCAACTTAATGCCTTCGAAACAATCTTTTATATTGATTTTTCTTTATTTCTTTGTCTCTACTCGACGTGTTACAACTTGATGGATGGACGTTATCTCGACTTGGCAAAAAGGCTCCTAGCCTAACACGGACACGCCTAAGCCTGTGCATCTACAGGTTTAATTTGAGCGGGTTTTGCTGGTTTATCAACCCGGTGAATTTTTTCAGGTTTATCAACGAGCGCCAGATTGAAGCTTGAACCTCCGCTAGCTCCATCCGCAGGAAAAAATCGAAAAGGAAAAAATTATTATAGAAAAAAATTATTTTAGTATTTTTTATGTTATATTTGAATTCCTCGCATTTTTCTGATAATAATGGATATATTATTTATTAAATTTCGATTTACAGATTTGAAGATATTGTTTATGTCATATTAAATGAATAAATGGCAAAAATGAATAAAATATTAATTTAATTAGTTTTTACTTTCATTAGAATAAAATGTTATTATTAATTATTTATTGTTGTTTACTAAAATTAGTTGTTCTTAATTTCAAAAAAAACGTGTCACATATCGATATGAGTTAATAAGATTGATATACTAGTCTTGACAACAAGATATATTGGTCCTTCGCGCAGGTGAGAGAGATGGAATGAAGAAGTTAAGCGTGCTGGGGGTGGAGTAGTGCTAGGATGGGTGACTGGATGGGAAGTTTGACTATAAGTACGATTTGAACTAAGATTAAGTATAATTAGTGTTAAAAATGAGAGATGTGGGAGATCAACGAGCCAAATAATTCAAAGGTTTAGAAAAAAAAATCAATTTTTTTTTTTAAAAATAAAATAAAAACTTTTAGTCCCGGTTTGTATTGACTAAAGGTCCTCCCCACATTGCACGGAGTAGCGGCCACGTGTGCCCCCATTTATCCCGGTTGGTGGGGCAACCGGGACTAAAGGTTAGAGCTTTAGTCCCGATTGCCCCGTCCCGATTGGGCAACCGGGACTAATGGCCCTTACCAACCGGGACGTATGGGGCGTTTTCTACCAGTGCTCAGTCCAGTTTGTACCCGGGTCTGATGTATTCCGGTGGAACTTGAACAAGAATACCAATTCTCTGTTAGAGTTGTGTACAATGGTTTGATTTCTTCTGACTTACCAGTTGAGAATAATAAGAAAAGTTGAAAGATAAAGATGTTTTTAAAAAGTAATAAAAAAGGGTGCCTCATTTCTACGTCGGGGAGTTATCCTTACTAACCGGAGCGGGTGGCCTCATGCATGCATGGTTCGACGCCAGCCCTGGCACGGTTTTCCGTCGTTCAGCTTCTTCTCGAAGCTGGTCGACCTCTCGAAACAGGCCTCATGCATGCATCGTTCAACTATTTTTAAAGATAAATTTAATGGTATAATTTTTATGACATATTATGTAACATTTGTTGAAACGAAGGGGTTAAAATTATTTTAAAACTACGTGCATACCTAATAAACTGGACCGAAGGAAGTATAAACTCCCCTAATTAAGAGGTATATACACTTTTAGTCCCACAACTTATATCGTAGAAACATTTTAGTCTCACATCTTGTAAAATGGGCAACACTAGTCCCACAACTTGCATCTCAAAAACATTTCGGTCCAATTCAATTGAATCTTAGCAAGTTTAAATAATTTCGTCCATCTCATCGCAGGCTGGCATTTCAAAGCGCCGCGTACCAAGCAGCACCTCCAAAAAGAGGAATGCTACGTACGTACTACTACTACTCGAGTGCTAGTACCAACTTTGCTTTGAATATGTTCTGGCCTTGACCTGAATAGTTTTACGGACTAGCTTGTACTACCACTGCCATGAGGACACACGTGCTCGAGATATCTCGGTCGGCGGAGCTAACAAGAAGAATGTGTCATGGCGGGAGCAGCGAGCCCCACCACGGGAAGGACGTGGCAGCCTCTCCCGTCGGCAGATGAGATCCTGGCCAGGGGAAACGCACGCCTCTCGGTGTCGTCGACGGCACGCGTGTGGGCCTGCTTCGATCGTCTGCAGCTAGGGTGGAATGGACAAAAATAACCCAAATTCAAAAGGATTTCACAAAATGACCCATCTAAAAATCTATTTCACTAGACTAATCCTTTTGAAGCGCTTGACAAGGCGCTACACTCTGATGTAGCGCTTTCAGCTAGGCGCTATGCCCCCTACCAAGTGACACCTTTGGCCCCTCCCCCCACCCATTGCAGGACGCCCAGGCGCTATGCCTGGGGCGACTAATGCCCAGGCGCTATGCCTCAGGTGTAGCGCATGTAGCGCCTATCAGACAGACGCTACACTTTGAGACATAGCCTGTCGCGCCCAAGCCCCCTCCCCCCCCCCCTCCCATTCACTCCCAGACGCCAGGAAGAACACAGAGGGGCGCTGGCGATTCCTCCTTCCCTCCCTCTCAAATCCCACCTCAAATCCAACATATCTAGGGGATTTCACCGTGGATTAGCTCCCCCATCCCTCCCTCAAGGTAATCCCCTCCTTTCCCCTCTCTTTCATCCAATAAATCTTGCACATTAGCCTCAAACCCTAGATGTAGTTGGATTCATAATATGGACTATTTGTGCATGTTTTTAGTTACTTGGTAGTTATAATTTAGTTGTATTTGATGGGGAATGAAAGTGTGTTGTTGATTTGCATTGTATATGATGGTTGTATGGATGTTTGAATAATATGCTATCATATTCTTTGTAGTTTATTGTATAAATTCAAAAAATGGCCACATGCCACACTCATTTTATTGATGTTTGGAATATATATGTAGGATGGTGTGGCTACTTGAGGATTACTATGATCATCAACACCGGGCATACTTGATGGAGGAGAAGCATATGGTAATAAAATCATGGTTGAACTTCTTTGCTTTTATTTTTTCTATTGATTCAATTGTGTTGGAAAAAGCATAATGTTCGATCTTGTATGTATGCAGAGGCTTCGTCCCCTCAAGATTCGGTCTCATGGTGCGTCTTCGAATGACATGCCGTCTGACGGCGGTACAAAGTACATCAAGTGGCTAGGCCTCCTCCCTTTCATCACGCTTGTGAGCCGGTCGACGCCGAACCTCATGGCTGCTATCACCGCACTTGTCGACCGGTGGAGGCCGGAGACGCACACTTTCCACCTCCGGACCGGCGAGATCACTCCTACTCTTCAGGATGTTTCCATGATCTTTGGACTTCCTATCGCGGGGGAGCCTCTCTGTATGAGCACAGATTCCGATGGGTGGCGCAATGCGATGCATCTACTTATTGGCATGGCTCCTGAAGAACTTGAAGATAAGAGCAAAGATAGAGTCCCAGCAGGCGCGACATATGCGTGGATCATGGAGAACTTTAGGGAATGCCGAACCCCTTGAGGTTGAGGTGATCGAGACACATGCTCGTGTGTACGTGTGGTATGTCCTTTCTAGGACTCATTTCGACAGTGAGGTAGGACCGCTCAGTGGATGTGGCTCAAGGCACTAGCAAACTGGGATAGCAATATCAGCTGGGGTTCGGCGGCTCTTGCCTACTTGTACCGGCAGGTAATCACATGTGCACTCTACATTCATTTGTATATGTCGAGTCCACACATATGCTATACTGACCTCGTTTTTGTTCACTTGCAGTTGGACGATGCCTGTCGTAGGGCAGGCGAATCTGCCGGAATAGGTGGTGCTATGATTCTTCACTCGATATGGAGCTGGGAACGCTTACCAGTTGGTCGTCCCAAAGAGGTGGGCCATCATCCTTGGCCATCGTATAATAGAAACCCTCTACGCCAGCCGACTTGGGCTTACAAGTGGGACGTGGTATCAGAGATGACAAGCGATGTTGATGCCATGTACCTCAAGTACACGAACGAGTTTGATGCGATTACGCCCGAGCAGGTAGATGTTTATCTATACGTCATTATCCATAATATTTACTTCATGAGTCAAAATCGATACCAAACATGTTCTTGTGATATGTTGCAGGTGGAGTGGGAGCCTTATGGTTGTGGGGACGAGTTTGATATTGCTCCCTGGTTTGATATTAACCCGAAGTGCTTGGAGGAACAATCTCTCTGGCTCATGTGCTGCCCATTGATTTGCAATTGGGCGGTTGAGTTTCATATGCCACAATGGGTGATGAGGCAGTTCGGGTTGTTTCTGTAGGGTTCGCAGCATAGAAAACAAAAAATTTCCTACGATGTGAACTATATACCAAGATCTATCTACTAGATACAAACAACGGGCGGATGTATATCCGTAGAGAACATACCCTTGAAGACCGACAAAGCTTAACGAGTTCAACTCGTGGTTGATGTAGACGATCTCTTGCCGATCTCAAGATCGAGAGGAAGTCCTAGCGCAAATCAGCGCATCGTGCTTTCACACACGTTCGAGGCAGAGCAACCTCCTCCTCGCTCCGGCAATGCAGAAGCACAACTCTTTCTTGCCGAATAGCCACCGGAACATGTATCTCGCTAGTCGAGACCATGGGGATAAATTCTAGAGGAGAGAGATCCTTCACGAGGAGGTGTGAGAGACAAGTGAGGAGGGACTCCTTTTATAGGAGGAGGGGACCCAAGGGGTGGCAGCGCATGGGGGCTGCCCTTGCCCTCCCTCTTCATGTGGGTGGACACTCCACTCACAAATCTCCTTTAAATTCCTCCACTCAAAGTCCACTCAAATTCCCATTAAATTTCCACCAAATTTAATGCAAACTCTCATTAAATAAAACTCTTTTATTTTATTCAGAATTTTGTCAATTACTTTAATGACAAACATTCACAAATAACCTTGCTAGAATTCTATTTCACATGCATAACCACTTTATGCAATTTCACCAAAACTTTGTTTGGTATCTAGTGAAATAAATTCTCGCTTATTCATTCTTCGGCATGAAACATTTTCTCTAATTGGATGTCGGTGTCTCTTAAGTGTGTCACCCTACGGTTCGTGAATAATGCGGACATGATCGAGACCCCTCGGATCAATAATCGAAGCGGGATCTGGAGACCCATCTTGACTCCCACACATTCAATGATGACTTTCTTGTGATCGTCGAACCTTTTACGCTAGTATCTTAATCCCTTTGTTTCACAATATATTACATGTCGAGATTCGATCATCGGTATCTCCATACCTAGTTTGATCTCATTACCGACATGCACTCTTTTCTCGTTCTGTGATATAACATTCTAGTGATCAAATCACTTGCTTGCAAGCTAATCAATGTGATATCACCGAGAGGTCGAGTATATCTATCCGTCATCGGGATGAACAAATTCCACTCTCGATCCATGAGCCTCAACATAACACTTTATTAGTTACGAATCCATCTTTATAATCACCCATTACGGTGTGACGTTTGATGTTATCAAGAAACTCTTCCGGTGTTAGTGATTGACATGATCTCATGGTCTAAGGATTAGGATCACTTCGTAAGTTGTTATAGCAATATAAACTCAATGACTTTGATATGCTATACTTCGGATGAATGTTCATCACACCATTACACTAATGTTGTGATCCCGTTATTAACAACATCCAATGTCCATGATCAGGAAACCTTGATCATCTTGTTAATCAACGAGCTAGTTTATGAGAGAGGTAGCATGTGTGTCGGCTTTTGTTTGCCTTGCCGGCCTTCTTGTCTGCCAGATACTTGGGGCAGTTGCGCTTCCAGTGGCCAGTCCCCTTACAATAGTAGCACTCGGAATCAGACTTAGGTCCAACTCGGGGTTTCTTTTTCGGCGACAGCAGTCTTGCCGCCCTTACTTCCTTCCGTTTCCTTCTTGTCTTTCTTGAAACCAGTGTTCCTATTGATCATCAACACTTGATGTTCCTTTTGATCTCCACTTACTGCTTTAAGCATTAGCAGAACCTGGAGAGACTTCTTCATGCCTTGCATATTATAGTTCATCACAAAGCTCTTATAGCTAGGTGGCGAGATTGCGAACACGATGGATGCCTAAGTCAATGGGAATCGATATTCCCAAGGACACAAGCTTATCGGTAACCCGACATCTTGAGTACATGCTCACTAACGGTGTGCTCTTCCATCATCTTGACTAAGAACTTTTCTCAGGCGTTGTAGCTCTCTCTACAGCATGTGTGTCGAAAATCATTTTCAACTCACCCATTGTATCAAATGCATTGCCGTTTTAAACGCTTTCAAGTTCGGCTCTAGCCCATCTTGAAGGAATATGCCACGAGAGGCAATAATAAATTGTTTATTATGTGTATTCCAAGTATATGATAGATGTTTATTTTGCATGCTATAATTGTATTAATCGGAAACGTTAATACATGTGTGTTTAATAAACAAGCGAAAGTTCCTAGTTAAGCCTCTCTCATAAACTAGCTCGTTGATTAACAAGATGATCAAGGTTTCACGATCATGGACATTGGATGTTGTTAATAACGGGATCACAACATTAGTGTAATGATGTGATGAACATTCATCCGAAGTATAGCATTACGATCAAAGTCATTGAGTTTATATTGCTATAACAACTTACGAAGTGATCCTAATCCTTAGACCATGAGATCATGTCAATCACTAACAGGAAGAGTTTCTTGATAACATCAAACGTCACAATAAGGTGATTATAAAGATGGGTTGAACTAATAAAGTGTTATGTAGAGGCTCATGGATCGAGAGTGGAATTTGTTCATCCGATGGCGGATAGATATACTCTGGGCCCTCTCGGTGATATCACATTGATTAGCTTGCAAGCAAGTGATTTGATCACTAGAATGTTATATCACGGGAACGAGTAAAGTGCATGTTTGAACGAGATTAAACTAGGTATGGAGATACCGATGATCGAATCTCGGGCATGTAATATATCGTGAAACAAAGGGATTAAGATACTAGCGTAAAAGGTTCGACGATCACAAGAAAGTCATCGTTGAATGTGGGGAGTCGGTGGGTCTCGGATCCCGCTCGATTATTGATCGAGAGGGGTCTCGATCATGCATTATTCACGAACCGTGGGGTGACACACTTAAGAGACCGACATCCAATTGGAGCAAAAGTTTCATGCCGAAAATAAACAGAATTTATTTCACTAGATACCAAAACTGGGGTGAAATTGCATAAAGTGGTTATGCATGTGAAATAGAATTCTAGCAGGGTTATTTGTGAATGTTTGTCATTAAAGTAATTGACAAAATTCTGAATAAAATAAAAGAGTTTTATTTAATGAGAGTTTGCATTAAATTTGGTGCGAACCCTTGAGGTATCAGTCGAGCGGATCTATCGTAGATACTTTACGGGTAGTACACATATGAGTATGTGGGCGATGATGATCATGTTGTTGCTTCTTTCTTGTGATTTTGGATATTGGTGGCATAGTGGGATGAAGCGGCCGGACTAACTTTACATGTCCTCGCACATGAGACACATTCCACGCTTGACATGCAACTAGTTTGCATAAGTGGCTAGCGGGTGTCTGTCTCTCCTACTATAGTCAATATCTATTTTGCAAGCGAGTTGTCAACAATTTGATTATCCTCGTTGTGGTTCATGTTCGTAGGTAAGAACGGTTCTATCTCGAAAGCCCTCAGCCACGTAAAACTTGCAATGGATAAATTAGAGGCGTCTAGTTTAGATTGTTGCTGGGCTAGTGTTATGATATGGTAGTGTTATAAGTAGAAGTATGAGATGATACTCTTACAACACACATATAGGTATGATAGTGATCATACCACGATGCACATGATAGAGATCATCTGCGGGAACCATATAATTTCACTAATAAACATATGATGTTTGTTTGCATCTTATATTGCTTATTTAGCGCTTTGTTAAGCGTAATAAGATGATCCCTCATTTAAATATCAAGATAAGAATGTGTTCTTCCTTTAGTATGCACCGATTATGTTTTCGTCGCTCCAAGACATCACGTGATGATCGGGTGTACTTGGATCCTCGACCATACTTCGGGTGTAAAGACAGTTACACGCTTAAAAATACTAAGGTTCTAACTTGGCGAGCCTAGCATATACAGACATGACCTCGGAACAGGCCAGAAAGGTTAAGCATGAGTCATATAGTTGATATGATGCCCATTTGATGCTCGCCTTTGAAGCTATACCGACTCACGTGATGATCGGACTTGGTGTAGTGGATTTGGTTCATGTAATCACCAAAAGGACACGAGGATGTCGCTTTTGAGTGGGAGTTCATTCGTAATATAGATTAGTTGAACTCAATCTATCATACACTTAGTCTAAACTTTACAAATTCTGTTGTAGATGGCACCACCTTTTAATTTCAATGCGTTCATGGAGAAAGAAAACTAGCAACGAACGGTAGCAACTTTCTTGAATGGGCCATGAATTTGAGGATTCTCCTCTTTGCACAAAAGCAATATGTGCTAGAAGCGCGTTAGGCCCCCACCTTTGATGATGCCCCGACGAGGAGAAGAATGTCTATCGACTCGTCGGAGGACCACAACTTAGTTCATTGCGGCATATTGTATGGGCTAGAGCGAACTTGGCGTTTAAAACGACAATGCTTTTGATACAATGGGTGAGTTGAAAATGATTTTCGACACACATCTTCAGAGAGAGCTACAATGCTTGAAAAGTTCTTTAGCTGCATGATGGAAGATGACAGCTCAGTTAGTGAGCATGTACTCAAGATGTCGGGTTACGCCGATAAGCTTGTGTCCTTGGAATAACGATTCCCATTGACTTAGGCATCCATCGTGTTCTGCGGTCTACGCCACCTAGCTATAAGATCTTCGTGATGAACTATAATATAGGCATGAAGAAGTCTCCCGAGCTTACACAATGCTTAAAACTGCGAAGTGGAGATCAAAAGGAACATCAAGTGTTGATGATCAATAGGAACACTGGTTTCAAGAAAGACAAGAAGGGAAAAGCGGAAGGAAGTAAGGGCGGCAAGCTGTTGCCTCGAAAAGAAACCCGAGTTGGACCTAAGTCCGATCCGAAAGTGCTACTATTGTAAGAGGATCCCATCGAAGAATCGCCCCAAGTATCTGGCGGACAAGAAGGCGGCAAGGCAAACAAAGGTATATATGATATACATGTTATTGATGTGTACTTGACTAGTGCTCATGATAGCACTGGGTATTTGATCTGGGTTCGGTTGCTAATATTTGTAACTCGAATCGAGAGGTCGAACAAAGCACCACTAGCAAGAGGTGAGGTCAAGATGCGTGTCGGCAATGGATCAAGTGTTGATGTGATCGCCGTCGGAACGCTACCTCTCCACTTACCGTCGGGATTAGTCATAAACTTAAATAACTATTATTTGGTGCTGACCGAGCATGAACATTGTATCGGATCATGTTTGATGCAAAGTGGTTTTTCATTCAAATCGAGAACAATGGTTGTTCCATTTATATGAATGAAATCTTTTATGGTCATGCACCAATGTTGAATGGTTTATTTCATTGGATCTCGATGATAATGTTACACATATTCATAATGTTGATGCTAAAAGGATTAAACTTGATGATGATATATCCGCATATATGTGGCAATCGCCGTCTAGGTCATATTGGCATTAAACGATGAAGAAGCTCCATTCGGATGGACTTTTGGAATCACTTGATTATGAATCATTTGATACATGTGAGCCATGCCTTATGGGCAAGATGACTAGAACGCCGTTTTCGGTTCAATGGAGCAGGCATGATTTGTTGGAAATCATACATTCGATGTATGTGGTCCAATGAGTGTGTCGGTATGAGGTGGATATCGTTATTTTGTTACTTTCACGGATGATTTGAGTAGATACGTTATATCTACTTGATGAAACACAAGTCTGAAACCTTTGAAAAGTTCAAGGAATTTCGAATGAAGTTGAAAATCATCGTAATAGAAAGATCAAATTTCTACGATGCGACCGTGGAGGTGAGTATCTAAGTTACGAGTTTAGCACTCACATGAAAGAGTGTGGAATTGTTTCACAACTCACACTGCCGGAACACCACAATGAAATGGTGTGCCTGAACGTCGTCGTACTTTATTAGATATGGTTCGATCTATGATGTCTCCGACGGACTTGCCGTTGTCATTTTGGGGTTATGCACTAGAAACGCTGCATTCACTTTAAATCGGGCACCATCTAAATCCGTTGAAACGACACCGTATGAATTGTGGTTTGAAACAAACCTAAGTCATCATTCTTAAAGTTTGGGGTTGCAATGTTTATGTGAAGAAACTTCAACCGGATAAACTCGAACCCAAAGCGGAAAAATGCGTCTTCATAGGATACCCTAAAGAAACTATTGGGTATTCCTTCTATCATGATCAGGGCAAGGTTTTTGTTGCCAAGAATGGATCCTTTCTAGAGAAAGAGTTTCTCGCGAAAGGTGTGAGTAGTCGGAAGGTAGAACTCAAGAGGTTGTGGAACCTTCTCTTCAAATTATGGCGAGTAGCGGTAGCGAAGTCGCTCCGAGTTGGCTTCACCTGCTGAAGAGGGAACTAATGATAATGATCATGAAACTCCGAAGAGAGTACTACCAACCTCGCAGTCAAGCAGACGCGGCAGCCTCCCGAGTCAGACGGAAATCTGTCATAAATTTCATGGTTGATGAATATAATGACCTGCGACGTATGAAGAAGCGATGATGAGCCCGATTCCAACAAATGGTTAGAAGCCATGAAATCCGAGATGGAATCCATGTATGAAAATCAAGTTTGGAACTTGGTGGAATTACCTCACACCGAAAGGTCAGAGAACAAATGGATTTTCAAAAGGAAAAGCGATGCGATGGTAATGTGACCATCTATAAAGCTCGACTTGTCGCAAAGGGGTTTCGACAAATTCAAGGAGTTGACTACGATGAGACTTTCTCTCCGTAGCGATGCTAAAGTCAGTTAGGATTATGTTAGCAATTTACGCATATTTCGATTATGAAATATGGCGGATGGATGTCAAAACCGCTTTCTCAATGGTAATATTGAAGAAGAGTTGTATATGATACAACCAAAGGGTTTTGTCGATCCTAAGGATGCTAACAAGGTGTGTAAGCTTCAGTGATCCATCTATGGATTGAAGCAAGCATCACGGTTGGAATCTCCGCTTTGATGAGGTGATCAAAGAGTTTGGATTTGTCCAAACTTATGGAGAAGCTTGTATTTACAAGAAAGTGAGTGGGAGCAATGTGGCATTTCGATATTATATGTGGATGACATATTATTGATCGAATGATATATAACTTTAAACAGTGTTAAAAGTTATATAAACAAAGAAATTTTCAATGAAGGACCTAGGTGAAGGCGTACATATTAGGCATAAAGATCTATAGAGATAGATCTAGGCGCCTAATAGGGCTATCGCAAAGTACATACCTTGATAAGATTTTAAAGAAGTTTAAAATGGACGGAAGTAAGAAGGGTTCTTACCTATGTTGCAAGGCAAGACATTGAGTAAGACTCAAAGTCCGCTTCGGAAGAAAGAGAGATAATGGACAAAATCCCTATGCTTGACCATAGGCTCTATTATGTACGCCATGCTATGTACAAGACGGATGTGGCACACGCTATTAGTTTGACTAGTAGGTACCAATCGGATCCGGTTGAACCTTTGGATAGCGGTCAAGAATATCCTTAAGTACTTACGAAGAACTAAGGATATGTTTCTTGTATACTGAGGTGAAGAAGAGCTCGTCGCTAAGTGTTATGTCGACGCTAGCTTTGACACCGATCCGGATGACTCTAAGTCTCAATCCGGATCGTATTTCTCATGAATGGCGGAGCGGTTAGTTGGAGGAGCTCCAAACAACCTGGTAGCGGGATCAACAACGGAGGCCGAATATGTTCTCGCTAAGCGGCTCAGAAGCGCTTTGGATGAAGGAGTTCATATCCGAACTAGGGGTTGTGGCAGCGTTGGACCCAATGGTGATCTATTGTGACAACAATGGTGCCATTGCCAATGCCAAAGAGCCAAGGTCTCACAAGCATTCCAAGCATATTAGCGCCGGTTTCACTCCATCCATGAGCATGTCAAGGATGGAGATATAAAGATTTGTAAAGTACATACGGATCTCAATGTAGCAGATCCGTTGACTAAAACTCTCCTAGAGCAAAACATGATCAACACGTAACTCAATGGGTGTTAGATATATCACTATGTAACTAGATTATTGTCTCTAGTGCAAGTGGGAGACTGAAGGGAATATGCCCTGAGAGGCAATAATAAATTGTTTATTATGTGTATTCCAAGTATATGATAGATGTTTATTTTGCATGCTATAATTGTATTAATACGGAAACGTTAATACATGTGTGTTTACTAAACAAACAGAAAGTTCCTAGTTAAGCCTCTCTCATAAACTAGCTCGTTGATTAACAAGATGATCAAGGTTTCCTGATCATGGACATTGGATGTTGTTAATAACGGTATCACAACATTAGTGTAATGATGTGATGAACATTCATCCGAAGTATAGCATTACGATCAAAGTCATTGAGTTTATATTGCTATAACAACTTACGAAGTGATCCTAATCCTTAGACCATGAGATCATGTCAATCACTAACACCGGAAGAGTTTCTTGATAACATCAAACGTCACACCGTAACAGGGTGATTATAAAGATGGGTTCAGAACTAATAAAGTGTTATGTAGAGGCTCATGGATCGAGAGTGGAATTTGTTCATCCCGATGACGGATAGATATACTCTGGGCCCTCTCGGTGATATCACATTGATTAGCTTGCAAGCAAGTGATTTGATCACTAGAATGTTATATCACGGGAACGAGAAAAGAGTGCATGTCGGTAACGAGATTAAACTAGGTATGGAGATACCGATGATCGAATATTGGGCATGTAATATATCGTGAAACAAAGGGATTAAGATACTAGCGTAAAAGGTTCCGACGATCACAAGAAAGTCATCGTTGAATGTGTGGGAGTCAGTATGGGTCTCCAGATCCCGCTTCTGATTATTGATCTGAGAGGGGTCTCGATCATGTCCGCATTATTCACGAACCGTAGGGTGACACACTTAAGAGACACCGACATCCAATTGGAGCAAAAGTTTCATGCCGAAAGAATAAACAAGCGTAGGAATTTATTTCACTAGATACCGAAACAGGTTTTCGGGTGAAATTGCATAAAGTGGTTATGCATGTGAAATAGAATTCTAGCAAGGGGTTATTTGTGAATGTTTGTCATTAAAGTAATTGACAAAATTCTGAATAAAATAAAAGAGTTTTATTTAATGAGAGTTTGCATTAAATTTGGTGGAAATTTAATGGGATCTTTGAGTGGGATTTTGAGTGGAGGAATTTGGAGGAGTTTTGAGTGGAGTGTCCACCCACATGAAGAGGGGAGGGCAAGGGGCAGCCCCATGCTGGCAACCCCTTGGGGTCCCCCTCCTCCTATAAAAGGAGCCCTCCTCTCACTTCTCACTCACACCTCCTCGTGAAGGATCTCTCTCCCCTCTAGAATTTATCCCCCATGGTCTCGGACTAGCGAGATACATGTTCGGTGGCTATTCGGCAAGAAAGAGTTGTGCTTCATTGCATCGCTGGGAGGCGGAGAGGTTGCTCGGTGCCTCGAACGTGTGCGAAAGGAATCTGGCTGCTGATTTGCGCTAGGACTTCCTCTCGATCTTGAGATCGGCAAGAGATCGTCTACATCAACCACGAGTGGGACTCGTTAAACTTTGTCGGTCTTCAAGGGTATGTTCTCTACGGATATACATCCGCCCGTTGTTTGTATCTAGTATAAATAGATCTTGGTATATAGTTCACATCGTAGGAAAATTTTTGTTTTCTATGCTGCGAACCCTTCACATACAATATGCCGCAATGAACTAAGTTGTGGTCCTCCTGACGAGTCTGATAGACATTCTTCTCCTCGTCAGGGGCATTGTCTAAAGGTGGGGGGCCTAACGGCGCTTCTAGCACATATTGCTTTTGTGCAGCAGAGAGGAGAATCCTCAAATTCATGTCCCATTCGGTAAAGTTGCTACCGTTAATTGCTAGTTTCTCTTTCTCCATGAACACATTGAAATTAAAAGCAGGTGGTGCCATCTACAACAGAATTTGTAAAGTTTAGACTAAGTGTATGATAGATTGAGTTCAACTAATCTATATTACGAATGAACTCCCACTCAAAAACGACATCCCTCGTGCCTTTTTGGTGATTACATGAACCAAATCCACTATACCAAGTCCGATCATCACGTGAGTCGGTATAGCTTCAAAGGCGAGCATCAAATGGGCATCATATCAACTATATGACTCATGCTTAACCTTTCGTCCGTGTTAGAGGCCATGTCTATACATGCTAGGCTCGCCAAGTTAGAACCTTAGTATTCGTGTGTAACTGTTTACACCAAATATGGTCGTGGATCCAAGAACACCCGATCATCACGTGATGTCTTGGAGCGACAAAAACATAATCGGTGCATACTAAAGGAAGAACACATTCTTATCTTTATATTTAAATGAGGGATCATCTTATTATGCTAACAAAGCGCTAAACAAGCAATATAAGATGCTATCAAACATCATATGTTTATTAGTGAAATGATATGGTTCCCGCAGATGATCTCTATCATGTGCATCGTGGTATGATCACTATCATACCTATATGTGTAAATCCAAGGTCTATGGATTTTACACGCTATGTGTGTTGTAAGAGTATCATCTCATACTTCTACTTACAACACTACCATATCATAACACTAGCCCAGCAACAATCTAAACTAGACGCCTCTAATTTATCCATTGCAAGTTTTACGTGGCTTAGGGCATTCGAGATAGAACCGTTCTTACCTACGAACATGAACCACAACGAGGATAATCAAATTGTTGACAACTCGCTTGCAAAATAGATATTGACTATAGTAGGAGAGACAGACTGCTAGCCACTTATGCAAACTAGTTGCATGTCAAGCGTGGAACAGGTCTCATGTGCGAGGACATGTAAAGTTTGTCCGGGCCGCTTCATCCCACTATGCCACCAATATCCAAAATTACAACAAAGGAGCAACAAAATGATCATCATCGCCCACATACTCATATGTGTACTACCCGTGTAAAGTATCTACGCATAGATCCGGCTCTGATACCACTGTAGGGTTCGCAGCATAGAAAACAAAAAAATTTCCTACGATGTGAACTATATACGAAGATCTATCTACTAGATACAAACAACGGGCGAATGTATATCCGTAGAGAACATACCCTTGAAGACCGATAAAGCTTAACGAGTTCAACTCGTGGTTGATGTAGACGATCTCTTGCCGATCTCAAGATCGAGAGGAAGTCCTAGCGCCGCAAATCAGCGCATCCGTGCTCGCACACGCTCGAGGCACCGAGCAACCTCCGCCTCCTCGCTCAGCGATGCAATGAAGCACAACTCTTTCTTGCCGAATAGCCACCGGGAACATGTATCTCGCTAGTCCGAGACCATGGGGGATAAATTCTAGAGGGGGAGAGAGATCCTTCATGAGGAGGTGTGAGAGACAAGTGAGGAGGGGGACTCCTTTTATAGGAGGAGGGGGGACCCCAAGGGGGTGGCCTGCGCATGGGGGCTGCCCCCTTGCCCACCCCTCTTCATGTGGGTGGACACTCCACTCACAAATCTCCTTTAAATTCCCTCCACTCAAAAGTCCACTCAAATTCCCATTAAATTTCCACCAAATTTAATGCAAACTCTCATTAAATAAAACTCTTTTATTTTATTCAGAATTTTGTCAATTACTTTAATGACAAACATTCACAAATAACCCCTTGCTAGAATTCTATTTCACATGCATAACCAATTTATGCAATTTCACCCGAAAACCTGTTTCGGTATCTAGTGAAATAAATTCCTGCGCTTGTTCATTCTTTCGGCATGAAACATTTTCTCCAATTGGATGTCGGTGTCTCTTAAGTGTGTCACCCTACGGTTCGTGAATAATGCGAACATGATCGAGACCCCTCTCAGATCAATAATCAGAAGCGGGATCTGGAGACCCATACTGACTCCCACACATTCAACGATGAATTTCTTGTGATCGTCGGAACCTTTTATGATAGTATCTTAATCCCTTTGTTTCAAAATATATTACATGTCCGAGATTCGATCATCGGTATCTCCATACCTACTTTGATCTCGTTACCGACATGCACTCTTTTCTCGTTACTGTGATATAACATTCTAGTGATCAAATCACTTGCTTGCAAGCTAATCAATGTGATATCACCGAGAGGGCCCAGAGTATATCTATCCGTCATCGGGATGAACAAATTCCACTCTCGATCCATGAGCCTCAACATAACACTTTATTAGTTCTGAATCCATCTTTATAATCACCTGATGGGTACGGTGACGTTTGATGTTATCAAGAAACTCTTCCGGTGTTAGTGATTGACATGATCTCATGGTCTAAGGATTAGGATCACATCGTAAGTTGTTATAGCAATATAAACTCAATGACTTTGATCGTAATGCTATACTTCGGATGAATGTTCATCACACCATTACACTAATGTTGTGATCCCATTATTAACAACATCCAATGTCCATGATCAGGAAACCTTGATCATCTTGTTAATCAACGAGCTAGTTTATGAGAGAGGCATAACTAGGAAATTTCTGTTTGTTTATTAAACACACATGTATTAACGTTTCCGTATTAATACAATTATAGCATGCAAAATAAACATCTATCATATACTTGGAATACACATAACAAACAATTTATTATTGCCTCTCAGGGCATATTCCCTTCAGTTTCAGTGCAACCCTCCCGTGTGGAAGGACACCGACAAGGAGCTTCATCGGTTAGTTAGCATGAGAAGTTGTGCTCAATTGCTTTGGATGGTACTAACATGGTTCTTTGTTGTTGTTCAGGTTGGACAGAAAGAGGCAGAGGAAGATCAAGAATTGGGATCACCATCATAGGAGGCACGTCATGGAGTTCCTCATTTGTGTGGAGAATGCTCGACGAACGGAATGGAATAATGGAAGAGAACATTGCCCAGTTGCATTTAACAACTACATCCATTGGTTTCTTGGTAGTACCCGTGTCTCCATTTGCCCGCCGTCCTACGAGGAATAAATATTGGAGCCCAATCCATTCGATGAACTTGCCTACACTCGAAGCCAGGTCGGGAAGGGACCGACATCCCGCTTTCTTCCTCACTCAACTTTGCGGTAAAGTTATCGTTGCCTTCGCATTACTTTCCTTGCACTCTCATCTCTTTCTTGCCTAACATGTTCTTGTTCTTGACTCAGAGAGAACGAGGTAAAGAAATATGCCCGGCGATGCCGAGGCGATTCTTTTTGCTGCCCCTAAGGGGAGAAAGGGAGAAGTAATGATACGAGACTTCCTTAAGGTATGGATGCGATACTTCCTCAAGATAGGCATGTTCTTGTTTTGACTTATGTTTTTATTTGTTCTGCCTCGGCCCAAAAGATGCGTCGCTTATCTAACGTGCTAGGTTGCCGCGATCCCGAGTCCACAGCCCCGTCCGGTTCTAGGTCCAAGTCGACTACTGATCCGTCGGCCCATCTTCAGGATGATGTTGAGGATGACACCACTTGGCGATTCGTTCGGAAGATGAGGTATGGGACAACCTTACATGCATTTAGTGCTACATTTCCATGCATTTCTCATAGCCATACAATCTTATGTAGCTGCCTCATATGGAGAATGAGGCCGAGGAGGAGTACGGATTCGCTCCGCATACCATTGAAGCCAAGGAAGCAGTTCAATCATTGGACGGGACGACTTCCGTAACAAGGGAAAGGCCAATGTTGTCGAGGACGAGCCGCCACGGAGGTTAAGAGCGACTAGGAGGACGAGAGGCCTACAGTATGATGATGAAGATGAGTCGCAAGAAGAGGAGGTGACAAAGAAGATACCTCCAAGGAGGGGCCGAGGCCCAAGGACGCGTGGACGGAAGTAGGTCATGTATGGCACAATGTTGATGATGATGCACTAGGTTGGAGACTATGTATGGGTTGATGTATGGCACTATGTTGATGTTGTTTAAGACTATGTTCATGTATTGGCACTACGTTGATGTTGTTTGAGACTATGTTGATGTATGACAATTTGTTGATGTTGTTTGAGATTATGTTGATGTTATTTGAGTATATGTTGTGAGAAACTAGTATAACAAGTGTTGTTTGAGTATATGTTGTTTGAAACTGGAGCTTGTTGTCTAGGAGCTTGTTGTCTAGGAGCTTGGTTGGCTTGGAGCTTGTTGGCTAGTTCTTGGTTGGCTTGGGACTTGTTGGCTAGTTCTTGGTTGGCTTGGGACTTGTTGGCTACCACTTGGTTGGCTTGGTACTTGTTGGCTAGTTCTTGGTTGGCTTGGGACTTGTTGGCTACCACTTGGTTGGCTAGTGCTTGCTTCATTTCCTTTTGCTCTTTTCCTTTGAGAACACTTTCTTGCATTGTGCCCTTCACCATTGCATGTTCCACACCGGGCTCTCTCACGAGGCTCTTGGAATTGGTCATTGCCCGTTTCTCGAGCACCACCACGGCCCCATCCATCCATGTCGCTCCTAAAGCGTTTTGTCTTGCGTCTTCCACGTTTAATCACTTTCCATTTCGGATCGGGCCATAGTTGAATCCCATGGTACTCCGGCCATTTTGATTGGTCCAAATATGGATGAAATCTAGGAGCCCATGTCTTCTTAGTAGTCTCAATGGAGAACTCGCCTCTCACCGTGAGCGGATTATTGTAATCCAAATGTCGCCGAGACGCGACGAGCAAGTCTTGAACAGGCAAGATGAAGCAATGATGGCCTTCCGCATGTGCACTCACAAGTCTTGAGTGAGACCTTGAAAGCCTCCGTGTTGGACACCATCAGCCGTTGTACCTCCAGGCTCCGTAACTTGGTAAATTAGCTCGTCATTGTCATACTCCGTGACAACTTGGGCATCCGCTTTATTTGTCTGAAATTGCATCCAATCATCAACCTTAGGTGGGTACTTGTATTTGTGCTTGTTCTTGTAGTCCCCCGCAATCTGCCGGTCCGTTTCCTCTGAGTATTTAAGAAAATACCCATTCATCATGTCGAATGTATAACGGACTATTGCCGTGACGGGAAATGCACGGACACCTTTGAGCAACTTGTTGAAGGGCTCTGCCATGTTGCTTGTCATTTGGCCGTACCTCCGGCCACCGTCATCGAATGCTCGTGCCCACTTTGTTCTTTCTCCAATGCTCCTATCGAGAAACTCTCGACCACCCGCGAAGCTCTTTGTTGAAGAGCAATTTGTTGTACAAGTTTGAGAAACGACGTTTCGTGAAAGCGAGGCAACAATCTTGTAGATCATCGGCCAAACCCTTGCTCTTGCATGCCCTATAGAAGTTTGAACAAAAGTGTCTCATGCACCAACGATGGTGCAACGGAGCATGCCCGGGAATATGTTGGTCCACCGCTTTAAGAATTCCTTGATGACGGTCCGAGATGACACATATTTCCCTATGAGGGGTTAATATCTTGGTTCTTAAAAGATGGAATAACCACTCCCAATTATCATTGTTTTCCACCTCTACCAAAGCAAAGGCCAAAGGAATCAACCGGTTGTTGGCATCATTAGATATTGCAATCAAGATAGTGCCCTTGAATTGACCGGTCAAAAAGGTGCCATCAACGGAGATGACCGGCCTACAATGTTCAAATGCCTGAACACATTGCTCGGAAGCCCAAAATGCACGGCCAAAAACTCGAACGGTTCTTCCATTTACAATCCTTGTCTTGTTCCCCAAAGGTTCAACCACATGAACCATGCCCGGGTTAGCATCGGCCATCGCTCCCAACAACCTTGGGATTCGGTTATAAGATTCCTCCCAATCACCGTACAACATCTTGAATGCGGCTTGCTTAGCCTTCCATGCCTTCCCGTACTTCACCTCATAGTTAAAGAGGGCTTTCACAAACTCCATGACCTGCTTGATGCTCATTATTGGAAACGACGCGATGCCATTGGAATGCCTATAAGCGAGGAACTCGGAGGTGAGTTGTCGGTGCTCATGCTTTGCATCCTTGCCATCCACCATCGGGCCTCGGCACATGTGAGTTGATACGCAACTAGATATGTGCCAATCGGGACCTCCCTTGAATGGTCTAGCACGCACAATCCAAGGACATCCTTCCGCCTCGCACTTCACCGTGTAACGCTTCTTGATATCCGAGTGCACGGCCGTGTAAGGACGATGATGCTTCACCGAGAAGTCCTTTATCCATTGCTTAAATTCCAACAAGGTCTTAAACCTTGATCCTTTGCAAAAGCCATTATTCACTTCATTGCCATCCCGGTAAGAACTTGTCCTTGGTCCAAGCACTATGCCTTTGCCACCATCAACCGTGGCTTCATCCGTGAGACTAAGATCACGAAACAAAGGCACCCGATGGTCCCGCCCAATACGGTATGGTGGATTTCGCCTCTCTAGCCGTGAACCCTCCTCGTCAACTTCTTCTTCGGGACCATCATCATCCGAGTCAAGCATAGCCTCGAGAATACGGAGTTCACGGTCCATGTCATGTTGAGTGATATATTTCTCCAAATCACCAACATTGTTGTCATGGAGTTCAACATCATCATCATCTTCACCCTCACAATCATCATTGTCCTCTTCCAACACTTCGTCTTGGTGTCTTGAAATCGGGCTCAATGTTTGGCTCAAAGGAGGTTCAATCCATAGCTCTTGCTCCACGGGTGGAGGACTCCTACTATCCAATGGGGAAGCACGGCGGTTCAAGTCCAAAGGCAATGAACTATCAACCTTCTTGGTGGCAAATAGCTCAAGAGCCTTGTCTAGTGATTCGGCCACCACCTCCTTGTATGCAAGCCAACGAGCCTCGGAGAAGATACGCATAGTCTTCCAACGGATGTGCACTCCAAAACCCACATTATGTCTTCCTTCCAACTCAACAACATCACATGGGTCCATGTTGCCTGCCAAAACCCACCGGCGAGCAGCGACTGACAACACGGAGAGCCGGGAGGCTCCCAGGACTGCTGGTGGGCCCTGGTCCCTCGGGCGACGGCCCGCAAAAGCTCCGGCACACGTCCTGGCTTGGTTCGAGGCGCCACCTGACCTATACCTGGTCAGGAAGGTGAAGGATTGCTCTGATTGATTTCCTGCATGATAAACAAGTATACGTAAAATTCGAGCCGTAATCGGCTCCCAGGTTTCCCTGTAAATCGGCTCCTAAAGCCGATTGCCCCATGGTTCTGCGTTTAGATTTATGATAACATGGGGTTTTGCTTGATCACTACAAGCTAAATCGATCTACGATAGTCTAATGTTTTCACCACGTAATTGGAACATCCTACGCGTGATTGAGCCTGGTACGTACAAAAGATGAAGAATATTAACCCTAGAGGAGGCCTAATAACCAACGTAAAGCCAATTACCGGAACATCCTCTCTAGAACGAATAAGCCACGTCCTTATGCATTACTGGATCGTTCAACCCGTTTGTAAGGCCTGATTACGTAGATATTAAACTAAACCTTGGCGAACAAGGCACAACTATAACAGATCGAATCGACTAAATAAAGATCAAGCAAGGTGCTACCCTTGCACTTTGGGAAAAGGTGCAAGGGTAGCGAGATAGCTAGAGGTAGCATAACTTCGACGATAATAATGAAAAAGCATTGATGCTAGCCTCAAACAATCTATGATAATGGTATTACTCGCCATCAACAACGCTTCAGTACGAGTAAAACCAGGTAACGAATAAGTAGATACTGCCTAGATCGCCGAAAGAAACCCTAGGAACAAGGGGTGGCGATGCGCCGAGATTGTGTTTGTTGTGAACGTGGTTGTTGTTTTCTTTCAATAACCCTAGGTACATATTTATAGTCCGGAGACTCTCTACTTTTGGAATAACTCTACAACTCTATCTTTACCTAAACATAAACGAAACCTAAACAAACACGAATCCTACTATAATACAAGATACACGGGAAATTTAGCCCAAATCCACGCACTAGGCCGATCCAACAACTCGTTGAATATACATATCTTCCACGCCCATCTTGATCACGGCCCATCTCCGTCTTTAGCCAAAATACGGCGGTAACACATGCCCCCCTGGTTTTGGCAATGATAATTCCAAAACCACTCTGTGTGTTTTTTTCTCTTCTTCTCCCCCCTTTTTTTTTATCGGGTTGCAGCGTACGCGTGGCACGTAACCGCCACGCTACCCCTTCATCATGATGCCTGTCTTCTCAACTCCTGCGCGATGCATGATTTGACGATTTTGGCGGTAACTGGGAACCGCTATGGCATTGAACCGCCTCCCACTATTCCCTTATTTAAATCAGCAGGCGATTCAGTCCCCATCTTCCTCCAGTTGCTAGAAAACCCTCTTCCTTCGCCGAAAAACCCTCTTTCTCGCCATGGCCTCTGCTTCCTCCGTGTGTCCTCCCACGCCTCCAACTCGATTAGCGACCGAGAGCCGATGCCAGAGCACCCGCCCACGGCGGCGTACAGTACTTTCGCCCCACGATGGTGGGACGAAAGGGACTGGGATTTCGCCGTTTGGTCATAGGATGATGCGTCCCTGACTGACGGCGAAGAGAGCCTCGATTCCTCGCCGACGGGAATCGGAGGCGAAGAGCGACGACGCTCGTCGTGGGGCGGCGTCGACTCTTCCGACGAGGAGGAATCGGAGGACACCTCCTCACCAGTATCCGCCAAGCGCTTCGCGCGGGTCCAAGAACCAAGAAGATGACGACGAGGACGAAGAGGTCCCGCTGGTTTCTTCGGCAGCAGCCGGCGATGCGATGCAGGCGGCGAAGACAATGAAGAGGACGGCGGCGACGACAGCGGTGACGACGACCTCGGCTTAGATTAGGAATCAATAGTAATAGCCGTAATAAGAGTAGGCCCTTTTGTAATCGATCGTCTGTAAGCAATGATCTTTTGAATGAATGAAAATCATTTCCCAAATATTGTTCCTCTTTGCTTCAATTTTGCCGATAACCGAAATAGGTCGATGCTTCAGAAGTCGATGACACTGTATCGGCTTTCAACATACTGCACGCATACAGTCAAACAAGTCAAATCGCACAGAGCCGATGACTACCCATCGGCTTCTCCAAAAAACCGTTGACAGGGTCAACCTTCGGTCGCATCCTTAGACACATTACAACGGCCACTTCTTGGTTTCACATGATGACCTGCGACCTTCCTCAACACGGGCGACCCAAATCTCCAATTGCCCATCGAAAACGTGCCCCGCACAAACGACTAGTGATAAGCAAAGATGAAGATGACTAAGCTGAGATCGCCAAGGTGGACCTGTTTGTAACATGTGTGAACCTCTAGAGTCAATGGCCGTGCATCGGCTATATATCTCCTTTTTTTTATTCGGCCGATTTTCAGCATCGGCCCCCATATTTTTACTGTCCAACATCTCGAGTTTTACTGTCCAACATCCCACATGCTTGGGAAATATTTCTTGAGATGTTGCCCGTTGACTGCCACTGGGAACTTTACGCCATCCAACTGCTCGAGCATGTATGCGTTTCCTCTTAAAACTTGGTCCACCCTGTACGGACCGTGCCAATTTGGAGACCATTTACCATATGTCGCATCCTTAGTCCCCAAGGGCAACACAGCTTCCCATACCAGATCACCAACGTGGAACTCCTTTGGCTTCACTTTCTTGTTGTATGCACGAGCTACTTTGGCCTTGTTCTCTTTGATTTTCTCGAGTGACCATAGCTGAGCTCGGTTAAATCCTCTACATCACTCATCGAGGCTGCGTATTCTTCAGTCGTTAGATCGTCCTGAAAAGTGACGCGTCTTGATCCAGCCGTAATCTCCCAGGGTAGGACGGCTTCTTGTCCATATACTAGATGATATGGTGAGGTTTTTATTGCTCCATGGCATGACATACGATAAGCCCATAGCGCCTCTGACAAAACCTCGTGCCAACGCCTTGGGTGCTCATCGACTTTTCTCTTGATCAACTTGATAAGACTCTGATTGGACGCTTCGGCTTGCCCATTTGCTTGAGCATAGTATGGAGATGATCTAATCAGCTTAATCCCCATGTCCTCGCAGAACTTTCTAAACTCCTGAGAAATAAAGACCGAACCTCCATCGGTCGTGATAGTTTGGGGAATCCCGAATCTATGGATGACATGTTCCTTCACAAAATTGATAACATCCTTCGAGTTTACTGACTTCATTGGGACAGCCTCCACCCATTTTGTGAAGTAGTCAATGATAGCCAGGATCCACATGTGGCCTTTGCTTGATGGAGGATTGATTTTGCCGATCATATCCATGCCCCATCCTCGGAATGGCCAAGGCTTGATGATGGGGTTCATTCTTGTGGCACCATCCGGATTTTTCCAAACTTCGACATGCTTGACACCCTTTGTAGTAGTTGAAACAGTCCTCAAGCATGGTGGGCCAATAAAACCACGATCGTCGATCAACCATTTCATTTTATGAGCCGATTGGTGAGTTCCACAGCGCCGTGTACCTCGTGTAGAGCTGATTGGCCTCGGCCCCGTGCATTTGAGCAATAGCCCTTCGAGTCCTGTAAAACATGTCATCCCCAATAAGCACATACTTCATGGCTTTGTACCTTATCCGTTTAGGTGCCCCAGCCGAATCTTTCAAGTAATTGAAGATATCGGCTCTCCGATCGTCCGCTTGTGAGGCTGTACACACGTCGGCTCCTTCTACCACGCCCTTGTATCTGAAGCCATCCGCAAGATCGTTTGCCTCGGTATTCTGCGATCGTGGGATCCAAGTGAAGTTTACGTCGGAATGCGTCATCACTCGGCATGCAGCCATAATGGGAAGAGGGACTCGCTCTCGCACTTGTAGTCCTCCGTGAGCTGGGAAATCACCAACTTGGAGTCTCCAAAAATTTCCACCGCTTCCGCTCCGGCTTCGAGGAGTAACTCCATCCCCTTGCATATCTCCTCGTACTCGGTTACATTGTTGGTGCGCGAGGTGGACAATCTGATGGAGAAGGAAAATGTTGCCCCCCGGGGCGACACGAGTAAAATGCCGATGCCGCAGCCATCGTCACAAACTGATCCGTCGAAAACATAGCCCACGCCTATGGACAAGGCGCTATGTTAGTGTTGATCCTTTCAGCGATAAGATCAGCCATTGTCTCGCTTTAATCGCCGCAGGTTGATACCGGATGTCAAACTTCGACAATGCAAACATCCATTTGCCCATCGGCCTTTTAACATAGGAGCCGACATGTGCTTTATGACGCCTGATTTGCATATGATGATGATCTCCGCCGATAGCAAAATGTGGCGCAATTTGGTGCGGTGAAAAACAGTGAGGCACAACTTATCGATATCGGTACCTCGTCTGCGTCCGGCATCCTCCCGCTTATGTAAAAGCGACCCGCTCAGCCCATCATAAACTTGTACCACTACCGAGGCGATGGACGTGTCGATCGACAAGTAAATGTAGAATGGCTGTCAGCCGAGGTGGAATTAACTTGGCGGCTTTGTCAAATATTCTTTGATCTCGCCAAAGGCTCGTTGTTGTTCGCCCCACGGGAATTCCTCGTCGATTTGATTTTAACTAGTCCCATGAACGGCTCAATCCTCCTCGACAGATTGGAGATGAATCGTCGAAGTTGATCTTGCCGATAAGGGATGCAGTTCTTTCTTCGTGGTGGGTGGCTTCATTGTTCGTGACCGCTTCTCGACTTTTCAGGCCGATCTCAATTCCGCGTTCATGGACCAAAAACCCAAGAACCGACCGTCACCCGAAAGCACACTTCTTTGGATTCATCCAGAGCGAATTTTCTTGTTCGGTCCAGGGCGCTGCAATCGTCCAAGTGTCCGTGCGCTGAAGCAGACTTGACCACCACGTCATCGATGTAGATTTCAACCGGTTGCCGATCAGATCATGGAAAATATAATTCATGGCCCTTTGGTACGTGCGTAGGCATTTTTCGGTCAAACGTCATGACTACGTATTCAAATAACCCCACGGACCACAGGACTCGAATGCGTCTTGTGTATGTCTTCGGAGCCATGAAGATCTGGTTGTACGGCATTGCCGTCCATGAAGCTCAAAATTTTATGACCACTGCATTGATTAATGTTTACGCCGCGCATCGGATATTCATCCTTTGGGGTAGCTCTGAGATCTCGAAAATCTATAGCAACACGCCATTGGCCTCCTTCTTCTCTGGTACAATACTAGAAATCCATTCATACCGCATGGCGATCAACTTGGTCATCAACATTTTCTCGACCTCTTTCTTGACTTCTTCGAATTTCGCCTTCATTTGTCGTGCTTTCCGCTGAAACGGCGAAATCCTTTTTGGGGAGTCGATGCTCGATGATGCTCCTATCCAACCTGGCATCTCTGTAGTCCCGGTGCGGCCTGGATATTGTTTCAACAGGCTATCATCGGGCCCGCAGACTCGGCTCTAACTGGCGATAAATGTTGGTCGTGGCTTATCCCGGGACCAATGTCGATCTCTTCTAGCTCATCGGTGATGTAAACCCGCACCCTAGCTTTCCGTCACTGTCAATCGATGCTAAACACAGGCAAACGGTGGGTGAGGACAACAAAATAATTTGGGCGATCGCTGAATCGCCCCTTTTCGCTTGCATCACCAGGGACGGTTTACACCTCATTATTTTACGGTGGAGTATCCCTGCTTTCGACTACATGAGCCGCTTGTCCATTATGATCGCTGCTTTTTATTTTTGTGGCCGATCGCAGGATCGGCCGTACTACGGATGATCGTGGGCTTTTCTACTCAGTAAGGCCGATGGATAAGACCAGCCTCACCCGTTTTTGTAGCTTCAATACGCCGCAGCCGTCTAGATTGATTCGAGATCGGCTCTTGGTCTTCGCTTCCCGGCGTTCATGCCAGCTATGGAGATCTCGATAGAATCGCTGCGTGGATGACCTCCACTTCGTCTCCATCCTTTGGATCGCATCGATGCATTGTGGACGGGATGCGCAATTTGCGTGAATCCAATCCCTTCCTAGCAAGACAGTGTAAGTGCTCTGCTGTCCACGACGAAGAATGACGTGTACGGTTTTCCTGCCCATCAAGTCCACGCTCGACGCCTTGCGTTCCGAAGACCGACCATTGAAGTCGCTCAACGTGGCGTTGGTTTTGATCGGATCTGCGGTGGAGCGTCCCAAACGTCGTAGCATGGAGTATGGCATGATGTTGATCGCCGCTCGGTGTCCACCAACATCTTGCGACAGGTTGCCCATTGATGTAACCTCGCAGTGTGGCTTTCGGATGTTTGTAACCCTTCTCACGTGGCTTCTCAAAGATAACCGGCCGTGGGCGCGATAAACGCGTGCCACGGGTAGCCCATCGGTTCTTGGCGCTGAGAATTACGGCGAGTACGAACACCATGTTTGTGCCGATGTCTTTGCATCGGCTTTTACCGGTTTGGGCGCCACTCTTTCCTGTCGGTCTTCCGTTTCACACCGCCTTCACACTTTGACGGCGGATCAGGCCGTGCTTTCTTCAAAGCATGGAGATCTGCGCTTGAGCTTCCTCTAAGTTACGCAGCCCGCTGCACTCCCACGCTTCGGTGTGTCGAGTCCGTCGGGCACCACCTTGACGGTGATACTTGTCTTCGTCCTTGTCATCCTTTGGCTTCTCGAGGTCTCCCCGGCGGACTCCTTGTGTGGCGCCTGGGGCGGAAGAGGCCCTAGACGTTTGAATATCGACAACGGCCGTGTCCTTCTCCCTGATTGCATTCAGGCGGTTGTCGATCGTAGGCAATCGGCTCATTCCGCCTGACAATACTTGAAGAAAGGACAATCCCAATGCACATCTGCGCCTTCTTTCTCTTTCGACGGTCCCTAGCAAGGTGCTCATATCTTCGTCGTCTCTGCGCCACGACGTTGGTCATCTTGGCGCTCATACTTGTTAAGGAGATGTAGAATGTGGCTTCGATATCGCTCTCCTCACTTGCTCCTCCAAATGGCTTTGTCATTGTGGGCGGGTCGAATGGACTAGCCTCCTTTCTTTCCTTGCCCAGGCGACCACCGTCCTCCTTGTACGTGTCATGGTGGTACCCGACCGCCATATTAACGCTTAACGAAATCCAGCTTACGCCTCGTGGAGCGATCGAGTTCTACCATGTTGACGCCTTTGAAATGGGTTTGTGTCCACTTTCATGGCGAATCGCCCAAGGATCGACGGCCTTGTTCTATCGCCATTTGGATTTGGCGAAGCTCTTTGCACTCGTTGGTGGTGTGAGTGAACGAATGATGCCACTTGCGGTATGGTCTCCGTTCATTTCTGAGCCGTAGGGATTTTGTGGCCTTGGGTAACCTCACCGCTTCTCCTTCATGACAAATCGAATATCTGCTCAGCTTTGCTCACATCAGTCGAACCCTTCGCAGGCCCTTTGTTTCACCCATTTGCAGGCCACGTGATCTGCCCCGGCCCATTCAGCACGGCCACCTCCTGGTCTGCGTAGGATCTTCTTCTTCGTGATCGACCAAGCTTATCGGACGCTTGAATTTATCTTGGTACAACTCGGTGGCGCTGCTCATACATCGCGATTTCGGGCCATGTCGCCAATGAGTTGTACTCTCACCGAACGCCAGATCCTTGATGGGTGCTGAGAGACCCAACACCGCCACCGATCGCTTCCTTCTCGATTAAACGAGCCGAGTAACATCGGTTCTTGACATCTGGCTGGATGTACTGGCTACAGTTTCTCCTCGCTTGCTGCCAGTGCGCAATGCCACCTCGGTAGCCTCTCGAATGGTACTGGATGTGGAACTGCTCTTCGATTGCTTCCGTGTATGAATTGAATCAGGTGGTAGTGAGGTGTACCACCCAAAGGCTGGTCCTGTGGATTGCGCAAAGAATCTTACGCCGCCGATCCGATGCCAAATCATGCCTAGTTGTGCGGTATCGGCTTATGTGCTCGATCGAGCTTGACCCTTGACCAATGAACCTTGAGAACTCGGGGAGCTTATACTTGGGTGGCAGGAATCAGATCAAACTTCGTTGAAGTACGGCTTTGAATAGCCGATTGTCCTTCTCTTGAGACGGTCGAACCGGTCCTCGTGATGGTACCGATTTGCTCCTCGCTTGAGCTGGGGCTAGACTCTCATGACTTGCTCCAGTGGCATACTTGGCTAGCCACGCTTTGTTTATCGGCGTCCATCCCATCATCGCTGCTCGGACACGCCGCTCGGAAGATCCTGCCCAAGAACTCCGCAGCAACTCCTGCGGTTGCAATCTGTTTGTGCGTGTCGTTATTGCGATCCCGCACGAGGCGCATATGTATCCGTGTGGGATCTCCTTAGGTGGCTCGAACAGAATTGGCAATCGCTGGGTCGCCTCCGCCTTTGTAGACGACGTAAGCCGCTGCTCTGGCTCCCGGGAGGCAAGTGCTGACGGGGCTGTGGCCTGGTTTGGGCCTTTCTCCTGGTGAGTCCCTAAAGTAGGCCCCGACGGTGAGTACCGATGTTTCATGATCTCTGAACTACGCCAAGACCGGGCGTTCGCTCAAAGCGTTCACTGGCTCTCGAATGGCGGTGCAAAGAATGTGCCACCATGTAGTTGACTTCGTCAGAGGGCTCGTGCGCTCCTCCGAAGAATGGGCAGATCCACCTCATTAAGAGCGCCCTGGGAGAACCCTTTCCATCCGATGCCATGCGACGGGTCCTCTCAAAAGAGCGATGAGGTCTTCCTCGAAGAGGGCCTTGATCTCGTCGTGCCAGCCTTGTGCTCGCCAGCAGATCGTCGTGCGTGATCGTGCATTCTCCATCGCGTCGGGTGTTGATGTAGACGTTGTTGAATGTCCCACCGGGCGTGCGAATGTGTTGCCTGCCAAAACCCACCGCGAGCAGCGATCGACAACACGGAGAGCCGGGAGGCTCCAGGATCTTGGTGGGCCACGGTCCCTCGGGCGACGGCCGCAAAAGCTCCGACACGCCCCGGCTTGGTTCGAGCGTGCCACGACCTATACCTGGTCAGAAGGTGAAGGATTGCTCGATTGATTTCCATGATAAACAAGTATCGTAAAATTCGAGCCGTAATCGGCTCCGTGTTTCCAGAATCGGCTCCTAAAGCCGATTGCCCCATGGTTCTGCGTTTAGATTTATGATAACATGGGGTTTTGCTTGATCACTACAAGCTAAATCGATCTACGATAGTCTAATGTTTTCACCACGTAATTGGAACATCCTACGCGTGATTGAGCCTGGTACGTACAAAAGATGAAGAATATTAATCCTAGAGGAGGCCTAATAACCAACGTAAAGCCAATTACGGAACATCCTCTCTAGAACGAATAAGCCACGCCCTTATGCATTCTTGGATCGCTCAACCCGTTTGTAAGGCCTGATTACGTAGATATTAAACTAAACCTTGTAACAAGGCACAACTATAACAGATCGAATCGACTAAATAAAGATCAAGCAAGGTGCTACCCTTGCACTTTGGGAAAAGGTGCAAGGGTAGCGAGATAGCTAGAGGTAGCATAACTTGACGATAATAATGAAAAGCATTGATGCTAGCCTCAAACAATCTATGATAATGGTATTACTCGCCATCAACAACGCTTGATGAAGGTAAAACCAGGTAACGAATAAGTAGATACTGCCTAGATCGCGAGATGCGATCTAGGCAGCATGGCACTTACCCGAAAGAAACCCTAGGAACAAGGGGTGACGATGCGCCGAGATTGTGTTTGTTGTGAACGTGGTTGTTGTTTTCTTTCAATAACCCTAGGTACATATTTATAGTCCGGAGACTCTCTACTTTTGGAATAACTCTACAACTCTATCTTTACCTAAACATAAACGAAACCTAAACAAACACGAATCCTACTATAATACAAGATACACGGGCAATTTAGCCCAAATCCACGCACTAGGCCGATCCAACAACTCGTTGAATATACATATCTTCCACGCCCATCTTGATCACGGCCCATCTCCGTCTTTAGCCAAAATACGGCGGTAACAGTCCATCCATTTCAATTCAATCCTCACTTGCTCCAAGACCTCGGCATAGGTGGGACTACGATCAAACACAATATCTAGCTCATCCGGGTCCGGTTCTATGTTGCCTTTCAAAAAGGCATCCTTGTCCACATGATGAACATGAACAATTCTTGCCATCCCTAACACATAGGAGAATATGTTCATTAACTAACCATGACAAGATAAACAAAACTATACTAGACACATTACCAAACCATAAAGCTAACAAGAACACCCTCTCTTACATAAGCAAACCCTAACCCTAACCCTAGCCATAACATTCCAATATACCAAACAATGTCATTTCAACAACCCTAAACCTAACTAAATGCTTCATACACATCTTTATAACCAACATTGGCCAATGAATCTAACAAATTTCCAAACATTTCTCTCCAAATCAAATTTCTAGGGTTTCAAGCCAAGTCCAACCAAAATGAAAGATTTCCAAAGGTCAAAACGAAGGGGAATGAGGAGGTACCTCTAGCAGTGAGAGGCACAAATCCACCAAATAAAGCTTCCAATATGAGATATTTGAGGGAGGAGAAGGGCGCCTTGCTGTTCTCCTTCCTTGGGTCGAGCTGGGAGTGAATGGGGAGGGTGGGAGGGCTCGACAAAGTTATGTCCCGGTGTGGCGCCTTCTAGGCGCTACACTTTAAAGCATAGCGCTTATCAGAGGCGCTACACCGAGGCATAGCGCCTGGCGTTAGTCGCCCAGGCATAGCCTGGCGTCACCTGCAGCGGGCGAGGGACAGGCGGTGCCACGCTGGCAGGGGGCATAGCGCCTAGCGGAAAGGCGCTACACTGTAGAGTGTAGCGCCTTGCTGTTAGGCGCTACAAAAAGGGTTAGTGCTAGTGAAATAGTTTTCCAGATGGGTCATTTTGTAAAATCCTTTCGAATTTGGGTTATTTTTGTCCATTCTGCCTGCAGCTAGCGATCCCTGGCCACGAAACCTCGTCCTGCTCGAACCACTAGTATGTACTCTACTTCCTCCGTTCACAGATGAGTATGCATCTAGTTTTTGTCTAAATCAAATATAACCAAATTTATAGAGAAATATAGAAATATATATTACATCAAATTGATATATTATGAAACCAGATTTAAAAGTAAATCTAATGGTAACAATTCAATGTCATAAATGTTGGTATGTTGTTCTAAAAAGTTAGTCAAACTTTACTACGTTTGACTTAGGACAAGGCTAGAAGTACTTATTTGCGGACGGAGAAAGTATGTACTCTCTCCGTCCGCAAATAAGTGTACATCTAGCTTCTGTCTAAGTCAAACATAATTAAATTTGATCAACTTTATAGAAAAATATATGAACATATATTACATCAAATTAACATATTATGAAACTAGATTTAAAAATAAATGTAATGGTAACAATTTAGTGTTATAAATGTTGGTATATTGTTTTAAAAAATTAGTCAAATTTACTATATTTAACTTAGGACAAGACTAAACTTATTTGCGGACAGGGAGTAGCTTGGTGGTCGATCGTGGTTTTGTCGGGTTGTCTGGCCACACATCCCCGAAATATCCACGCTCACGCGCGCGCACACACATAACCAAAGCTGTGGCCGGCGAGCGCGCGCGCGGTGCGTGGTCGAACGAACCGATCCAGGAACATTCTTTATCTCCAGTCCGGACGTGCATGTGGCCTTTGGAGATCTATAGATTCGCATATTTAACCGGGAGCGGGCGGCCGGCCGGGCTCGTCATGGACGTTTCATCACGCCAAGCCCGGCATTCCATCGACACCCTCTTGCTTTCTCAGGTTCTTCTCGAACCTTCACCCCGCTCTACTAGCAACTTTTGCCTCGAATGTATTCTGGCCTGGTTTTAGTTCTAGTACTGTAGTATCTTCTACTTTATACCACTGCCAGGTGACAGCCCACGATCGAGGTCACAAGAAAAATAAATCGACGAAATTTGAACCAATTTTTGATAATTTTCTATTTTTTACGGAATTTTTTGGATTGTATTCGGACCATAATTAAACCAGATTCAAATTTATTCGTATTTTTTCAACATTGACTAATTTTCAACATGAAAAGCCAAAAAATATTTGGCATTTTTAAAAAAAAATACTGAAATTTCGTGAATTTGGCGGGTACCAAAAGTTTTCTCTTTGTGATTTTTTTACATGCAGGAGGAGGATACACGTACTCCCGTTCTGTTTTAGTCTAGCGTTCTGATTTTTTTAAAAACAATTTAGGAAAGCAATTATTAGAGATACTAGCTGAATGCCCGTGCGTTGTTACGGTGCGAGGTTACATCGAAATTGGCGGAACGGGAGAGGACTCACGGCTAGAAGGTGCTGTTCGGACAAGGTAATTAAGCAAACATCTGAGATATGTTGGGTCCAAATTGGTGAAACAACAGCGGCCTCGCGGCAAGACTATCGTTGATACATGTCAAATCGATGACTATGAGGCCACAAATCGACATGTCCCTCGATTCGTTACACCGCTCAACCGACACATTATCGGTTGGCATCTTTTTTGCTCACAAGGGACAGTTAAATTTATTCCGAGAGATATACTTACACACCTTAGATTTCATGGAGATAGATGATGATGAGAAGACAGAGCTGAAGTCTATCTTGCACATGGTGTTAGGTTTCGGTACTTATATGGTCTAACCTCTATTCCTTGATCCTTTTCTGTGGTGCCTCTCATAATGATGTTTGAGGCTAGGGGTTAGGGACCTTTAAATAGTGTTTATTTCAGTTTTATTTAAACCGTAGTTCCACAGATAAATTTCAGATAAAACTATTTAAACAAATACTCCGGGTTAACCAAACCAACCAAGATCATTAGTATAACCATCTAGGAGAAATAGTCCCAGAAGCACACGTGTGTGAGTCACATGCTAAATTTCAAAATTAAGTTCAAATTCACAGGCTTGAATCAATCCATATAGCCAACATATGAACAACCTGGCTTTTTTGATAATACCGTGCCCAGACTTTATAGATAGTATAATTCTAGTATAAAAATACTGTGTTACAGTATATATCACTAACCGGCTTCCTTAAACACTATTCCGTTTAAGTACAACAACAATAACCAATATTCAAATGCAATGGTAAAATTCCATATTGAGATTCCATGGAATAAACAATATATTATAAATGTTGCAAGTCAACATTATAATTCCTACACATGGAGCATGACAAAGATGTTAGTATAATCTTGTTCCTCTTTTGGTTTATAGCAAAATTAATATGTAAGAATGCAGTAACAATATTTCGGTTTGTCACAGGTTGGAGAAGTTGTATTTGGATTTGATCGCTACTTTAACTACTATAAAATTTTCTGCTCAATCATCTCACCTAGGGCATAACTAACATAGTAAAAAAAAACTCTCTTATGATAACTTAGATTTTTATATATTTAGACATGTTTTAGTGTATAGATATATCCGAATCTAAATACAAGTAAGTCACTTATTTCTGAACAGAGGATGTACTTCATCCGTCCCAACATAAGTGACTTGGTTATGTCTATGTGAATCTAGCCAAACCCAAGACACTTATTTTGGGAAAAAAAAGAGTATATATAGTAGCTAGCATGGACGGATGGATCCTGGAACTCAGACCACCGCATATAGGAGTTTTGTTATACAACTAACTCCATAGTGCAAAGGAAAAGGTCAAAACCAACCTACCATTCATAACTCCAATCTTCAGTTCATACTCCAATCTTCATTATGATCTTCAGTTCATACTCCATAGTGCCCACACGACGTAGCTCTGCTTCCCTGCTCGCCGCCAGTGCTCCACTTCCGTACTCACCACCAGTGCTCGATTCCCCGCCAAATCGGCCGCCGTCCTGCAGGAAGCCGGAGGCTCCGTGCCGCCAGTGCTTGATTCCCCGCCAAATCGGCCGCCATCCTGCAGCAGACCGGTGGCTCCACTCCCCGTTCGCTGCCATTGCTCGAAGGCCCGCCAAATCGGTCGTGGCTGCCGATGCCTGCCAAATCGATCGCTGCCTGCAGCTGGCCGCTTGCTCCGCTCGCAAGCGCAGAGGCCCTCGAGCACGGTGATGTCCTCCAGCAATCTCTCCCCATGGGAAATAAAAACTTTTTGTTCCGTTTACCGCCATCTGGGGGCGGCAGGTCCCGTTCCTTCAACCGGAGGAGGGCGGCGGAGCCTCGGCTGCAAGAACACGGGCAGGGCATCATGGTGGTGTGCGCCGATTTGGCCCCTTGAGCCATTGTACCCAAGCTGCGGGTTAGAGAAGGACCGGGTGGCCTTCCGCGGAAGAGAGGCAAGCGGCATCGAGTTCGACGCTGCGAATCACTGGAGGAGAAGATGATGCCTCGGACCACGGCGATTGACGGTTCATCTCTGCCCTTTTTTATTTTTCAGAGAGACCAGGAGAAGGATGAGTTCACGGGTCACCCGGTTCTTTCTAGAGTTTGTGTCGGCTTCCACCCAGGGAGGCGAGGAGTTCATTGCAGGTCGGAAGGGCGACAAACCAAAGGAAACACCGGACGACGGACGAGACCGACGAAAACCATCGTAGGATAAATTATATGGTAGAGACTATAACCGAGACAAAGAGAAAGCTACTCACGCCATTAGCATTTCTGACCGTCCGATCTACCTTCTTGCTGATCCAGGCCGTCCGATCTACCTCAGTCCCGCACCGGGCCGGATGTTCTTAGAGGAAGCTACTCTACTCGTAAAATTGGCCCACTGTGATTAACTAGACCGAAAAAAACCGCTGAAGCCCATTACAGTGGAGGCCGACCTGACCCGCTTCGGAGAGCACCGGTTCCCATATCATCGTCCGTCGGAGCACACAACCCAGACGATGCGGCTGAGGAGGAAGATCCGGCGATGCGGAGCGACGGCGAACTGTTGAAGGGTAGAGGGAGAGAGAGATTGCGGAATATGATGGTTGTATTATTGAGCCTCTCGGGCGAGTATATATAGACGTACAGGGACCAACTTGGAGTACAAGACAAGTAACCTACTTGGAGTACAAGACAAGTAACCTAGTCTATCCCTAACAGATACGTATACTCTAACATCCCCCGCACAGAAGCGGTAGCAGTGAACAATCGAACGCCGCGAACGGTCGACCGAGAGCCGTAGACCGGAAGGCCTGACATCCCCCGCAGCGGTAGCGGAACGCCGTGGACGGTGTCACATCACGAAGCTTGGACCAGAGGATGCTGGTGAGGAGCTCATGCAGGTGGTAGCCCTTGTGCCGTGTCGAGTGAGCCGAGAGCGCGGGTGCAACCTTGGTCGAGGTAGCCGGCGAGGGGTCGCCGTGGTCGATGTCGTGGTCGGGTTGCGGTGTCGAGGTAGCCGTGATATTAAGCCGCGTGCATAATGCAGCCAGGAGAAGGACGGAGACGCGTCAGGGCGCCGGAGAGAGCGATGCCGATGCAGTCCGAGCCGAGGACGAGGCGCGCCATGGCTTTGCCAAAACCAGCGACGTGGGACGAAGGCATACTCGTTGTGCCAAAACCGAGTATGCAAAGACGAAGTCGGTATGACGCAATGAGGCACGAGAGGAGGTAGTCGATGCCGATGAAGACCTTGTCGGCCGATGAAGACGAGGCGCTACAACCGAGCTTGCGACTCAGAACGCGTCGGACGGCGCACGCACCGGTGTTGCCGATGCATGCGAAGAACGGGACCAGTAGAAACAACTTCACGCCATGTCGAGAGGAGACTAGCAGAGGAGGACTACGACGGTTGCGTTGCGCAGATCGGCGAGGTGCCGGCGCAGCCGCGGTTGTCGGAGTAGACGGTAGGTGTGGTCGAGGACGAGGCGAGGACGATGGCGGCAAGTCGTCCGGGCGACGAGAAGGTGGCGAACCAGCGGCGATCATGAGTGGTCGACCGGATGCCTGACAGAGGGGTAGTCGGCGGGACCCACGACAGCCGGAGCCATGCAGGCTACTGTGGAGATCTTGGCGGTGCTCGGTAGGCGAGAAGAACCCGGCGACGTGATTTAAGACCATGCCCGCGACGGCGCGACCCGCCGAGGAGGTGGCGCGGTGGAGGCTCGCGACGCCCTGCGGGTGACGGCGATGACCGCAGGCGGCGACGCTACGCTCGATGGCGCGGCGTGCAGGGCGAGTCGGTGCAGCGCGTGAGAACCACCAGCGACGGACAAGCCTGAGAAGGCGCGTCGGTAGCCGCGGGGACCAAAGGCGGCGACGCCACGGCGGGGCGACTAGCGCAGCCCGATGCTCGATCGGTGGTAGGCGCGTCGGGACGTTTCGGCGGAGACGAGCGCCAGATCGGTTGATCGACCGACGGGCGCAGACGCACAAGCCCGTGACGACGGCAGATCGGAATCCGGCGCCGTTGTCGGTGCAATCCCGGCGATGACGGGCGAAGACAATCCGGCGGGGTCGCGCGCAGCCTCCCGAGGAAGACGCAGCTGCCGCGGTGCGCGGCAACTGTCATGAGGCCGCGACGGCCTATCGAGGAAGGCACAGCGGCGCAGGTGACAGGCGCACGGGCGCGGTGTAGATCGTCGATGCCGATGGTCGGAGTAGAGGCGCGACGATGACGACGGCGATGGGCGACGCAATCCGATCTAAGATCGGTAAACCAAAGAAAACCGATCAAGAGATCGGAAAAAGACAGGGGCAGCCGATCACGGATCGGGCGAAACCTGCAGACGGGTTGCTGCCCCGGCGGAGATCATGGAGATCGACCTCCCGGGCGTGGCGGAAGCGGAGGCGGCGCCTAGGTCAAGGAACGCGCTCGATACCATGTTGAAGGGTAGAGGAGAGAGATTATGAATATGATGGTTGTATTATTGAGCCTCTCGAAGTATATAGACGTAAGGGACCAACTTGGAGTAAAGACAAGAACTCTTTTGAGATGACAAGCAACTACTATCCCTAACAGATACGTATACTCTAACACGAACCAACCCCGACCTCAACCATGCATGCATGGGTGGAGACGCCCCGCTGGTTGTGCCCTGCAGGTAAGGCCTAGCTCCCTTGCCATGCGATTCAGTTAATTGAAGCTAGCTGCAGGGGTGCACCGTCAAGACACAAGCTCCTCCTTCCGATGTGCGCCGCCGCCGGAAAGTAAAGCCAAGGCTCCACCCGCTAGCTAGCTGTGCACCTCACAAACAACATGAACATCTTTCTTCCCGTCGGTTTTCTGTTCTTTTTCGTTTCTATTTCCTTCGTTTGATCATCCTTTTGAATTTTGTAGAATTTAGACCTTCAGAATTCTCCAACGATTTTTTTTCATAAACAAAATACAAACGCACATACTCACAATACGTGCATACACTCATCCATATAAACCCTACCCCTATGAACACCTCTGAGAGACTGAGCCAACGGGTTTTGAGATTGACGAAGTCACTGTAGACGTCTCGATATCGATGGGAACATCAAATCCCACTGAAAAAATATTTCTTCTTTACAAAAAACACCGAAGCGTCAAAACCTAGGATTTGAATCCTGATAGGCTAGAGGGCACCATTGCCTCTTCTAACCATCCAACCACGGGTTGGTTCTCATTCCCAAACGATTTTTGTTCAGCTAGCAAAGCTAATACTCATCTTTCTCATGGCAGCCGCAATTTAATTAGTTTTGCACGGGAGCAAACATGTACTCTCTCCGTCCCAAATAGATTCTCAGATTTGTTAAAATTTAGATGAATCTAGACACTATTTAGTATATAGAAAGCTACGGATTATACGTGCTCGGATAAATATCATTTTTAATTTGGTTTCCATGGGGATTCGAACCCGGATGAGCTGGTTGCGCACTCGCTAGTCTTGCCACCAAACCAACGCTTGGTTCTCCTCGTGTTAATTTTACGGTGACTGATAAGTACACTTACAGTCAAACGCATCTATCATTCAGTAAAGAAAATTGAGAAAAGAAAGGAACATTTCTAATTATCACCACACCCACGTTACAAGAATACATAAAAATTAGATGCCCTATATATGGATGCTGCTTCCTCGGAATTAAACACTGTACACACTGCACTTATCTTGAAAATTAGAACAAAGAGTTACAAGAGTGCAGAGTATGGAATTGACAAGCTAACAGTCTTCTCCACTAATGAACATGGCAAGTGTTGCACCATTTTCACACAAAAACGAAAAAAAAAGGCACAGCACTCCTTCCTTATTTTCTATCTTGCTAAATGTCGTAGGCTAATCAATACTTACATACAAACTAAAGTAACTGTTCCATGTTTCGAACATACGACTCACCATTTGTTATCACCTGACCTATTTCTATACAGTATATGCCACTATACTGTAGATAATGAGTTCTAGCATCAAAGCTTACATTCAGGTCCAAAAGTTCCTATTTAAACTAATATTTGTGTGAATTACTATCAATATAGTGTCAAAATAGACGGATGGGGCAACACCCACCATCATGATCTAGTTATTAGTATGACCACGACAGCGGGCGACCAAGCAGGGCTATGGGTATCTATACTTTCTTATAAAGCAAAACCCACTAACTAACAATTATGATAGTCTATCTCAACATGCAAGATATCAACATCACCCATTATTTTGGCCAATCAATTGGCCATGTCATCTTATTAGCATTCATTTAAAGCTACCCATGTCAACTATTTCTTGGCCATATAAATTTTCATGACACCAATTTTTATTCGTTAGGTATACAATAGTTTATATTAATTAAATTTAGCCACTCGATTTTATTTTTTGCGAAATTCCACCGATCTATTAATAATCATCGACAACAGTACAAAGAGTCCTAAAACTAATAAAATTACAAATAGGTCAATGGACCACCTAACGATGACTACAAATACTGGCATGAGCCAAAGGCGTGCCACCGTCCTCGCTCCGTCATCACCGGAGCCGGACAAATCTTGTCGTAGTAGAACTTATTGTAGTAGACAGACGTCGTCGTGCTAAATTTAAGTGTACATAAGATTACTTATCAGTCACTGTAAAAGGACCAGCGCACTAGAGCAGCAACCATCGCCGAAGATGACCAACGTAGATCGGAAGAGACTGAACTTAAAACACACCAACGAAAAACGACCAGATCTCAAGGGATCTGTCGGACACACGGCTCCACACGCCCTTCGTCGATGCTAGACGCACCACCGGAGCGAGGATAGGTCATAGAATACCTTATTTCGACTTTAGGACGTAGCCGCCGCCTCAACATCCTAAAAAAGACACTAAAAATAGTCTAAACAAAACAATGAGACCTCCCGCCGGCGAGGGGCCGTGGTCCGTCACGTCTCCAAGGCCCCAAGGCTGCCCGAGACGGGACGTACCGATGGCGTCGCCGGTGGAGGGAAGGAACCCTAGATGGGTTTTGCGCCGCCTCTCGGGAGAGCTCTCTAGGTCCCGTACCGGTCCGGTGTTTGTGTTGCAAGCCACTCGACTATTGTGACCAAATCTAGCATATTTTGTAGAAAAGTTCATATATTATGCATTTTATACATATTTGTTTACACAATCAATTTATTAAACAGATTCCTGCTTCAATCCCGCAGGGTATTCTTCTAGTTCCCTGAGAAACAAGGCTTGCTCTAGGCACCATAGAATGGTGTATCGATGATCTACCACTAGGCTCTCCTTTTAAAAAAAAAAAGCTAGACAGACGCATGTAAGGCTCTGCTCCGCGGTTCGGGACGCGCTGGCCATCGGGTTGGCCCGACACGACCAGATGCGGCTCGCCTTCCTTTCTTGTCGGGTTGGCCCACGTGCCTGAGAATGGAAAAATAGCCTGGCATGGATTAGTACCAGCCCAGCTCGGCGGTCTGAAATGTTAACTACTCGCATCTCTCCGATGGTTCTATTCCAAGGTGCTTCAGGAAATTGCTCCGGCAACACGAGATGAATGAGTACAGCGGTTCGATAATTCTACAAGCTTCGGCCTCAGCCGTGTCCAAGCCAACTTCCTACTACATACGCCTGCCTATTTATCAGAAGCGTGTGACCCATTGATCAGAGGCATAGCGTGACGAGGGCCTTCGGTTCCTGGGCTTGAGTTGGGACTCCTCTTCTATTCCAGCCTGCTGGCCTGCTCCTTCTGGCTTGCTTGTTGTAGACGTGGCATCCTCCGTTGTATTAGCAGTAGTACTGCTAACATTCCCTCCTTCTTGGAATGCAGCTTGTCCCCAAGCTGGTGCTCGAGGAAAACGTTGACGTAACTCCTCCAAATCTTCCCAAGTGGCTAGTGAGTCTGGCTGACCGGACCATTGTACCAGGCCTTGAAGAATTGCCACGGAACCTTTCTGGCGGAGACGGCGCTGCAAGATACGCATAGGTATAGCAAATTGATCATCCACAGTAGGAAGACTAGACTGTACCTGGCATTTCTCTCCCAGAGCCTGCTTCAGTTGGGACACATGCAAAACCGGATGGATACGGGTGCCTTCAGGAAGTTGCAAACGGTACGCTGTATCACCCACCCGCTCCAGTATCTTGTAAGGACCGTAGAACTTGAAAATAAGCTTGTGGTGTGCGCGAGGAGCCACTGAGGACTTCACATAGGGTTGCAGCTTGAGAAAAACACTATCTCCCACTTGAAAGACACGCTCAGTACGCCCTTTGTCCGCTTGATGCTTCATGCGCATGCGTACCCTCTCTAGATGTTGCCGCAAGAGACGCAGCATCAATGCGCGGTCCTTGAGCCAATCGTCAAGATCAGGTACTGGACAGGTGTTCGCTATTGACAAGCCAAAACGGCGAGGAGAATGGCCGTAGAGCACCTGAAACGGAGACTTGCCATCGAGTGCAGAATGGGCACTAGTATTATACCAATACTCTGCTAGCGACAACCATTGCGCCCACTTCGTGGGACACGCATGAGTGAAACAGCGAAGGAAGGCCTCCAGGCATTGGTTGACGCGTTCCGTCTGACCATCGGTCTGTGGATGGTATGCCGAACTCATGCGCAGAGTGGTGCCAGTCATGTTTGCAAGCTCCTTCCAAAAACGACTCGTGAAGATGGGATCACGGTCGGAAATGATGGATTCAGGCATGCTATGAAGCTTATGCACATTGTCCATGAAGGCCGATGCTACTGTGGCTGCTGTAAAAGGGTGAATCAGGCCAACAAAGTGGGCATACCTTGAGAGCTTATCCACCACAACCATGACACAGTTGGAGCGTCTAGACTTGGGCAAACCCTCCACGAAATCCATTGAAATCATTTGCCAAAACTGAGAAGGCACAGTAAGAGGTGCTAATAATCCCGGGTAACGAGCACGTTCAGGTTTCGCCCTCTGACAAACTATGCACTCCTGGACATATTTCTGAACCTGCAGACGCATGCCCTTCTAGAAAAACAAACTTTTCAGTCGGCCCAAGGTTACCGGAATGCCCGAGTGACCACCAATTGGGCTTGAATGAAATGCCTCAATGATTTTGTTGGTGAGAGCAACACCGAGAAAACCATAGGCGCCCTTTATAGAATCAACCCATCTCGGTGTAAACTTGTCCTCTATCGATTGTGCCAAACCTTCACCAACAATTCAACAGCCACGGATTTCCTTGATAAGAATCCACAATATCCCGCAACAGTGCGGTGAAGGTGCGATATTGCCAGAGAGTTACATGGTTGAGGATGACGAGATAGAGCGTCCGCCACACGATTATCACTCCCCTTCTTGTAGCGAATGTGAAACTGCAAGCCAAGCAATTTGGTGAACACTTTCTGTTGCCAAGTAGTATGCAATCGTTGATCCTCTAGGTGCGCCAAGCTACAGTGATCCGTGTGTATCACAAATTCAGCGTGTTGAAGGTATGAACGCCAGTGCTCCACAGCAATAAGAATGGCCATGTACTCCTTCTCGTACGTCGAAAGGCCACGAGTGCGAGGACCCAGGCCGCGGCTGACATACGCCAATGGGTGACCATCCTGCAACAACACTGCGCCCACGCCTGACTCAGAAGCATCAGTCTCAATCTCAAAGCGCTTGGCGAAGTTAGGCAAAGCCAATACAGGAGCCGTCGTCAGAGCTTTCTTCAACACATCAAACGCAAGTTGAGTTTCAGATGACCAAACGAATGGTACACCTTTTTTCAGTAATTGTGTCAAGGGTTGACTAATTACTCCATATTGCTTGACGAACTTGCGATAATAGCCTGAAATTCCTAGAAAACCCCGTAGCTCCTTCAGATTGGTGGGAATTGGCCAGTTCTGAATATCCCTGACCTTACTAGGATCAGTCGAGACTCCACAGATTCTACTACAAAGCCAGTGCGACATCTGCTGGCGAAGGCACATTTGGAGTCCTTTACCTTCCATTGATGTTTAGCCAAAGAGCCAATACTTGCCAAATGTTCTAGGTCTTTGGGAGTAGGTCTTGCTATAGATGAGAATATCATCGAAGAACACAATGGCACATTTACGTGCGTGCGAGTGTCTCGTTCATCACTGCTTGAAAGGTTGCGGGAGCGCCTGTCAACCCAAAAGCCATCACATTGAACTGGTAGTGTCCATTATGAGTGTGAAAGGCTGTCTTATATTCTCGCCGGTAAAGCGGATCTGGTGATAACTCAGCAAAGTCCAATTTAGAGAACCAGGAAGCTCGTGAGTTCATCCAAGAATTCGAAATCACGGTAATGGATATTTAGCCTTGATAGTGAGCAGATTCAGATTGCGATAATACACGCATAATCTCCAAGTGAAGTCCTTCTTTCTCACCATAATAATTGGAGAAGCAAATTCACTATCACTGATAGAAATTTCACCCGAATCAAGCATATCTTGGATTTGTCTCTCAATTTCACTCTTGATTCGGTGAGTAGCAGTGAGTCGAATTTTCAGGCCGAGCCCAGCAATCGAGGTATCTTGTGATCACAAGCCCACCTAGGTGGCGGAGTCAGAGGAAGCGAGAAAACTTCAGAAATTGATCCAAGTCGTTGTAAATCATCCGGCAACTTCTTTGGTTGGGCAATAGGTGACTGAACGAGTTGTAACTCAACCACGGTACAATCAAACTGTACTGGAGGCTCCCCTTGTAAGAACACTGTGGCGCCTTGGTGATCGAAGGAAAGCCACTTATGATTCCAATTTACTTGCATGGTTCCACGAGCAGACAGCCAATCCATGCCGATGATGCCATCATAATGCTGCAATGGTAGAATTTTGAAGTCTGACTGAAATGTATGCCCAGCTACTGACCAAGGACATTGCTATATAATCTCGGATTATATGAAACTTGTGGTTGATATTCTTGGTCTTTGGATGATATCTTGGTTCCTTAGCGAGTGCTATGGCGCCAGTGTTGTCACACAATATCTCCAGTGGGCCCAATGCACTTGGAACCACGCCAAGCTCAGTGATGAAGTTTCTGATCCAAACTCCTTCACTTGACGCTTCTGCAGCAACCATGTATTCCGCTTCCACTATAGATCCCGCGATCACGCTTTGCTTGCATCTTATCCAGCTCACAGCTCCTCCATTCAAAATATAAACGTATCCTGTCTGAGATTTGGAATCATCCTTGTCGGTGTCAAAACTAGCGTCGACGTAACCTTTTACGACAAGCTGTTCATCACCCCCATAGACTAAGAACATTTCTTTAGTCCTATTTAGGTACTTTAGGATGTTCTTCACGGCTGTCCGATGTTCCACTCTGGATCACTTTGATATCTCGTCACAAACTAAGAGCATTGGACACATCCGGTCTAGTACACAAGATGGCATACATGATGGAACCTATGGCGAGGCATAAGGCACTTTGCTCATAGCTTCCTATCATTTACCGTTGGACACCGAGCCTTGCTCAATATCTTACACGACAACATAGGCCTTTGAACCTTTCTTTGCCTTATCCATTACGAACCTTTTCGAACTTTGTCTAGGTATGTACTCGCTTAAAGCTATCGACGCCTTTGTCTATCTCTATAGATCTTGATGCCCAATATATAAGCAGCTTCACCTAGGTCTTTCATTGAAAAACACTTGTTCAAATAACTCTTCACATCGTTAAGCATGTCGATGTCATTTCCGATAATCAATATGTCATCCACATATAGTACCAGAAACGTCACCGAGCTCCCACTCACTTTCTTGTAGATACAAGCTTCGTAGCAATTTGGAACAAATCCAAAGCTCTTGATCACTTGATCAAACGAAGGTTCCAACTCCGAGATGCTTGCTTCATCCATAAATGGAACGCTAAAGTTTGCATACTTTATCAGCATCCTTAGGATCGACAAAACCTTCGGGTTGCATCATATACAACTCTTCATCAATGTTGCCATTGAGGAAAGCAGTCTTGACATCCATCTGCCATACTTCATAATCATGAAACGCAGCAATTGCTAATAAAATCCGAATGGACTTAAACATCGCTACGGGAGAGAAAGTCTCATCGTAGTCAACACCTTGAACTTGTCGAAAACCTTTTGCGACAAGCCGTGCTTTATAGACGGTAACATTACCATCCGCGTCCGTTTTCTTCTTGAAGATCCATTTGCACTCAACGGCCTTTAGGTCGCTAGGAGGGTCCACCAAAGTCCATACTTGGTTTTCGCTCATGGATCCCAATTCGGATTTCATGGCTTCCAGCCATTTCTCAGAGTCTGGGCTCATCATCGCTTCCTCATAGTTCGTAGGTTCACTGTATTCTACTAACAAGACAGTCAAGACAGGGTTGCCGTACCACTCAGGAGGGGCACGCGACCTTGTCGACCTGCGACGTTCAGTAGCAGCATCGTCCGAAGCTTCATGATCCTTGTCATTAGCTTCCTCTATTGTTGGTGCAGGCGGCACTGGAACAATTTCAGGTGCTGCGCTACTCTCTAATTCAAGAGAAGGTTCAATAACCTCGTCAAGCTCTATTTTCCTCCCACTCACTTCTTTCGAGAGAAACTCCTTCTCAAGAAAGGAACCGTTCTTTGCGACAAACACTTCGCCTTCGGTTCTGTGATAGAAGGTATACCCAATAGTTTCCTTAGGGTATCCTATGGAGACGCATTTCTCCGCTTTGGGTTCGAGCTTGTCCGGCATCAACTTCTTGACGTAAGCTTCGCATCCCCAAACTTTAAGAAACGACAACTTAGGTTTAGCACCAAACCACAGTTCATACGGTGTCGTCTCAACGGATTTAGATGGAGCTCTATTTAAAGTGAATGCAGCGGTTTCTAATGCATAACCCCAAAATGATAACGGCAAATCAAGAAGAAGAGACATCATTGATCGGACCATATCTAATAGGGTTCGATTCTGGCTCAGACACACCATTGCGCTGTGGTGTTCCGGGTGGCGTGAGTTGTGAAACGATTCCACTTGCTTTAAGATGCGTGAGAAAATCATAACTCAAATATTCACCTCCACGATCGGATCGTAGAAACTTAATCTTTCTGTTACGATGGTTCTCCACTTCATTCTGAAATTCCTTGAACTTTTCAAATGTTTCAGATTTATGTTTCATTAAATACATATACCCATATCTACTTAAGTCATCGGTAAAAGTGTAACATCCCAAAAACCATGGTTTCAAAACTCATTCATATCATCTATGCATTTCATTCATTCATTTAGGGTTTATCAAAAACCACTTAGAAACAGAAGTTGAGTCTATGATTTCATGTGGACATTTGATTCCAACATGACCATCACACTTTGAAATTTGGAAGCTTAAGTATTTGTTTACTTGACTCCATTGTTGGAATGATTGTGTGAAACTTTAACCATGATTCAAAACTTAGAAGTGATTTAAAACCCTAAATTCAAAATATTTGCAACTATAGCAAAATCTCTGTTCATTTTGAAACCCAAGCTTGACCAAACCCTACAAAGTAATCACTTGGTTAAATGACTGCTTTTGAAACCACAAAACCCTACAAAGATCTCCAAATTTGTTTGAATTCAGAAAGGATCTGAATTCATATCAAAATCATTCCAGAAAATAGAAAACAGAAAAAGAAAAGGGCAAACAAAAGATAAAGGCCACGCGGCCAGGATCTGGCCCAGCAACCAATCCAGCCCAGCAAGCCCACCCGGGCACTCCTTTTCCTCCTCTCACGCACGGACGCACACACTGAGCCGCTGACAGACGGACCCCACATTCACTTAGCGCGTTACGCTGACAAGCGGGCCCTATCTGCGCTGGCATCGTCTTCCCCAAACTCCCGCCCGCGACCACGTCGCAGAGCGTGATGGCCGGTGATGGCGCGCTTAATTGGGCCATTTAACGCAGGCTTCCTGTCGAGGCATCGGCTATAAGTTTTCCCCACGATCATTTTCCCCGCCAATCGACACTCACGCCCCAGCTGCCCTCAAACCTCCGCGAGTCATCACGACAGAGCCCTCCGCAATCAATTCCGTGAGCTTGAGTTCTCTGCCTCCCATTCACCCTATCTTACTCGGTGAACTCATACGCATCTCGACACTCGCCGTTTGTCTTCGCATGACCCCTAAGCGTTATAACCGACGGTCGCCGCCACCATCTTCTTCACGAACTCGCGACCCTCTCCGTAAGTAAACACCACCCTTGCCCTCTGTTGACACGCATAGCATCCTCGCCATCGCGCATCCGACGGTCCTTATTTTGGCCTAGCACGACGAGGAACCACGCCAACGACGCATAACCGACCGTGGTGACAAATTCGCGAACTCCGGAAAGCAATCCCAGAAGTTTCGAGCCCGCTTTCTTATTCACCCGGCGTGTTCGTAGTTGTCCTGCATCCTCTAAAACCATTGGTTCGTGCTCAGCGACGGTAACATCGCAGCAACTCGACAACCTCGCCGACGCCAGACGAAACTCCGACGAGGTCCAGAGCCCATTTCGAAGCGCCTTCGCGAACGAGTACCACGCCGAAGCCAAAGACGCCGCGGATCCGTAAGCACATCCTTGCATCCTGGAATGGTCTCAGAACGCCCGGCACCGCCAGCCAACGCCGCCAGCGCCGCCAGAGCATGGTCGCTTGCTCGCGCGCCGTTGGATCTTGATCCGAGCGCTAGGATAGATTCACTTAATCCCGGCGATGCAGCGATGCTGCACGATCTGTTTAAAATCCTGCGGCTGCAGAGCGTGATCCGACCGAAGCGGTACGCGCCAATCACAGCGCGACGCGTGGCAAAGTTTTAGGTTAAAAACAGAATTCAAATCTGAATTAGATTCAAACTTCAAATGCTTGTATCTTTCAAATGACACGTTGGATTTTTGCAAACTTTATATCGTTGAGTTCAGCAAGACAAGGCCTATCTGAATATACCTTTAGTTTAGCATATAGTAACAGTTAAAAATGTTTTTTTTTGTGGAACAAGTTTGGGGCCATTTTAGGTATAAAAATGTCTTTATAAAATTTTGTTATGGACAAATAGGTTTGTTGGACAAACTTGTGACATGTTATACTTCAGTAGTCATGAACACACACTTGGTAGAATTTTCAAAATTTAACACATGATAAATTCTTGCATGCATGCATTCATATAATTTTGGTTATGTTTAAATGTGTGTAATTGTTTGTTTTGATTTCTTGTGTAGATTGTGATTGTGATTGTGATTGTGAAGAGTGCTACTCCCCACACTACCAAGGCAAGTGATATTTGCATGAATATATATATGTCCTGTGTTTTTGAACTAGCATTAGATATTTTATTATACTATTGCTTAATATTTTGTCTAATGAAAAGGTGGGAAATCCTATGTAGTCTACTAGCATTGTTAGGGAGTTATCCCTAAGATAAGTTGCCATACTTGCTTAGCCTAGCTTATAGCAAACAAGGGTGGTGAACATCTATATATATACTATATGATAAAATATTCTAAGTCAAGAAACTTATGTTTTCTTAATAAAACTACTAAGTTAAATAAACCTCCTGGGTGGAATGGAATGTATGGGTTATGTTGAGTGGTTACACAAGGCCATGGACTTGGGTTGTGTATCACACTTGTGGAATGCCACCTAGGCACAAAGAGGTTTGGAGGCCAAGTGTGGAGAAAGCTTACGGCAACCACTTGGCAATATGGGCTCGCCATGATCATATAGGTTGCCCGAACTTAGTCAATTTGGACAGATGGTGGTAGTTGGGTTGATAGGTTGGAGCGTCCATTTTGACTAAGGAAAAGCTTCGAAAGGTCTGTCTTGGGAAACCAAGTGCAGTGGGGAAAGTGCACAACCTCTGCAGATGGAAAACCTAAGTACTTAGCCTTGTCCAAGGTAATGGACACTTTGAGCATCAAGACATGGAAGCCACAAGAATCTCATCACTCCAACTTCTAAATTAAAAACTTGTGGGTGAACAAGGGTGAAGGACCTCAATGTCTATTGATGGTTTCCTTGGGAATGTTTTGACAAAGAAAACTTAGTAATTTCAACTAATAGGTAAAACTAAATTTTAAGCAAAGCAAGCCAAGCTACAATAGCCAAATGCATATAGAATTATAGACCACTTAAAATATACTAAGGTATCACTTGCCAATACTATTCCAAAGTATTGACCCTCTGTGGCTGTAACTTGTGATGTTGCAGGTTACTCCGATGGTGAGTAGGAGTCATGAGTCTACACTCAGCATGCTTGCCTGTGGCACATGAAGATGAAGACTTGTGTTTATTTATTTATTCCTAAAAACTCTTGTATTAGGCCTATGGCCCTGAGTTGTAAAAGACTATGATATCTCTGGAATGAATGTAATAAACGACCTTTGTATCTGTGTACTTCATCTTAAACTGTGGATGCTAGCATTGATCCAGGGACTAGCATTGCAATCACAGGGATCCTATCCTTTAATAAGGAGGGGTCTAACAGATGGTATCAGAGCACTGTGTTGCCTGTAGGATTATGACCCTAGGACTGGAAAAACCACTAAGGAAAAAAAAAAGTTTTTCAACTACTTCTACACTTGTCTATTCTTCTCGTAAAACTTTTCTAATCTCTTTCAACTTCCTTTGTAGATGAACTCCATCAACGAAGCTGTGAAGAAGGGACCACTCATGACCATGACCTTGGAATGTGAAACTGAGTTTCCCAATATTCTCAAGGACCTCATGGAGGCAATGGATGCACATGGTGAAGCTGTATACAAGGGCTTTCCGGTGATGGAAGAAGGAGTGGAGTATTGGTGGGTGCAACTTCACTTGTACAAAAACAAGGAAGACAACCACAAAGAAAGGGGATTCTGCATGTACACTAACACTACTATGCACACCACATTCTTTGAGTCAGCCAGAGATGCAGCTTGGAGGACTATCAAGGAACTAAGTGCTAGAGTCAAATGCAGAATGCTCAACCTCCAAAAGGACTTAGAAAAAGAGAAGGAACTTACCCAAGAGTTGGAAGACAACAACCAAGAAATAAGAGGAGATGTTATAGACTTAGTGATAGAGTCAAGGGAACAAGATTGGTGGATTGCCTCTAGGAACATTGTGTTCAATAATAGGTCCCGTGAGATTGGATTGTAAGGACCCTTCGTTAGTTGGACCACCACTTATCACCTTATTTTCAAAAGATATTTTAAATAAGTATGGACCTTGAATGATGTAATGAATTCATGTATGCATGGCTTGTGTGACAATTATGTTTCATGGATATGTATGAATGTTTGCCTTGATTATCTTAAATTGCATTGTTCTAACTTTTTAATCTTATAAATAGATGCCTGTTGCCATCAGCACCGTTGAGGAGTTTCGAGTTACTCGTTTTGGTCCCCGTATCATTGAGCTTACCACTCTGCTTGATCTCCCTCTTCCCACCATCACGGTGTACCCACTCACCAAGTTCGAGAGGAAGGACCTCTGGGGCTTTAAGGTGACCAGCCAGACGCCGATCGAGCCCTCTGAGGCCATCGCCTTCAAGTTGATGCACGATGGCGGAGAGAGGCATGGAGGTAGTCATGCAGGACCTGATAGGACGATGTTAGGTCACTCCCGCATGAGTTAGGGTACTCATTTTCACGTCTTCGTAGACGTGATGTTGACGGAGAGTCCATCGACTTGAGGGCGACTCGAGGAGCACCGGAGCCGATACTTTATCTTGATTTAGAGACTCTTCTCGCAGACCGTAGATACGGACAGACGAACGTCATGCTTGGTAATGACGAGCTTGTGCAGCTTCGAGAAGGACAAGCTTTTTTTGGCGCAGGATGAGATGATCAAGGAGATGGAGACAAAATTTGAGGCCAGGACCGCAAATTCAAGAGTCAAGAGAAACGCGTCGAGGATAGGAACAAGAGAATCCGGGACATGACCGAGGTCAAGTCTAAGGACTTCGAGCTTGAGCAGCAGCAGATGGTTATTGAGAGGCTTCGCTCCCAGAAGAGGGCTCTCAAGGCCAAGATCGATTCCTTGACCACTACGATTGAGGAGAACAAGACCGCGATGGAGAACGCAGGTCTTACCTTCGTCGAGGAGGAGATTGACGTTGATGAGTAGACATGATCACTCGTTTATCTTGTTATTCATACTTGTTTTGTGAACTTGTTTTGGACCATCCGACATGTGGATGGCTTGCCACTTGTGTGTATCACCTCATGAACCTGTTATGTGGTTGTTGAACTTTATTTTCTTGTGTTGCTTAATATGTGTTTGTTTAAGTTGTATTGTGCATAAAACATCTATGGGTATCTCATTCTTATCTATTTGAACAAACCACAGATGCCTCCCCGTCGCGCAAACCCCAACCCCAACAACATCACCCCGGAAATGCAACAAATGATGAATGCGCAAACACAACTTATGCAAATGATGACGACGTTCATCCGTAACCGAATAACAACAACAACAACAACAACCCCAACAACAACAACAACAATAACAACAACAACAACCCTCCGGTTTCGATATGCTCACCAGATTTCTGCGCCCGAGGCCAGAAAGTTTTCGGGAACAATCGATCCCATGGCAGCCAATGACTGTTGCGCTCGTGAACAAAGACTTGGTGACAATGGGTGCTCGATGCTGAAAAAGTCGATTCGCAAAGACATCATTGGAAGGACCAGCCGCCACATGGTGGGATAACTTCCAAATCACCACTCCCATTGATGAAGTGACATGGGACATATTTGAAGATGGGTTTCGCACCGCTCATATCTCGGGGATAATGAGTGCGAAAAGAAAGAGTTTCACAACTTGAAGCAGCGCCATCGCGATGTGAGAATCGTAGAAGAATTCAACAATCTGGCGCTATGCACCGGATGAGGTTGATACGATGCCAAGAGAAAGGAAAAGTTCTTGGAAGGCTTAAATGATGAGCTGAACCTACAGCTATCGGTGCATATATGTTCCAACTTATCGTCTTTGTGTGACAAGGCTGCTATTTTGGAGAGTAAAATGAAGCAAGTCGAGAGTAGGAAGAGGAAACACTCCGACAAACACAGCTCGGGATCGTCTCACAAACGATCTCATTATGATGACAATGGCACTCAGATCCCATAAACATGGAAGTTCAACAAGCACCACAACCACAACCGTCATGACAACAAACATCGTAGTCATGACAATGATAAGTACAAGAACCACAAGGGTGGATATAAGAGCCACCACGGTGGAAATGGTAGTGGAGGTGGAGGTCAAGATGTCAAAAAGGACATCAGTCAGGTTGAGTGCTTCAAATGCAAGAAGCTGGGGCATTATGCTAATGAGTGCCCTGAAAAGAAAGTTGAAGGACCTAACAAGCCAAATCCTTTCCAGAAAGGACAGGTTAACCACATCAATGTGGAGGAGGTCTATGAGGAGCCTGATGCCGTTGCGGGTAAGTTCAGACTCAATTCAATTTCAGCGTTCGTACTCTTTGATACTGGTGCATCTCATTCATTCATATCAAAAGCATTTGTGGATAGAAATGGGTTTGCATCAGAAAACATTGGGTGTCCAATAAAGGTTAGTTCTCCAGGGGGAGACATGGTAGCAAGCCTTGGATGCCGAGATCTTATCATAGAGTTTGGTAAACATAAGTTCCCAGTAAGCCTGATAATCCTAGATTCCCAAGGGTTGGATGTAATATTGGGAATGGATTGGATGGCTAAGTATGAGGGAGTATTAGATTGTGCCAATCGTACAGTTACACTCACAACCCCCGAAGGAAAAAGAATAAAGTTTAAGTCAAACTTTGAATTCAAAGGAAGTAAGATAAAGTCTCTTAAGGGGTTAGCATGGACAATGTGCCAATTGTGTGAGTATCCGGATGTATTCCCTGAGGAATTACCAGGAATGCCACCAGACAGAGATGTGGAGTTTCTAATAGATTTGGTACCAGGTTCTGGACCAATAGCTAAGAGACCATATAAAATGTCAGTGGATGAGCTGAAAGAACTCAAGAAACAACTAGGAGAACAGTTACAGAAAGGGTTTATACAACCAAGTTCTTCATCTTGGGGAGCCCCGGTATTGTTTGTGGAGAAGAAGGATAGAACACAAAGATTATGTATAGATTATCGCTCTCTCAACGAGGTTACCATTAAGAACAAATATCCTTTGCCAAGAATCAATGACTTGTTTGATCAGTTAGAAGGAGCATGTGTATTCTCGAAGATTGATCTTAGGTCAGGTTATTTTCAACTTAAGATAAGAGAGCAAGACATACCTAAAACAGCATTCACCACAAGGTATGGATTGTACGAGTACACTGTGATGCCTTTTGGATTAACCAACGCTCCAGCATATTTCATGAATATGATGAACAAAGTGTTCATGGAATTCCTTGACAAGTTCGTTGTCGTTTTTATCGACGATATCCTAGTCTACTCCAAGAGCAAGGAAGAACATGAAGGACACTTGCGCTTAATACTTGAAAAATTAAGAGGACATAAACTTTATGCCAAATTCAGCAAGTGTGAGTTCTGGTTAGAGAAAGTTGGTTTCCTTGGTCATGTTATGACAAAGGATGGTGTGGCAGTTGATCCGGCTAAAGTTTCAGCAGTGACAAATTGGGAATCACCCAAAAATGTGAAAGAAGTTCGTAGTTTCCTCGGCTTAGCAGGTTACTACAGAAGGTTTATTGAAAATTTTTCGAAAGTTGCTAAACCTATGATGAATTAAAAGAAGGACAAAAGTTTGCACGGTGCAAGGTTGTGAAGTCAGCCAGAATTAAAGAAAGACTTGTAACACACCAGGTTGTGTACACTGATTTGGAAAGAGATTTCCAAGTGTATTGTGATGCTTCTCATCAAGGCTTAGGTGCCGTACTTATGCAAGATGGTAGAGTCGTAGCTTATGCTTCGAGACAACTCAAAACTCATGAAGTAAACTACCCTACTCATGATTTGGAGTTAGCCTCTGTCGTTCATGCACTCAAAACATGGAGACATTACCTGTTAGGTAAACGGTGTGAAGTATTCACCGATCATAAGAGCTTGAAATATATCTTCACCCAGAAAGAGATTAACATGAGACAAAGAAGATGGCTAGAACTTATCAAGGATTACGACTTAAGTTTGCAATACCATCCCGGTAAAGCAAATATAGTAGCAGATGCTCTAAGTCGTAAGACATTTGTAAATGGCCTTACAAAAGGGGAATTGCCAGAAGACTTGTGTAAGCAATTCAAAGAACTCGATTGAGATTGTACGAAGGGCATCTCATGTCCTTGGATGTTCAACCCACTTTTTGGACAAGATCCGAGAAGTTCAAAAGACCGACGAGGAAATTGAAAAGATTAAAGTAAACATTGGTCTAGGGAAAGCCAAGAGTTTCCATATTGACTAACAGGTACTTTATGGCACGGAAACGATATGTGTTCCACAAGACCCGAGTTGAAAACTGATCTTACAAGAAGGTCACAACTCTCCATATTCTATTCATCCGGGAAACACCAAGATGTACATGGATATGAAAGAGAGATTTTGGTGGAACAATCTCAAAAGGGACATAGCCGAACATATCGCTTTGTGTGATGTATGTAGCAGAGTCAAAGCGAGCATAAAACCAGCAGTCTGCTCCAACCACTGCCTATTCCTGAATGGAAGTGGGAAAATATTGGTATGGATTTCATTACCGGATTACCAAGGACTAGATCGGGATATGATTCCATATGGGTAGTAGTGGATCGTCTAACCAAAGTGGCTCATTTTATACCAGTGAAAACAACTTATACAAGTGCCAAACTAGCAAAAATTTACATGAGCAGGATTGTATGCCTTCATGGTGTGCCAAAGAGTATTGTGTCTGATAGAGGAACTCAATTCACATCTCACTTTTGGAGACAACTTCATGAATCCTTAGGAACGAGGTTGGAATTCAGTACTGCCTTTCATCCTCAAACAGATGGTCAAACGGAGAGAACCAATCAAATTCTAGAAGACATGTTGAGAGCTTGTGCTCTAGATTATGGAGCAAGTTGGGATGAAAGTTTGCCTTACGCGGAGTTCTCCTACAATAACAGCCATCAATCAAGTATTGGAATGGCACCGTTTGAATTACTCTACGGAAGGAAATGTACCACCCCATTGTTATGGAATGGTGTGGGAGAAAGAAGCTTATTCGGACCTGATCTTATCAAGGACGCCGAAGAGAAAGTTAAATTGGTTAGGGACAGGTTGAAGATAGCACAATCCCGACAGAAAAGCTACGCGGATTCTAAGCGTAGAGAAGTCACCTACGAAGTTGGAGATAGAGCCTATCTCAGGGTATCACCACTCCGTGGAGTGAAAAGATTTGGAGTCAAAGGAAAGTTGGCACCAAGATACGTTGGGCCATTCAAGATTCTAAGTCGCAAGGGAGAAGTTGCATATGAAGTGGAATTACCAGAATCTCTATCAGCAGTTCATAACGTATTTCATGTGAGTCAGCTTAAGAAATGTCACCCAGAAATGGAAGAATCCTCTTTGAAGGATACCATACCTTTGGAGGAAGTTCAACTAGAAAGTGATCTCACTTATGAGGAAAAACCTGTCAAAATTCTAGAGACAGCAGAAAGAGTCACCAGGACCAAGACTATCAAGTTTTGTAAAGTGCAATGGAACCATCACTCTGAAGAGGAAGCAACATGGGAAAGAGAAGATGATCTTCGGAAGGACCATCCTCACCTATTTTCTAGCCAAACCGAATCTCGAGGGCGAGATTCATCTTAAGGGGGTTAGATTTGTAACATCCCAAAAACCATGGTTTCAAAACTCATTCATATCATCTATGCATTTCATTCATTCATTTAGGGTTTATCAAAAACCACTTAGAAACAGAAGTTGAGTCTATGATTTCATGTGGACATTTGATTCCAACATGACCATCACACTTTGAAATTTGGAAGCTTAAGTATTTGTTTACTTGACTCCATTGTTGGAATGATTGTGTGAAACTTTAACCATGATTCAAAACTTAGAAGTGATTTAAAACCCTAAATTCAAAATATTTGCAACTATAGCAAAATCTCTGTTCATTTTGAAACCCAAGCTTGACCAAACCCTACAAAGTAATCACTTGGTTAAATGACTGCTTTTGAAACCACAAAACCCTACAAAGATCTCCAAAGATCTCCAAATTTGTTTGAATTCAGAAAGGATCTGAATTCATATCAAAATCATTCCAGAAAATAGAAAACAGAAAAAGAAAAGGGCAAACAAAAGATAAAGGCCACGCGGCCAGGATCTGGCCCAGCAACCAATCCAGCCCAGCAAGCCCACCCGGGCACTCCTTTTCCTCCTCTCACGCACGGACGCACGCACTGAGCCGCTGACAGACGGACCCCACATTCACTTAGCGCGTTACGCTGACAAGCGGGCCCTATCTGCACGGCATCGCCTTCCCAACCCGCCCGCGACCACGTCAGAGCAGGATGATGGCCGTGATGGCGCTGCTTAATTGGGCCATTTAACGCAGGCTTCGTCGAGGCATCGGCTATAAGTTTTCCTCCCCACGATCATTTTCCCCGGTCAATCGCACACCACGCCCCAGCTGCCCTCAAACCTCCGCGAGTCACCGACATGAGCCTCCGCGATCAATTCGTGAGCTTCGAGTTCTCTCTCCCATTCACCCTATCTTACTCGGTGAACTCATACGCATCTCACGACACTCGCCGTTTGTCTTCGCATGACCCCTAGCGTTGGCAACTTCGACGATCGCCGCCACCATCTTCTTCACGAACTCCGCGACCCCTTCCGTAGTAAACACCACCCTTGCCCTCGGTTGACACGCATAGCATCCTCGCCATCGCGCGATCCGACGGTGTCCTTATTTTGGCCTAGCACGACGAGGAACCACGCCAACGACAATAACCGTAGGCGACAAATTCGCGAACTCCGCGAGCAATCCCGAAGTTTCGGCGCCGCTTTCTTATTCACCAGCGTGTTCGTAGTTGTCCGCGCATCCTCTAAAACCATTGGTTCGTGTCAGCGACGCAGTAACATCGAAGAACTCGACAACCCTCGCCGACGCTGCATTTAAACTCCGACGAGGTCCAGAGCCCATTTCAGCGCCTTCGCGAACGAGTACCACGCCGAGTTTCAGACGCCTTCGGATCGTAAGCACATCCTTGCATCTGGAATGGTCTAGAACGCCGGCACCGCCAGACAGACGCAATACCACGCCGCCGCCAGAGCATGGTCGCTTGCTCGCCGCTGGATCTTGATCCGAGCGCCAGGATAGATTCACTTAATCCGGCGGTACGCGATCTGTGCGCACGATCTGTTTAAAATCCTGCGCGCAGAGTGATCCGACCGAAGCGGTACGCGCCAATCACAGCGCGACGCGTGGCAAAGTTTTAGGTTAAAAACAGAATTCAAATCTGAATTAGATTCAAACTTCAAATGCTTGTATCTTTCAAATGACACGTTGGATTTTTGCAAACTTTATATCGTTGAGTTCAGCAAGACAAGGCCTATCTGAATATACCTTTAGTTTAGCATATAGTAACAGTTAAAAATGTTTTTTTTTGTGGAACAAGTTTGGGGCCATTTTAGGTATAAAAATGTCTTTATAAAATTTTGTTATGGACAAATAGGTTTGTTGGACAAACTTGTGACATGTTATACTTCAGTAGTCATGAACACACACTTGGTAGAATTTTTCAAAATTTAACACATGATAAATTCTTGCATGCATGCATTCATATAATTTTGGTTATGTTTAAATGTGTGTAATTGTTTGTTTTGATTTCTTGTGTAGATTGTGATTGTGATTGTGATTGTGAAGAGTGCTACTCCCCACACTACCAAGGCAAGTGATATTTGCATGAATATATATATGTCCTGTGTTTTTGAACTAGCATTAGATATTTTATTATACTATTGCTTAATATTTTGTCTAATGAAAAGGTGGGAAATCCTATGTAGTCTACTAGCATTGTTAGGGAGTTATCCCTAAGATAAGTTGCCATACTTGCTTAGCCTAGCTTATAGCAAACAAGGGTGGTGAACATCTATATATATATACTATATGATAAAATATTCTAAGTCAAGAAACTTATGTTTTCTTAATAAAACTACTAAGTTAAATAAACCTCCTGGGTGGAATGGAATGTATGGGTTATGTTGAGTGGTTACACAAGGCCATGGACTTGGGTTGTGTATCACACTTGTGGAATGCCACCCAGCACAAAGAGGTTTGGAGGCCAAGTGTGGAGAAAGCTTACAAGGCAACCACTTGGCAATATGGGCTCGCCATGATCATATAGGTTGCCCGAACTTAGTCAATTTGGACAGATGGTGGTAGTTGGGTTGATAGGTTGGAGCTGGCCCATTTTGACTAAGGAAAAGCTTCTGAAAGGTCCTGTCTTGGGAAACCAAGTCTGGTGGGGAAAGTGCACAACCTCTGCAGATGGAAAACCTAAGTACTTAGCCTTGTCCAAGGTAATGGACACTTTGAGCATCAAGACATGGAAGCCACAAGAATCTCATCACTCCAACTTCTAAATTAAAAACTTGTGGGTGAACAAGGGTGAAGGACCTCAGTGTCTATTGATGGTTTCCTTGGGAATGTTTTGACAAAGAAAACTTAGTAATTTCAACTAATAGGTAAAACTAAATTTTAAGCAAAGCAAGCCAAGCTACAATAGCCAAATGCATATAGAATTATAGACCACTTAAAATATACTAAGGTATCACTTGCCAATACTATTCCAAAGTATTGACCTCCGTGGTCAGAACTTGTGATGTTGCAGTTACTCCGATGGTGAGTAGGAGTCATGAGTCTACACTCAAGATGCTTGCTCGTGGCACATGAAGATGAAGACTTGTGTTTATTTATTTATTCCTAAAACTTGTATTAGGCCTATGGCCCGAGTTGTAAAAGACTATGATATCTCTGGAATGAATGTAATAAACGACCTTTGTATCTGTGTACTTCATCTTAAACTGTGGATGCTAGCATTGATCCAGGGACTAGCATTGCAATCACAGGGATCCTATCCTTTAATAAGGAGGGGTCTAACAAAAAGTGAGGAAATAGCGATATCCACCGCGCGTCGAAACACTCATCGGTCCGCATACATCGGTATGTATGATTTCCAACAAGTCCGTTGCTCGCTCCATCATACCGGAGAACGGGGTTTTGATCATCTTGCCCATGAGGCATGATTCGCATGTGTCAAATGATTCAAAATCAAGAGACTCCAAAAGTCCATCAGAATGGAGTTTCTTCATGCGCTTTACACCAATATGACCTAGACGACAGTGCCACAAATAAGTAGTATTATCACTATCTACTTTGCATCTCTTAGCCTCAATGTTATGGATGTGTGTTTCATCCCTTTCGAGATTTAGAAGAAATAAACCATTCACAAGAGGTGCATGACCATAAAAGATGTTACTCATATAAATAGAACAACCATTATTCTCCGATTTAAATAAATAACCGTCTTGCAATAAACACGATCCAGAAATAATGTTCATGCTCAACGCAGGCACATAATAACATTTATTAAGGTTTAAAACTAATCCCGAAGGTAAAACTAAGGAGAGCGTCGACGCCATCACATCAACTCTTGATCCGCTGCCAACGCGCATCGTCACCTCATCCCTCGCAAGCCGCCATCTATTCCGTAGCTCTGCTTCGAGTTACAAATATTAGCAAGTGAACCGTATCAAATACCTGCACTACAACGAGGGCTAGTAAGGAAAACATCAATAACATGAATATCAAATATACCTTTGATGGTGCCACCTTGTCCGCTAAGTACTTCGGACAATTCGCCCAAAGGACCCTTGTCCTTGCAATAGAAGCACTCAAAGGTCCGCTTAGGACCAGACTTGAGCTTCTTCTCGCCAGAGCATTAAGGCTGTCGCCGCCTTCTTGAAGGGCTTCTTGCTCCCTTACCTTTCTTAAAGGAGGGCTTGTTGACCATCAACACATGATTATCCTTCTTGATGTCCACCTCCGCAGCCTTCACTGCGAAGAGCTCGGTGATCGATCGGAGCCAATTTGATTATGAGTCACTACAAAACTTTTGTAGCCGGGAGGAGTGATTGCAACCTTTCAATCTTGAGCTCCTCCGAATCGTGCATTCCAGCTTGCTCAAGGCGTTGAGTGTAGCCCACATCTTTATGGCATGCTCACTAACGAACTCCCTTCCTCCATCTTGCGCTTAAAGAACTTCGGAGATCTCATATCTCTCGAATGGGCCCGAGTCCGAAAACATGGTTTTCAGCCTCGAGAATCTCAAAGGTCCCGGATACTCTTCAAAACGATTTTGAAGCTCGGTTCCATAGCAAACAACATGGTGCTCTTAATCACACCATAATCATCTTTGCGCGATGATAGACAGTTTTCATCACCGCGCAGCTTGCAAAGGGGTCACCTAACGCTTTACCAAGGACATAGTCCTTTGTCCGCCAGATGAATGATTCTTAGATTGGAACCAATTGGTGAAGTTAGACCCATTGTTTCTAAGCTTTTCCTTCTCAAAGAAAACGTTGAAGTTGAAGTTGGACTTGGCCATGTGATCTACGATTTGCAAGTACAATTTAGACTATGTTCATGATAAATAGTTCAACTTAATCAAATTACTAGATGAACTCCCACTAAATTCAACATCCTCAAGTTGTTTAGTGAACACGATCCAAATTCACCACACCTAATCCGATCATCACAAGAAGAGATGTGGTTTCAATGGTGGACAACCAAGTGTCGATCATATCATTCATATGACTCATGCTTAACCTTTCGGTTCTTGTGTTCGAGGCCATGTCCATACATGCTAGGCTCGCAAGCTAGACCCAAGTATTTCCGCAGTGTGCAAACTGGCTTTCACCCGTTGTATGTGAGCGAGAGTCTATAGCACCCGATCATCACGCCGATGCTTGGACACGACGAACTTTCGCAACGGTGCATACTTGGGGAGAACACATGTTTTATCTTGATCTTTATGAGGAATCATCTTATAATGCTACCGTCGATCTAAGCATAATAAGATACATAAAAGGATAAACATCACATGCATATAACTTTATGTGACATGGTATAGCCAATCTTCAAGAATGATCTCCATCTTGTGCCCGCCATGATCTCCATCACTCCACCATGATTGCTCCACCACGAATAGCAACTACAACTATTGCTAACTACTTAGCGATAAAATAAAGCTATTACATGGCGATAAGAAGTTGACTCGAGGTCATACACAATTATAAAGACAACCATATGGCTCTCGCCAGTGTACTCATCGACATGCAAGTCGTGAAACATTACAAAACATGATCATCGTACAATATACACATCACATCTTGGGCCATACCATATCACAGAAAACACTGCAAAAACAAGTTAGACGCCTACTTTGTTGTTGCATGTTTTACGTGGCTTATGGGAGTAGATGCTAAGAACGATTCTTACCTACGGAAAGCCACAACGGTGATATTATGGTTGCCAAACTCCGTGTTAATCCCATGACAACTATAGTGAGAGAAACCGACATCCACCACCGCATGTGTGGAACAAGCCACACGTCAAGTGCGGAGGTCTCGCGAACGACGCCGTAAGGTTAGCCCGACCGCCTAATCTCACTATCCCGTGTCATAAGAAGAACACAAACAAGAGGCTTGCAACAGAAAACATCAACGCCGCAACAACCATGTTATGCTCTACTCGTGAAACACATCTACGCATAGATCTAGCTCTAATACCATCAAGGGATTCTCGGCATAGTAAATCAAAATTTTCTACGGATGCGAATAGAGGAAAGCCAAGATCTAATCTAGGAGATGCAATCAACGATATATTGATTAGATCTTCATACCCTTGAAGATTCGCGACACGGAACGCTCGTCGGAACATGGGTGATGTAGTCGTACCGCTTCTCCTCCTCGCGATCCGATCCGATCTAGCACCACAAGTGGCGGTGCCTCCGTGAGATGCACACGCAGCACCTCGACGCCTCCTCCTTCCTCGGACCAGCAAGTATGGTGGAGAGATAGATTGGATCTACAACACGACGGCGTGGTGTATATGGTGGAGAATTTCAGCAGGCTTCGCCACAAACAATGGGAGGAGAGAGGAAGGCAGCAGGACAACTAGGGTTTGGAGGCAAGGTGTGGGGAGGGGCGACCAGCCCTCTATATATAGAGGGGGCGCCCAGCCTGCCCCTCCTCCAAGCCTTGGGCCGGGCCAAGGGAGGGAGAAGGGGGGCAAGGACTCCCTTCTAGAAACCCTATCTCTAGTTTAAACGAGTTTAAACTCTAGGATCGGTTGGGCCCTATGGGGCCTTGTGCCCTGGCCCAATGCGCCAGGACACTCCTCATAGGCCCATACCCCTCCCGGAAGGTGGGGCCACGTTGGTCCCTTCCGAAGGTTCTAGAAGCTTCCAGACAATACCGATTAACCCTGGAACAATTCAACACCAAAACTGCATTGCCTTATATGAATCTTATTCTCCTGACCATTCCGAACCTCTCGTGATATCCCGGATCCCATCCGAGACTCAACAAAAATTCATAAACCAATTATCCAATCTATCCTAGCCGAGATACGTTAAGTGTGACCGGTTCGAGAATATGCACATGATCTTCTATCAATAATCAACAACGGGGTCCGCACCCATATTGACTCCCACACATTCATCGATGATCATATCGGATGAACCACGATGTCAGGATTCAAACAATCCCATATATATATTCCCTGCCTCGCGATATTTTACTTGCCCGAGATTCGATCGCTGCATCGCCATACCTAGTTCAATCTCGCTCACAGCAAGTACTTTACTCATTCCGTAATCCGATATCACTTTGTGATTAACTCCTTAACCACATGCTTGCAAGCGTGTTGATATCGACACCGAGTGGGCCCAAGTATATCTCCGACTTGGGAGGGACAAATTCCATCTCGATACATACAACCCAATGATACTTTCCGATCACCTAAGAGACACCTTTATGATCACCCTCTCATAGGATGACGCTTGATGACCTCAAAGCTTTCTTCCGATACTGTGGAGTTGTATTATCTCATGGTCTAAGGAATACAATATTTGACATAGGAAAAGCTTCAAAGATGAACACGATGATACGATCTAATTGCTTCGCTTAGTTTGGGTCTGTCCATCATATCATTCTCCAATGATATGATCTCATTATAAATTGACAACTCATGTCTATGGTTAGGAAACCTTAACCATCATTGATCAATGAGCTAGTCCATAGAGGCATACTAGGGACACAGCGTTGTTCACAAACCACACAAGTATTAAAGTTTCCGCTTAATACAATTCTAGCATGGAATATAAACTTTATCATGAACAAGAATTATAATAATAACATCTTTATTATTGCCTCTAGGGCATAATTCCAACAAATTCTTCAATCACCGGTAATGGATATTTAGCCTTGATAGTGAGCAGATTCAGATTGCGATAATCCACGCATAATCTCCAAGTGAAGTCCTTCTTTCTCACCATAATAATTGAGAAGCAAATTCACTATCACGATAGAAATTTCACCCAATCAAGCATAGCTTGATTTGTCTCTCAATTTCACTCTTCGCCTGTGAGTAACGGTAAGGTCGAATTTTCACAGCGAGCCGCAAAGAATCGAGGTATCTTGTGATCACAAGCCCGCCTAGGTGGCAGAGTCAGAGGAAGCGAGAAAACTTCAGGAAATTGATCCGTCGTTGTAAATCATCCAAATGCTTTTGGTTGGGAAATAGGTGACTGAACGAGTTGTAACTCAACCACGGTACAATCAAACTATACTGGAGGCTCCCCTTGTAAGAACACTGTGGCGCCTTGGTGATTGAAGGAAAGCCACTTATGATTCCAATTTACTTGCATGGTTCCACGAGCAGACAGCCAATCCATGCCGATGATGCCATCATAATGCTGCAATGGTAGAATTTTGAAGTCTGACTAAAATGTATGCCCAGCTACTGACCAAGGACACTGCTGAATCAAGTGTGTGAAAAGAAGATGACCCCCGCCAGCTATCCTCACTCGTTGCTGTCTTGGTAACGGAACCTTGTTAGGAATAATTTCAACTGGAACTCGAAATGAATGAGAACTGCCCGAATCAAGAAGGAACAATACAGAATGTCCTGCCAATTCACCAGACAACCGAATTGCACTGGTATTACTATCAGTAGTCTGAGTTTCTGCAGATAACACCATCAAATCCTCCTCATTGTCTTCAGATTCAGCTAGATCCGGTGAGCAAAACTCGAACATCTCTTGCACCACATGCAACTGTACCGTTGTGTTGCATTTGTGATCCTTGCCCCAGCATTCCCCACAGATAAAACAAAGACCCTTGGCTCGGCGATAGGCTTTGAGAGTGGCAAGCTTATCGCCTCGACCATCGCTTTTAACCACCTCAGAGCTCGAGGTTCCTCCACACCGAGTCAGCTTGGTGGGGCGAGATGAAGAAGATGATTGAGGACGACGAGCACTCGAATGATAATACTCCACTTCATCATCGCCAAGCTCCTCCTGCACAACAGCGATGGAATACGCAGTATCCAAATCGATAGGACGTTGTACATCAACAATTAAACGAATGTCTGGTTTTAATCCATCAATGAACCTAGTTGTATAATGCAGCATGTCTGGATTTGGCTCATAAGCAGTCAACTGGTCCATCAAAGCAGCAAAAGCACTAATGTACGCAGTGATAGTCCCTGTTTGTCTAAGGCGATACAGTTTACGCACCAGAGATTGATGCTGATTTTTTCCAAATCTATGCAACACCGCAGCTACAAAATCCTGCCAACTAGCCTTACCGATCTTATGTTGCACAGAGGCCAACCACTGAGCTGCCTCACCCTCAAATTGCATTGCTGCCACAGCGATCCATAAGTCCGGATCCGTGTCAAACATTGCAAAATAATCCTCACATCTAGCTTGCCAAAACTTAGGATTATCACCAGAGAATTTAGGAAAATCCATGGAGGGTGGTTTATCATGACCAGAAAAAGTTCTCCTCTCTCGATTTAACAAACTACCAAAGGAATTGGTCACTCCCGTAGGCTGATTTACAACAGCAAGGGAGGAATTAGCCTGGATACCTCTTGCCGGAGGAGGGATGTAGGGCACATGTGCCCCGACTCCCAACCCCCGTGTAGTCGAAGTATCGTGGTGCCCTTGTTGGCCGATCTCTGTGACTCCCCCCGGCGCCTTGGATGGGCTCGGTTCGCTGCCGTGGGAGGCGAGACCCATCGCGGCGCGCAGATCTGCCTCCACCACCACGGTGTAAGACTGAATGTCCCGCACCGCCGCGCTCATCGATGCCCCGACCGCCTTGTCAACCGCCTTGTCGACCGCGAGATCCACCGCGTAGACATCGATTTGTTCACCGCCGACGATGAGGTCGTGGAGATCGGCCTGAGCTTCGCGCGTGGCGTTGACCGTGAGATTGCCTTCCCTCCGGAGTAAGGTGCTCCATGATCTCCGCCGCCGTCGTTTCGCCGCCTTCAAACGAGTAGCGTGAGGATGGGGAATCTCCACAGGTGTGGTGGGTGGGATGAAATTGGCTCAATACCAAGTGTTAACTACTCGCATCTCTCCGATGGTTCTATTCCAAGGTGCTCCGGAAATTGATCCGCAACACGAGATGAATGAGTACAGCGTTCGATAATTCTACAAGCTTCGCCTCACCGTGTCCAAGCCAAATTCCTACTACATACCGCCTATTTATCGAGCGTGTGACCCATTGATCGAGAGGCATAGCGTGACGAGGGCCTTCGGTTCGGGCTTGAGTTGGGACTCCTCTTCTATTCCAGCCCGCCTGCTCCTTCTCGGCTTGCTTGTTGTAGACGTGGCATCCTCCATTGTATTAGCGAGTCGCTAACATGAAAGCACGAGAAGGTCTGTCATGGGCTCATGGCCCTTTCCCGCTGCGGGTGCCTACTTGTATTGTTGGCCGGGGCAGAGTCGGAGCAAAGCCTGGCTGCGGCGGACGGCTTCGAGATGGAAGGGCCGACGCCCGGTGGTCGTTGGTGGCGGTGAGGTAGAGCGGAGGCTGGCCGGAGTCGACGAAGCGGGATGGAGGTGGTGATGGGCTGCAGGAGTGAGAGAGTTCAAGGTAGGAGCTCGTCGGCCGGAGAGAGAGTGTGAGGGGGTGTCTGGTTTGTGGTGTCAGAGCTTGCCGATCGTTACTAGCTCGCTTGAGTCCATGCCACTCAGTCACAATTGTGATTGTGTTTTTTTTCAAGGAAGGAATTTTTTCTCTGGTTTTCTGGATCTTTTTTTGTTTTCTGATTTGGTAATTCCCTAGAATTGTTTTGTTAGCTTTTCTTTTCTTGTGTGTTGTTTTCGCCCCTTTCATTTTTCTGAATTAATTTTCCCTCGTTTTATTTTTCCCATTTCTTGCAAATGCTTAATTTTTTAATGTGTATTTTATTCATCTTTTCTGTGTTTGTTCTCCAATCGGATCCTAAATATGGATTAGCATTTAGTTAACCCAATATGCAACAAAAACATAACTAAGGAGCTAATTTTTTTTTTTAAACGGAGACAAAAGATTTGGCTCATCCATTAATTAAGAAGAAGGTGAAAGAGCATTTTCCTATCCCTCTGATTTTGATGTTTGATAACAACACACTTATCAGTTTAATCGTGTGCTAAGTATATCACAGGGTTGATAAGGGTGTGACATAAATATTGGCATAACATTTCCCTTTGCGAAAAACCAATGTGTCAAACGGTAGTACCGGAAATACAACCGGTACTACCGCTTGACACCGGTACTACCGGTTCAAGTACAGGTTGGAACCATGCAAAACTCATAAGGGTGGGTCTTAGTCAGTACCACCCGGTACCACGGAGCGGCACTACCGGTCCAACCGGTAGTACCGCTTGAGACAAGCATTACTACCGCTTGGACACGGTCGTACCGCTTGACAGTACAGGGCCGTTCTAAAGAAAAGCCACCCCTCTCTGTTTTGCTCAGTACCAAGCGGAACTTGGGATCGGTACTACCGCCCGGACCGGTACTACCGCAAGGGCGATACCGGCCAAACCTGAAGAAGGCACGACCAACTGAAGCATCTCCGGTACCTGGTCCGGTACTGGACCGGTAGTACCACTTGCCAGCAATACTACCGCTTGAGTACCGGTAATACCGGTGCATTAATGGCTCCAACGGCCATATTTCGTGGAGTCAAGACCACCATTGGAGCCACCCAATTCCCAAGATCTTCTCATTCCACCACCCAAAGTCCTTGATCTTTGGGGAATCGAAGGAGGAGGCCCCGATCTACTACTTCACCAAAAGAGATCTTCATTTCCCCCTCATTTCATTGAGGTCCCCTTTGTTCTAGTGTTTTCTTGGAAACCCCAGTTCTTGTTTTGGTTCTTACAAGCTTGTCTTTGATTGCTTTCACAGCTTGCTTGTATTTGGGAGCCTCCGATTAAGTTGTGGATGTGTGCCTCGAACTTGTAATCTGTCGGCTTCCACCTTGAAGGTTGTCGATATAGTGGAAGGTGAATCGATCCTGCTGGGGTGAGATTCATCTGAGAACAAGGAGTTTTCGTATGCTCGTGGTTTAAACGTAGACGATTTCCCTCAAAGGAAGGAACTACGGGAAACAAATCCTTGTGTCTCCGCGTCCACCACTTTGGTTACTTCTATCCTTTACCGCACTTTACTTACTTGTTCCTACTTTGTGTTGTGGTAGTTCTTGCATATTTGTCATATAGGTAAATTCACCTTAGTTGCATTATCTAGAGAATTTACCTTATTGTCAAACCTTAATTTGAAAAAGAAGAAAATTTGAAGTAGCACCTATTCACCCCCCCTCTAGGTGCCCATACGATCCTTTCAATTGGTATCAGAGCCTCGGATCTTTATTCAGGCTTTACCGCCTAAGAGAATATGGGTAGCAATGATGGGGATGGTGGTAGTGAGCCGACCCCGGTGACCATGGAAGATCTCAAAAACTTGGAAACAAGATTGTGCTCTTCCTTGGTCAACGAAGTCAAGAAGATGCTTGAGCAACTTCTTAAAGACAAAGAAGGCTCATCACCCCATCTCCTCAAGAGGATCAACCATCCATTTTACCTAAGGGGAATACGTCAGTATCCCCCGAGGGTATGGTGGTGGGGGGTAAATTAGACAACATTAATTCCTCCACACACAATGATGGTGGGAAGGGTGAGCACCGTGATTCATGGTACTCTCCCGACCCTCCAATCCCTGACCCTCATGTATACAATAGAGGTGACCCACCTAAGCTTGAAGAATCTGCTACTTTTTCTTAATGGCAATCACTAATGAGGACTCATATGCGCAGCTCTTGCATTGAACTATGGAACATCATCGAGCATGGACTCTTTTTTGGGGATCCAAACAACTTGACAAGAAGAGAGATTGTTAATAGTCAACTCAATGCCACTGCTTTGCATATGATTCAACAAGGTTTGGGGACAAAGGATTATCCACACATTGAGCACTTTAGCATTGCCAAGGAAGCTTGGGATGCTCTCACTGTGTTGTTTGTTGGAAATGAGAGTATGAGGAGGAACCGATATGATGCTTTAAGCAATGAAGCCGAAGGCTTCTACATGAAAGAAGGTGAAGATCACGAAGACATGTACCGAAGGCTCAAGACCACCGCCACCGCTTTTAGGAATGTGGGTGCCTCACATGTGGATGATGCATGGATAAAAAGGAAATATGTGAGTGCACTCATGCCTTTTGAGCCCACCGACTTGAAGAGCCTACAATGAAGACACAACTACCATCTCATGACCTCAAATAAAGTTATGAAAGAGATGGCCGCTTTCAAGGTTGCCGCCAAGAATGCCAAAGATGCCCGTGCTCGTGCCCTTGGTATGAGCAATGTTGTCAATGTTGCTTTGAAGGCCAAAGTTGTGGAACATGGGGATGAAGATGATAGTGATTAAGGGCTTTCCATGGACTATCCCGATGAAGTCAAGATTACTCATGGTCAATATATGGCTTTTTATGCAAAGAACTTTTGGAAGAACCCCGCCAAGGACAAGATGGAAATGCAACAGAGAAGCAATCCAAATGGGAAAAGAGAGAATACCACTAGGTTGAGAACTTGCTTCAATTGTGATGACCGCTATCACTTTGTGGCAAGTTGCCCCTATGAGAAGAGAGAAGATCATGGTGGTAAGCTTGTGTTGAAGAAGACTCTCAAGGCACCTTACAAGAAACCCTTCATAAAAAAGAATCCCATCAACAAGAAGTCGGGAGAAATTGTCTTGATCACTCATGAAGAATACTCCTCCGACAATGAAGATGATGAAGATGAGGAAGAGGAAACTTCTCATGGTGTGGCTGCTCTAGCCACCACCTCTACTCCGACATTCTCACTCTTCGATTCTCCAAATGAGATTTCTTCCAATTAAGAACATCACTTGCCTTATGGCAAGAGGAACGGAGGTATCCTCATCATCCCGCTCTACTCACTTAGATAATGATGAAATTGATGATGAGATGTCTCTTGATGTTAAAAAGGAATTAATTGCCTTTGATGAGTTTATGACTAACCTAGAAGGTGATGCTAAGCTACATTTTGGGAATATCTTAGATCAACTCTCACATACTCAAGAGCTTCTAGATGTAAGATGTAGACTTGGGCATGAACATATGATTGAGCTAGAGGCTTTAAACAATGCTCTAGAAGAAGAACAAGAAACTAGGGTGTCACTTGAATTAAAAGTTGAAGGTCTTGATGAGGCCAATGACATTATTGTTAACAAAATCATCAAAGAGCGTGATCATGCTATTGCTAAATACAAAAGGGCTAAAAAGGACAAGATTGAGTTTGGTGTGGTTCATGAAAAACTTGCCGAGGACTTTAGTTTGCTTAACAAGGCTCACAAGGTCTTGGAGAGTGAACTCTTGTCACTCACAAAGTCCCATGAAATGCCTCACACTCAATTGGCCAATATTCCTTCACCTAGTAACTTCATTCCATCTAGTAGCACAACTATTCTTGAAGAGAATGCTAGGTTGAAGGGGGAGCTTGCTAAGGCCACATTTCCACAAGGCAACAAGTCCATTGATGATATTTTGATCAAGCAAAGGCGTATTGGTGATAAAGGGGGCATTGGTTTTGTTTCCAAAACCAAGAAGAAGAACAATAAGAAGAAGAAGGACAAGCCCGCACAAGAGACCAACAAGACCATTGTGGAGAGTAAGACCACAAGTGGTAAAACTATGTCTCATGATGATTTTGCGGGAAGTTCTAACCCTCACTATGTTCTAATGCGTGATTATTATGGTGATGTGTATGCACAATATGTTGGCCCTTATGATGGTTATATTGCTTGGTCTATTTGGGTTCCCAAGACCCTTGTTGCTAACAAAAGAGGACCCATTGAAAAATGGGTACCTAAAAATTAGCTTGATCTTTTGTAGACTTATGCTTCGGGAGGGTCAAAGTGGGTGCTTGATAGTGGTTGCACAAGTCATATGAACGGAAGCTCGTCTATTGTCAAGGACTTAAAGCCAAATGATGATCAAATCACCGTGACATATGCCGACAAGTCAAAGTCTAAGGTAATGGGTTTTGGCAAAGTTGTGGTTGCTCACGACATTACACTCGTGAACGTCATGCTTTTTGACACCCTTGGGTACAATTTACTTTCAGTTTGTGCTCTTTGAAAGATGGGTTTTTCCATCTTTATACATAATGATCTTGTGGTCCTCATGTGGAGCAAGTCTCTCAAGGTCGCTTTTGTTGGGTATGTAGAACATGACTTGTATGTGGTGGACTTTTCGGGGCAAGCCACTACAAGTGTGATGTGCTTATTCGGAAAGGCCGATGTGGGTTGGTTATGGCATCGCCGACTGGCCCATGTCAATATGAGAACTTTGCAAAGTCTCCACAAGGAGGGCCATATTGTTGGACTAAAAGAAAATGTTTCCTTTGCCAAAGATCGTGTTTGCAGGGCATGTGTTCTAGGGAAGATGCATGATGCTCCTCATAAGCCTAAGAACCGCATCAAGTCCACCAAGATGTTGGAGCTCCTCCACGTGGACCTCTTTGGTACTCCATCTCATGCAAGTCTTGGTGGGAATAAATATTGCTTGGTGATTGTTGATGACTTTTCAAGATACTCTTGGGTTTATTTCTTCAAATTGAAGAGTGAAACTCAAAATACCTTCATCGACTTCATCAATTTGGTCCAAAGGCAATACAATGTTCCCGTGTTGATCATTAGAAGTGATAACGGCACCGAGTTCAAGAACTACACCTTGAATGATTTCCTTAGTGATGAGGGGATTAAACATCAATATTCCGCTACATACACCCCTCAACAAAATGGCGTGGCCGAAAGGAAGAACCGGACTCTTATTGAGATGGCTAGGACCATGCTGGCGGAGTTTAAATCTCCATACAACTTTTGGGCCGAAGCCATTTCCACTGCTTGCCATGCTTCAAACCGGCTCTACCTCCACAAAGAAATCAACAAGACACCATATGAAATTCTTACCGGTAACAAGCCCAACATATCTTACTTCCGGGTGTTCGGTTGTAATTGTTTCTATCTCATAAAAGGTGTTCGTTTGTCTAAATTCGAGTCTAAAGCATTAGAGGGTATTTTTGTTGGCTATGGTCTCGAATCTCACACTTATAGAATCTATGATAAGCTCTCCGGAGTCGTCATAGAATCTTGTAGTGTGACCTTCGAAGAATATGATGGTCTCGAAGGGGGCATGTTGATGCTTGTGATGCAGCTGATGAAATGCCTCAGGATGCCATAGGAAGAATGGGTGTGGGATATATCCGCCCCGTTGAGGAACCCCTTATGGTGGATCCAGAAGAACTATGCTCCACTCAAGTGGAGCCCTCATCTTCACAACCTCAACATGCTCCATCCACCGAAGAGGACATTGACTCAAGCCAAAGACAAGATGTGGACCCTCAACATGGTGATCAAAGTGTCAACTCCAGTCAAGGGGGGCTTGGTACATTCGACTGATTGTCAAGTGGTGCCAAGTCAATTTGTCAAGGAAGATTCGTACAAGCTTCTTTGAGACAAGCTCAAATTGACGCTAGAAGTGCACTTGATCAAGACCAAGGTCAATATTTGCCTCCCAATGTAGAGGATGACTCCAATGATGATCAAGGTCAAGATGATGGTCAAGACGAGGATCAGAATGATGAAGAGGATCCTCCAAGAAATAACACGGAGATCCACGCTTGTCGCGAAGCTAGAAAGGAAAGAATGTTGGAAATGAGAGATCACACTCTACAAAATGTAGTTGGTGATCTAAGGAAAGGTATTTCCACAAGATCACAATTGAAGAGGTTCAGTGAACACCAAGCTCACATCTCCATGATTGAACCAAAGAAAGTGTGGGAAGCTCTTGAAGATTCGGATTGGTTAGAGGCTATGCATAAAGAGATCAACAACTTTGAGAGAAACAAAGTATGGAGGTTAGTTGAGAAGCCAAAGGATTGCCGCAATGTTATTGGAACAAAGTGGATATTCAAGAACAAGCAAGATGAGCATGGAATTATAGTAAGGAACAAGGCAAGATTGGTTGCACAAGGGTATTCTCAAATTGAAGGCATTGATTATGGAGAGACTTATGCACCCGTGGCTCGCCTTGAGTCCATCCGTATCCTTCTTGCTTATGCAGCACATCATAACTTTAAGTTGCAACAAATGGATGTAGAAAGTGCATTTCTTTATGGTCCATTAAATGAATTGGTATATGTTAAGCAACCCCCAGGATTTGAGGACCCCAACTTCCCAAACCATGTCTACAAACTTGATAAGGTGCTCTATGGGCTCAAGCAAGCCCCACGCACGTGGTATGAGCACCTTAGAGAGTTATTGTTTGACCGTAGCTTTGAGGTTGGGAAAATCGATCCCACTCTTTTTACTAAGAGGGTCAATGGGGAGCTTTTTGTATGCCAAATATATGTTGATGATATTATCTTTGGCTCATCTAACAAAGCTTTTAATGATGAATTCTCAAAGCTTATGACTAGTAGGTTCTAGATGTCTTTGATGGGAGAGTTGAGAGTATTTCTTGGCTTTGAGATCAAGCAAGTTAGAGGAGGGAAATTCTTCAATCAAGCCAAATATACTCAAGACATGCTCAAGAGATTCAAAATGAAAGATTTAAATGGAGCTCCTACTCCCATGGCTACAAAGACTCATCTAGAACAAAATCCAAATGGTAAAGATGTGGATCAAAAGGTATACCGATCCATGATTGGTTCTTTGCTTTACCTTTGTGCATCTAGACCCGATATTGTGTTGAGTGTAGGTGTGTGTGCAAGATATCAAGCGGCTCCTAAGGAAATCCATTTAATGGCGGCCAAGAGAATCTTTCGATATTTAGTTCATACCCCATTTTATGGTCTTTAGTATCCTCGAGGCTCAACGTTTGATCTTTGTGGATACACGGATTCGGATTGGGCGGGGGACAAGGATGATAGAAAATCAACATCCGGAGCTTGCCAATTCCTTGGTAGGTCCTTGGTATGTTGGTCTTCTAAGAAGCAAAATTGTATATCTCTCTCCACCACCGAAGCCGAGTATGTGGCAGCTGCTAGTGCTTGCACCCAATTGCTATGGATGAGGCAAACTCTAAAGGAATACGGTGTCCATTGTGACAAAGTGCCTCTTTTATGTGACAATGAAAGTGCCATCAAGATTGCTTACAACCCGGTGGATCACACAAGGACAAAGCATATTGAGATTCGACACCACTTCATTAGAGATCATGTTGCTCGAGGTGATATTGATCTATCATATGTGTCAACCAAAGATCAACTTGCCGATATCTTCACGGCCACTTGATGAAGCAAGGTTTTGCTACTTGAGGAATGAACTAAATATCGTAGATTCAAGGAGCTTGACTTGATTATCTTGCACTCTCACCTAATAATCGATCCATATTTGGTTTAGGTGTAGGCATGGACATAGGGGAGTGCCCCTAATTGATTGGACCATCCTCCCCCATTATGCTAAAGTAAAACAAAATCATTCCTCTTAATATCATTTTGTGATATGTGAGCTTAATGATTAGTTTTAATGGACATGATGGAGGGTTAACCTCTTGGGTGCCCGATCTTCACGGATCTCGTGGTCAAATCGATGGGAAAGCGAGGGAAAGGGAGAAAGGTAGCGGAACACACACCGCGAAGAACACGATGAACACACGCAAAACTCACACGATACAAGGCCGATTGCTCGAACGGCCACCGTCCGATAGAATCCTCGCATGAAAGATCGGTCAACGTTCCCTCAAATCCACATCGGAGAGGGAAGAACACCTTGGGAGGGTCTTGACAAGGGAGACAAGACATCAAACCCAAGGCCTTGTTCAACGATGGATGCGTGATGCAAAGTCCAATCGAGGTTGGTTACGATAGTGGTCCCCTTGGTAAAGGGATGAGGCAAACTAGAGATTCCACAATGGGGTTGTCTTTAGTCTATCATCTATGCCTAAGGGATACATGAAGGGTGGGGCTCTATTTATAGGCCAGCCACATAAACAGTGGGTAGTTTGGGGATAAAACTAGGGTTTGGACGATAGAGGGGTACATGGGCTGAAGGCCCAACTGGTGGCGCAGCCCATCGTGAAGGCCGAGACTCCAAGTGGGGTCCGAGACTCGGTCAGGCCGAGACTCCCTGCCTCTCGTGTCGCCTCCCGAGTGGCGCTCGACCGCTCAAGGCGGTGCCTGGGTCGGTCCGAGGTAGGTCCAGAGACTGTGTAGCAGACCGAGACTCGGTGTAGCAGGACCGAGACTCCGGTGTAGGCCGAGACTCCGGTGGTTCCGTGGCTTCTTCCTTCTCCTCTTCCAAGCCTCCGCCTTGTCGGGCTTGATGTCCCAAGCCTCCCTTGCCTCCGCATTTCCTGTGAACCTATCATGCATATGTGACGGAGTATGAAGTAGCATACCATTCAATAGGGTAGGAAGTGGGCTCGCATAGAGGAACGGGTTCACCTTTGGAGTCCATGACGACTTGGCGTAAGTTGGAGACCATGATGTGGTAACGACCGTAGGTCGAGCTACATCAGCTCCCCCCCCTTCAAAAAGAGTCGTCCTCGACTCTCCATGTTCATCACGAAGTAGAAGAGGCCGAAGGACATCCTTGATCCTGGGGTTCTGTTGGAATTATGCCCTAGAGGCAATAATAAAGATGTTATTATTATAATTCTTGTTCATGATAAAGTTTATATTCCATGCTAAAATTGTATTAAGCGAAAACTTTAATACTTGTGTGGTTTGTGAACAACATCGTGTCCCTAGTACGCCTCTATGGACTAGCTCATTGATCAATGATGGTTAAGGTTTCCTAACCATAGACATGAGTTGTCAATTGATAATGAGATCATATCATTGGGAGAATGATATGATGGATGACCAAACTAAGCGAAGCAATTAGATCGCTTCATCGTGTTCATCTTTGTGAAGCTTTTCTTATGTCAAATATTGTATTCCTTAGACCATGAGATAATGCAACTCCCGGCACCGAAGAAAGCTTTGAGGTCATCAAACGTCATCCTATGAGAGGGTGATCATAAAGGTGTCTCTCTGTGATCGGAAAGTATCTGTTGGGTTGTATGTATCGAGATGGAATTTGTCCTCCTGTGTCGGAGAGATATACTTGGGCCCACTCGTAATCGATATCAACACCGCTTGCAAGCATGTGGTTAAGGAGTTAATCACAAAGTGATATCGGATTACGAACGAGTAAAGTACTTGCCGTGAACGAGATTGAACTAGGTATGACTTACCGATGATCGAATCTCGCAAGTAAAATATCGCGAGACAAGGGAATATATATATGGGATTGATTGAATCTCGCATCGTGGTTCCTCCGATATGATCATCGATGAATGTGGGAGTCAATATGGGTGCCTGCACCGCTGTTGATCATTGATAGAAGATCATGTCGCATATTCTCGAACCCGCAGGTCACACACTTAACGTGTCTTGACGCTAGGATAGATTGGATAATTGGTTTATGAATTTTTGTTCGAGTCTCGGATGGGATCCGGATATCACGAGAGATTCCTAATGGTCCGGAGAATAAGATTCATATAAGGCAAGGCAGTTTTTGGAGTTCGAATTGTTCGGGTTAATCGGTATTGTACGAAGCTTCTAGAACCTTCCGGAAGGGGACCAACGTGGCCCCACCTTCCGGGAGGGGCATGGGCCTATGAGGGAGTGTCCTGGCCGACAATAGGGCACAAGGCCCCATAGGGCCCAGCCGATTCTAGAGAGATTTGACTCGTTTAAATCTCGGGATAGAATTTCTAGATAAGGAGAGTTTAAATCGCTTAAACTAGAGATAGGATTTCTAGATAAGGGAGAGTTAAAATTGTTTAAACTAGAGATAGACTTGGAGGAGGGCAAGGGGCTGGCCGCCTCTATATATAGAGGGTGGTGCGCCTCCCCTACACACCTTCCTCCAAGCCCTAGCAGCCTTGCTACCTTCCTCTCCTCCCGATCGCTTGTAGGCGAAGCCCCAGCAGAAATTCTCCACCATATACACTACGCCGTGTTGTAGATCCAATCTATCTCCACCATACTCGCTGGTCCGAGGAAGGAGGAGACGCCGAGGTGCTGCACGTGCATCTCACGGAGGCACCGCCACTTGTGGTGCTAGATCGGATCGGATCGCGAGGAGAAGCGAGTACGACTACATCACCCACGCTCCGACGAACGCTCACCGCCAGCGTAATCTTCAAGGGTATGAAGATCTAATCCAATCTCTCTCGTTGTTTGCATCTCCTAGATTAGATCTTGGATTTCCTTCTGTTCGCTCCGTAGAAAATTTTGATTTACTATGCTGCGAAACCCATCAGTGGTATCAGAGCTAGATCTATGCGTAGATGTGTTTCACGAGTAGAACGCAACATGGTTGTTGCGGGCGTTGATGTTTTCTGTTGCAAGCCTCTTGTTTGTGTTCTTCTTATGACGCGATAGTGAGATTGAAGCGTCCAGGCCAACCTTACGCGACGTCGTCATGAGACCGGCTCGCACTTGACGGTGGCTTGTACCACACATGCGGTGGATGTCGTTCTCTCACTATAGTTGTCATGGGATTAACACCGAGTTTGGCAACCATAATATCACCGTTGTGGCTTTCCTGAGGTAAGAATCGTTAGCATCTACTCCCATAAGCCACGTAAAACATGCAACAACAAAGTAGAGGCGTCTAACTTGTTTTTGCAGGAGTGTTTTCTGTGATATGGTATGGCCCAAGATGTGATGTGTATATTGTATGCGATGATCATGTTTTGTAATGTTTCACGACTTGCATGTCGATGAGTACACAACCGCGTGAGCCTTATGGTTGTCTTTATAATTGTGTATGACTCATGAGTCAACTTCTTATACGCCATGTAATAGCTTTACTTTATCGCTAAGTAGTTAGCAATAGTTGTAGTTATTCGTGGTGGAGGCAATCATGGTGGAGTGATGGAGATCATGCGAACGCACAAGATGGAGATCATTGCGCCAAGATTGGCTATACCATGTCACATAAAGTTATATGCATGTGATGTTTATCCTTTATGTATCTTATCATGCTTAGATCGCGACGGTAGCATTATAAGATGATTCCTCACTTAAAGATCAAGATAAAACTGTTCTCCCCAAGTATGCACCGCTATGAAAGTTCGTTGTTTCCAAGCATCACGTGATGATCGGGTGCTATAGACTTACGCACATACAACGGGTGCAAGCCGCTTTTGCACACGCGAAATACTTGGTCTAACTTGACGAGCCTAGCATGCATATGGCCTCGGAACACAAGAACCGAAAGGTTAAGCATGAGTCATATGAATGATATGATCGACACTTCGTTGTCCACCATTGAAACCACATCTCTTCTCGTGATGATCGGATTAGGTGTGGTGAATTTGGATCGTGTTCACTAAACAACTTGAGGGATGTTGAATTTAGTGGGAGTTCATCTAGTAATTTGATTAAGTTGAACTATTTATCATGAACATAGTCTAAATTGTACTTGCAAATACTGTAGATCACATGGCCAAATCCAACTTCAACTTCAACGTTTTTGCTGAGAAAGAAAAGCTTAGGAACAATGGGTCTAACTTCACCAATTGATCCGCAATCTAAGAATCATTCTCTCGGACAAAAGGACTATGTCCTTGGTAAAGCGTTAGGTGACCCTCGTTGCAATCGCTACCGATGAGAAAGTTGTCTATCGTCACAAGAAAGATGATTATGGTGTGATTAAGAGCACCATGTTGTTTGCTATGGAACCGAGCTTCAAAATCGCTTTTGAAACCTATCCGGCCCTTTGAGATTCTTGAGGAGCTGAAACCATGTTTCGACTCAGCCCGCTCGAGAGATATGAGATCTCGAGAAGTTCTTTAACGCAAGATGGAGGAAGGAGTTCCGTAGTGAGCACGCCATAAAGATGTCTGCCACACTCAACGCTTGAGCAACCGGAATGCACGATTCCAGAGGAGCTCAAGATTGACAGGGTTCTGCAATCACTCCCTCCTAGCTACAAAAGTTTTGTAGTGACTCATAATCAGATTGGTTCCACTGATACGATCACTGAGATCTTCGCAAAGCTGAAGGCTGCAGAAGTGGACATCAAGAAGGATAATCATGTGTTGATGGTCAACAAGCCCACCTTTAAGAAAGGTAAGGGTGCAAGGAAGCCCTTCAAGAAAGGCAGCGGCAAGCGCGTTGCCCCTGCTGAGAAGAAGCTCAGGTCTGGTCCAAAGCCGGACACTGAGTGCTTGTATTGCAACGACAAGGGTCACCGAAGCGAATCGTCCAAGTACTTAGACAAGAAGGTTGGCACCATCAAAGGTATATTTGATATACATGTTATTGATGTTTTCCTTACTAGCCCTCGCTAGTGCTCGGTATTTGATACCGTTCGCTTGCTAATATTTGTAACTCAAACAGAGCTACGAAATAGACGGCGGCTTGAGAGGGATGAGGTGACGATGCTGGCAACGGATCAAGAGTTGATGTGATGGTCAAGACACACTCCTTAGTTTTACCTTCGGGATTAGTTTTAAACCTTAATAAATGTTATTATGTGCCCGCTGAGCATGAACATTATTTCCGGATCGTGTTTATTGCAAGACGGTTATTCATTTAAATCGAGAATAATGGTTGTTCTATTTATATGAGTAACATCTTTTATGGTCATGCACCTCTTATAAATGGTTTATTTCTTCTAAATCTCAAAAGGGATGAAACACACATCCATAACATTGAGGCTAAGAGATGCAAAGTAGATAGTGATAATACTACTTATTTGTGTAATCGCTCTAGGTCATATTGGAGTAAAGCACATAAAGAAACTCCATTCGATGGACTTTGGAGTCTCTTGATTTTGAATCATTTGACACATGCTAACCATGCCTCATGGGCAAGATGATCAAAACCCGTCTCCTAGATGATGGAGCGAGCAACGGACTTGTTGGAAATCATACATACCGATGTATGCGACCGATGAGTGTTTCGACGCCCGGATATCGCTATTTCCTCACTTTACCGATGACTTAAGTAGATATGGGTATATCTATTTAATGAAACATAAATCTGAAACATTTGAAAAGTTCAAGGAATTTCAATGAAGTGGAGAACCATCGTAATAAAATATTAAGTTTCTACGATTCGATCGTGGGGGCTAATATTTGAGTTATGATTTTCTCACGCATCTTAAAGCGAGCGGAATTGTTTCGCAACTCACACCACCCTAACACCACAAGAATGGTGTGTTCGAACGGAATCGAACCCTATTAGATATGGTCCGATCAATGAGGTCTCTTACTGATTTGCCGTTATCATTTTGGGGTTATGCATTAGAAACCGGATTCACTTTAAATAGGGCTCCATCTAAACTGCTGAGACGACACCGTATGAACTGCGTGGTTTGGTGCTAAACCTAAGTCGCTTTCTTAAAGTTTGGGGATGCGAAGCTTACGCCAAGAAGTTGATGCCGACAAGCTCGAACCCAAAGCGGAGAAATGCGCCTTCATAGGATACCCTAAGGAAACTATTGGGTATACCTTCTATCACGTAACCGAAGGCAAAGTGTTTGTGAAAGAACGGTTCCTTTCTTGAGAAGGATTTCTCTCGAAAGAAGTGAGTGGAGGAAAGTAGAGCTAGACGAGGTTATTGAACCTTCTCTTGAATTGAGAGTAGCGCAAAGACTGAAATTGTTCTAGTGCCGCTGACAACAATAATAGAGGAAGCTAATGACAAGGATCATGAAGCTTCGGACGATGTCGCATCGAACGTCGCAGGTCGACAAGGTCGCGTGCCCTCCCGAGTGGTACGGCAACTCGCTTGACTGTCTTGTTGGTAGAAGACGGAACCTCACGAACTATGAGGAAGCGATGATGAGCCCAGACGAGAAATGGAAGCCATGAACCGAATTGGGATCCATGAGCGAAAACCAAGTTTGGACTTTGGTGGACCCTCCTAGCGACGAAAGGCTGTTGAGTGCAAATGGATTTTCAAGAAGAAAACGGACGGATGGTAATGTTACCGCCTATAAAGCACGGCTTGTCGAAAAGGTTTTGACAAGTTCAAGGTGTTGACTACGATGAGACTTTCTCTCCGTAGCGATGTTTAAGTCCATTCGGATTTTATTAGCAATTGCGCTTTCATGATTATGAAATATGGCGATGGATGTCAAGATCGCTTTCCTCAATGGCAACATTGATGAAGAGTTGTATATGATGCAACCAAGGTTTTGTCGATCCTAAGGATGCTAGTAAAGTATGCAAACTTCAGCGCTCCATTTATGGATCAAGCAAGCATCTCGGAGTTGGAACCTTCGCTTTGATCAAGTGATCAAGAGCTTTGGATTTGTTCCAAATTGCTACTAAGCTTGCATCTACAAGAAAGTGAGTGGGAGCTCGGTGACGCTTCGGTACTATATGTGGATGACATATTGATTATCGGAAATGACATCAACATGCTTAACGATGTGAAGAGTTATTTGAACAAGTGTTTTCAATGAAAGACCTAGGTGAAGCCGCTTATATATTGGGCATCAAAATATATAGAGATAGACAAAGACGCTCGATAGCTTTAAGCAGTACATACCTAGACAAAGTTCGAAAAGGTTCGTAATGGATAAGGCAAAGAAAGGTTCAATGCCTATGTTGTCGTAAGATATTGAGCAAGGCTCAAGGTCTAGCTACGGTAAATGATAGGAAGCTATGAGCAAAGTGCCTTATGCCTCGGCATAGGTTCCATCATGTATGCCATGATGTGTACTAGACCGATGTGTCCAATGCTCTTAGTTTGACGAAAGATATCAAAGTGATCCAGAGGAACATCGACAGCCGTGAAGAACATCCTAAAGTACCTAAATAGGACTAAAGAAATGTTCTTAGTCTATGGGGTGATGAACATCTTGTCGTAAAAGGTTACGTCGATGCTAGTTTCGACACCGACAAGGATGATTCTAAATCTCGCGTGATAATTTTATATTTTGAATGGAGGAGCTGAGATGGAGAAGCTGCAAGCAAAGCGTGATCGGGATCTACAAAGGGAAGCGGAATACATGGTCGCCGCAGAAGGCCAAGTGAAGGAGTTTGGATTAAACTTCATCATCGAAGCTTACGTGGTTCCAAGTGCATTGGACCCATCGAGATATTGTGTGACAACACTGGCGCCATAGCACTCGCTAAGGAACCAAGATATCATCCAAATACCAAGCATATCAACTGCAAGTTTCATATAATCCGTGATTATATAGCGATGGAGATCAAGATTTGCAAAGTACATACGGATCCGAATGTCGCAGATCCATTGACTAAACCTCTTCCACGTAAAACATGATCAACACCTCGATTGCCATGGGTGTGAGATTGTTGCCAAATGTAAACTAGATTATTGACTCTAGTGCAAGTGGGAGACTGTTGGAATTATGCCCTAGAGGCAATAATAAAGATGTTATTATTATAATTCTTGTTCATGATAAAGTTTATATTCCATGCTAGAATTGTATTAAGCGAAAACTTTAATACTTGTGTGGTTTGTGAACAACACCGTGTCCCTAGTACGCCTCTATGGACTAGCTCATTGATCAATGATGGTTAAGGTTTCCTAACCATAGACATGAGTTGTCAATTGATAATGAGATCATATCATTGGGAGAATGATATGATGGACAGACCCAAACTAAGCGAAGCAATTAGATCGTTTCATCGTGTTCATCTTTGTGAAGCTTTTCTTATGTCAAATATTGTATTCCTTAGACCATGAGATAATGCAACTCCCTGGTACCGGAAGAAAGCTTTGAGGTCATCAAACGTCATCCTATGAGAGGGTGATCATAAAGGTGTCTCTCAGGTGATCGGAAAGTATCTGGTTGTATGTATCGAGATGGAATTTGTCCCTCCTGTCGGAGAGATATACTGGCCCACTTAATCGATATCAACACCGCTTGCAAGCATGTGGTTAAGGAGTTAATCACAAAGTGATATCGGATTACGGAACGAGTAAAGTACTTGTTGTGAACGAGATTGAACTAGGTATGACGGTACCGACGATCGAATCTCGAGCAAGTAAAATATCGCGAGACGAAGGGAATATATATATGGGATTGATTGAATCCTGGCATCGTGGTTCATCCGATATGATCATCGATGAATGTGGGAGTCAATATGGGTGCCTGCACTCCGTTGATTATTGATAGAAGATCATGTTCGCATATTCTCGAACCGCAGAGTCACACACTTAACGTGTCTTGACGCTAGGATAGATTGGATAATTGGTTTATGAATTTTGTTCGAGTCTGATGGGATCCGGGATATCACGAGAGGTTCCGAATGGTCCGGAGAATAAGATTCATATAAGGCAGTGCAGTTTTGGAGTTCGGAATTGTTCCAAGTTAATCGGTATTGCATCGAAGCTTCTAGAACCTTCCGGAAGGGGACCAACGTGGCCCCACCTTCCGGGAGGGGCATGGGCCTATGAGGGAGTGTCCTGGCGCATTGGGTCGGGGCACAAGGCCCCATAGGGCCCAGCCGATTCTAGAGAGATTTGACTCGTTTAAATCTCTGGATAGAATTTCTAGATAAGGGAGAGTTTAAATCGCTTAAACTAGAGATAGGATTTCTAGATAAGGGAGAGTTTAAATTGTTTAAACTAGAGATAGACTTGGAGGAGGGAGGGCTGGCCGCCTCTATATATAGAGGTGGTGCGCCTCCCCACACACACCTTCCTCCAAGCCCAGCAGCCTTGCTACCTTCCTCTCCCTCCCGATTGTTTGTAGGCGAAGCCTGCAGAAATTCTCCACCATATACACCACGCCGTGTTTTGTAGATCCAATCTATCTCTCCACCATACTCGCTGGTCCGAGGAAGGAGGACGCCGAGGTGCTGCACGGTGCATCTCACGGAGGCACCGCCACTTGTGGTGCTAGATCGGATCGGATCGCGAGGAGGAGAAGCGAGCACTACATCACCCACGCTTTCGATTTAACGTTCCAAAGCGAATCTTCAATGGTATGAAGATCTAATCCAATCTCTCTCGTTGTTTGCATCTCCTAGATTAGATCTTGGCTTTCCCTCTGTTCGCTCCGTAGAAAATTTTGATTTACTATGCCGCAAAACCCATCAGGTTCACCATATAGTCGTCCTCGGGAAGATTGACTTGACAACACTTCAATGTTCCTTCACCTTCCTTGAAGCCTACAAAGATCACAACAAAAGCAAAGCAACACTCAAAGCGTAGCCAATTCATGAAGATTATTGCATGAGTCCTCAAGTAGAAGGAAGTCACCTTATCTTGTAGAGATAGCTCGATGAATCGATGAAGGGTAGCCATAGGTAACTCTCTTCGGTTCTTCTTGTCAACATATAGTCCATAGAGGTTGACGTGTATGCATTTGTACCTTCATACAACAAAGACCAAGCAACATATGTTTGTGTGTGATAGAGGAGCATGTCATTTGTGGCATGTGCATTCTTGTTCACAACACAATTAGCACAACTCAAGTATAGCAAACGGGATGCATATGCAAGGTCAATGTGCATGGGAATCGTTTGAACATCATCTAAATGTGGAAACTCAAAAACTCCATATAACATAGTAGTGGGGCACTCAAAGCAATCGAATAGAAATTTGAGCAACATCTTTGATGCAAAGTTAGGATAATTTGGCAAAAACACAAAAGGAAGAATATCCAAAACAACATCATTATGTGTGCCAACCAACCATTGGAAGGGGAAATTGTTCGACATGTTGGATGTCACACACAAATCATCGATAGCAAATATCATGGGAATATGAGTATCCCAAGCGGAAGCAAAAACGACATGTTTGCAAACAAAACAAAGGAAAGAGCAAGTGGTCCTTATGTTTGTTGCAACAACAAGACGAGATTCTTGGAAGCTCTCATGATAATACATGCTCTTAATGGAATTGTGGTTGCAAACAAAACATCGGAAAGAGAAAATGTTCAACATTTTTGTTGCAACACACAAAGCATCATTATCCAAAATCGAAGAAACATGAATGTCACAAGGTGAGATAATACCATCAACATGCTTGCAATCAAACCATAGGAAAGAGCAATTTGCCAACATGAAAGATGCAAAGCATGCAACAGGTATCAGAGCTGGGTTCGATCTTGAACTCACTTGTGGGATGCTCTCAAGAGCTCTTTTTGTCAACTCGTGCTCAACCGAGCTTGGCATGATAGTGCGGGTACCTACACACATCATACACAAAAGGAAAAACGTGTGTGCACGGTAGAGATACATATCATCCATCATGACGTATCTCTTCTTTTGCACATCACCAATAATGTCAATTAAGTATGAAATAGATGCATGGTGAGTGTGCAAGTGGGGAACATGCTTATCATGGCAATCATCAAAATCTCCAAAAATTGAGAAAGCTATGGGGGCCATCTCATTATAACGCATATGATCAATATTGTTGCAAGCAAAACAAGTGAAATAGCAAGCATTCATCTTATTGCAAGCAACGCGAGAAATTGAATGACTAGCATGACAAATCAAGTCCGAAGCAATTGGAGGATACACACAAGATGCATAGCATGGCATGTTTATGGAAATGATATCGCAATCAAACAATTCCACATGATCAATATTATGCAAAGGCAAAGCATCACATGGGAATGTGGATGAAGCATATGTAATGTCACAAGTATCATCCATAGCATGCATATCCTCACAATTCATCATGTCCACTAGTGGGATCATGGCATCATCAACACCCTTATTGTTACCTTGGTCATACCTCTCATATGAAGTGGGTGTTGTGGAAGTAGTGGCCTCCTTGTGGACGACTTCATCTTCTTGATGTATCCATGGCGTAACATCTACCATGTGCATCTTCTCCATTCGAGGCATCATTGCTTCATAGCATCGGGCGTCTTCCTCCATGGAACCTAGCACAATACAAGAGAACACACTAGAGGTAGACGGTAAGTTGTTAGAAATCGAAATGGTCTCACTTGACCTATCAACTACCACTCTCAACTCACTAGGAGTATCACTCATGCCCTCCAAGTGGAAGCACTCAATCTCACATAAGGTGGAGTCACTCATCTCACTCTTGTTGTAACATCCCAAAAATATCAAACTTAGATCATCAAAACACTAATCCTCAAGTTTAGGGTTGACAAAAACTTTTCCAAATCAATTCATGAATGCATGTATATGTGTATGCATGGATTTTGAATTTCTTTAAAAACCACCTTGTTTGTGTGATCCATTGCTTGTAAAATGTTTCTTAGGTGAAAAGAACATCATCTAAAACATTCCCCACACTTTTCCTAAAGAAAAATAAGTCAAAACAAATATATTAAGTGAATGGTCATTTTGACCAATTTAACTCCCATGCCTACTTTGGCTGTCTCAAACTTTCAAAACCTAACAGAAACTTTTCTGGATCTTTGCACCCCTTGAATGTACTCATAACAAAGTATCAAGGCCCACTTTGTGATCATCCAGAAACTTTCAAATGCATGGTTTAAATGACAACTCAAAATTGAATCTTCTTCATATGGGAAGATCCCACTTTTTCAAAACCCACTCAAACAAGCTCAACTTTCAAAACCCAAGCATCTGCAGACTCACCAGAACCAATCTAGCAAACCCACCAAAAATCATTTCAAAATTCAAAACTTGTTTTCATGCGGCCATTTCATCAAACAGGTTGCAGACACAAATCAAACAAAACCACAAACACTATAGTGTGCAGTATTTTGAGCCTAACTTGTTCCCTAGTTAGCTCTCACACAATCCAGTAGATCATCTAGGAAGTTTAGCCAGGCACTAGCACCACTGTGAGCATGCCATTGCCATTAATGGTGAACAGCCGAGCAACCCCATGTCACCCCAATGTGGACAGCAAGCTAGGAGCAGCAGCAGCTACCGGCGTTCCGGGAGGCAGCCACCGTCCATCGCCATCGCTCGCCGTCAGCGCGGCGTTGCCAAGCCATGGACCACGCGACAAGACACGCCAGACCATGCGGCGTGCCAAAAGCGCCACCCCATCACCCACACACCGCACGCCGCCCACCGCTACCACACACACGATCACCAATGACCCAGGACCGCCGATCTCCGTAACGCCCGCACCAGACATCCCGCCCGCCGTCGAAGACGCCGCCTCTGCCGCGCAGAGCACCGCCCGTTCCAGACCAAACCACACCGCCCCATGCCTCGCGACCATGTCGTTGAGCATCGCCAGGAGACACAGCACCGTCCCCTACCCTTTCCCATGCCATTAGCTGCCTGTAACGTCGCCCCCGACGAGCTCACCTTGCGCCCCGACGGTCCCCTCGCTCGACTATAAATAGAGGCCACCCCCGCACGATTTCTTCACACCATCTCACTCCCCTCTCCTCACTGATCGTGCCACACCATTCTCAGAGCAAGGCGAGCACCACCTCGCCGAATTTATGGAGCCTTGCCATGGGAGAAGAAAGGAGCTGATTGAGCCGCCCAGGAGAAGCCACGGTACAGGAGGTTCGCCGTCGTCATTCGTTCGCCGTCTCGCCGACCCTCGCCCGTGCCAGTGAGCCCCGGACCCTCAGGCCGCGCTTAGGTTTCGCTCGCCGGGATCTCGCGTCGACGATGACCCTCGGTAGTTGGATTAGAACCAGATCGAACCACGTTTGCCCATACCGCCGCCCAGCCGTGTCACAGCTTAGTGGGGACACCCACTTAAGCAGCCAGCGAGACTAAACAGCGAGCCGCCCGTTAGAATTTCCCGCGCAGCCCAGCAATTCAAATTAAACCTTTTCTTTTTAATTTCAAACACACTTCTGTACCCAACTTCAAAAATCAACCCAGATCGATTTAGTGCACCAAATTAGATGAAACCAATTTTGTTGGAAAAGTCTGTGAATGCTTAATCCAAGCCCGTTGGATTCAAGTCATTTGGATCTGTGGATCACCCATAGCAAAAATAACAAGGCAGAAGCTTTTCTGCATTCAAACATTTTTCAAATTTAAACCATAAAAGCTTTTGAGTTGATTCCAACTCTCAAAAATCACATTCAACCATATCTTTCAGAATATATAAAAATATATATAGGTTACTTGCAGAAATAATGTTCAAGGAATAAAAGAATGCTTCATAAGCATTTCTAGCCACTTTAATTAATTAAAATAAAAGGGTAAAACCTTATTAAATTGTGACACCACTTTAAATCACATTCCCATGGACTACAACACGTGGTGATGACATGTGTCAACATGATCCCATGTTTAGTTTGGAGAATATTAAATCTTAAGTAGTTTTTCAATGAGTAAAATTACTTTTCTAACATAAAAAGACTTAAACCAATCCTTAACCTGGTAATGTTAGAGATGATGCTAGATCATCTATAGGACCCTTGTGTGTGATGATTGCAAGTAGTTAAGTGTTGTTTGGTGATTGTGTACCTCGTATTTATTCGTGACGCTAAATGCTCAAGGCTACAAAGAGGAAGGAGGATACTACGAAGAGGAAGCCGAGGAAAACTTCAACCACTGCTCTGCACAAGGCAAGCTTTACTAACCAAGTTGACCAATGCAAGCTAACACTTGCAAGATACTATACCTATGCAAGCTTATATTGACATTGATTGCAAGCCTAATACCACTAGTGAGTGTGCAAGTTAACACTTGCCAGATACCCTATTGTTGCCACAAACCCATGCTTGTGATATGATTACTATATGCCTTAAGCGTATGTGACCATACCCACTTGCTAACCCAATCCTAGTTTTATGGCAAGCTTCTTACTTTATTTCTTTATCAAAGCTTACTTGGAGCCTGCTTAATACTTTTGGTAAATACTAGACAGTTATGCTGAAGGTTGCATAAAGAGCATAAAATTTGGCCTAGTTTAGAAACCTTGACATCAGCCTAAGATATAAGGTTGTACTTAGTTGAAACTCCACCAGATTACCACCCTTCCTCATTACTACCCCCACCTGTAGATGCTAGTGCTAAGCATAAAACTTGATCAACTTTAGATGGGAATCCTTAGTGGAAAAAAGGTTATGAAAACCTTGGAATGATGGATCATTCTATTGAAATGTTTTGGACAGGTGTTTCCAAACACTTGATGATTTTGGTGATGAAAATGTTGAGGCATGAGCCTTAGCCCTTTAGAAAACTGATGGTTGTCTAGATGCGATACCATTCCAATTTTATCGTACAACCACAATACCCGAAGATTGGGTAGGGCTTATGAAACTTATATCCCTTAGTATTAGTTCCCTCACGCCAAGGTGGTGAGGCTACCTTGTGAAGATTGTCCACACGATTACCCAAGATGACGGTGGTCATGGTTGGGCCAAACTCACAGAGAGGTGCTTATACTAGGAGTGTAATTGGCAGGTTAGGATTGATTATCCGTGATACCGAGTATGGTGAATTCAGGATTTATTCTCGGATGTATCGAATGTTGTGGTGAAATTGTACAATCTCGAGAGTGTCAAACTATTCGAATAGCAGCGTCATGTTATGGACAGTTGGAGTGGCCATACTGTTCCCCCGTCAGACTTTTCAAAATGACTCGTGAAACGACTTGAGACTTTGACTTGACCACAACAGAGTTGTGACCAGAAATACAAGATCCCACCTAGGAGTTATAAAAATGTGAACAGCTTTGGAACTTAGTAGAAAAAACTGGCTTTTGCAAAACAACCCTAGAGCCTAGTGTCCTATTATCCAAAACCCTTTTCTTGTTAGTATTAGTTTAAGTACTTAAAGAGTACTCATGGCTTTGTCCCTAGCTATTCCCATGGCGATTATGAGGAGGAGTACGGAGGATGGACCCCGTGAAGTTCGACAACTAGGATCATCTCCCATCACATTGCCTGTGACCCGAAGATGGAGCCTCGCTACGCTACCGTTATTATTCGTATTCCGCTGCTTGATGTTGTATTAAGGACGGATCATGAGATCCCTATTGGTGTAAGAACTTATGTATCGTTGTAATGGATGAAGTACTATGGTATCCAATTCTGTTATATCTCGCAAAAATGGTAATCCTAGGATTGCGATGTATGGCATAACAGGCATCTAGGATTGAAAAATCCGGGTGTTGACAAGTTGGTATCGAGCCATCGACCATAGGAGACCCTAGTTAGTTAGATTGAACCGAAAAAAACTTAGTTTCAAAACTTAAGAACAAAACTATTTACGAAAACTTATTCTCATTCTTACCTCTTTAATTCTTTAATAAAACTTCATGTTCCTCAAAAACTCTTGCAAAATAAATAAAATTTTGACACACTTGATCTCTTGGCTAATCTACTCATCATCTATCTTTATAGATGGACGTAAAGTGTCGTAGGAATGACCACGGCAGATGCTGCAATCGGGTAGTAGAAACGAGGGCAAGGCGGCCATCTGCGGTAGATGAGGGCAAAGACACGTGGTTTATCCAGTTCGGCCCTGAGGGTAAAGACCTACTCTGCTAGATTGTATTATGGAGGTGTTTACAATGGGCGAACTCGGCGACTAGGGCGAGTTGCTTGGGTGTATGAGGGAACGATATCTCTACTCACCCGTAGGGAGGTTTATATAAGCTCACCTCCCTAGGGTTTACATATCTCAACCGATTGGATTCTGACTTGATCGTTTAACCTAGACCGGGCCTATCTGCTTTGGGCCTTCAACTTCGGCCGCTTTGATACCTTCTTGGGCTTTGATCCACTCACGTTCTGCGCCAGCCCTTGGGCGATCGGAAGCGCCCCGAAGTATACCCGATGCAAGCGTATCCCATTGATGTCCCGAGGCCGTCGTTGATTAGGCGTGAGTGGCTGCTGGCAGTCGGAGTATACGGCTTCAAGTTGGCATCCAGTCGAATCGTCGACGGGCTCCTGTATAAAGGAAAAAATCCGGTGAACCGAGTCGCGTCTTGGGCGAGTCGAGCCAACGTGACGCGGTCTCGGCGAGTGACTTAACGAGCCGAGTGGTTGGAGTTGGACCGTTAGGCGTGGTCAAACTAGCCGTTAAGGTAACTCAACGGTAACCGGCGTAATCATCCAGCGGTAACGGCCCCGATTTGGCGGGCAACTCCCTATATAAGAGGAATGGTAGGCTATCGCAAAGCCAACCGCCCACCATTTCTTCCGATGCGCATCTTCCTTCCTTTGATTCCGCGATCCAATCGACCCGCAATCCTCCACCTCCAAACAAATCCTCGCCATGGCCTCTCCATCGAACCTTGGGGTAGATCCAAATGCACCAGGCGCTGGCCTCCTTGAGGAGGCCGGAATCCTGCCGTCATTCTGGCGTATTCGCCCAGAGACGACCCAAACCCGCGAGAGAGAGTTCGTCATTTCACCAGTCACCTCGGCGGGGTTAGGTTTCCCATCCTTGTTCTTCCGGCGTTTACTGCGCCTACGAGATCCAGCCCTCGGATCTGGGTCCCCACAGATCGAGCAGCTCGCCATCTTCGTGGCGTTGAAGTGCTATGAGCTGCCGGCCCTACTTTCCCTTGTGGCAAGATCATTCCATGGACGGATCGGCCGGCGAGGCGGGCGCCCAATGCTAGAAGCGGGCGGCTTAACCTTCCAACTCAAATCCAAAGCTTCCTTCTTGACCTGATGCCGCCGCCAAAGCAGCGGCGGCGGAAAAAGTCATGGTTCTACGTGACGGCGACTCCGGAGGGCAGGGCGATCCGGTACTCGGCCAATCGTTAAAACCGCCATCTCCAGTCGGCAAGCTCCCGACGACCAGCGGATGGTCGTCGACGATCTCGGACCATCCGTGGTCGAAGAAGAAGGCTCAGACGGTAAACTTGTACAATTGTTGGCTTGGCGTTCGCTCGTTCGCTTAACGCGACCATTACATGTACCAAGTACGGGCGGGAGACTCGGCAGCCTGCCTCGAAAGTGGAAGCCGGAGGACTACCTCTCAGCAAGAAGATCACCCAAGCGGCATACGCGGATGCGCATGGGGTCCTCCTACACGGCGTCCGGATCCGGTAATCTTTTTATCTTGTTCGATCGCAGCGTGCACGATCGCGTAATTCTAACTCTGTTCATTGTTTAACGCAGCTGTTCCAAGTGGTGGAAGGGTGGCTACCACCCGCCGACGACGAGCCCGGGCCATCCGCCCGGGATAAGCGAGTCGCCACCGCCAAAACGAGGACGGCGAGGACGAGGACGAGGAGATTGTCCCATCGGCCGAAAGACCGGGCAACGCGCGCGCGAAATCGAAGCGAGCAGAGCCTCGGCGTCATGGCGGCGACGACGAACTCCCGAGACCACCTCGCCGTCGAGGTACTCCCGAAGAAGAAGAAGAAGGAAAGGAGGCGAGGCCCCCGAAGGAAGACGAAGCGCCAGGCGGCCTCACGCCGCACTCAACGAGCAGCTCGATGCTCACAATGGCGCTAGATGCGCCATCTGAGCGCCCGGCCTCAATGCCTCCACCATTCGCGGTTTCTGGGCTAGGAAGGCTCGGTTGTGGCGACTTCGCCTCACAAGGTCGGCGTGGCGGTCTCGCCCGCAAGGAGGTCCCGCCGTAGCCCCAATTCAGGGAGGCCTCCGCGGCGCCAGGCGCCAACCGCTACCTCAACGTCAAAGAAGCCGTCCGTATCCTGGGCCCCGACGCCCTGGGCGGTGCTTAGTCGCCGATTGGGCCTCGAGCTGGAAAAACGGCCGCCTTACGTCAGGCTGCGTTCATTCGATCGCCAAGTGGCGCATTCGCCTTCTCTACTTTCTTTTAGTACTTGATTGTTTTTTATTGATTTGATTCGATGTGCGGGACCGGAGTGAAAAGATGGGTCACCCGGACTGGCTAAGGTATCCTCCGCGCTAGCGAGAGGACCCTTCCCGCAAGAGGAAAGGTGTGAGGTCGCCGCCGGCGGAAGGCAGCAAGAAGGCCAAGGGCGGCGACATCGTCACCGTCTCTGACGACGCGGCGGCCGCGCCGGTTGGACCCGCAGTGGAAGCAACCGCTTCTACGAAGGAGGGCGTTTCCTTGCCTAGACCGGAGGAAGTGACTTCCTTTGGCGGCGCCTCGATTGCTACCTTCCGCTTCATGACCAAGGCGGCCACGGCGAGTGGGCTGCGACCGAGCCGCTCGAGGACCGCCGGCTGAAATCGACCAACGTCGGCGGCTGCGCGGGCGCTGCGTCGTGGACGCGTACAACTTCACGGCATGCTTGGTGCGGCCATCCGGTACCTCGGTCCCGAGGATCGGTCGGTGCTTAGCAGCGGCTTGATTCTTATAGTTATTTGTTTTGTACTTTCGAATCCAGTCCCTGAAAGTGCGTATGCGCTAAATTTTAGCGGGTATGCGAGGAATTTTCGTGGTCCGGTCCCAGTGCGCTTTTCGCTAAATTTTAGCGGTGGGCACCGAGTAATTTTCATGTCTTGACTTTGAAGATGTACAGTGCTGTTGGAGTCGGCGAAGCGATTGGCTGACGGCGTTACGAGAAGGAGCTGGCCACTATCCAAGAAGCAAACAAGGAGCTTGAGGTTCTTGCAGGCGCGGGAGGTGGCTCGCCAGAGCTTGTCCCTGGTGAGCTGGTGGCGGTCTTGATGCGTTAAACGCTTTGAAAGCAGAGGATCGCCGACCTCGGCCGAACTGCGGAGGCAAAGAAGAAGCAAGCTCGTGAGCAGGCGGCGAGGCCATTGCGGCGCGGAGGAAGACCGAAGCGTCGGAAGCCCTCATTGTTGGGCTTGGGACGATCATACATCGCTCAGAGTTTCATCACGGGACTCGCCCGTTGCTTTGGTGAGTGCGTCTTTCCATCTTCCGGTTGTATTGTTTGTGGTTTCCATGGTACTCATAATTGTCTCCTTCGCGAGTCATATTGGTAGCCAAGAAGAAGCGAGCTCTCTTGACGCAAGGGAGTGCGTAAGCATGCTTGTCGACTTCGGCGACACCGTTTGTCGGCGGCGATGCATCGCGCCTACCTTCAAGAGATGTCGCCCGGAGGTTATTCGGTGACCTCGTTGAGGTGTGGGAGTACTTGGAGAAGGCGCCCGGTCGTAGAGTTCATGACGGTCGGCGTTTGTGAGCGTCGACAGCGCTCGAGCCTTGGACTCGCCCACTTTCCGAGGACTTCGACCTCGGCGATGTATGAGTGGGTTTCCTTCGTCGTGGCGCGGTGGATCCGTCCGAGGTTCTCAAGCTGCAGAACGTGCCGCCGCGTACTCGGGCGTGTTAAGGCGATGGGCGACCTCCTTCCCTACCAGAAGCGGTCGTCGCTTAAGCGACCCCGAGCCTCCGCATCGTGACTTCAAGGTCGAGCAGCCTTTCCGTGCGGCGATGGCGGGTGAGCTGACGACGTATCCGTCAAACCCGTACACCGCGTTCATCCGTAGGCGCCGGGATTCTGGTGCGTCATCGTCGAAGCCTGCAGAATAGGGTAGTGTGCCTAGATATGTTAGCAGCAGTTCTGCCGAGCAGGCATAATTTGTAATGTAAGACAACGTGATGTGCGATTGAATGGGATGTCGTTTCCATTTTGCTAGTTATTTGTGTGTTTTGGATTGATTTTGGATGAGTCCCCGAGCGCGTCCGCCCTTTTGTGGGGTTCACCTTGTATATGATGTTTGTTGTTATCATGTGTTTTGTTAGTTTAGTCGACTCGCCCGAGCTCGGAGAGCCAGTCATGGCGACTCCTTGAGTGCTCAGCTTTACCGTTTTCCGTGTCTGACGGGTGGTGTGAGTCCCCAGCGTGGTACTTGGTAGTTCAAGCGCGACTCGAGGTGGTTGAGGACTGAGCGTTGGTGTGAGCGTCACTCCTGCCTGGCCTGGTGATCGCATGGCGAGTCTGGGCATGCTCTCTTACTTGGCGTTTTCCACGACGATCGCGACGAACCGGTATTCAGTCCCGGCGTGGTACTTAGCCGTTCGAGTCGCCACGCGAGGATGCGGAGGACCAAGGTCGCTGTGAAGCGAGGCGAGTTGTCTTGGTTATAAAACCGGTCGAGCTAGGCGACTCAATGGGGCTCAGTTGGCGTTTTGAGTAGACGACGCAAGACCTGAAATGAATCGGTGCCCTTACACTTTTCTTAGCCGTGCGGTCGCTGTACCAAAGGTTGACTGCATTTTAGCATGACGCTGTTTATTACGAGTCAGTGGCACAAGGCATGGAGAGTAGGAAATTTGCGTGAATCTTTTATTTCAAAGTTGGAGAGTACATGTGGGGTTCTAGGAGTAGAACTTCCAGAGGAGATTTACATTCCATGGCCGCTTGACGTCGAGTTCGCCATCCCAGCTGACGCCGATGAGGTAGTAGGCGTCGTTTAGCACGCTACCGATAGCGAACGGGCCTTCCCACGGAGGGGAGAGCTTGTGCATGCCCTTCTTGTCCTGGATGAGGCGTAACACCAGGTCGCCTTCCTGGAAGGTGCGGGTTTTCACCCGTCGGCTGTGGTAGCAGCGGAGTCCTTGCTGGTAGATGGCGCGCGATCGGCGGTCGCGTGCCGTCGAGCTGGTCGAGTCCATCTTGGCGCCAGCTCGCTTCGGCCCTCAGATAGTGGACGACCGTGGCGAGTCGTGTTGGTCGGTGGGCATGGCTTCGCGCCGTATACCATGAAGAAGGAGGAATCCGTCGACTGTTCACCGAGGTGCGAATTCCAGATGACGGAGGCAGCTCGTCGACCCAGCATCCAGGGTGCGCCGAGTGGTACTTGAGTCGCGATTCAGGCCGTGGAGGATGCTTTGGTTGGCTCGTTCCGCCTGGCCGTTGGATTCGGGTGTGCATCGACGCGAGGTCGAGCGGATGTGGTGCTCTTCGCGAATTCGCCATTGCTCCCTTGGCGAAGTTTGTGCCGTTGTCCGTGATGATGCTGTTGGGGAACCCGTGGCGGTATATGAGCTCGCGAGGAACTTAGTGGCGGTCTTCCGTCGCATTTCGGATCTTGGCCTCCACCCACTTCGTGAATTTGTCGACGGCGACTAGCAAGTGGGTGTAGCGGAGGGGCCTTCTTGAAGGGCCTACCATGTCCATGCCCCACACGGCGAATGGCCGTGATGGGGATTGTTTTGAGCGCCGAGCTCACGTCGTCGATTGGCGTGCCGGCACCGGCGCGCCGGACGATGTCGGCGTCGGCGTGCGGTGAGCCAGTAGAAGCCGTGTCGCATAGCCTTGGCGACCGAGGAAGCGGCGGCGTGGTGGCGCGATCGCTGAGTGGATGTCGTGGAGGATTTTGCGTCCTTGAAAGTTGGACGCAATGTTGGAACACGCCGTGACGATGCGCTTGTAGCTCGCCGTCGATGATGGTGTAAGACTTGCATCGGCGAGCGATCATTCGAGCGCTTGTCTCGTCTGCGGGCGGTGCCGGTTTCGGTAGGCGATGTGGGGCTTGGTCGAGCAGCTCGGTGGCGTGCGACCAAAGGCTGCCTCGGTTGGGCGGGACTCGATGTCGATCTCCCTCGGGGAGGCGATGGTTTGAAGATTGTGTCGAGGAACACGCGGCGGGTGCGAGTCGAGCCGACCGATGCGAGAGAGGCGTCGGCCTCTCGTTTTCTCTGTCGATCCACTCGTGAGTAGCCGTGAAGTGACCGCCCACCTTGTCCACCTCTTGGCGTACGCCGCCATGAGTGGGGAAGACGGCGTCGCGTGCGGCGACTTGTCCTGCGAGGTCGGAGTCTCCGTAGAAGGCGATTGACGCCATCTCCTTTGCGGCTCGCATGCCGTGGAGTAGGGCCTCGTGTTCAGCCATGTTGTTGGTGCAGGGCGTGAATTGAGGCGGAGGATGTAGCGAGCTTGTCGCCTTGGTGAGGTCAGCACTATCCGCTCCTGCCGTCGTGTTCTTGGACCCGTCCGGTGCGAGGCTCCGTAATGGAGTCTGGCTTCTCCGTTCTTGGGCCTCTTCGGTCGGCGATGAAGTCTGCCGGTTGCGACTTGATCGCCTTCGTGGCTCAGATGTTGTGGACGTAATCTCGGCCCACTTGGCGACTCCCTTGGTCGCCTCGCGATTGCGGATGATGTCTTGTAGTGGTGCTGAGGAGACGACCGTGATCGGGTGCTCCGGAAGTAGTCTTGGCGCCACGAGCCTCAAGACCGCGTATACCAGCTTTTGATAATGTGGGTATTGGCGCGACTCGGTGAGAACCTCGCTGATGTAGTACACCGCCCGTGGACCGGCGCCTTTCCTTCCTCGGTCGCTCGACAACCATTACGGCACGACGCGGCCGGATGCCGTGACGTAAACCAGCATAGGCTCTTTGTCGGGGTGCGGCGAGTAATGGTGCAGCGGTAGCACCTTTTAGGTCGCGAGGCGTCGTACGCCTCCTTGTCCCACCGGAAGGTGGGGTTCTTGGCGCATCGGTATAGGGGCATCGCCTTTTCACCCAAGCGGGGATGAAGCGGTGAGAGCGCTACACGCCAGCCGGGCGCGCAGGCACTCGGGTTTGCCGAGTCGGGCGATCGTGTTGATGTTCGTTGGGTTTTCCTCGATCCCTCGTTTGGAGACGACGTATCCCAGTAGTTGCCCGGCGGGTACACCGAAGGTGCACTTGCCTGGGTTGAGCTTTATCTTGTACCTCCGCAGATTGGCGAAGGTCTCCGCTAGGTCGGATGGTAGTCTCCTTGGCGGCGGATTTCACGACCACGCCGTCGATGTAGACGTGGATGTTGCGGCCAATTTGGCCATGAGCATTCTTGCATGCACCGATAGGTTGCCCGGCGTTCTTGAGGCGAAGGTCATGGCGGTGTAGAATGCTCGAATGGCGTGATGAACGCCGTCTTTTCCTCATCCTCGACCATTTTGATCTGGTTGTACCGGATGGCGCCGAGGAAAACATAGCGACTCGAACCCGCGGTTGAATCGATTATCTGATCGATCCGGGAGGACAACTCGCCTTTGGCGGGCCGCTCAGGTTTGTGTAGTCGATACACATTCTGTGTCCGTTTTTCTTCTCGACTGTGACTGGGTTTGCCCACTTGGAGTATTTAATCGGCGGATGAAGCCGTGAGCAGGGCCGCACTTCCTCGGCGATTGCTCGACGGCGCTCTTCATTGAAGGGCCAGCTAACCGCTGACGGGTCGCACTTTGGGGTCGGCGTTTAGTTTGTGCTCAGCGAGCTCCCTAGGGACACCGAGGCATGTGGAGGGTTTCCATGCGAAGATGTCCCTATTCTCACGAAGGAACTCGATGGCGCGCCTTCCTATCTTTGGGCTCATGCCTGTCCCGATCGTCACCGTCTGGGGTCGCTGGGACCAGCTCGGCGGTCGGTGTCGTCGTGGCCTCAAAGGTTGAGGTGTTTGTGCCCTCCGAGTTGGGCTTCTTGAGTATTGTGGGGTCGTCATTGTTGACCCAGCTCGCGTGTTGGCGAGCTCGTCGGCGTGATTAACTTCTGGCGCGATGACGGGCGTCGGTTCGGATCCTTTGGCCTCGATTCATCGGCGGCGTCGGGTCGCCGTTGATGGTGATGACGCCGCCGCGGCCCGGGAGCTTCATCGTTACGCGTGGTGAGGCGGGCGCTGCCATGAATTTGGCGAACGGGCGCCTAGGACGCAGCGATGGTAAGGGCTGTCGAAGGACACCAGCTCGAGACGATCCGCTCGGTCGCGAAGTTTGCCGAGTACCGGTGACGGTGGCGTGACTTTGCCGATCGGGTACGCCTTCCGGGGGGGCGATGCCGTGGAATGTGGTGTGGGTTGTCTCGATCATCGATTGCGGGAGCCGCAACCGCTGAAGGTGTCGAGGTAGAGGATGTTGATGGAGCTGCCGCCGTCCATCGGTGTCTTGGAGCGATAGTCGCCAACCTGGCTTGACCACCAAGCGACCGCCCGGGTACTCGATGCGTGGCGAGTGGTCTTGCGGCTCGGGTGATGGGCTGTTCGACCAGTTGAGGAACGGGGACGTCTGTTTGGGCCACCGCGTTGACGGCGACGGCGTGGCGATGACCTTCTTCTCGCTTCGTGTTGAAGCTTGTGAAGGTGTGGGCGAGCCGGCTACTTTTCTGCCACTTGGCGTTGTCGGTGTCTTCCCGCGTGCCGTGCCTTCTCGATTTCCGAGGGTGTGGCGATCGTGTTGTGCGTGGCGGGTTTTCCTTCCCTGCCGTGAAACGCATGGTTGGTTAAGGAGGGCCGCGGGATCGAACCTTGGCTTGTTCTTGTAGTTCCCGCCATCGTCGTTGCCCTCCGTCGCGGTAGCTCTTGGGCTCGCGTTGTGCGTGCCAGCGTTGGCGACGGCTAAGTCGCCCGGCGCTTTGCGCACCGTAAGCGGTGCCGCTAGTGAGGGTCGGTTCGCCGTCCGCCGTCGTGCCGCCCGTCGCGGCGTTGCCCTCGACTTCGTCGCCGACGTCTTGGTTGGGATCCTCCTCGGCATACTGCTTGGCGATCTCGAGGAGGTCGGGATGTTGTTCGAGTGTCTGCGGTCGCTTGAGCTTGGCGACTAGAGGCTCGAGGCACGAGGTCTTGAAGCAATGGATCGCGGTGTCGGGTGGATGCCGGCGTTGTACCGAGCTCTTGCCACCGTTGGACCCAGTTATGGGTCGACTCGCGGGGTCCCCGGACGATCGTTCCAGGTCCTCGATGGTGGTGCGCGAGTGTAGGAGCACTCGAAGTGCGACGGCTGCGTCGCATTTCCTCCCGTGAGTCGATCTCGTCTGGGGGCGTGTTGATCCATTGCACCGCCGTCCCTCCATCATCGGTGGGAGGTAACGGGAGCGAGTAGATCGGTGTGACCCGATCCCCATTGCCATGAGGTATGTGTCAAGCCAGAATCGCGGGTCGTCGAGAGTCGTATTTTCTATCTCCTTTGGCGCCTTGAAGTTTGGCGGGTACTTTTCTCGGATCATTGGTCAAAGCACTTAGGCCCTAGTCGGTGGCGACCCCATAGTTTCGCCATCGCGCCAGTAGTTAGGTGTGCCGAAGTCGCCGGGCTGTCGGCAGCGCCATTTTGGTTGTTGATGATGTGAGTCGCGCGTCGATGGGTTCTCCGTTAGCGGCGAAGTTGGTCACCGCCCGGATCGTTGGTGGAGAGTGCGCGTTCGGTCGGCGTTGGAGCTGCAGTGGCTCGGTGGCGGGCAATGAGGTGTTTGCCGCTTGGCGGCGGCTGAGGCCGCCCGCTTCCCGAGGAGCGAGTATACCGCCTTATAGTCGGCACCCGCTCTTTGCTGCTCCACGGCTTTTGGCGAAGGGCCTTGACGTCGGATCTGTAAGGCGCCCGTGGCGTGCGATACTATCGGCTGCTGCTCGGCTGCCACGAGGTTGTCCATCGGGTGGAGAAACGGTGGGAGGCCGTTCGCGTCTCGCTCCCGTGAGAGACGACTATCCGCGGCTGGTCTCGAGGTGCGGTTGGGTGGTGGGCACCCATCGCCGTTGATCTGGCGGGGCCGAGCGCTTCCTCTGGTGGCGTGTTCTCGCAGCGCCTTCGGCTATGCGAGCGGTCGTTTTCGTCGTCCCGAAGTTGGCGCCCTGAACGGTGGGATTCGGCGTGACCTGATCCGGCTGGTGGTAGCGTGACAGTTCCTGTGTCACTTGCTCGGCGAAATTTCTCGCCGGCATGCTCTTTCGTCTTGCCTCCGCCAATTTCGGCGGAGTTCCTCGACCTCCGTTGCCGTGGCGTTAGGAGGATTAGGGGTGGAGAAAGGATCCTCCGGCGGATCGGCGCGGTGGCCATGTAGGTCGCGACATGGCGACCGGTTCCGTCGTGGAAGTCGGCGGAGTTTCCGACCGAGTCGTCGAAGATCCCGAGGATGGAGGGTCCTCAGTCTCCGTTGGAGACTGGGCGATGGAGCCCGCGACGAGCGGTGATGGATCCGGCGAGTGACGCTGGTCGCTGAAGTCGGCGTCGCCGGTGAGGCCGCATCTTCTGCGGCCGAGTTCAACCCACGTTGCCGTGGGCGAGTTGTACTTTCGAGGCGGCGGTGGATCGTGCGAACCTGGCTCTCGGAGAGCCGATCGGCGTGGTGGCGACTTGCGGACGCGAGCCGAGTCCTCCGGTGATGGCGTCGGTGAGGCCGGCGAAGATCGATCCGTGCCCGGCAAGATTACGCCAGGCGTGACGGTCGCGCCGCCGGGCGTAGCTGCTTGGCAAGATTCGGAGCATCTCGCCGATCGCTATCATACGGCGGTGGCGACTGCCTCGTTGATGGGCAGATTGGATCTCGCCGCGGAACACCGCCAGACGGCCAGGCCCCACGGTGGGCGCCACCGCCGTAGGAATGACCACGAGATGCTGCAATCGGCAGCGAGTAGTAGAACGAGGGCAAGGCGGCCAGCCATCAAAGCGAGATGAGGCAAAGACACAGGTTTACCCAGGTTCCCCAGGTAAAGACCTACTCCTGCTAGATTGTATTATGGAGGTGTTTACAATGGGCTAACTTCGGCGACTAGGCGGCGAGTTGCTTGGGTGTATGAGGAACGATTCTCACTCACCGTAGGAGGTTTATATAAGCTCACCTCCCTAGGGTTTACATATCTCAACCGATTCAACACTGTAATCGCTTAACCTAGACCGACTGGCCTATCTTCTCGCCTGCCTTCAACTTCCGGACACCTTTTGCCGGGCTTTGATCCACTCGCTCACAGGCCCACTCGCCAGCCCTGGGGCCGGAACGTCTCACGAGTATACCCCAAAGAAGTTTATCCCATCATAAAGTACAGCAAGTTTTAACAACTCGGGAATGGAGGAGACCTTATCTTTGAGAGGGATCTGGATCAGCTTTCGGAACTTCTGGAGCGCCCGCATCCCGAGTTCTTCGGAGCTCAGCTCAATGATCAAGGGGGGGGAGATCTGCAGTGGCTAATTGTTGCAAGTCTCCGAGGAAAGATTGAACCTCCCACTGCGGAGGGAATTCAGTTTACCTTGAGGGAAAACAACTGGCTCGATGGACTTGCCAGAGCAATGCAGGAAGCTCTTTCCCGTCTGTGTGGGCAGAGCATCAATCAGATCAAGGGTACTCGCTTTGAGTTTTGCCCAAGACGTGATACAAATGGTCAACCACTGGAAGCCCCATACCACCCCGAGCTGAAGACTCAATTGGACCACCTTAGCTTCATGATGTATGATCGTCAGCAGGAACTGGACAACTGCCGTGACTATTGCAACCACAAGTCTGCCATCATCAAGACGAAGGATCAGACCATCGCTATGCTAGCAAAGGATCGCAAGTCTCACCGCCATTTCGACAAGAAGGAGCGACATTGCCCGCTTAGCCATCGATCTCATCTCTCGAAGAGACCATCCATGAGAGAGACATGCAGTTAGAGGAATGGGAGAATGCCGGAGAAGATCTTCGTGGAGACCCTTACTCCTATCTCACCGATGACGATGATTTTACGGAGGATCGTGCCATGGACTTCTTCACAGATGAGGATGATTTCGCCTTCATCGATGATGCGGAATATGATGAAGCCACAGAATCCGAGCAGTAGTAGCACTGAGCACTAGCGTAGTGAATAGTAGTCGGTCCCACTGTATCGTAGTTCCCAGAATGGTTCTTAAAACCATCTGTTTTGCTTTGTTGTGGTGTGTGTTGTACTGTGTGTTATGAGTGAAGGAATGAAAAATCAAGTTGCTAGAAAACTTGAGTCAAACTCTAAACACTTTTCAAAGACCCAAAACCTTAGAAATTTCCCTCTTTTCTCATGATCTATATCAATCTTCAGATGCCACGTGGAGGAAGTGGTTCAGCCCCGGACCCGATGTTGCAGATCCTGCAAATGTTGACTTCTGACCGCGAAGCTGAAAGAGCGGAACGTCAAGCCAACCTAGCCACTCTGCAACAGATAGCCCAGCTAGCCCACAACAACCAAGGCCATGGAAATCAGGACAACCACGGATCTAAGCTCAAGAATTTCCAGAATACCAACCCACCCGTTTTCACCAAGTCAGAAGAACCCCTAGACGCCGATGATTGGCTGCAAACCATGGAGAATAACCTAGAAGTAGCCGGAGTAGAAGCCAACGAGAAAGTCTTGTTCGCCACTCATTATCTAGCCGGAGATGCCAGGGCATGGTGGAACAGTGTTCGTGCAATGACCGGAGGCCAAATGATGACCGAGGAATTCAAGGTCAAGTTTAGCGTAACCCATGTGCCGCCAGTTTGATGAAGAGAATGAGAGACAGTTCGTAGAATTGAAACAAGGAAGAATGGTAGTAGAATACCGTGACAAATTTTTGTCATTAGCTAGGTATGCCCGGATGAGATAGACACCGGCCAAGAAGAAAGAAAGATTCTTGAATGGTCCGCATGAGAGATGATGCAGACAGTGTTAGTCAATATTCCCTTTGCTGATATTGAAGCCCTTGTCGACTCCGCTATCCAGATGGAAGGGAAGATCAACCAGGCCAATGAGAACCGCAAGCGTCGCATGATGCATCAACCAGGAGCCCATTAGACCCCAAAGTATCGCCCCAACCCATCTCCGAGATTTGCCCCAAGAACCACAGACTTCTATGACCCGTCCGACCTATCCCAACTGGTGGAAACCCTAGACCAGGAAATCACAACAACCCGGCAATTCTAGCAATTTCACCCGTGTCTACCCAAGTTCAACACCAACCATGCTACCGCCAACCCCAATACTGCCCGAGGATGGAAGCAATGTTGTGCCTGTCAGATAAGGACAAGTCACAAGTGACCTGTTATGACTGGAAATAAAGGCCACTATTCCAACGAAAGTGCCCCAACAAGAAGAACGCGATGCCCCTAATACCAATGTCCCGGCGCCAGATGTCGTGTCCAACCAGGGAGAAGATTTGCCCTGTGAATTCACTCAACCGCAATGGTCTTTTTCATGCATCTGAAGAAGCTCGAGCGCCAGAAGCGTCGCCGTTGGGTATGTTTTCGTTAATTCAACTTTGCAAGAGTGTTGTTTGATTCGTGCATCGCATTCATTTGTCACCAAGAATTTGCCTGCACTAGTAAAATTCAACCAACCAAACCGAAGCATGTGATGATTGTACAAATTTGATCGACCACCAAGGCTAGGCAAATTTGCGAGCCGTCCCTATCCTAATCCATGGCATAGATTTTATGCTAACCTAATAGTACTGAACTAAAGGTTTGGAAGTAGTACTAGGAATGGATTGATGTCCAAACATAAAGGAATGATTGACTGTGCCAAGAAAGCCATTACCATGACCAGTACCGCCGGAGTATCAGTCGAGCATATATCTGAAACCTTACCTCGCCAATTCAAGTGTAACAAGAGTCTAGCCCAACCTACCATTGACCAAGTTCGGATAGTCTGTGAATACCCCGATATATTTCCAGATGTTTGCCCAGTATGCCCCGCATAGGGATATCGAGTTTATCATCGAACTAATCCCTACTGGACCTATAGCCCGAGAACCTATAGTATGAACCCATCGTAACTAGAAGAATGAAGAAGCCTTGGACTCCATGTTAGAAATCGGATTGATTCAACCAAGTGCCCCCATGGAGGTCACCTGTCTTGTTTGTGGACAAGAAGGATGGAGGTAACCGTTTGTGTAATGGATTATCGAAAGTTGAATGATGTCACTATCAAGAACAAGTACCCTTGCCCAAGATAGAGGATTTGTTTGATCAGTTGACGGTGCCTGTGTGTTTTCTAAGATTGATCTTAGAACTGGCTATCATCAACTCAAAATTGCAGAGGATATTCCAAAGACCGCTTTACCACCAGATATGGATTGTATGAGTATACAACATGTCTTTGATTAACTAATGCCCCCGCTTATTTCATGAACCTCATGAATAAGATTTTTATGGACTTCGGATAAGTTTGTCGTTGTTTTCATCGATGACATTCGATTTATTCCAAATCGGAAGAAGAACATGAGCTACACCTAAGGACCATTCTTGGAACCCTTAGAGAGCATCACTGTATGCAAAATTTAGCAAATGTGAATTACGGTTACAGGAAGTAGGATTTCTCGGTCACATTGTATCAGCCGAGGAATTGTTGACCGCCAAAGTGAAAGATGTGGAAGATTGGCAAGCTAACCACTCAAACCCAAGTTTGTGCTTTTCTCGGATGGGTGATATTACCGCAAATTCGTGAGAAGGATTCTCTAGTATCGCTCACCCATGACCCAATTCTCAAGAAGGGCAAGTTTGAATGGACAGACAAGTGCGAAGCGAGTTTTCAAGAACTCAAAAGGAGATTGATTTCCGCCCCAATCTTGATCATGCCGGATATCACGAAGCCCTTCGATGTGTTTTGTGACGCATCCAAGATCGGTCTCGGATGTGTGCTAATGCAAGAAGGCAAAGTTATATCCTATCTATCGCGACAATTGAAGCAACATGAACAAAACTACCCAACCCATGACCTCGAACTCGCAGCCGTAGTTCTAGCCCTGAAGACATGGAGACATTACTTTATGGGAAACCGTTGTGAGACTTATTCGGATCACAAGAGCCTAAAGTATATATTCACTCAGAAGGAGCTGAATATGAGGCGGAGAAGATGGATTGAGCTAATCAAGGATTACGACCTGGACATTCACTATCACCCTGGAAAAGCCAATGTAGTAGCCAATGCCCTTAGCAGATTGCCGTGCCGCTTGAACTCCATGATTTTGAAGGAGCAACCAAGTTTGCACAAAGAGATGGAAGATTTTCGAATAGAGTTAGTGTTTAATGATTTTGGCTAGCATAGAACTTCAGCCCACTTTGATTCGAAGTTAAGGAGGCGCAGAAGGAAATGCTAGTATCGACGGAATTAAACGTCAGATCGGTACAGTGCAAAAGTACCGGATTCACCGGACGAAGAAAGAGTTTGTGGGACAAAATACGCCTTTGTGTACCAAAGATTTCGAGTTAAAAGAAGTTATCTTGAAGGAGGCTCATGATACTCTTTATTCTATCCATCCGGAGGAACTAAGATGTATCAAGATTTGAAAGAGCAATTTTGGTGGCATAAGATGAAGAGAGAAATCTAAGCTATATCGCCATGTGATATATGTCACGAGTTAAGGCAGGACATCAAAGACTACCGGATTGTTGCAACCTTTGCAAATTCGAATGGAAATGGGATCAGAGGAATGGACTTTATCACTGGACTACCTACTTCTAGTAGGGGAAATGACTCTATTTGGGTCATAGTGGACAGATTGTCCAAAGTCGCCCATTTCTTGCCCGTCAAAACTACCTATCAGAGTTCGAAGCTAGCAGAGTTGTACATCGCTAGGATCGTTAGTTTGCACGGAGTCCCCAAGAACATCGTATCGGATCGAGGAACTCAGTTTACCTCGAGATTCTGAAAGAAGGTCCAGGAAGGTTTAGGAACCCGCCTAGATTTCAGTACCGCGTATCACCCTCAGACCGATGGACAAACGGAGCGAGTAAACCAAATACTCAAAGATATGCTTATAGCATGTGTGTTAGAATATGAATCCAAGTGGGAAGACTGTCTGCCGTTTGTAGAATTTTCCTACAACAATAGTTACCAAGCCAGTTTGCAAATGGCCCCCTTTGAATTCATGTACGGAAGAAAGTGCCGCACCCCTTTGAACTGGTCGGAAGTAGGAGAGAGTCAAATTTTTGGACCCGACATCCTACGAGAAGCAGAAGAGAAGGTTCACAAGATTCGAGAGCACCTCAAGACAGCCCAATCCCGACAAAAGAGTTACGCCGACAAGAGACGCCGAGACCTCGCTTCAACATTGGAGACTTTGTTTATCCGAAAGTGTCGCCATTGAAGGAATGAAGCGTTTCAACTCGGGGAAAGTTAGCCCCCATATATCGGACCTTTCAAAATTTTGAACCGTCGAGAAGAAGTATCGTATCAACTCGAGCTACGGAAGAGATGTCGGTGCACAATGTGTTCCATATCTCGTTACTTCGCAAATGTCTCAAGTCCCGAGAAGACCAAGTGTTCAAGAATATCAATCATAGGACCATAGAGATCAATGATGACTGACCTATCCCAAGTACCCATCCATATATTGGAGGAAGCCTTCATTACTACCAGACTCAAGCATCAATTTTCTCAAGATTCGGAGGAGCAACCACACGTAAGAGGAAGCTACACAGAACGAAGATCACATCAGACGGAGTTTCAGATCTTCAAATCCTAGGTAATCTTTTTCGTCCTTTTCAAATCTCGGGACGAGATTTTGTTTAAGGGAAGGTTTGTAACATCCCAAAATATCAAACTTAGATCATCAAAACACTAATCCTCAAGTTTAGGGTTGACAAAAACTTTCCAAATCAATTCATGAATGCATGTATATGTGTATGCATGGATTTGAATTTCTTTAAAAACCACCTTGTTTGTGTGATCCATTGCTTGTAAAATGTTTCTTAGGTGAAAAGAACATCATCTAAAACATTCCCCACACTTTTCCTAAAGAAAAATAAGTCAAAACAAATATATTAAGTGAATGGTCATTTTGACCAATTTAACTCCCATGCCTACTTTGGTTGTCTCAAACTTTCAAAACCTAACAGAAACTTTTCTGGATCTTTGCACCCCTTGAATGTACTCATAACAAAGTATCAATGCCCACTTTGTGATCATCCAGAAACTTTCAAATGCATGGTTTAAATGACAACTCAAAATTGAATCTTCTTCATATGGGAAGATCCCACTTTTTCAAAACCCACTCAAACAAGCTCAACTTTCAAAACCCAAGCATCTGCAGACTCACCAGAACCAATCTAGCAAACCCACCAAAAATCATTTCAAAATTCAAAACTTGTTTTCATGCGGCCATTTCATCAAACAGGTTGCAGACACAAATCAAACAAAACCACAAACACTATAATGTGCAGTATTTTGAGCCTAACTTGTTCCCTAGTTAGCTCTCACACAATCCAGTAGATCATCTAGGAAGTTTAGCCAGGCACTAGCACCACTGTGAGCTTGCCATTGCCATTAATGGTGAACAACCGAGCAACCCCATGTCACTAATGTGGACAGCTAGATAAAGAAGTTTGCAAGTCAGAAATAGTTGTGAAAGAGGCAGCCGGTATCACCGTCCATCGCCATCGCTCGTCCCAGCAAGGAAGCGCTGTTGCAAGCCATGAACCACGCGCACAAGACACGCCGGACCATGCCGAGCGCGCCAGGCGCCACCCTCGACTATCACCACAGCGCTGCCACCGCGCGTGCACACACGATCACCACCGACCTGTGAGACCGCCAGACATCCCCGCTTAACGCCCCACGCCATCTGGCCCACCGCCCGCCGCCAAGACGCCGCCACTGCAGAGCACGCCTGCCGTGCAGACCAAACCACACCGCCCATGCCTCATGACCATGTCGTTGAGCATCGCCAGAGACACAGCACCGTCCCTACCCTTGCCCATGCCATTAGCTGCCTGTAACGTCGCCTCCGACGAGCTCACCTTGCGCCCCGACGGTCCCCTCGTTCGACTATAAATAGAGGCCACCCCCGCACGATTTCTTCACACCATCTCACTCCCCTCTCTTCACTGATCATGCCACACCATTCTCAGAGCAAGGCGAGCACCACCTCGCCGGAATTTCACTAGAGCCTGCCGCTGCCGGAGAAGAAAGGAGCCAGCGATTGAGCCGCCCAGAGAAGCCACCGTACTGGAGGTTCGCCGCCGACGGCTGCTCGCCCGCCCGCCGACCGCCTGCACCGGTGAGCCCCAGCACCTCAATCGGCCGCTTAGGTTTCGCTCATCGCCGAGCCGCCTCCGACGATGACCCTCACCGCTGGATTAGAACCAGATCGAACGAACCACGCTTGCCCATACCGCCGCCCAGCCCGTGTCACGATATGGTGGGGACACCCACTTAAGCAGCCCGCGAGCATCGCGCTTAGCAGGCCGGCCCGTTAGAATTTCCCGCAGCCCAAGAATTCAAATTAAACCTTTTCTTTTTAATTTCAAACACACTTGTACCTAACTTCAAAAATCAACCCAGATCGATTTAGTGCACCAAATTAGATGAAACCAATTTTGTTGAAAAGTTCAGGAATGCTTAATCCAAGCCCGTTGGATTCAAGTCATTTGGATCTGTGGATCACCCATAGCAAAAATAACAAGGCAGAAGCTTTTCTGCATTCAAACATTTTTCAAATTTAAACCATAAAAGCTTTTGAGTTGATTCCAACTCTCAAAAATCACATTCAACCATACTTTTTAGAATATATAAAAATATATATAGGTTACTTGCAGAAATAATGTTCAAGGAATAAAAGAATGCTTCATAAGCATTTCTAGCCACTTTAATTAATTAAAATAAAAGGGTAAAACCTTATTAAATTGTGACACCACTTTAAATCACATTCCCATGGACTACAACATGTGGTGATGACATGTGTCAACATGATCCCATGTTTAGTTTGGAGAATATTAAATCTTAAGTAGTTTTTCAATGAGTAGAAATTACTTTCTAACATAAAAAGACTTAAACCAATCCTTAACCTGGAAATGTTAGAGATGATGCTAGATCATTCATAGCACATGCAACTGAACGAAGC